>JAEDXJ010000044.1:0-600000 GCA_023014345.1 Galerina sulciceps
GAAGTTCCATGGAACTTGGAATTCACTCCAGGCAATCCAAGGTAAGCTTTCAGAATTGTCAAGTTGGAAGTTTACTTATTTGAATGTAATTCAATTCACGTGTGGGAGTTCAATTTGGACAATTCACAGGTCATATCTCCATGGGATTTGGACCGTTGGATATGAATTTGAGTGCATTTGAAAGCCACAGAAAAACTGAATCCGATGATATATTTAGCGTGAAGAATTTACTGATCAGATCTACCAGTGTTACTTGTGAGATAGATAAGCGGATGATATTTGCCAATGCAATACCTCAGCCAAATCTCAACCACCAGACACGGTTTATAGTGCGTCGGAAAGCTGGAAAAAAACTGAATCAGAAAGTATTTTTAGCGTGAAGCATTTCTTGGCCTGGACAGTCTCCGTGACTTGCATACAGTCAAAAGTCAGCATAGCACAAGTCACAGGAAAGAGACAGCAGAGATTTTTTTTGAAATGGTGGATGGTGGTTTTCAATGTCAAGGAATTTGAATCTGAAATCAGAATTTTGAAAATCTCACCCACCATTGCTCCAGTACACAAGACGCGCTACCGCGCGAGGGGGACAAACATTTTCACCCACTAACCTCTAACCGAGACAACGAGACACCGAGCACCAACCCGAACCTCTAAACCTAACCTGCTAACCGCGCTGGCCAGTTCACCTGTACATCACAACCTGTGCAAGGCAGAAGAAACACTGTGGTATTGGCTTTGTACACTGTAAAGTCTGAGAGCACTCTAACTGGCACATCAGACTTGTCAGGCTCAAAGTAGTAGTAGTGTGATTACATAAGCAATCATTGCATTCCTCCAGAAATAGATGTTCCACGGAAGCTGAATACACCTGAGAATGTCATTCAAATTTACTAGCAGTGCAAGAGCAGTTGCTTTGAAACATTCCTCCTCAGATCCAGTCAACTCATTTATGTTCCATAGAACTTGTGACTGAATGGAATCAAATAATAGCTTTGACAGATGTGTAATGAGACAGCTGGTACATTAGCATTCTAATGTATTTGGTGGAACTCCAAAAGGCAGGCAAGACAACATGTTCCATGAAACCTACAAAGATGCATTGGTCATTGAGGGTCCGATAAGATGTTTGGAAGAAGCACTCAATAGATCTGACAGAGCACTAAGTAATTCCTGCAAACCATTTCCTGTTTAACGTTCCATGAAACTTGTAATTCACTTGCGGAAATCTGAGATAAGGGAGAAGCACAAGGAAGTCGCCACGCAAGAGGTGAAATGTTGGTGCCAGGCATCTGGTGCCAGCACCAAACTAGGGGCCCTAGTTGAAAATGTAGATTATAATGTTCCGTAGAACCTGCAAGAGTGTTCCGCATATGACAGAAGTGTTCTGTGTTTATTTAAAAATGTTCCATGAAACCTACAAAAGTGTTCCGCTTACCTACAGAAGTGTTCCGCATTTGTTCCATGAAACCTAAAAAAGTGATCAAAAAAGTGTTCCGATCGGAACAAGTGGGGACCCCACTTGGAAAAGTATATATAAATGGTACAAAAGTGTTCCGCAGTCATCTAACAATGTTGCACATTTCTAGAAACTTAAAGGTCAGATACATAATTTTATTACTGTCACTTTACAAGTCTGTTACTGTCATTATTTCATGTATAAATCTGTTACCGTTCATATCCATAGATTCCATTGAACCAATGGATCTGTTACCGTTCCTTCTTTAACAGTATAAAATTTGTTACCGTCCCTCCTTGAATAGCATAAAATTTGTTACTGTACTTTGTAATCTGTTACTGTTACTGGTCACAGATAAGCAAGGCTTATCCACAATGTATATAAAAAGATCTGTACCGTTCATATCTACACATTCCATTAAACCTATAGATCTGTTACTGTTATTATTTATTGCATGCACAGATCTGTAACTATTTATATCTACACATTCCATTGAACCTATAAGTCTGTTACTGTCATTTTTTGGATGGCATAAAATGTTACCATCTCATTTGATTGTTTTACAGTACTTTTTAATCTGTTACTGTTACCGGTCATGCACATCATTTTTTATTGCATTTACAGATCTGTAACCATTTATATCTACAGATTCCATTGAATTTATAAATCTGTTACCGTCTTCATTTATTGCATAAATAACATGTACAGATCTGTTACCGTCCATATCCACAGAGTCCATTGAACCTACAGATCTGTTACCATTTCTCCTTTGACAGCATAAAATTTGTTACTGTCCCATCAGATTGTTCTGCAGTACCTTGTAATCTGTTACCGTCTATATCCGCAGATTCTATTGAACCAATAGATCTGTTACTGACATTATTTTATATATTAGTCTGTTACCGTTCATATCCATAGATTCCATTGAACTAACAGATCTGTTACCGTCCCATATCCACAGATTCCATTGAACTTATAGATTTGTTACCATTTTCTTTGATTGCATAAATAACATGAAAAAATCTGTTACCATTGTCATTTATTGCATGAACATATCTGTTACCGTCCAAATCCACAAATTCCATTGAACCTATAGATCTGTTACCGTCCTACCTTTGATAGAATAAAATTTGTTACCGTGTTACATTTGATAGAATAAAATTTGTTACCGTCCCAGCTTTGATAGCAGAAAATGTGTTACCATGTCCTATAATTTGTTACCGTCCCCTATAATCTGTTACCGTTACTGGTCGTGCAGTAGCAGGGCTACTGCACGATGTATATTATTAGCAGCACTGGCAAAGCATTGAAGAGGAGGGATGAGTTCAATGATATGCTGATAGATGAAGAGGACAAGACCACCCAGACCAATTTGGTCTGGTATGGGAAGTATGGATGGGGGTTCATAGAGGATGAGGTCAGGCAAAAGTAGAGATCTGGAAGTTCCATGGAACCTATGGATATTCCATTTTTTCTAGTTTATTTCGCTTTTTTTGTCTAATAAATCCTTCCTCCTGCCCTCAATTCTTCGAATTTTATGACGTTCTTGGGCTCGTCGGAAAGGTATTGACGAGCTCTATCCACGCGTGTTTTATTTTACGCGATTCGGTGAAGTTTTGGCGTCACAAAACGCGACACATCATCACAGCTTATGTTACAGGATAAGCCTCCAGATGTTTCAAGTTCGATTTCAGGCGCTTTTGAAGCTATCAAAAATCTAAGTAGAGCATTCGAAAGGGATCGAAAAGGACGTCTGATAGCGGCCTCTCGGCGGCGATACGGTCAAAATTCACCCCAGCATTAAAAAAACGAAAAAATACACCAAATATTCGAAGATTTCTAATGCAGGCAGGCTCAGTTCATGAAACCGCGGCGAATCTTCACAAAATTTTGTCCACCTGAGCGCATTAATTAGGCCTTTCGACTGGCACCGTTCGCAAAGCCGCGCGTGCAGTATTACTTCCACAAAAGACGACTACATTCCTCTATATTCCTATTTCTTCCCAACTAAGTCAGTTCGTTGAAAGGCAATGAATCGTCACGGAATTTTGTCCACCAGAGCGCATTAACTATATCTTTCGATTGCCACCATTCGCATAAATTCGCGTGCAGTATTACTGTCGCAAATAACGAATTTATCTCTCTATATACCATTTTCTACCCAACTAAGCCAGTTCGTGAAACCGCGGCGAATCTTTCCCAAATTTTGTCCACGGGCACGTCTCAACATGGTATCCAACTGGTTTAATTCGCAAGGCCAGGGAAGAATTATTACTGCCGCAATTAACGAATTTATCCCTCTATATACCATTTTCTACCCAACTAAGCCAGTTCGTGAAACCGCGGTGAATTTTTCCCAAATTTTGTCCACGGGCACGTCTCAACATGCTATCCAACTGGTTCAATTCGCAAGGGCAGGGAAAAATTATTGCTGCCACAAACAACGAAATACATGTTTTACATCCCTTATGCCACCCAGCAGACCGGGTTCGTTAAAACCGGGCTATATTTGACATTATATATATCCACGGAATCGTTACAATCACAGCTTTTCAACAGCACCGTTCGCGAAGCCGTCCGATTTTTTGTTCCATGACAATGGACGAAATACATGTTTTTATATCTCTTTTCCTGCTCAGCTGACCGGGTTCGTAAAAACTGGGCTATATATGATGTTATATATATCGACAGAATCGTTACGATCACAGCTTTGCAATGGCACCGTTTGCAAAGCCGTCCGATTTTTACTTCTGTCAGAATCGACGAAATACATGTTCTTATATCCCTTTTCCTGCTCAGCTGGCCATGTTTGTCTAACCTGGGTCGATCCGTACGCATGATAGGCCTATGGAAAGCCCTCGATGAGACGATTCTGAATGTATCTTTGCTGTCCTGATGCGACCTTTGATGCTTTCACAGCGAGGGATCCGCAGGTTCCATGGAACTTGCGGATGAAGGTGTTTTGAGGGATCTGCGAGTTCCGGACGGAACCATAGTCAAGGCGGACCCTTCCATCTCCCCCTTCGGATCCATCGAGGGCGATCCGCAAGGTCCGCGGAACGTGCGGATGGCAGGGATTCGATGGATCCGCAAGGGCCGCGGAACGTGCGGAGCTTCGATGGATCCATCGAACAAGGAGTCCTAGTTGTGGATGTATATTATTAGGGACAAGCTTTTCTCCTCCCTCGCTATTGATACGCCTGCGGTTCTCGCAAGTATCGAGAAACGAGGTAACGAGAAAACCCCCATTTACATACTCGACTCCAATCTCATAAGGAAATGGAGAGCTTTGGAGGATCCCCTCCTTCACCTCATCTTCATCCTTTATAAGAACTATCCACACTCGCTTCCTCCCATCAGGTTCCCTCGCTGGCCACACGAATTCGGGTACGATACAAGCCATAAAACGACGGAGGCAACTTTCCTCTCCGCGAAAAAGTCACTCGCCGCTTTCAACATGCTTGCCGCTGTCGCTTCATTCATGATCTCGCTCTGGCTAGGCAGATACGAGGATGATTGCTTCGATACAGCGTTTGCTACCCTCGCTCATCGCGACAGGGACTTCTTCCCGAGGATTTGGCTGCAATTTTTGCGGGAGTCCTTCATTTGCAACCTCTCCCCAGGCTTACGACCAGGAGGGTTCCTGAACCCGTACACATCGCCGTGGGGTCCCTACCTCAAGTTCTTCACGCGTGCGAATGCGCCGTTCTGGCTGCTCTGGGGTCATAGTTTATCTTCGTATAACCCTTGCTCACCCGCCGACGAGAATATGAGATTTTTCTTTCCGCCGTTTGAATATATCGAGGCCGCTCAACGACGTTACGAGCATTATTCGCAGATCGTTGTACCCGAAGGTGACCCTCTCGATGTTCAAGGCAATTGGAATAGTGCACCCCCCAGTGAGCCGGAATTGTTTTTCTCGAACCTGGAACAAATGCCGCTGCCAACTCATTACGGGAACGCAGAAGTCGGCCTTGGCATTGAGGACTTCGTCGTCGATAGTGCCGATGCATTCGTCGAGAATACAGACCCCGACAACCCACCTCCCGCTCCTGTTGCCCCAGACCGTTTGGCCTGCGTCCACGCGGGCAGTGGTCAGCGTCCACGCGGGCAGTGGTCAGCGTCCGGGCGAGTCATGGGATAGCTTCCGCATTCGTTACGCGGATGGGCTGGAGCGCTGCAAGGGGCGCGAATCTGAGCAGGAGAAGCAGAATCGCCTAAACCTTGAACGGGTCAACAAGGATGGGCCGGTTGGAAAGTGCAGGGTCTACGAGTGGGTGCAGGACGAGATATTGAAATCGTTTTACCGTCGAACGCAGCTCTCGACGGACGAAGGCCGTTGGCGGTGGAAAGCTTGCACGCCGTATCAGAAGTTTTATTGGTCTCAGAAGAATCAGTGGGACCTCTGTCCTCATCTTCCACGGTATCCCCCGGGCGTAGAAGCTCCCGTCGAGGTGCCATACGCCGACTTGTTTGACAAGGACGACGATTTTTCCGACTTCATCTCGAACGCAGACCCTACCCAACTGATCAGCCACAGATTCAACGCCACGGAGTCCATGCAGCAGGTCGTGAAGGATTTGACGGCGCCGCGAGTGCGTGAACCCGTTGATGACGCGACGATTTTCCCTTCGGGGCCTGTCGTGGAATACCTTGCTCTTCGTCACGGCTTTAACGTAACATACGAACAACTGGAATCCCGAGCTCCATGGTGCAGGCAAACTCGCCGTTACACACGCCGACCTCGCTGTCAAAAATTTGTTGTATGTTGACGAAGTTCTCCATGGAAAAACACGCGTCAACGGCCATTGTAAACTTTACAATGTCATGGCAGCAGGCACTTCCCTCGAAAATCTTCCGATTGCCTGGGACGTCGTGTCTCACCTGAAGCTGGACGTGGAGCGCCTACGTCTGCAATGTGTCCCCAGGCACTTGAAGAAAACGCCATCGTCTACGTCTTACGCCCCCCTGACGGCTCACGCGACCGATCCGAGTGGTTTGTGCGCTCCGCAGTGCACCGCCGTCTTCTTGTATATCGGTGTGGCTGGACGACCATGGAGGAGATCGCGAAAGGTCTCCTTTCATATCGTATACCATTCCGCACTGTTGTTGAGCGTCAGTCTCGACCTCTCGTCGCGGCACCGCCGGCAAAAACGAAGGGGCTTGGGAAGCGCCCTCTTAAGTTTAAGCCGACGGTGGATGATGTTTACGCTTACGAGGATGCTCGCGAGGATATTTTACAGTCCTGCTACGGTCGCGCTATTCTTATGCAAGGTGGAATCCTCGGGAGGCTGGCTTACGGCGTCGTTCCCGAATACTTGGTCTATGAGGGTCCCAATCTCGTTCACACGGAGGTTGTATGCACAGATGGCACGGTAGATTTCATTGACGATGCTGTGACGTCGGAGCAGCTTGATGTGGTCTCTGGGTTTACCTCGTCGAGACAGTTGGGACTGCCGAGAAAGCTCGCAGGGACGCACACATGTCATTTTGGCCGAAACAACACCTGGTTCCACACAGGGCTCGCGGTGTGACCAGTGGCTTCCTCGCGCCGAAAAGTGGTTCATCCCTCACCTTCGTAAACTTGTCAACGACGACGAATTTGACCTCGCCAACTCGACCGTTTGGAAAGACAAGCTCGCGTTCAACATCAGGAAATCCAAGCCTGTATTCAGCAACTCGGAGAAAGTGGCAGCTGAGTTCATTCGCAAGCAAGTTGGCTAAGGTGAGTCTTCTTTTTTTATTCTTTCGAAGCTTTGTCTCAAGTTCATGAACCAGTCTTCCTCTCTGTACGGACCACATTGCCTTGTCGCCATATTGCTTTTGTCGTTCAAGGGGCCGCCGCCTCGCGTTAAAATGTACTATTCATCACGCGGCCCCTTCGTCTTTCGTCGTCTCCTTTGTGGGACATTGTATTATACTCGTCTTGCGGATCGTCGCGGCTGCCGCCGCCTTCCCCTCCCCCCCTGCTATATACTTGCCTTTCCCTTTTTTTTTTCTTTCGTGTAATAGAAAAAAAAATTTCTTTGGAGTTATGTGGATACATGCCGGAGCAAGTGAGAGCGACGAATACAGCAAGTGAATAATGTAAGTGACCGTTTAAACGTCAAGTACTCGCAAACTGTTCTCGGAACAGTTTGCGACATGTTCGTACTCACATACTTGGCCGACGAACATACGCAATGTGTTATAGCTCGCAAACTGTTCCGAGCTATTCGCACTCATCTGCTTGACCGCCGAACATCTCGAAGACCGTCACGTTCACTTTCTACAGTCTGTTCAGTACGTGTTCCAGGATCAGACTCATTTCGCTTTTTGCAGTTCTCACTCAATACTTGTTCCAGGAGCACACATAATCTTGTCTAGTCATTTCAAGCAGTCATATTCTGTTCCAGGTCTAATCCAGTTCGCCTTTTCTGACATACTTAGTGTTCTTTTGCTCCAGGATCAAATCTTCGAAAATTGCGAATTTCGCAAATCCTACGTCAGTTCTTTGCCGAATCTCACGATTTTGGATTCGTTCGACGACGAATTACGACTACTATCAATGTACAAGGTATCAGAATTATTCACCGTCGCGTTATTTTATTACACTGAGTTCTGTACAGCTATTCTCTCGACGAAGTGAGCACCTCTCCGAGCGCACACATAACGGTAGCGCCGTCCACCATAGCTAAGTCGTCTCTACTCTGCGCTACCCTGCCCATCCCTACCACCGAGCAAGCCCTACCCTGCCCTTCCCTACCACCAAACGAGCCCTGCCCTTCCCTACCACCAAACGAGCCCTGCCCTGCCCTACCCTACCCTACCCTACCAACGAAAAAGTGCCCCATAACCCGCTCGAAGAGTTGCAGAGATGGGGAGTACGGTCGCAAAAATGAAATGACGCAGATCTGGAGTGGGTGGGAACAATATGTCGGAATGCTGCAGCTCGAAGAACCTCACATACTGCAGTCAACGACAGGTCAGCGTCAAGGTATGGGATGAAATGAGTGTTAGGGTACTCACGAATTTGTTTTCCTGACAACCTGCGACCTGCAGCTCGAAGAGTCTAGGAAACGGCTATGCCAGATGTAGGAAAACACATCGGAGTGGGGGGGAGAAACGTACGTCGAATGGGACTTGAGGAGTAGCAAAAATGAACTGTAAGGTATATGTAGTTAGTTTGATTTAACGATATCTAAAATTCGACGGCGTACCTTGGAAATATAATTCATTTCGTGTTCGGAGGCGAGAGGGACCGCGACTCGAAAAGCCTGAGCAAGGTTCTGTGAGATGCAAGACTCCCAGACATACGACAGGAGAGACGAAGAACGACTTAATGAGATGTTGCGACGCGAAGAGCCGCTCATCTCTAACGCCCCTCCTATCCCTCTCGCAGCTCGCAGCCTCTGCACATGCACACCCGCAGCGGAACACGTTTTCCAGATGACCGCGGTAGGATATGGCGACGGCGACGACGACGACGGTGACAGCACGCAGACGACTTGAAATAGTCGAGACCGCTGTCCGTGCGACGAGCGGCCTCGCTATTCTCGAGCTCGTTGGCCCTACGTCTTCTCTCCTAACCTCCCACACCAACTTTAACACCCCTCCTTTCGTCCATCGCAGCTCGGGGCTCGCACGTCCCACCCTCACCCGCACCAGCCCATCGACTCGGACCCAGGGGAAATCGACGCCGCCGCGGGAAGGAAGGTTACGAAAGCGACGACGGGGTGTACCAGCCGGGTAAGCCACCCCTCCTTTTCTCGTATCCTTCTGACTGGGTCCTACAGCGGGTTCGTGCAACGATCGACGACGCCGCGGGAGGGGCAACGATGCGTGCTTGGGGGCAGCGAGGTGACTGGGAAGCCGGGACTGGTGTCCGCATCGTTCGACGGGTGTGTTGGCTGGGTACGTCATTCCCTTCCCTCTCCTCGTCCCCTTCTAACTGGGTCCTAGAATGCCCGCCCTCAGCGCCGCCCTCTTCAAGCTTGCAGTTCAGACTGCACCTGCACCTGCACCCGCTACCGCACACGCTCATCGACTCGAACCAGGAGGAATCGATGCCGCCGCGGGATGGACGACGAGGACGAGGACAGGTGATTGAGGGTTTGAAGGGGGTGTACTGGCCGGGTAAGTCTCCCCCCTCCTCTCCCCCTCCTAGAATGTGGGTCGTGTGACACACGCCTGCCCACCGCGCCACCCTCTTAGGCCGTTTCACAGCTCGCAGACTGCAGCCCACACCGCATCGGCATCGGCACCGTCCCATCAACTCGAACCAGGAGGAATCGACGCCGCCGCGGGAACGAAGACGACGACGACGTTGCCGACAGTACACCCGCACCCGCTCATCGACTCGGATCAGGGGGAATCGACGCCGCCGCGGGAAGGATAACGGCGACGACGACGGTGTGCGATCGACGGTTCGACGGGGGTGTGTTGGCCGGGTACGTAGTCTCCATCCCTCCTTCCCCCCACTCCCACTTATAATCCCGCCTTCAGAACGGGGCTGTTCAGCGGGGCCACCTTCCGCACCTCCGCATCCGTCTCCGCATCCTCGCCTTCCCATCATCCGCGCCTTTAGCCCAGCCCAGCTCCGCCCCAGCCGCCGACTCAACGAAAGAACCCACGTGTACGACGACTATTGGAAGGAGTCGAGCCGCCGTCTCCGTTGAGCGGATCGCGGGCGTCTTCGGCGGGCAGTGCTGCGAATGCGAAGGTGCGCGCGTTAGTGTGGTGGTGGTAATAATATTTGTTGTAGGTAGTGTAATGTACCTTCAAGAAATGAGATTGAGTTCAATTAAAATTAAAAAAGAAAGAGACGTACTAGTAAACCCAGACGGTATTATCAGACGAGTGGTACGAGACGCGTAAAACCGATGGAGGCGTCACGAATTCCGGACAGGTGGTCAGCCTTGAGACGAAGGGGCAGAGGCGTTGTATGGAGAAACTGCGGGGGGAAATGCTGCGACGAATACAGGTTCGTGGGGCGGGGAACGCCGTTAGAGTGTTGGCTACGACGGGGGAATGAATCCTTAACCGTATTGGCTGGCGCGCGAAACGAGGGGCGGGGGTATCAACCAAGTTCGAACAGTCAATTTGCAGGCACCCAGCCCGAAACGACATCTAGCAAGTCGATTTGGGGGAATGACCTTGCTTGCGTTTCGAAGGCGATCTGGGTCCGGGTACACTCGATACGAGTGAGCTTGGTGGCTGCTGTAGAGTCCACGTTCCCGTGCAGGTTTGAATGGAGTTAGACTCCTGGAGCGAGGACAGCAGCGTCAGCGGCGAGGGGCGCGGTGCCAGAAGACAGAAGGCAGCTCTTGAATCACAGGTTAGACCTATGATGATGCCCGGCGGACGGGCGTCGAGAGATGGAGGGCAGACGGAGGAGAGGGAGCGACGGAGGTGGTAGTGAGAAACGAACTTACCCCGCATTGATTGCGGTGTTGTTTGGATCAACCCTCCGCACCGATTCACGATGTGATTTCGTGAAGTCGAAATCACACTTCACGAAATCACATCTGATGGGACCGGTCCCTTCCACCACCACCACCATCTAACACCTCCATCGCCCGTCCGCCATCGCCTTGGCGTCAACACGAGTATAACTCGTGATATGAGTCGACGCGCCACACTTCCCTCAAGTCCACCCGCCCGCCGTCGCCGCCGCGCCCACTACCCGTACTTTGGCAGTATAACTGCCAAATCAACACGTACGTCTCGGAGTCTTGGGCGCGAAGGCGCCGTCGCTGCTGCTGCCTTGCAAACGGGCTCGCGAATGACACCCGCCGCAGTTACGCCGTCGGACGCCGACCTCCGCGTGCTCCTCCCACTACTGGTCTTCTCCCCACTTATTCCTGCCCCTCCCTTCTCGTCGCCTGCCTCAAGTTCGTTCGCTTCCTCACCAATTGGGTCGGGGGAGGTGGAACTGCGCTACCGATGTACCTCCACTGATGACGCCGCATGTACCCCCGCCTGCACTCGAACCTCAAGTTCCACCGCCGTCCGTACATTGGCAGTCTAACCGCCAATTCAAGACGTACATCGAGGGGTCTTGGGAATGATAGCGCCGCCGCCGCCATTCGAGCAGGGCCCGCGAAGGGGTCGTTTCACCTGCCCCATCGTCAATCTCTCGCGCCCCTCCCGCCGTAGAACTTCTCCCACTTGTGCCGACTCCTCCCTCCTCGTCAACATACTGGCTCTTCTTGCTAGTACCCAATTGGGCAGGGGTGCGGGTACCGACTTACGGCCATTCCCCCATGACAGGAGTGAATCTCCTGCTGCACAACTCTGCCATCGCTCTCCACCGCGATTTGTGCCGTCCAGGCCATCCTTCCTCTGTCTCCTACCGCCGTTCTTACGGCTCGTTTCCAACTACGCCGGGAATTAATATAACGCCGACGTATATCATTCCACCACGAAAATATCACCGTCGGCACTCCTGCCCCACTTTCGGCCTCTCGCGCAAGTCACAATGCTCGTGATATGATCCAGGTTGTTCGTCCTTTTTCTTTTTATCACAACTTACTTCGCTTTTCTAGCTCTCGAGCTTTCCTGAAATCTAATTTCGAGTCGTACTCGTCTCTGCCATTGCCCTCTCATCATTCCATCGCGTCAAATCAGGATGCATAGTTAGTAAACACTCTCGTGCGTCGTTTCTTTTCGTTCCTTATTTCATAAACACTGACATTATTTCTTTCATTCCAGTCTCTCATGGCCTCAACATCTGAGACATCTCCCCACCTCATCGTCGCGCGGAATCACTACAGGCAACAATGTACGGAGTCTAACTCCTGCATTGTTTTCCTCATCACGCTGTTTCGTTCGCCTCGTTATCGTCCGGCAGAGAAATAGTGTTCACGACTATAGGTTCATCTATCCGCCCTCTTTCACTTTTCTTAATCGATGTAAGTCGTTCCTTTAAAATTTGCTACTTAACTTACAACTAATACCACAGAGTTCTGTTCGTCCGAATTTTAGCCTTCTGTCGCCCACGCTCTGGACGTTTTCCTTTCTCCGCTACCTCGTCGTAAGCCCCTCAATACTTCATTCACTTTGTGTTCTGTAGTCTTGAAGCACTCGTGTCGTTTTTAGTCGCTATGTAATTTCTTAGATGAATGATAATTATGTTCCTGACTACCGATATTCGCGTAATAAAGACAGTGAATTTTTTATTACATGGCCAGGTGCTTTTAGTGCAGCGGTTAATGACCACACGGTTTGTGCGGTGACCGCATATTATCCGTGAGGTTCTTAGTGCTTCACGGATGAGTACGCGGTCACCGCATATCATCCGTGAGGCGTTCGCGCCTCACGGATGATATGTGGTCACCGCACACCTCATCTGTGAGGCGCGAAGAACCTCACGGATGGATATGCGGTGACCGCGTACTCATCCGTGAAGCACTAAGAACTTCACGGATGATATGCGGTCACTGCAGACCTCATCTGTGCGGCGCGAAGAACCTCATGGATGAGTACGCGGTCACCGCGTATCATCCGTGAGTCACTAACAACTTCACGGATGATATGCTGTCACTGCATACCTCATCCATGAGGCGCGAAGAACCTCGCAGATGATATGCAGTGACCGCATACCTCATCCGTGAGGCGCTAAGAACCTCATGAATGATATGTGCGCGACCACATACCTCATTTGTGAGGAGCTAAGATCCTCACGGATGATATGCGGTCAGTGTCAGTCACCGCATATCATTATGCGGTGACTGCGTACTCACCCTGAGGCGCTAAGAACCTCACGGACGATATGCAGTGACCGCATACCTCATCCGCGAAAGCATAAGAACCTCACGGATGATATGTGCTGACCACACACCGCATTCGTGAGGCGCTAAGAACCTCATCAATCATATGTGGTGACCCATACCTCATCCGTGAGGTGATAAGAACCTCGCGGATGATATGCGCTGACCACACACCGCATTCGTGAGGCGCTAAGAACCTCACGGATGAGATGCGGTCAGTGCCAGTCATGCATATCATCCGTGAAGCTCTAAAAACCTCACAAATGACATGCGGTGACCGCATACCTCATCCGTGAGGCGCTAGGAACCTCACGAATGATATGTGGTCAACAACACCGCACCGCGAGGCACTAAGAACCTCACGAATGATATGCGGTGACCGCATATCATCCGTGAGGCCTTAGAACCTCACGATGATATGCGGTGACTGTGTACTCGTCCGTGAAGCTCTAAGAACCTCACAGATGATATGCGGTCACCGCATACTTCATCCGTGAGGCGCTGGTCACCGCATACCTCACCCGTGAAGCTCTAAGAACCTCACGGATGATATACGGTGACCACATACCTCATCCGTGAGGCGCTAAGAACCTCACGGACAATATGTGGTGACCGCGTACTCATCTGTGCAGCTCTAAGAACCTCATAGATAATCTGCGGTGACCACATACCTCATCCGTGAGGCGCTAAGAACCTCACAGATGATATGCGGTGACCGCATACTCATTCGTGAGGCGCTAAGAACCTCACGGACGATATGTGGTGACCGCATACCTCTTCTGTGAGGTGCTTAGCACCTCACAGATGATATGCGGTGACTGCGTACTCATCCGTGGAGCTCTAAGAACCTCACGGATGATATGCGGTGACCACACACCTCATCCGTGAGGCACTAAGAACCTCACAAATGATATACAGTGACCACACACCGCATCCGTGAGGCGCTAAGAACTTCACACAAGAATCTCACACATATAATTCACCCCCTTCATCTACACGAAGTTCTTCTTCCTACCTATTTCTACTTCTTTCTACCGTTCCCCTACCTCTACCTCTGTCCGCCCCTTCCTAGCTCTCCCTAGCTCTCCCTAGCCATCCATACACATCCCTACCCATCCCTACCCATCCCTACCTGTCCCTACCCATCCCATCCCTACCCATCCCTACCCCTCCCTACCCTACAATTTTGAAAAATCCCTACACCCTACCCGTCAAAAAAGTCCCCATAACCCTAACTAATAATGACCGCGCCAAACTGACATAAAAATCCAACGGCAAGAAATTGGAAGAGAGTCCGAGAATCTCTATCATTACTACGGCAAGAAAATCTCAATCGGCATAACTTGAGAACATTGTGAGGGAATGCGAGATTGCCTCAAACTTTACCACGGCAATAATTTTCGATATTTCGCTGTGCTTAGAACAATAATCAAGTCCGGTTCGTCTTTATTCCACCATGTTGGCATATTTCCCACCCTGAACACCTTCCAGTTTTCCCAAGCTTTTCGATGAGACATAAGACATTCATGACAAATTGACAATTGCGGGCTCGCATTGAAGTAAGACTTTCCTTCAAAGTTATCAATGAAACTGTGTTAATAAAGTCCCGTTACAAAGTCATTCAACATCATATAGTAGCTCGTCTATGACTCGGAATGCCACAGAGTATGTCTGCGTGACGATGTGAGAGCACTTGAATTGGGTGTACACGGCCACTCTCTTGGGTTCACTGCAACCGAATTCCAACTGACTGCGGATCAAATTTGAGAGTGATACTTAGCGGTTGTTGCGAAATAGGTTTTCGTGTACGTTTTCCTCCTTCAGGCTAGTCTCTCTGAGCTGAAATTTTTTTAGCCTTGCTCTCAGAATGATGATCGTTCAACATCCAAGCGATTAGAGCCGTAGAGGCCGAATCATTCTCATCTAACGACGCGAATATGGTCGTCTTCGCTCACAAACTGGGTCATACGATTACCTCTCTTTCTCTTCGTCACACTTCAGCTTCGGAGGCTGCCTTCTTTCTGTCGCGGTCCTCCCAGTTTTACCTAGATCCAGTTAATCATCTTGCATTAATCATGCCGCTCAACAACGATGTCCTTGATCTACCGAAGTTCCAGTCTTGCTAAATTTGCACATGCATCTCGGGCATCTGCGAATCGGTTTCTCAAGTCGAGAGTGGTCGCGACGGGCGCTT
Source organism: Galerina sulciceps (assembly GCA_023014345.1). Taxonomy (NCBI): domain Eukaryota; kingdom Fungi; phylum Basidiomycota; class Agaricomycetes; order Agaricales; family Galerinaceae; genus Galerina; species Galerina sulciceps. The sequence goes on from JAEDXJ010000044.1 coordinate 15,401, forward strand.
GGACTGGGTACGAAATCTCTATACTTCAGGCTTCTGCACAACGACGACCCCCTCGTTCTCCCATGTTCATCGCCTCTCCTTGACAATGTTTCTCTCGCCAGTTTACTTTCTTCGAGTCGGCTGGCCTACGACCGTAGTCATTGGTGTTCGGTGCCCAATGTTCCGTCGTCGACATCAAATATTTCCTGTGAAGGTGCCGTTAAGGGACGTCTGGAGTAGGAAGCACCTCTCTGTTAGAGAATGAGTGTAGATTTAGGAGTTCGTATAGAATCTCTCGTTTTACGTATCAGTTAAAAACACCTTTACTTAACGATCTAATCGTCAATAAAGGGATCAGATCTCACTGTGAACTTAAGCTGGGTATCCACTAAGCTGATCCCATGAAGTTTCGGGGAAGAAAGGATGTAAATTCGATGTAGATTACGATATCTCGCTATATTTACTCTATACCTGTATACACAGCCTCGGTAACTCTGATGCGGTTTGAATACACCGCATATGGATCTTGCTGGAATGTTCGGAATATTTACTGCGTAATCTATTGACTCGAATGTGCAAGGATCTAGCACTTCCGACAGTGTGCGAGGATATCCTCGTTCGATTGGTTCGCGGAGCTCGCCGCGAGTCGTGAGAAACGGGAAGGATGAGTGTCAAACGAGATTCCAACGGCGCTAACTCGAGTACCGAAGATTCCTAGTAGATATATAGTTGGTAATAAGTGTAGTATACTTGTGATAGTCTGCTTTAAGGTACAAATACCAAATCACTCGCAAGTATCGCAAGGGAAAAAAATTGGACGATATCTGTCCACTTCGATGCCCGAACTCGAAAACTCCGCATTTCGCAACCCTTGTAATTTTTTCCTGGCACACTTCTAGAAGTTCTATGAGACATTCCTCTTATTACCGCTGTCTGCTTCGTTGGTTCTCACATTGAACGGTTAGAACCTCGCCTTCCCGTCTTCAAATTTAAAGGCGCGCCATCGCTCTTGCTTAGATTGCATCAAGTGCTTTTGGGATCACATATACCTGCTCGCCTATCTTCTTACGGGTTTACTTGCCAATATAATTTGCTTGAAGCCGAACCCCGAATCCCACTTTCCCGATAACAACGGATCTGCATCTATACGCGAATGCCTTAAATCTAACATGATTGTTTAGAGTGTTGTAGAGGGTGGTAATATAGAGTTGGTCGACTACGGGGTCTGCCGTTTCAAAGGGGAGGTGAGATCAATCTTAAGGGTGAAGTATTTAAGGATCTGACAGGACGTGAATCAGCGCCAGTACCCTGTCAGATGAGTAACCGCGCCACCCCCTCATCCAATCACAATCAACCTCATTCGCAACATCATGTTAGATATCAGATTTTATACAAAACAATATTATCAGAAACCAGCATATAAATCGGACAAAATGGTTCTTTAGACCCATTTCTCTTTACAGGCACTCCTGCAGCATTACGGGTTGCAGTACGATGGAGAACACTGTGACTTTCATATCCCCCGAATTTTGTTTTTCAGCGGTCGCCTCTGCCTTTCACTATGGAATAGTCCTTTCCCTTTCCTTTGGCTGTTTCAGGACGCTCTCAAAGAACGAAAAATACACCGTAAAGAAACGAAGGTTCTTTGGCTTCTACGTGATATCTCTGTTGCTCTTGAGCACTTTTGCTTTCGTTATGACTTTATACTCGACATCTACTACAGTCCAGTACATCGTACTCAAAAATCAGACTATCGTTGGTCCTTCACAAGGAATTACAGAACATAATTCGTTAAAAGGTGTTTCAATTTTGATATTTATTTCGCTCCCACTCGGAATTGGACTAGCAGACACTTTTATGGTGAGTGTCTTTCCAAATTCAGCTACAATTGACTGAGTTCCTGACTGAAGGCCTGGCGGTGCATTGTCCTGTATGGGGTTACCCGCCGTTTTCTTCGTTTCATACTGCTCTTTGCAGTGGCATTAATTTATCTTTCATTGCCTGGTAAATTTCTTTTAACTGCGAATTTCTTTGGGATTCATAAAGAATTAATCTAGTCATTTTTGTTTTGTCGCCGTTTATCCAGACATTGAAGGGGAATTGGGCATTACTTTTAATATCGATGTCAGTTGGCACCAACGTACTCCTGTCGACCTTGATCACCATTCGAATTCGCTACCATCAAATATATCTTAGAAACCTCCTCGGAACCGCTCATGAATCATTGTACGGCCGGATTATGGTCATGTGTGTTGAATCCTGTGCGATGATCGTAGTGGGAGAGGTTCTGTGTCTCATACCAATCGCCAATGGGCAATCTTGGGCAATTTATCCGCTTTTCTGTCTTCCTCAAATATCTGTATGTGCAAAAAAAGTCAATGGGTTACCTGGTTGCGTGTCACTGAACATCATTTTCCAAGGTTATTTCACCTCTTTTGATCGTTTACCGAGTATCTGCAGGAATCGATGTTGCTACAACCGTAAACGAAACAAGAGTAATTGACAACGCAATCGAAGGCATTCGCTTCGTTCCCGGAGTTTCTAGGCACGGCAGCGAGGACAATATTGATTGAGGGCGATTGGCCGAGGAATAATTTATTATTGCTGGTTATAGGTTGCATAATTCATAACCTGATGTACGGCCGTTGCAGAAGAAAGGGAACGTCGACGTAAAGGAAGAATTCCAAGCCCGCAGTTTTATGAAGCATGCCATGATTCGTGAAGCGTGAAGTTTACAGGCGTATCATGTTGATCCACAACGGAGTCACCTTCACGTCGCAAAAAGTGGGATGAGAAAGTTAGAGAGTCCTGTATGGCACGACGAAATTCCGTGCTAGAAGTAGAAAGACTGTTCAAGCTGTGGTAGGATGGTACTAAGAAGATACGAATACACGAAAAAATGACAAAGTCCGTCAGTCCGTAGAGCCCTTAGCTCAGACAGGAAATAAACGACTGCCCACGAGTCACGGCGACGGCCTCACGTAGTCTGCAGTCTCTGCTCGAAACTGTGCTACAATTCCAACGACAGTTCGCGCAAGAAGCTAGAAAAGTGGGGTTACAGTTTTAATGCGCGTCGTCCTTCCAGTCGTTGAGGGTTCCACAAAGAACTGTGCATGGAAGAAACGTACACGGGACAGACATGTACAGGTGAACGAATCTAAAATTGATTGTAAAAGTGGCATCGGACCGGGCCGAATAGCTTTGGCATTTGAACCAAACAATCCAATCTACGTTTTTCTTTCATCGTCCAATGCCGTCTCTTTGCTTTTAATTAGAGGGATTAATACGTCTGGTTCGTATCTCTGATCCTCTCTGTTGGTATCTCTCGTACATATATCTTTCCAGCGCGACTCAGTCGCATTCGGCTTAAATTTTTACACATGCTTTTTAAACATTTCCAGTGAAGCGCGACTTGGTGTCTGTTCATTCTTTCGTCAGCCTTTATCGGCGTTCCTGGAACGAAGTTCAGACTAGCAGCACAGGTTTACGGATGGAAGCGTCGTTCTATACGTGCGTCATTACTCACAAGCCAGGCATCAAAATTCTGTTCCTTAAGTTGCAGACGAACGCGATGGCACATCTGGACGACGATGTGCGGCTTGCGCAATGCATCTACCCCTCACGCTGCTACACGACTTCGACCTCCTTGTTTCTCCATCTGTATCCATCGCCCTCTGTCGAAGATGTTTGTACTTAGTTCTGTCTTGGAGGCTGGAGTTTGGAAGGTCCGTTATCGGTGCTTGGTGTTCACTGCTCCGGTCGTTGACGTCAAAATTTTCTGATGACAGGGCTGTTGAAGGAGGACCTCCGAATGGGTGGATGCTATCCGACTGTCGATCTGCCTCGATTCCAGGACTCGAAGATCCCCATTTTTACAACCCTTCGACTTATCTGCTCTTTTTCAAGTAATGATCCTCTTCGACATCATCAATTTCGTCGGTTCGGACGCAGAACCTCGTGTACCCGTCTTCTCCGCCCCCAAATTTGATGCATTCCAAGGCCACGTCATCACCAGCACCCCTCAGGTAGGAGCGCGTATACCTGCACAACGGTCGTCCTACTGGCTAACTTGCCAATGAACGCTCCTCAAAACTACCCTTCACTCCTTTCCCTTCCTGATGAAGTTTGCACTACAACTCTCCCGACATGTCAGTTTTGATCTATCACAACGCCCTGAAAACTCAACAAATATTTTTAACATCCCCTGACGTTACTTATACCCCTTGTTTCTAGCGGGATGTGTACCGAGTCATCTGCTCTCGAACATGCACACGAAGACGAGGGGGCGGCACCTCATACCCCGCCGCTCGCCAGCCTCCTGCTTCGTCTATGTGTCCTCCTTGACCGCAACCGACTGAGCATGAATGGCGCTAGTTTCTGCTCGTTTCTATCAATGACGTAGAAAGGCACTCTCTCGTTTTCAAACTACATAACGCGGGCAAATCACCGCCTCTCTGTGCAACGACCTTCCTTCCTACCACCGACTATGATAGTTCGTGTACTAAGGTTAACGTTAAGTATTTCACCTTTGACTATGCTATTCTATGATCTGACCCTTTTCGCTCAAGAGCTACCTGCTGTGTCTCTTCCAGCTATTTATTCAACGACAAAAGAAATTGTAACTTTGGCGTCAAATTCTGTTCGAGATGTCAAACTTGTAAATAAACCTGGCTGTGCGAATGTCAAGAAAATTTCTCCGTATTCACTCGATGATTCGGTAACTGCGCAGCCCGCGTGGTGATCCTCTCCGTTCTGGCTAGCCTTCAAATGCTGGAATTTGATAAGTGAAATGTAGGTACGCTCGTGAATACATACCTTTGTTTTTCGGTTAAAATCGGCTCGAATTAACATCTCCGATTAGCTATGCCTCCAATTCTCTATGAGGTTTCTGGACGCCGGTGAACGTACCCCATAACAACATCGAGTTCATGGTTTAATCTTTTTCTCATCTTTGAAATATGTCAATCTGACAATCTCTAGTCCGCAGCAATGTCAAGTTTCTCTCTCTCGCACGTCATTTATAAATATCTAAATGTTAGATCAATGCGAACATACCTGAACTGCATGAAGTCCAAACCTTCGCAAAGCACAAAAGCCTTTGACGGGGTATTTCCGTGAGCAAAGAAAAGGCAAGTCAGTCAAGGCTACTCGCGACGGCCATTTGCACAAATTTGCACAAGTTGGTGAGGGAACCAAGAAACCACTCGGCATTCTCTCGCATAATTGGATCCCGCTACTTCCCTTGATGATCGCATTCTCATATCCTGAGGGTAATTAAAATGATAGCTGGATATGATCAGGTAAAAGCCATTTAGGTAACCTTTTTTTGGATACGATTCTTATAAAGATCTACACACCGTTCATTTTTGCTTCCCAACACTGCGTCTCACAGCACCTCACTATGCCGCATTTACCCACGGCAGAATTACAAGTATCAAGCTCTATTCAACTGTCGGAACTCAAGTCTCTCCTTAACTCCGTAGTACTCACTGCGTTTTTTATGGGTACGTGTCCTATGACGTTGTATATTCTGCAGGTAGCTCAATGAAAACCTTGTTAGGAATGTACACTCTTATCTACTTTCAGACGCTCTACGTGTATTATCGTCAGTTACCTTCGGTCTGCGCGAGGTTCGAACGAAAAGAATAACGGCAATACTTCGATTTCAGATAAATTTCCACAAGGCCGGGTTGTAGTTTTCACAATTACCTTGCTGTATATTCTCAATATGGGATCTTTCGCGTTGGCGTGGTGGTTTTCAGTATGGTCCTTCTTGGATAATGGACAGACACGAAAAGCTGCCTTCACTTCGATGTTCAACTTGCCTCGTGGGGCACATATAGCTAGTACCATCCTCGCGTTCTTCGAGCTGGTTATAGCAGACTTTTTGTTGGTAAAGAAACCACCATTATCCACCCAACCATTCCCTAATTTATCAACAGGTCTGGCGATGTTTCCATGTTTGGAATCGATCGCTCCGAGTCATCTTACTCCCGCTACTTCTTGTCATGGCTGAATTCGGTGAATGATCTTCAGTTTCAACTTTGATTTTAAGCTGGACATATGTCCCAAACAGGTCTCTTCTTTTCGTCTATTGTTGCCCTTCTTGCAGAACATTTACGACCATCCTTGAAGGACGCACTGGTGGTAAATGAATTAAGTGGTGCCGCGTGTTTGGTATCAGTGGTGGCCAGTCTGGCTTCTAGTTTGCTTATTGCATTTCGAGTATATTCCTTCCTACGCCAAAGCAGTGCATCAAGCAGGAGATTCAAACAAATTGTCGAAATTGTTGTCGAATCTTCTGCGATATACTCGATAGTATTATTCATACTGGCGCTTTCAACTGTGCTGCCATTTTCTGCGACAGACACCCGGTTGTTTGCCTTACAAAACTTCAATAATAACCTTTCCATTCCAGTTTTAGTGCGTATTCCTTCTACTCATAAACCGAGCTTACCGGAAACCGTCACAGGGAATGGTTCCAACTATCATGGTTGCGCGAGTCTCCCTTTCCACTGACGATACTCACCACATGTCGACAACCCGCCGATTATCAAACCTCTCTTTCCAACGGCAAACTATAACAAGAACGGAAAATCCATCAACGGGGCTCATTATTGACGAAATTTATGGTTGTAGTGCAAAGGAGAAGAACGCAAGTTCCGCTCCAGGAGAAAATGGCCTGCAGTAAACGAAATCTCTGTCTTGTGAACTGATTTTCCGTTCTCCATGTTCTATTGCTTTCGATTGACTACAGTTTATTTATCGTGAAAGGAAAAGAATAGTCTTGATTCATTAATGATCCTTGAACCATGTTCGTTACGATTTATTACTAAGAACTTTAACTGGTAGGAAAAAATACAAACGACGAATAACAACGTACACGGATAACGAGGAAAACAGCAGCCACAAAAAATTCATCCCCTATCCTTCGTTCCTTCTTTCAAGTTCGCCAAACCATCTGCACCACGCACACTCCCATTCAAGCTCGCAGGAGACGCCAGTATACCCCCGGAACCGTTCATATTGACGTCGTCTTCGCTTTTCAAGGCATTCAAAGGTCGTTTGGAGCCGCCGTTCATATCCAAGGATCCCGAGCCACCGCTACCCGTACGACCCCGTTCGTCAGCGCCAAAGATATCCGCTCCACCCTGCCCGCTCGCAGCCGCGCCTCCGCCACGCTCCCAGGACGTGGACTCTCGATTCACTGTAGGGTTGGTGTTGTTGGAGTTGCCAGAGAGGAAATCGAGCCAGTTCCCACCGCTTCCTGCTCCTGGACCTGTGCCGTTGGGGCCGTCGGTGTGGGAGGAAGGAGGTAGTTGTGGGGCAGGGACTGGCAATGCGGATGTTAGTTAGAGTCTGAAATGAACAGTGAATAAACGTTCGAGAGAAAAAAAGAGGGACGAAGAATGATACGGGAGGAGTGGGGATAAGCGAGTCCTCAAGAAGAGAACCGAAAGTTGGGAAGGGGGAAGGGGAGTGAAAACGAAAACGACAGAGAGATAAGAGATAGAGAACAGAGGACTAACCAGAGCTTGAGGCACCAGAATGAGAAGATGGAGGACCGCCTCCGCCATTGCTGTGTATCGGCCAATCCAATCCAGCTAGGGCAGACCTCATCGATGCCTGACCGTGATGTCGACTCTGGTCCTCAGCGTCGAGGAATCCAGCGAACGGATCACCGCCCCCGCCTCCAGTTCCATTCGAATGAGGGGGTACAGGACCAGGGGTATTCCGCATCATGCTCGAGTAAATACCGGGGTTATCGTACGACGAGCCGGTGCTACTCGTGCGTGGAGGTAAACCAAAGCTAGACCCGCCCCCAGCGGCTCTCGAGGGCGGACCTCGAGAGAAATCGGATTGAAGAGGTATGAACGACGGTGGAGGAGACTGGTGCGACGAAGAGACGGGGAAGAACGGTGGGTAATGCGCACTTGAGTGGTGTTGACCGTGAGGCGGTCCATTCTGGCTGTGGTGCGGGTGTCCGTTACTGTAAGGTCCAGTGCGATTACTGAACGAGGTTTGTCCGTAATAATAGTTGCCGTTGCTGGGATCGTCAGAAGGCGACCTGCTATGCCCCTGCGGAAGAGTGAGCCGGGTTGAACTGCTGCGTCGATTCGGAGAGTCTCGCATGTCGTGATTGCGGCTGTCGGAGACGGGCAGCCCAGTGGGTCCGCTAATACCGTGCAAAGATAGCGGTGGCGGCTGAGGTATGGATAGACTTCGATGGGGAGGTAACGTATAGTCAATCTTGAAGAAGGTTAGACAGCGAAAAGAGAGGATAAACGAGCCACGTACACCGCTGGTAACCGTCTCTGACGGTGGTTTCGGCTTTCCATCGTGTCTCCGCTTGCTCCGAGCTGGCGTATCCTCCTCATCGTCGTCGTCGTCGTCGTCTGCATCACCAATTGTGCTGAGCTTCGTCGCGTTGATGCCAGCGAAATCCTTCGCCCCGCGAGTCTCTCTCTCGCCGTCGTGCTGGCGGTTGACAATGAGGATTATGACAGCAGCAATGAATATGCGGAGCTTACCCGGATATGACGCTGAACGATGTCGTGAATGTCGGCAGAGCCGTACTGGTAGAGCTTTAGGTGATGACCTGGTCGTTCTTCTGCGGAATATCGATAAAAATAGACTATGTCAGGGAATGCCAAGATTGAGGGCGCTGGGCGCAGAGCTGAGCAAAGACTCACCAAAGATAATGACAGCAACGTCGACCGAGCAGAGCACGCCGAGTTCATAGGCCTTCTTGAAGAGCCCATTCTTGCGCTGGTGGAAATGGGAGGCGAGAAAGAGCGGCGCCAACGACGGACCCAGATAAGAATAAGACGGAGATGCCAAGGAATTAAGAACAAAAATAGCGACAAAATAAATGGGAGGCGACTTGCCTTTAAAAAAGTGACAGAACGGTTTCGTTCGTGCTAAGTATAAGACGGGGTAAGCGAGCGTGCTAGGCGAGGGGTTTGTGGAGTATAATTGGAGAGGAGAACGTCGGGGATGGGGGAGAGGGTCGACAGGAATAGGGAAACGCAAAAACACGTACGGTGATGGGCTGTATTTCGATCTTTCTTCTGCCCATTGTCGCGCGGGCGAATGTTAGGAGACGGGGAAAGCAAGGAATCTGGAGACACGAACCGTCAGGCCTTTGAACCCTTGACCGAGCTTTACTCAAGTTTGTTTCGCCACTTTCAACCGGCATCTTCGTGCCGCATATCTAAGCCGTTTCCTATTGGCTCCTCATTTTACCCCGCCCAACGTGCCGCGTTGCCGATGGCTCTGCAGCCATTCCCGTTATGGAACGACTCTCTCATACCCACACAGCTACTACTCCCGTTGATATCGTGCTCTTCCATCAGCCTTCTCCGCAGCACCGTTTCCTCTCCTCTCTCCTCGCTGTCTTCGGATCTTTTCTCGTCGCCGTTCATTGGGCACCCAGCTCCCATCATCACCTTTCATCATTGACGCAGGACAAGCAGTATGTCTGCACGACCTCACTGCAGGTCAGCCGCCCATAACTCGTGTAGCTTCTATCACCGAAGAAGGATTCCACCTTCCCCTTCCATGAACATATACATCATCGTTTGTTTGTTTTGTCATATCTACCATTCGTTCACCCCCCGTTTCACACACCAATTTCTTTGCAGCACACTGACATGTCACCTCGAATTTCGTTGGCCGAGGTGCGCGTGCAGATGTCTTTCAGGTCGCCTCGTATGCTCGGGTTAAACTTTTTAGCAGACCTTTCCAATCGCTATATTCTCGCACTTCCAGGGTGATGAGTCACTGCTATCTCTCTACCCTTGCTCGTACTCTTTTCTTTCGCTTTCCTTTTCTATTCCTCAGATCTGGCGTTCGTTCAAGCCTCTCATTGTTCTTGCAATTCTCTCTCATCCGAACAGCTTTCTGGAAAGAACTCGGCATTCCACTGGGAAAAAACGCTCCGTTCTCACTCCTATCCTCTCCAGTCTTACTGACGCTTATCACAGCGTTATGTTACTACGCTACTCCACTTATGGTCATCTCTCCACCGTTTCTCGGCGCTGCGATTGACGTTTCGTAACTGGCCAACCTCCCGGGCACCCATCTACGTGTCAAGACCACACACCTGTCCGACCGCGGAATGACGGTGGTCGATGTCATCGCATATGTACTCGAAATCATAGTGGACTTTCCTGATCTCCGTCTCCGTCTCCATATCTGGTGACAACCTACACTTTCCTCGGATATTTGGACCGGGCTGGCGTACGCAAATCTCAGCGAGATTTCTCTCCCTTTCAGTTCTTACTTATAGTCAGTGGGAAATGGAACGAACTACTAGGGGCTCGCTCGAGTTTCCCTCCCGAGATGCCGCTCTCGTTGTGCCTCGTTCTTTTCTCCCTCGTGACTCCTACCGACCTCTTTCCTGGGTTCAGGCAAACTATAAGCGACATTCGTCCGTTCCGTCGTGGATCTCTCAATTCGAAGCGTCGTCATCTACAGCTCGCACGCGCGCGCCCGTAATCTCCTTGAGCTTTTTTTGTCCTCCGTCCTTCAAAGTTGCTTCGAGCATTTTACTCTACGACGCGCGCCACTCTTCAAAATCCTTATCACTGCTACTCCAACGGATGGAAAGGCCGAGCACCAGATCTCCTCGCTACACCGAAGCCCGAGCCATTTAACTCATGTGCTGAGTCACTTCCAATGATCAACCTCGTGCCAGATACACCGCTCTGGCCGACCCACACGGTTCCAACTTCACGAGTTCGGTATACCTCTTATTCGCTTTGTCTTTCCTAACGCGGCCTGCTCTCTTCGAGTGGCTGGCTGAAAGAGGTTTAGACTCGCGCTTGCCTCATACCGATGGAGATTTCGCTTTTGGGCCGTCAAATACCCACTTTGAATCACACATGTGTACGCCAAGCGCCTCCTTCTCCCCATGTCAGTGTTTCTGGCTAGATAACGAAACACGCATTTGCTTTTGAACGGTTTGTCAGTTTTCCATTCTTCATACACCTATCTTTTCATCCGCTTCATCCTATGAGGGTCATTTCTCCGTATTGTTTCACCATTCGTAGGAATGGATGTCGTCCACATGCACATTTGCACCCGCACACATCAGAAGGCGAACCCGAGCAAGATGGAAGCTCGTACAATAGCGTGGTAGGGCGTTTTTCCGCCTTTGACATCTTCTCGCAATGGAGAGACTTCGACTATTAATTAACTCATCAGCTTCTTTGTCGGCATCTCGTCCAGATTGTTTCATGAGGAATCGTTTACGAGGTCGATTTATTCCACAACATATAAACATTTGAATACATATTTCAGAATGTGATAAAGTCGTTTGAATACCTGGGAAATTCAAAATACCCTTCTCATGGGAACTCTATAGGTCATACTGAGCGCTATGCACCTCGCGTTGACGTGATCGAATTTTCTTCTCTGTCGTTGAGTTGATTACACCACGGAAAAAATGTAGGTACCCTGATCTTGGGGATTAAAGCGGTTACAGACAGAGTCTGCATGACACTCGCAATGATAATCCACCGTCCGCGAACCAGGAACGGAATCAAAATCGGTAGCTTCCATGCGGGTTTTTCTACAGCTGAACTTGATGTCTATCTGTCAAGTGACTGGTAATTCGTTAAAAATCAGATACGGATAAGACTGCTTTACGACTTGGATGAGTAAGTGCATACCTTTACATATATTAATAACTAACCGCGTCGCCACAACGCTCGATTACAGTTTCGACGGTTGCCAACAAAGATCGTAACTCCATGATAATTAAAGAGCCTGGATAAAAACAGGTGTACAGCAAGGGTCGCGATGATGGGGTGTCGGTTATCGTCATCTCACGTCCATCACTGGATGATCAGAGACTGGGATACTTATAGTTTTCATTAGCAATCGACGAAATAGTTTCTGGTTTTTAACCCCGCGCACCGTTCCCCCGATATACCTGATGGAAATACTACACGGCAGCTATAATCTATGGAGAATTATAAATGTGCTACTTCCCTTCGCGGGTTATGTCCGCCGCAAGCATCCGCTCCTATGGCCAAATTCCCATCGGCACGACTGCGGAAATCCTTCCAGTAAAACTGCTCTTACGACGTGAATTAGCTTCCCCCTATACGAGCGATATATAAGAGCTCTGATCCTTGTCTTCCCTTGCCGACGCCATCGAACGCCAGTCGGGTTATCTCAGAAGTCAGGACTCTTATCTTCCGGTTGGCACGCTCTCTAATTTTCCTATAGACATTTCAATGGGGCGTTCTACTCTATATTTGGTGGCTGTGGCAAAGCTATTCTCATATCAGTTTGCCTGACAGAAATAGGTGACGCCAGGCTCTAAGGAATGCGCGTTGTGCCTAGCTGTAATTTTAGAATTGCGTTTTTCAATGTGCTTCAAGTCAAGTGCAACACAGGAGAATGAATTTGAGATTGAAGTATCGTCTCCAACTCGACATCGAATTACTCTCGTGAACGGCAAGGAATGCAAGAAAAAAATGCCGAAGCAATCCATATACCCCTCTCAAAGTGTGAACAAAGCTACGCGCTGGAACAGTTACGAGTCCGACGAAGGAGGACTCGTTTACATAATCTCCAGACCAGGCCAAATTTTGGCGAGGGGAACGTTTAAGACGCCGGTAACTCCCGTGATGGGATTACATAAGCGTCGCCACATCTTTCCGAGGTGGTTGATTTTGTTGTGCTCACCTCAGGCTCTCCCTCCATCAACTGCGTTCAGCTACCTGGCCCGATTGCTTGATGAATACTGCCGCCATATCGTTGTCATCCGTCTATGTCACCACATTAGCAGCAACCCGCCCCGGAGGCATCGGCATGTCCTATTATTGAATCCAACAGATACGTATACTCGCCGCTCGTCACCACTACGTTCTTAACCCATCTATAGTGTTTACAAGGCCTGCATTCTGGCTATGACGGGCTTGACGGGCTGCGAGTGACCAAGCCCTGCCTTCTCTCTCTCATTGTGGTGAGCACTCGGGTACTGGTCGAAAATCCGTCGCTTACCTTTTGCAGCGTGACTGCCCAAACCCCGCCTTCCAACCTCGTACGAGCAGCCATTTTGGGGTCAATGGTCACCAGTGCCCTTCCGTGGTCCCCATTAGCGATCAATGGCTACATTCGACCTCCCTTCGCAACCGTCGGGACCCTGAGGGTCGACACCACCTACCTGCAACTCCCTCGTCATTTTGCGCCGCAGTGCCGCCAACGTCCTCTGCCATGTTACGAGCCTACAGCGAGCATGCCATGACAGGTACTGGGGTAGTGTCCAACCATTTGCAACCGCTGGGGCCCCGCATCCACCCTCTCCTATTTGGGAAGGCAGTGACCTCTTCGTTCCGTGAGGATTCCTACGCCTACGCATCCGCGCCGCCAAGAACCAGTGCCTACTTGCTCGCATTTACGACGCGCCAACCGTGCATTTACCCTCCCGCGGCGCAACGTGCGTCTATTGAACCATTTGCATCCCTGACAACGTGTATTATTTTATAGTTGTTTACTAAAATGTAGGTATATACGTCAATAAACTTGAAATGAACTTGATTTGTGAAGTAAATATCATAAGCTGGACTCGTCCTTGCCATGCGAGTAGCACTGGCCCACACTAGCCAAGTGAGGCATTCTGTACGTCGGATCAGAGGAACGTTGTTAAAATGAGAGAGACAAGTTCAGTGAGTCTACTTCTAGGCTTCGGAACTCTAGATATGATCCTCAGTCAGAGGGCTTGTGCAAGTTATGAATCTTTTCAAGGAGGACCAGCCTGAGGAATATTGTTGGCGAACCACACACAAGGAAAGTCAATTCCCTATATGAATTCCATAAAACAGATGGTGCTAGTAAACCAATTACTGCCGATTAAATAACGATTTCCGAGGACTCAGTCGATAGGAGCTGGAGTCGGTGCTAACCGCTCTCGATGAACACCATGACTTTAACACCTTTTGATGATCACGCACCACTCAGCGGCTACTCAGTTTCTGTAATTTTGAAGTCGAGTATCAGGGCGTATGTTTCCCGGAATCCACATGATAACGTTAGCTTGGGCTACAGCTTGTGATTGGTTGACACGGAGCTTGAAATTGTGTTCCCCATCCCACTGCTCACATTTGCAAAGAGCACTCATAAATAAGACTATCGCTCCCGTGAGTGCCGTAGAAAGACCACTGCCATTTCCACGGCTCTTTTGAGGCGCGCTTGGAGAGACCGCGTATCAAAGCGCTCAAAACTAGCCTGATTGCCGTTGAGCTGCCCACATTGACATCTTTAAGATAACCGACGTTCGCCTAGTTTCTAAAGGCGCTCTCATAGTATCGTTGGGATAGGCCTATCTGGCCTACCCTAGCAGCTCGGGTCTGGCAAGGCTCGGGGACGCGTCGAGCAGGCGCGCGGTCAGGCAGCACGCAATGGCAGGAAGCAAGCAAGGATGTCCTCGTCACAGGTATTCGCGTTTCAGCGATAAATCATTACGCACCCAAAAAGGGTGCAAATAGTTGGTCATGTGATTAATGATCATCGCTGACGTCACTTTCACCTTGGCTAAAAGAAATTCAGAAATCGTCACTGCTGCGCGTTCTCCACCACAACCACCATGGCTCCCCTAAGTCACTTGAAAGCAATTTTCATTCTCGTCTCTTTGATACCTTTTTCTGAAGCTCAATTCGTGTCAAGGAGAAGATCTCCCGTTGCGAGGATCATCGGTGGCTGCATCGCTGGTGAGTTAATCAGATGCGCGCCTCACTTCAATAGCATTTTTGACGACATACACTTTCAGCTGCCGTTTTCCTGATTCTATGCCTTTTTTTCCTTCTGATGATGCGCAGGCGACGCACTCGTACGATGGTCGGTGGGCCTCAGAACCAGGAGCTTCGAGGAAAGCCGTTGTTCGGTGGACCGTGGGGTCGATCCAACGCTCCAACGGGTTACGGAGCTTATGGAAACGGAAACTCTGCACATTTGGGAAACTACAATAACTCTCATAACTCTGGACAAATTCCAGCCACGCAGGGTGGGTATAATCCTGAATATCCCCCTCAAAATGCCCCGGCAGCTCCCCCTCCTTATCCGAACACGGTAGAAGGTCAGAAGACGTTTGTCGCTGTACGTTTATTTCCCAAGATTTTTCGTGAACGTCTATGCTCATACACGGTCCCAATAGTCGTCCCCGAACCAAAATGCCTATCCCGCCGTGAGTCATTACCAAGCAAACTCTTGCCCTTCTGTGAAACTTACTCTTCGTTTAGCCTCCGGGACCGCCGCCTGCGGCTCATACTACTGGAGAGGATACCAACTTTATTGGAGGATTCCGCCACTAATTCGATCTTGTTTCGCCTCTTTCCAAATCACGCAGCGGTTCGTCGCCACACTTCGTGTAATAGTCACATCTTAATTATAGAATAACGTGGGCAACGACTTAAGTACCACACGACCTTGTATTAACAAATAACCCTCTACGTACAATACCAAATAAACGGGATCTCGGGCTGTTAATGGACGGGATAGTACAGCCGGTTTTGTGTAGGCTCTACGGTTCTGTAGTGTCCTTTTATATTTCCAAGTACAGATTTATGTAATACACCACCCTCGACAAAAGCTGTCCCACGGCCTTGACGCCGACGATTCTCTGTGAACGTGCCTTGGAGTATACCGCGGCTGTATTACAAGAGAGGTGTTTTAAGCAACCGCACCTTCGAACATGTAGCCGTAATAACCTTATTAGGACTCGATTCCATTCCCTTTAAATCCCTGACAGGAGAACGTAAGAGTTGTAGAAACTCTATACGTCGAATCATCATCTATTTCTCAATGTCCGAGGGCAGTTGCTGCTGAGTTAATTGGCCGAGAACGTCATTATTAAACCAAAATTCAACTTGATGGCTACTTCGAGATCCAGTTTGCAGAGAATACCTCATTTTTGCGGTTCAATTGACTTGTAGACCAACGAACATTACTTATTGTTTCTGGAGTAACAAGCAGCTCGGGAAAAACACACGCCAAATTCAGCATCAAATATTGAGAAATGATATGGCGCCTTCCCCATAAGGTGTTAAGGAGTATTGATAACCATTTCGTAACTTCTTTCGGTTCGCGGTTCGAAGCAAGTACCACATAATGCAGGTCCCAAGACGACGGCACCAACTTTGCGTCACCGTTGAATTCAAATTTCACACCTGAATCCTCTGTGAAGACCAACGGTCCACTGTCCATGGGTCACTTAGTATCGTTAATCGTTCTGATTATTGTATTCGTTCAATTCGCATGTCCGCGTTTAGCGCTCAATGTGTATGACCCTAAATAGGTAGTGGATACATTTGATCGTCACTGACGTCATTTGGAATTGAATTTTTTACCGCTCCACGTTCTGCACCACAACCACCATGTCGCCCCAAAGTCAATTAAGAGCAATTTTCATCCTAGTTATATATATATCTCTTTCCAATGCCCAAACTACAGAGCCTCAATCCTCTCGCAGTGATTGGATCGTCTTCGGCTGCGTCTTT
This sequence comes from Galerina sulciceps, assembly GCA_023014345.1. NCBI lineage: Eukaryota > Fungi > Basidiomycota > Agaricomycetes > Agaricales > Galerinaceae > Galerina > Galerina sulciceps. Next base: position 31,888 of record JAEDXJ010000044.1, read on the forward strand.
GGTGAGTTGACAGTTGCCCTAATTGCACAGTCTTGACAACAGACTCTGTCAGCCGGCCTCGTCGTATTTATGGGCCTCCTTTTCCTTTCGATGGCTTGTATATTGAGTAGGCGGCGCCCTAATCCAATGGCCGGTGGCACTCCGAACATGATCCAAAATCCCTGCCCTGCTGTGAGACATTACCAAGAAGACTCGTGCACTGCTATGAAAACTCACGCGTCTTCTAGCCTCCAGTAATCCCCCCTGCTGCTCATACTACTTGGGGGGACAAAAACTTCGTCAGAGGATTCCGGCCCTGATCTGATTTTACTTCGCGTGTAAACATGTCGCGGACTGAATTTTAACACTATTTCGGGTAAGAAGTAATCATATCTTAACTGTCGCGATAGTTCACAATATCGTATCGTTCGATTCGGTGTCCTGTGTGACCAGACTCGGCGTTGGCCATGTGATTTTGCCTGACGTCACTGAAATCGACTCCGAAGCCGAGCGCTGAGTGTTCTGCACCGCAACCACCATGTCTCTCCTAAGACATTTGAAACAAATTTTCGTGCTAGTATCTTTGATATATTTTTCCGAAGCTCAAGGTATGGACGAGAAATGGTCTCGCCGTGAATTGATCTCCGTTATCTGCCTCACTGGTGAGTCGACGAGCTACCTTTAGATTTGAATCAACAGTCTTAACGGATACTGTTAGTTGGTATCGCCTTGGCTGCAATCCTTCCTCTCCTTGTGATAGCGGTGTGTCTATCATGTAGGCGTCGCCCTATGCCGATGGTCGGTAGTCCTTAGAGCAGTCTTTTTGAAGGGTGTGAACTTAATCTCAGTCATGGTTTCAGCAGGCGCCTCCAGTCCCTAACCAACCTCCTTACCCTCCTGTGAGTCATCAACAAGCAGATACGTTCCCTTCTATGAAAACTTACGAGATTTCTAGCCTCCGGTTATCCCGCCTGTTGCTCATATTGCTGGACAGGAAAAAGCCATTGGAAGATCCCATCGCTGATCTGATTTTATTTCGCATGTAATAATGGCATTAACTGATTTGCAACGTCATTTTGTTTAACACTCAACAGCTTGTGTATCAACATTTAGCACACCTCGATAACACTTCGTATTGCGTCCATTGCAAGGGCGTAATAGACCGAGGAAGTCACAGGTGCATTAGATAGTTACGGTGAATAATCTTCATAAGATCAGGTTCACACAGCCGCATCCTTGACTTCGTCGACGATGCTCAGTTTCGAGGACGCTTTGAAGATGCCCCCGGCCGTCCTGGGATGATTTATTCAATCGTCACATCGATGTGTCCATAATAACCTAACGAGACTCGATACCGATTGCACTCGTTCCAAATTTCTGACAGGAGAACGTAGACTTGCAAGAACTCTGTTTGTTGAAACATCAGGTATCTTGTCTCTCAAGGCAAGCTTCCGCGAGTAGGTGTTGGCTCGCTATAGAGCTCCCGTCTACTGCTACATTCTTGTACCTTTAAGAGTCCGTATCCAAGCTTCAACGGAGCCTGTTTCGTAAGATACATTGGTGTTATTTGTCAATTTGAATTTCTTAATTATTTTTGTCATAGGGTGAGTTGTGCGGTGTGGGGAGAATTCTTCCTGAAATTCAGTCGCGTAATCTGCCCTCCAAGTTCTAGAGGTTATTGTTATTCCATGCCGATCCTCTCGCATTCGCCCGTTCAGAATAAAGCCACCCTCATCGGCGGTGCAGGAAAACAAAACCTGAACCCACGTTGAAATTGGATATGATCGGAATGGAAGACAGCCAATGATATCTATGATAGATTGAACGGTGTGGCGTTGACCCTCCCAAAACATAGTTTAGTGAACAATTGACGCTATCTCACCGTTAAGCCGATTATAGCGATCGAGCACGCGCTAGATAACAATCGAGAATATACAAGCAGCCTCATGCCTCATTACCTCTTGACATTCGAAACTATTATTCAGCTGGGCACGTTCCATGATACATTCTCACTTTTTGACATTCTCAATGTTGTCTGGCTCGGAAATCGACACTCATTGCCGACCGAGCTGCGGAATGTGACTCGGATCCTTTGATTGTAATCACCCTCCAAAGCGAGAATGTGGGTGCCCTCCATAACCGAATAGCCGAGCAGTATGGGGTATCAGGGTCGAGTATAATTCGCTGGAGTGGAAATTGATTAATATTGTATCTCCCCGACTAAGCCATATCGAGGTGATCCGCTTGACGACTTTGTCTGCGGCCAAGCTTTCGTGCGCATGCGTAGATATACTTCGTACAGCCTTGTATTCTTTGAGGCTAGCGCGTTGTTTGAAACGAGGTAATACCCTATCACATGGGATACGACGAACTGTCCCTCCCACTGCCACTCAAACAAGCGCAGCCTCTCTGAAAACTGACATCCGTCATCCCAAGCTTAGCGCTCGCGACATTCCTAATTTGACAGCAGGTACTACCGTGTCAGATTTTCCAACCCAGCGAGGATCCGTTTTCCGGGAACGCAGCCCGCCGGCGAGTCGACGTCTTAGGGGTGGCGTGATTGTACGCTAGCAAAGTGTCTAGACGTCTATTGCCCGCTAGGAGGACAAAGAATAGAATTCATTACGGAACGCGCTTCGACCCGCCCTGTGTGTCGCTTAGTATAGCTTCGGGATTCGGCAACGCGTTTGACTTTAATGAAATTCCGTCGGTGGAGAAGTTACGTAAATGTTCGAATCGGGCCGAGAACCGCCAAAACTTCTACTCTGCCCGAATCGGGCATTGTTTTCTTTTCAAGCTGTCAGTTGGGTAAGGTTCTTTGTGTTACGAAAATATAGGCCGCCGATGGGATGCAGGAATAACATAATACACGAAGTAAACTGAGGTCTGGGCGAGTTCTCATGTTCTGGGATGGGCGTGGATCGACGTGATTTCGGCAGGTGATAATGTAAGGCTCCGGTAGGAGAGCACAAACGTACGTTAAGCATGTAGTTATGGACGAGAATAACAACAATAAGTAGTAAGAATACACAGTTACGGTACCAAGAAGTGACAAGAAATTGATCATGAGGTGCGATTGGATGAGCATGCGATATACGAGGAGCAAAAAATGACAGAAACTGGTGGGCAACATAAACGGCATGATGGAGATGAGACAGCGGCGACGAATAACATAACATAACATAACATAACATACACGAATCAAAGTGTCCAAGAAAAAAAAACATCAAGAAAAGATGGACACGAAAACAGAGCGACATGGGAATGCAAGGGGGGCGATCTAAGGGAGCAGTTGAGTTATTCTAAGCAGTCCAGCGATGCGAATGCGTGGAAGGAGGAGAGAGAGAGAAAATGGGAAGACGGAAAAACAAACAAACATGGAACATGTGAGCGAACGGAATAAGAGGAGAGCATGGGGGGAAAGGGAGTGGGAACGCCCCATGGATGGGAGCCGAAGAGGAGAGCAGATGACGATGATAGCGCGACGGTGGCGAGCCGTCCGCTATTTCAGGCAGCAGGGCAGCGCTGGTATGCGAAGATGGCTAGATGACGACATCCGTATGATAGGCTGAACCAGTCTTCAGATCTTCTGGTGCGAGTAACTTGAAGACAGGCCGAACCTAATCGATGAGACGCAGGATATCGCCTTCAAACACGACCCGGCCCTTCTCCTTCATCGCCGCGACGGCTCGTGGCACTTCAGAGGTATCGAAATCCTCGTGCTTGTCCTGCGGCATCGCGGCGTTGAGATACGCGAGCAGCGCCGAGATGGATAGATCGTCCGTCGCCTCGTAGGTGGTAGCGAACAGATACTCGACGGAGCCGAATATGAACTGTTTTCTGGAGTGACAGAACATATGGTGAGTCGTCTGTCAGACAGAACGGAATCGGAATAGGGGAAATGGAAATAGAGACGAAAAGGGAAGAAAGAGAACACATGAACATTTTTTTTTTTTTTTTCGGGGTTTAGAGTTTGGGTTGTGACATAGCACTGGAAGAACGAAGAAAAAAAAATACGGAGAAGAATGCTTACCTGCCAGATGGCGAATCCAGATCGGCGAGACCCACCGGCCAAGGCCGTCTCGGTATCCCACCTCGGGAAGAGGGCCCAGCACGCCCAGACGCAGACGGAGGAGGTGTATGCGGGTCGAAGTCGCCCTCCCCATCAGGCTCACCATCCGCATCGGCGTCGTCGTCCCAGCCGCGCACAGAGGGAGGCCCACCCGCCCCACCACCCGCTGGTACTCCTCCTGCCGACGCAGATGCCGCGCCAGCCCTGTGGTTGTGTGCGGGGTGGGAACTGGGCCCACGAGGATCAACACCACCACCGCCGACGCCACTGCCATTGACACGGTAGGCAGCTACGGCTTGGGACATGCTACTGCCCCCGACGCCGTTCACGGGGTATCTGGGCTGGGAAGCGTACGGAAGCCCGCGCGATTTGTGGTGGGGGTGCTGCTGGAAATGACGCTGCGAGGGATGAGAGAGAGACGGCGGGAGCGGGTGGTGCGAGTGGAGATGGGCGTGCGGGTGCGGGCGGTGGTGCTCGCGGTGCGGATGCCCGTGTGGGTGTGGTTGGTGGTGAGCACGCGAGGATGAGGCGCGGAAGTGTTCTTCATTCGCGGGCGGGCGACGCTGCTCCTTCTGTTTTGCTTCTTTTCTTCGTAAGTGTTCTTCTGCGTCTGCGTCTGCATCAGCTTCGATGCCGTCTTCAGACTCGATGTCTGAAGGGGCGGGACCGTCACCGCCTGTGGTACCCTCCCTGTCGGACATGAGTTCGTCTTCCTCCATCGGCCCGCCGGGGTGAGGCTGGAGGTGGTGCTTCCTAGCCTTCATGTCCGCAATCTCAGCCGCCTTCTGCGTCCGACGTTGACTTAGACGAGATAAAACGAAAACAATTCATCGTAAGTCTCCCGCCACAACCTCTCATCGAAGAAAAGACACTCACTGTCTAGCCAACACTTTCCGCGGTGCTGGAGCCACGGATACGCGCAGTACGAGCTGTCCTGGCGGAGCTGACCCACTTCTGGCAGAGGGTGCAAAAGACGCGGTTGGGCTCGACCTCGCCGATGAGGCGGTCAGCGCGGAGGGTCGCGGCGCGCTGTTCGGCGTTGCGTCTGCGGGACTCGTGTGCGGGGGCGTAGTTGGACGGGTTGAGGTCGTGGAACGAGGACGGAGAACCCATAGGCGGGGGTGGGAACCAAGCCTGACCGAGGGGATGGCTGAGGCTGCCCGGGATGCGATTTCGGCGATGCCCCGCTGGCAGTCGATGAAAACGACGCGGAAGGGCGGTGGGCTTGGGAGGTAGACGCAGCTTGGCCCCCTGACGACCCAGGGGCATGTTGGTCAAGATGTTGATTTCTGTTGTTGTAGATTGCACAATAAGTCTTCGGGTAGAAAGGATTGAGATCGATAGGAATCTTACTTACGGCAGAGCTGCAGACGATCCTGAGGATCTTTGACATGACGCACGGTGCTGGAGCCATTTCTGCACGGCTTGGAGGTGGTCGTCAGGGGGCACGCTCAGCCATTTGTCGCACATGTTGCATAAGAGCCGTTCAGGATCGAACTTGCGCACATCGGGGTCCTTGGAAAAGAGGGTGTTTCGCTCCTCGAGAGCGTAAACATTCTTATTGTTGCTGCGGATTAATAAACGTCAGAAAAAAGTAGGCAACAAGGAAAAAGACACGTCAGAATAAACATACATCTTCTTTGCGAGACAGCTCTTGCGGTGGGCATCCCAAGGGATAGAGCAATATGTCGAATTTGGGCGAAGACGAATCCACTTGTCACAGGAAGCGCAGAGCACGCGATAGGCCTCGAATTGGCCGACGTACGGGTCTGCCCGAAGGTACTCGATCCTTTCCTCCTCCGTGCGTTTCGCGCGCCTACGCTTGGACGGGGGCTGGGAGTGCGAATTGGGGGCGTTTTCAGGAGTGTAAATGACGGGCTCGCCGGTGGTCGGAGCAGAGGCTGAAGTAGGACTAATGTGAAACCAGATAAATCAGAAGATCAACACACGAGGTTTATCGGGCAAGAGACGTACCAGGTCAGTCGATGTGCCTCCCAATGATTCACTGTAAATCCTCCCGTCTGCTCGTCCCGAAAAGAGACGCCCGCGCCGCACGTTTCGCAGATGACGCGGCCATTTTCGTACTCGTCGGTTCGTGCGTGAGCGCCGCTGGGAAGTGGGTTACCGGTGATAATGGGCTTTGTTTCTGGTTCGTCTGGTCGCTCCTTGCGTTTGAGAGGGTTGCTAAGAAAGAGGTGACGAAAATCAGAACCGAGAAAAGACAAAGAAAAGAGAGACCCACGGCGATGATGGCGACATGGGGGATGGTGTCGACGTCGGAGATCTACCAACAGGTTATAAGCCGACCTAAAACGTGTCGAAGAGGCAATATTAATGCTTACCTGGGTGGTGTGGCAGCGTCGGCCATGGCTCGCGAGGCTCAGGGGTGCAGAATAGGAGGGCGAGCGGGGCGGTGGTGGACGTGTGGAACAGAAAACATTGGACGTCTTTTTAGCTGGGATCGTATTCGGATCCAAACTCTGAGTAGCATTTCTGCTAATGAAAGAACTACTCGACAGATTCGCACAGCGAACATAGCCCAAAACATTCCCATACAGATTTCTTTTTCGTACTCCGCTGTAAAAACACGTCACACCGTCACTCTCTTGTCACACACCCTCCTTCCTTCCGTCCCCGTTCCTCTGTTTGTCTTTCATCGCGGAATAGTAGAACTCTATTCTGCCTCTCATATCCTGCTGAATCATTGCCGTAAATCTATTCTCCTAGTTCAGCGATCGCTCGATGGCTAGGTCCGATCTCGAAAGCACACACTGATCACCGAAGCAAAAAAAACTGAACCAACTATTTCGGGACAAGGTTCGACTTGACAATTAAATTATTACCAGATGCTCCGTATTCCCGGATTCGGGTTATTTCCTCGAACGAAAACGAGCTTTCTATGTCCTCTCAGGAAGTTTAAACTCTGGCTCGGGCAGAACACATTTTTTCATTCCTCGGCCCAGATTGCCAAACACCTTTTTGGATCGTTTCCGGAAGGTTGTCCTCCTTACATAAACTGCGCTTCTCATAGGAGTATTTAGCTATGTCGTCGGATCAGCACTCTGCCTTTCCTTTTCTGCGCTTCAGCCAGCCGTATGGCTGCCCTCGTTCTGTGTTTCCAGTCATATCCACAAAGCTTGTTCCGCTCTGACATCGCATGTCGCTGCTCGCAGTCCCATTCGCCGCCTCGCCCTCCATAATCCTAATCCTATGACTTCCATACGTGACACAGGCTTCTCTCTCCTCCTGCCTGCCTGCCAATCTTTGATATGAGACGCAACGCAACGCATGCTCCTCACTTTCGACGCCGCCCGCTATCCGAGGACATGGAAAAGCTTGTTTTGTCAACCCTTTTCAAAGCGGGCCATCACATCGCCTCTTCCAACCGCCCTCCTTCGTCCCGAAATCGGATCTGCGCTGCAGCTTTCCACGCTGCCTTACCGTTTCCGTGCGATAGCCATCACATTCGCGTCTAGAAAAAATCCACGGAACTCTCAGTAACTGTGAATGCGGAAACGAGAGGTCCTTATCCTACTGTCGTGTATCTCCCCCGACTCGTGTCTTATGAATCGAAATCGCAGCTAAAGACATCACTTCCGCTTTCACTAGCACCGGTCGTTCTGTATAACATTTTCTTCCGCTGATCGATGCGTTCCTGGTATGATAGCTCGGGGCATCATGTCACTTGACTGCGCGGCAACGAACCATCGCCGTCTCTCTGCTTGTCACACCATACTCTGAGCTATGTTCTCTTTGCCTTTCACGGCGACACTCGGGCGTCAGGCTTAAGTTTCAGTTATGTATCTTGTTACGAAATTCCAGAAAAAAAAGAACAACAACACACACACCCGTGTCCTAAAATTGACCGCTCCCATCTGCGTCATCGCCGAGCTAAGTAAAGTGATAATCTATTCTTATCGACTCTCCAAACCCACCCCGATCCCGTCCTGGCAGCAATCTCCGATCTCCCCACTGGGACATGCAAGTAACGTTATGCCACACCCCCCTGGCCTTCCAGCCCCTTGGCCATTATTAGCAATCGGCGCCAAATCCGAACGCACGTCCACTTGTGAGCCACGGGCGTGGGAGACGCTGCATGTCGCTGTTCCAGCTGCGAATGATACTGCTGACGACTGACAATTGACAAGAATAGCGACAACGCCTCCCCGTGTCAGTCAGTCAGCTCAGCTCTCACCTTGCGCTTCCTCACGTCATCCAGCAAATTGCAGAAGTGGGTGGGTGATTTCTTGGACATCTCATTTACACTGGGAATAATTCATGACTTCTTTGCACCCCAACCCCGCTTAGACTTGTCTGCGTCTGATGATTGTTACGGAGATGTCCTGGCTCTTCGGACACCGCCCAATGCGGGATATTCCTTGATATCTGACATTATTTCGACTAACGCCAGGCGCGCATCATCACATCAATACATGTGCACGGCACGCGCAACCGGGTAACGCTCGGAATGGGTGTTTCTCATACCGCTTTTGAATACAAATACACTCGTATGTGGAATATAGTATGTCGGATTACGTTGGCACGGAAATAAAAACCTGGGATGAAGAAAGGAAGTTATGTACGAAGCCTCGCAGGCAGGCGTTTTGGGGGGCCAACATTTTAATTATCACAGCCTAACAGGCGGGCCGCCCTGTAGACGCGCTAACGCGTGGCTAGAAACCCATTCCGCCGCCTTTTTACATACGGTCACAACGCACCTCTCCAATTTCCGCAGACTAAGCTTGTGTCTGACTAGCGAGGTGGCGTTCAGTCACACAGCCTTTTTATTTTAGTTTCAGTATTTGTTGCAGTCTAAATGTAATCCAGAATTTCGATATCGAGTTCTTTGACGCACCGACCATATATGGTCGTAATTGGGCTCTTGGAACATGGAATGGCACTGGCAGAATGGACAGACCTACCCCTACCAGTAGAGCGCTTGCCGCGGACCTCCTATGAGGATACTGAAATTTGACATCTCGCGTGGGCATGTCGAACGAACTTCAAGTCCTCTACGTATCATTGAACTGCTAAACTGACATAAACGTCTATCTACATATTATCGTCGATACACTCGTTCATTTGTTGAAAAAAGGGCTAGAATTCCTTGTTAAATGACTCTAATTCGTCGTTGGTCGAACGTTGACCTGCAAATATCAAATGTATCAATGATCGTAACAGTTCAGAACCACGAAGTCAATGAATTATTCCAGCTTGCTTTCCTGTTATGATTTATGCGCGTTCATATAGAGCCTTGATAAAGTATTTCAAATGGAAATTGACGTCGATACCTCGTGTCTCATCCCACCGTCCACGTTCGTAGACTACATTTGACTGGTATTGATGAAGAGGATTCCGGAAATAAAGGAATCGTCCCATGTTGGCTGTGCAATTTCTCTCTCTGAAACTGGAACTCGCAATATACATGAGTATCAATAATTAAAGTACCAGGAGGTCGGTTATGATGGCTGATTTCGATTGCGAACATTCGTGTCGTGTGGCAGTTGAAATGCAACTTGCCATGAGAAGGGAAGTCCAGTCTCTAAAGTCATTTTCGTCCCCATCTTGGGCTCTGCACCGATCAAAATGACTTTTTTTTTATAAATTAAGATATCAAAAGCCTGGCAGGCTGGCACCCGAGTCTAATGTTCGAGACAGCTATTCCAGAAATCTACGTTAAAGATAATGTTAGATGATGTTCTATCAAGTCCACTGCGCACTGCGAACTCTCCCGACCCTCCACCAATCGTTCCTTTCCGGAAGAGGCAAACTATAGCTCACGTCGACCTCCGCGGCTACGATTGCCCGACCTGAAGATTGATTAGATCCACGTCAGTGCCTTTGACTGAAATGATATTAGAATTTGGGGAATACCTGCCCAATAAAGCGAAGAAACCACGGTAAGGAAGGAAGAGGGAAAGATCGAGAAAAGAACGAAACAAAAACACCCTCATGATCAAACTTTGCCATAGCCGCCTTGTTCCAGGAACGTGCTGACGTGCTTGACGATGCGCTCGAGGCCCTCCACCCACTTTTCTAGCTCAGTGTCGAGCTTCTCGAGTGAGCCTCCCTGGGAGATCTTCGCATAGAAATCCTGACGGTGAGGTACGGCTCGGATCGCCACCTTTTTCAGTAGCGAAAGTTGGATGAAGAGAGGAGAGAGCATTCATCGCGGATGTAAAATGAAAACGAGGTTCAAGGTAACGACGATAAGGTTGGATGAGGAGCCCGAGGGGTTGGCGAAAGAAGAAGCAAGATCGAATAGGAGGAGCATAGGTGTGTCATAAGCCAGTCAGAATGGATAACTGAAGGAGGTAAAGCTACTTACGGACACGACAGAACGGATGATGAAAGTGTGGTGGTGCCGCAGGACCTCGTCGTATGACCGTTTGAAGCAAACGTGGAGTTCGGAGCTTCGGTCCTGCAGCATGTTCTGCAGCGCCTTACATGTAAAGGCGAGACCCCTGAATAGTCGGGAATGACAAGAATGAGAAACCACCGAAGGGGAAGGGGGTCGCGTTCGGAGAGATAGCCATAGGGATAAACATACGTCACGTTTAATACTAATCGACATGGGTAATGACCGAGCCAAATTTCACGCACCGTATGAGACGAACGAGGCAGGGCGTCGCATGCCTCTGTGTTTCCACACTCTCCGAGCGCACCAATTCCTCCAAGGTGCCTGACTTTTCACTCGCTGCCTCATATCGGACACGGATACCCTGAAAACGACACACGACGTTTCATATCAGGAAAAGAACGCGGATGCACATGAGAACGACAATGAGAATGGGAATACAAGGAGAAAAGAAGTAGAACTCACGCTGATATTACCTCTGATGTCTGACTGTACGAATCCAAAGACTCCAGAACCAAGTAGGTCTTCACGTATACGGGACCGCATCAGCCACAGTAACTCCTCGGTTGAGACAATTGAAGAACGCATAAGGGATCCTCACCGAACATCTTCACCAGTCCATCTGAGGCTTCCAGGAAGGACGCAGTCTCCACGCCGTCCTCTGTAAATGGAACTTCGGAGAAAGACTAAGCATACCGCGAGATTCGTGACCAAGGTTCGAAAGTTGGAGTTTAGCTGCGTCTACAGAATGGGGTGCAGGATTTACTTACCTTGACTGTTTCAAAGTAGGGAGCCATGTAAGAGTAAGAAAGCAAGGGAACGGTTGTCCTGTGGCACGATGAAGATCAGGTGTAACATGAGCCGCTTTGACAAGGACGACGCCTCTATGCGGTGCATGGAGACCACCAAAATATCTTTGCACGTGGCGCTTTGTAAGCCGCTGTGACCACTTTCGGCGGTCTCCCACGCCTTCGGCACGTCGAGCCGCACTTGCGACACAAAAGGTCGACAACACAAGGAAAATAAAACAGAACAATTCCTGAAACAATAGAATGGCCTAAAAAGTATCGATGACACCAATGCACTAGAGCCACATACTGAGCTGTACCTATTAGTCTTTGCCATCCTGCTAATTCCGTTGGAAAGCTCGACATTAAATTTGAATCAGAAAAGATTTTCTCTCCTCTCGTCCTAATTTCCCAATACACATAAATTCGAGTGTGTTCAAGTAATTAATGTAGCACTCGCCATGACCGCTCCGATTCATACTACTGGCTCCCGCTACCAAGCACTGATTGCCTTTATATATATATTACAAGTCGGTAAGTAAAATTTGACGACTTGAATGACTGTAAGAAACAGTCCAGATGCGGCAGTAGGACGCCGGATTTTTTTTTTTTCGCATTATCGTGATACCGAATCGTGAACCTGCTTAGTCGTACTAACTTGGTCTAACGCAGATCAAAGCTAGTTCTACGAGTAAACAAATTGGACGCCCAAGGATCGAAGAAGGCGCCCGCCATATTAGCCCGTAATAGTAGGATTATGCACCTCTGTCTGGAATTGAAGGACCAATCCGGCTTAAAATATATTCTTGATCAGGGGGGCTCTCGGCTGCGAGATCTCCTAACCTAAAAAATGATTTATCATTGACCCCCATGTCGCATACCACTTTTTGTACTTTGCTGTTCTTTAACCCTCGAAGCCACCGGTCAATGTGCCTATAATGAGTATATTTAATCCGTCAAGAAACTTCTGAATGCGCGTGATGGACATACCGAACGGGGTTGGGAAATTCTCTATGCGCGTTCCTCGCCATTTCACAGGTTTTTTCAACCTCGGCAAAATCACAAGAGAGAATAGAATGTACTGCGGCATAAATTTCTGATCCAAGATACTTGAATATCACCACATATGGAATGGAATCCACGATATTGGGACTATTATCCAGGTTGCCTCGGAGGGTCTCCCACATCTCACGAATGCGGGGATTGCAAGAATATTCCTCCTGGTCTGAAATATCCAAGACCTTGGACGCCATGAGTTTCCCGACCATTGGCAGGTGATAGAGTGGACCCAATGGGATGGCTGGCGAAGCGAGCGCTACGAGGTGTTCCTCCTTGATTGGACATAGAAAGAAATTCACAGAAAAAATCCACATTTTCCGATCTGAAGCTTGCCTAAAGGCATCCAAAAAACCCTCGCAGAGCGTCAACTGAAGGTAGAACATAAACTCTGGATCCGGATCTAATCGCCCAAACCACTTGAGCATAAAAATACGATTCCTATCGGGTTTGGAACACCGTTCTTTATGATTTGGCCTGTGGGGGGAAGTAGAATTTTAATATCGGGTTTGGCGAGGCTCACCAGTCCTGTTTCTGACACTGAGTGATTTACGTTAGCGACGTTTTTGCTCCAAAAATTTCCTGGATGAATACCTCTCTAGAACAATAAATCACCGCTCTGCACTGGACATAACTGCGATGTTAGAATTCCCGATATTCTAGCTTAACAATGGTCATATCTTGGCACAAGTAGGGTAATCCTCGTTTTCTTCTGGCTGTCTCCTGCAAACGGAGCATCGGTGACCTCTTGGGGGTGGCATCCAGCTTATCGCCAATGCGGCCGCTGCCCGTTGGTCATGAGGGATATGTGGGTCACTATCGAGTTGCATGGCGCAGAAAAGGTCACAACCCTATTGATTGCCTTTATTGGTCTGAATGTTGTGTCCGTGGAATGTTAGAGTCGTTGAGCGATGAGTGCGTAGAGGGAAATGTCGCGGTGAAAGATCAAGAACAGGACTCTGTATCATTTGATTGTGCGTGTTACTTTTCTTATCGATCGGCTAAATGAAGTGCAGCTTAACAGTCTCGTGTTCCGTTATGAGGCATAACCAAATACGAATGCAGTGGTAGAGTGGTCCTACTACTCATGCGTACTTATACCAAAGCTGCTGATTATATTTGGTAGTCGTTCTTTTGGAGGATAGCAGCCTGCTGTGACGAGGTTTGGGTAGACATGGCCGGATAAAAGGTGGTGGACAATGTACTATTTCATTTCCTATGCGGGTCTTCTGCAATTTCGAACCGGGTATTTCATGTCATTCACATTGAACCAAGTCTAATGCCCAAGTTCGCTTTTATTCAACAATATTATTTCAGATCAACATCTAACCCACTGAGCTGGATCCAGAATGGTTTACCTGCAATACAACTCTTCCCGCAAACAGTTGGATAGATTTGCGCTTCCGAAGCTGCGCTAAAGATACAAGTCGGAGGACATATGTATATAGGCATGATGAAGACGTAGGCCAGATGTGCAATAGGGGAAGGAAAGTGCCAACGAGCGCCGCTACCATACAGGTTCCACCTCGTAAGAACTAACGGCCTGGCTTTCCTCGGCCTAAGGGTAATTTTATATTCACGTTACAACTCGACAAATTGTAAGAAAAAGCAGTACACGAACGATATTCATATCCACTGCCAAAAAGGAGAGTCAAGAATAAACGTCAGACGTTTCTTTCTTCTGACTGCCCACATGCGGCGAACACATCTCCATCTGTCATGCTCGCTGTCGGCTTCTTGCATTTCCTAGCAGTACGATTCTTTCCGCGCCTAAACCCGCGGGCCTCCCACTAACAGCTGCTAGGGAGTTGGACGCGGATAAAGTCTGATAAACACAAAATTCTTGCTTCCACACGAGAAAACGGCTAGATTCAAATGCTTCCAGTGTTCCTGATGTTGCCGACACAAGGAGCGAGAGCATAAAATGCGGCGGTTTGAAAATCGATGTCGTAGTCGCGCTTGAATAAACAGAGAATAAAAAAGTAAATGTGAGTACGGGGGTGGGGGACGAGGAACAGATAAGAAGGACAAGCCCAAAATGCTGCCTGCGCAGCAGATTGACGAAAAAGTATAAGGGAAAAGGGAAAATTTTGGCAAATACGAGAGGGAAAACATTAGAAAGGTTAAACAGGAGAAACGAGCGGAAGAACGAAGTTAGAGCGATGAAATGACACGATCACGAAGACGTACGAAAAGGACACAAGAGAGAAGGGATGTATAGTGAAACGCAAAAGGTCACATCGCTGTAGGAACGACTTGATAGAAAAACAAAGAAAAATCACGAACCAGCAACATATGCAGGCGTTGGCGTTTGTACTTCTGATGGTAGTGTTGACATGAGCGGGGGTAAAGACCTACCCGCCAGCGATACCGGGTCCTCTTCTTGGGAAGATACATGTACAACATCTCACAAGTTGCAGAGGCTCGCGATGGTGTCGTTTAGGAGGATGGAGGCTTTGTCACTCCCGCTGCCGAAACATGGTCTACACCCGTGGGTGGATAAGCTAATCGAGGACGGGTGCAGATGCGAGCTGAGGTTTGGTCTATGTCGGGTAAGGAGGTCAAGAGGGAAGAATTGAAGAGGAAGGCAAGTACATTTGGACCCAGGTCGTCATCGAACATCATCCGTAGAGAAACTCAACCCTGTCGCACGATCACTGTCTGCTCGAGTGCTGACCGACTTCATGTATCTTAGGCGTCGGCTCCATTGAATTTGGTCTGTATGCTATGGGAAATTCAACAACGATCAGCTCAGTCCATTGATGAGCAGCGAAAGGAGACATACCCTGAGCTGGCGGAGCGGTACGTCGACGTTGAAGGAGGTTGCAGACTTGCGCCATGTCAGACCGTGTCTGTTATAGGATCTGTTCCAGAAGAGTGCAAGGAGGCAGTGAAAATTTCAGCCGAAAACAGTAATGGAGCTGAAGACGAGCATGTATGAGAAGGTTTACCGCCCTGTTCGATGTGGGAGGTGTCGAGAGCGACGTTGATGACAGCGATCAAAAAGTCACGTAATTGGTTCCCATGATCTATTTTTAGCTCGATATCTCATCCGAATTTGATCCTCCCCTCCCTCCGGAGGATCTGTCGGTCTCTTTTTTGTAAAGGTATAGGGAGATTCAAAGAGTTAATGTACATTTGGGGTGTTTTTCAGCTAGATCTACCTGTGGTAATTAAAATTACCAAATTTCAGATGGTGTACCGAGATTTACTCGTTAGTTCCCTCAGCAGATCCAACCTGAGGCGCCAACGGCGGAGAGACAGGAGTCTTCAGCAAGCTGAAACAACAAACAGTTAGGCATCAGCTATTTCGCCCGATCTAATCAGAATTCCCTACTTCGCAATAGCACCTTGATCGACTGGGGGAGGCGCGCCAGTCCCAATTAATGTCTTATGACCGAAGCTGGGTACGCCGGCGCTTGTTACCACGTACAAATACGCAGGGCCAGGTGGGTAGTGTTTTGCCGAAGGTGGTCCAGTCACCGTGAGGGTGCGTCTATCGGCTGAAAGGGTTGTCACCAACTTAACGAGACGTTGGTCCATATGAACGGCATGTGTGGCAAAACCCAAGTCCATGATCACGGCTAGATTAGCAGTGCTGAACAACGTTGATCCTTTTTCATAATGATTGCAATACTTACCGGTTACTGAAGTGACACCAGTTGGTAACTGAACTGTAAGATTAAATTTTGCGTTATAGTTGACTGTAGCTGGAAGGCCAGTATACGTTGGGCGGGGTTGTGACATGTAAGGAGGTGAATAGAATTCCAGTCTCGATACGCGATGTTAGAAGCGAAAAAATGTTTCTGGGGAAATTTCTTACCTATATTCCGTCGCGTATTTAGTGGTGCTGACGTCTTCATTTGGATTGGAGCCCGCTACGGGGAGGTTTAAATGGTGGTTAGCCTATAAATAAAGGAAAGAAAATAAGTGAACCTACCTATCATGATGGTACCATTTGGCGTTAACGTTGCAGTGGAATGATACATCCTCGCAATGTTCGACGCTGGAATACCCACGGAAGTGAACCGGCTACCGACAGCCGCGGTTGGATCATATATCACGGGAGTGAAGGCCGGGTTGTCCGCATTACTATTGCCTACGCGGTTTTTTACCTTCAAAAGTGCGTGAATAGGAAATAGGACAACAAATTCCGTGGCTTACATTCCCAAATCCTGCTACTCCAGTCGTCGCGCCGTTTACTATGAGGATGCGCATGTCGGGTAACTGAACCAACTCAAGCATTACCCGAGGCTGAGGCATAGTTTCTACCTGCCAGCCGGCAGCGATTCCCGCAGCGGTCAGCACCAGGCGGGAGCATTGAGCAGATGTGGGAGTCTGGGATGTAAAGTCGGATGGGTTGGCGCGATCCGAGACCGTGGAACCTCCGCAGATTATGACTTCGGGGGTATAATTGTTTTCTGGCGTGAGTGGTAAAAGAGCAGCTCCGGCAGAGAATGGAGAACTTAAGTTGTAGGAGTGAATTAGCTTACGTTCTCCCTGCTAGATAATGTTCAAACTTCATACCTAACGCGAACCCCGTTCGGAATTCCTGGGAGTCGGGTTTCTGTGTTGGTACGCCAATTCAAGATCATTGCCTGTTGGTTGGCTGCGACAAAGATCGTCCCATCTGGCAAATAAAGCAGGATTGGGAAGTGATTGCCGTTGAGCGTGTCGACTAAGAATTGACTGGGTATCTTGAGACCGTTAAAACCTAGGATGAATAAATGAGTAAAAATAAGTAGAGACGACTTCCGTGCGAGATGACGTCTACCATTGATATTTTTTGGGGGATAGAACTCGTAGGATGGGTTGTTTAAGGTGGGGTTATTGATAAAACTAGGAAGCGCGGTCAACTCCTGCCTTTATTGCACGATGTGTCTTACCCTCCGTCAGTTGAGCCCCTAGTTTAGAATAAGTTTCGACGAACTAGACATAGACCGTGAACTTACCCAAAAATGATAATAGAACCGTCCTCGATCCTAACCTGTGTTCATCGACTTTAAGAGATACAGTACGAGGTATCTAACACGAAAATGATGCACACCGAAGACGGGTACCATCGACCTGACGTGAGGTGCAGTCTTGACGGGTTCTCAAAAATATCACATTTGGCGTTTGTACATGGGGTAAAGAGACGGACGCCCTGTAAGCCGTTTTGCCCTTATGGCAAGTAAATAAAATTATCGACCACTGGAACATGGCATGGAAGAGTGCCCGGCTCACCGGTTATGAGAAGTGGATTTCCACCTGTGCTAACAAGCGTTCCGTTGCTCAGGAAATTTCCAGTCCCGCACAACGTATTGCTCAGGGGGTTTAATGCTCGGACAGTCCTGGTGTTTAGATTCAGCTCTACTGACCAAGCCGGGTGGCCCGCGACCATGAGAGCGTTGTGTTCGCTAATTGAGATCCACAGATCGTAAGAACTAGTTCCGGTAAATTTGCAAATGCAATGATTATTGGACGCACTCTCTGTCAAAGATGATTGCTGTGGTCTCTGAGACGACTGCGAGTGCCATGGCGCTCACACCAGTGGTCCTGGGTATACGCGATTGAAAATCGGATCATAAATAACAAGTGGCCTATCGTTTCGAGCGCTTACCCCTGTTGGACGAGTGACCACGACCCAGATACAAAGGCACGGTCATGGAGCAATGAAAAAGACACATTGGAAGCAGAAACGTCGTTGATTGCCAGTCGATCAATAAGTAGATGGATAACGGCGCCCAAGAGAAACCGCATAGTGGGGGAGTTGGTGGTACGCTTTCGATGTCGAGCTAATTAAATGCTTCGAAGACTGGGAAATATCACGGTGAATTTCACTGTGATTGAATGCTTCTGGTGCAATTGGGTCCATGAGAGTTTGAGGAGGTCCCGAGACGAGGTTGCCTCCTGCTACAAGAACTATTCACCGGCACGGGTAATCAGGACCGCTCCGGATAGATCTCATCTCACCATCGGAGGCAAATTCGAACTTCCCTCTGGTTATATCGTCCTATGGTGAATTTTAGTGCCTATTTCTTTCAAACATGAATTACGTTCCTACCGTCAGCGTGCGGAGTAAGTTATTTCCTGGATGCTGGTCGACTTTAAACCTTATACCGTTGAGTATATCAAGCAGAGAGTGGACGTTTCCCACATCGTCTATGCTGCCAAGAAAAACGATGATTCTTCTTCACACTCGAGGACAGGAGACCGAGCTGCTCACAAAATTTAAAAAGTCATCTGCCCTATTGACCTATAATTGCGGACGACGATAAAAGTAGACGATTTGAATTAAATACGCCAGCATATTCCATTGGGTTCGTCACTCACCAGCCTGTGTAGATTACGAGCGATTCGACATCATACTGCAGGCATTTTGTATACAGATCAGTGTCGTGGAGGAAGCCAGAGGAAGACGAGTTTATTATTAGCCCGACGGTAAGACAAATCTATTTGCGTCTCGTACCTCACACTCGGGCCCGAGTGTCTGGTAAGTCTTGTGGTGTAGAGGTCATTTTGATCAAACTGGGATCCATAGGAGTCCACAGGCTAGTCGGTGAGTGCTAATTTTGATTTCGGCCTCCGGTGGACGACTCACGAGACTCCCTTCTGCAGTAGAGTTCGCCTTTACACCCGCAAGTGGAAATAACACGGATTTGCAAGGGAAGGATTGTTTGTCGTCGTCGTCCGTTCACTGTTTCAGCTGAGGGTCTTTCAATCCAGTTGAGAATTGACGTCAATTAACTTTTATATTATATATCGAGAGTGAATGGCTCACAAGGCTTGCGAAGATTCGTCGAGTTTTAGGGTAGAGACTCTGTGTTGGCCTTCGGCTTGGTTATTTGTCGCTGACCAGTCTCGTTCGTCTGTGAGCTCTAACGTCTGACTCCTTCTGGGTTCATTACGAAACACATATATCTTTTCCGTCACAAATTTCTCTATGGCAGCCGGAAGATCCGTAAGTCGGTAAGTCATTATCTTCATTGAGGTCTGGTAACTTACACCTTCAACGACATGAAATATCCAAACACCAACGACTGTCAGAATTTTGCAGCCAGGAGACGGGTTCATACGCAATCGGAAAAGACAAAAGGACGTGCTTGGAAAGGCAAGTCGTTGAGTACACGTCACCGTCGTCACGTCCAAACGCGAGTCGGTAGCTTTAGCGCCGGAATTACCCGATAAACTGCACAGTTCGGTGTACCACGCCGTTCGGCCCATGAATTGAGTATTACACACATCAGAGTGTAGAAACGTTGTCGAACAGTCAATAAAACCGATATTATAACCTCGTACTCCTACCTGCAAGCCGGGAGAACATTTAGCCGCTTCGAAGTTCGTAATTATTGGGCAAAAAACATCAAAATAGAATTGGTAGTCAGATAGACCGGAACGGTCAAATTCAATCGCAACGCCACAGGCGCAGCAACACAGTATACCAGCAGTGCTTGAAGCAAAGATAGACAGTTGGAGGCGAGTAGATATGCAGCATGGTTGTCAAAGCGACGTAAACCGTCATGATGAGTTTCTTGGTAGGTAATGCGGGGGAGCGACTTGCCGCGGGAGCTCTGTCGGCCTTGCAGACGACGAATTCAAGTAAGTTAGAAAAAGAAGAGTACGCTCTTTTTTTCGGAGCCATCGTGGATGTGGTCTGCGATCAAACGGCAGAAATTTTTTGGGGTCATTCGCAAGTGAGGGTTTGATTCAAAACGATGTGAAGAAATATCTAGAATAGCTTAGGAAGAAGAACAAAGCATGCTAACTGGAAGACAGTCAACGATTTTGATCAACAACGAATAATCAAAAGCGGACGATCAAAGGTTGTCGAAAACCACGAGAGGACGGCGCTTCAAATTCGTTGACAGGACTAATTTAGTCGGTTGATATGTAGATCTTATCTTATCACAATGACATCATACATAGTGATTACTGCCAACTGTCGCTTTCAAAGACCTAGTCCACATCCAAGATTGGCGTACGAAAGCAGTTCTTCCTTGGTAGAAAAACGGAATCGACTCTTCTCGGGTACGAAATCAGCTGCTTCAACGTTGAAAAATGCCATGTCAAATTAAACGGAGGAAAAACCTACCTGGCTGGAATGGCGGACGACTTTGGGTGTCTCCACCCGACATTTTTTGGTACGTAGAGTTGATCGTCGAGTGCACGGCGGAAATGTTTTTAAAGCGTGATGGATCTTGTTCAGAAGAATGTTCCTTGCGAAGTAAACCAAGATCAGGAACACCAGGATAGGAAGCCACTCGTCGTAGAAAGCCTTGTTCGTCGTTTTCAGTTGTAATCATCGGCGCCAATTTCAAGGCTGGGTCGTTGTACACATATTTCTCGGTTTTACCAAGGAGCAGGCCTACCCGCATATCGTATTTATTGAAGTCAGTGGCCACGAGAGCAGACCCGGGCAGACGGTTCCTCGACAGCAACTCTGAGCGAGTCAATCTACGGTTAATTTCAATCATAACACCCAGGAAAGCGAAACGTACATTCTAGAATTGCAGACGCTCTCGTGGATCCGCACCAGACCAGAAAGCTCGACCTGAGAGTGCGCGTCTGGGGACCAAAACAGGGTGTGGCACCATTTACACCGATCCACCTGCGGGGGCCGAGAGGATTTCGGTTCGCGAGCTGAAGAGCTGTCAGGACTGTGAACAGTAGGGATTGCTGGTATCATGAAACGATCAGACGAGATGATGGAAGAGCTCGCCAAGGTGCGTTGGCGGTGTCGATGTTTTGCTCAAAAAGCGTACTCGGCTTTTCTTGGTACGGATGAGTGGCACTTGACCTTTGTCATCTGTGTTGGTTCCTTCGAAATGACCGAACGCAGCAATCGGTTGTGTCATGACTTCTTTGTCGTTGACTTCTAAGGACTTTGCAAAACAATCGTTCGTCGAGCAACGGTATTGTTATCTTTGTCGTCTTACACCCGACTTTCTGTTTTGGATTGAATAGTAATCGATGCGATACCAACCGTCAAGCGATTCGTCGAGAGCAGGATAGTAAAGCGGACTTACTTTCTCCCGTTCCCGTCTAAGAAAGATGACGCACTGATCGAGGCTTTAAACCGGCGGTTTACTCGGTGGAACTACTCGTATCGGGCGAAATGTCGATTTAGACTCTAGAGTATTGTCCCTAAAAACGAGGACTTTGAACGTCGCCGGGGAAGTTGTGGGATACTGAGCATGGATTACTCATTCACGATTACGCTAGAGAAGTTTCCAATCGCAATCATTGACAATCCTGGAGCATAATAAATTATTATTGGCTTACCTCTCGGGGGGCGATCGGGACACACGTCACGGAGTGCGGCTGCGAGAAAAGTACAGCTTTTCACTGATGGACCCGCATACGGTTGGCGAGCAGGGTCAGGTCTATTTCGACGTCCAGAAGCTATATTTTTAACTCTGGGGTCTTGCTGTGACGTTCATCGTCACTATTATAATTGATATACGTTTTCTATTCTGAGTAGTCTCACGTGCCCGTTCATAATATATGTCAGCTTTGGGGATTCCCGACATGAGTGTTCGAATTGAGTGGACCTTTCCAAGTTTCCCTTCGTGCTTTGAACTGCGCTGCAGCTATTCAATCTTCAAGTATGCCACTTGGAAGAGAATTGCCACCTGTAGATCATCCCCCAGTCAGTATTTTGTGTCTTGAATCTCTTGATCACTGGATGCATGCAGCATAGGACATTCTTCACGGAGCTTGGAAGTGTAATATCCACTGAGCATTTTCGACGCAGAACTTCGGTATACTTTAGTATGCTCAAGAGTCGTAATAGATGGCTTTCTCGGTCTCAGAATTTCTGTTTCGAATACTTAGAAGCTGGGAAATTCGTAAGTGACCAAACTTCGAGATTCACCCACTGAATTTGTCATTGACTAGCATCTCTTATAATTCCCCCCAAGCCATTGCACGGTTCGTACTTCCAAGTCTCTAGTTCCTCGTTCAACCGCCTTTCCAACTGCAGACATGCCCAACTGTTACTGTGTGTATCCACCCTTCGAGTCCTCCAAATACTTCGCTTATGCTGTCGTTGAGAAGCTCTGGGGGGCAAGGAGCCTTTGAACCGTGGATTTCATTGCACTCCGCACAAGCTGTCAGCCAAGCGCTGCCTACAAGTCATTTCGAATGGCGCTGTCATGGTGTTGTGCGGTCATCGAGGACTACTTGTGTTTATAGTTGCCACGACGGCCACGTCTTTGTACATTGGGATTGCCGTGGATGTCACCAAGTGAGTAATAATTTTTTTGACACGCCGCTACACTCTATGCATTATTTTTTGATCACTAATTACTTTTGTAGGGTTGTCATTTATCAGTCACATATCCGAGTCGGACGTCAAGAGTTGATGGCAGTGACCATGCAACGTCGTACTGTGCCTCTCCCTCAGCGGAGCCTTGCTAACCATCCCAAACTATCAAAAATTGGGTGGTCTCTTTGTGGTATCTGTGACTTATGGTCGCGAAAATGGATTAGTATTCGGGTTGTCCCAAATGACATGCCAGATGAGACTGTGATTTCTCGCTACTTCAGCTCGGTTGCTCATCTCTGTGGTTAGTAACAATTATTTTTACAATCCTTGCAACTCATCTTTGTTGGCATGAACAAATAGGTGCGGCTACTCACTTTACAATGGACGACTGTTCCGAGCTTGCCTTTTTCCGAGTCGATGCCAGGTACGTAACCAATTTTGTGTCTCTACCTATCACATATCTCGACCTCTTTTAGCCAAAATTTCACTCCAGAATTCGTACGGGTACCTTTCCTGGTTTAGTCACTAAACAATATTGCATCGGAAAGTTTCTAGCATCAATAAACATAGCTGATTGAATCTAGTTTTTCAATTTACATTCTTGAGCATTCGGAGTAAGCAATGTTAGTTCTAAAGGTCGTCTACAATTTTGCAAAATTCCTCCCAGTCAGCCTCGATGCGGTAATTGTACTGGCTGCTTGGAAGTATAATAGGAAGTAAACTGACAAGTAGTGTCACGTCCTGCAGATTGCGCGAAGAAGTATTTATTTCACCCACCTCGGAGCATTTTGCTTTGGACCGGTCACCTTTTGAGGATGATTTCGGTTTTCCGAGTCCAAATTTTGGGCGACTGGACTTTGATTCCCTAACTCCTTTCTGTCTGCATAGGACATTGAGGATGGTTCCAAAACATGCAACGTGAAGGCTTGAATTTACCTGTGCCATGCTTGGGGTTCAAGTCCTCAGGCTGGGGACCTGCAAGTGAGTTGTCCCCATTGTTCGTACTAGTCATCGAGACTGCACTCTTTACGGTGGAGGGGATAGTACTGCTCAAGATGTGACGGTGGTGCTCAGGCATTGTAATGAGTTTTCGTCAACCAGGTGGAACGAATCATCAGTCTTATACGTCCCCAAGCCCTAGATACTACAATATGATTCGTGGAACCTAGCTTAGTTAGATTTGTGCGGCGTTTGCCCGATCACAAGAACTAGCATTGCGGATACAGTGTTAACGACTATTTAACCGCTATGAGTGATGTAAGATAGACTCGATTTACTGGGCTGTTTTGTGGCAGGTTCGGGAGTCTTGCTTCGAACGACAATTTCCTTCAACTTCAAGGCCTTGCACACCCAATTGGTATTACAAGCAGCGTCATGTTCCTGAAGAAATTCGTTGATCTTCGAGATGCCGCCATCCCAATAAACAGTCGTCTTTGGGTCCTCTGAGCTGAATGAACATAAGTACATATATATTAACCTAAGGCAATACATTCGGAACATTCCAGATCTTATAAAGACTTACGTGTGGCACTGAGGATCAATGAGGCACATAATATTATTCCGATCTGGAGCGCCTGATATTTTTCTTTCACTAACCGAATCCGGCGTGAACTGGTTACTTACCTTGGAGATCACAAAACAAAAGATTTTTTTGTGAGTATATAACTGAAAAATGAGCAAAAGCATGAACCGCCTGGGTCATATTGTCGTCAGCTGCTCCAATTTGATCATTTCCTGTAAACTTCCTGATTTTTGGGTCAGCTTCACCGCACGGAAGAAGCGGAGTAGCAAGGAAGTGACGGTAAGGAAGAAGTCGGCTCTGTGATGATACTGAGGGCACCAGTTCACCCAAAATGGATGAGGGAAAGTTGAAGTAAAATTCTAGCGACGGTTTTGTGAATTATACAAAATTTGCAAGTACTGATGAACCCACTGGGAATGGCCATAATTTTCTGTTCCTTTGCGTGATCGTCAAATGCAAGCTTAAAGGCATGTCCTTGACAGAGTAGTTTGTATTCCTCTTCGAGGACGAGCTTAACGTTCTCTGCTGTTCCATCCATTGGCTGCGTGATAACGTATTCAGCTCCACCAAATTGCGCCTATGACAAGTTTATCAGTATCTGATGGGCAGATGGGAAGAGGACATACGTAAATTCCTCGCTTTGTAAAGCCCGTCCCAATGTATCCGTCCTGGCCCTGCTCCCATGCAGCTGCAATATGAATAACTTCCTGGACATCGTTCTGAACTTGCATTTCCACGTGACAAGTGTCAGGGTTGAAAGTTACGGTTGTTCGAATAAATTTACAGGGAATGGTCTGTACTGATGGTCGAATAGCGAGCGCCTTCGGCTTCCAGGCACTTCTCAGGTAGACCGGGGCTGCCGAAGAATGCAGCAAACCACTTGCATTTGCCATTTTCGATGCACGAGAAGATGCAGCCGCCTTCTTCGTTGACCGTTTTCGCTTCGACCCAGTTTGCGATGTTTCTTCCTCGGAATCGTCTTGCCCAAATTCTGCTTCCGATTCGACGCCAGCAGAGCCTAATTTAAACTGAAATGTATCAGCTAGAACGTGCAAGATTTATAAAATCTCTTCTAACTCACAATATCTGATTTTTGGTACATGAAACGGATCTCAATTTCACGGTTCTCAAGCTTTTTCAGGCCACCAATTTTCTTTTTCATAAACTCTGTTTTATACAGCTGGGAAAGTGGAAGACTCCGATCAAAATTGCGCAAGGAGGAGAATTTTGCCTGGCTCTCATGTGCATGGATCGAAACATTGGCCCTGAAAGTCTCAGTCAAGTAAAGTTGACCACGTACTGAATGAGATTACTCACCACGTAAGCTGTTCAGTTCTTGGATTTTTTGTTTCAAAGTCAGTACGCAAGCCAACAAGAAGGGCGTCAAGCGCTGATTTGGTAGAAATGTTCGGATCGAATCGTTCAATTGTTTGAAACGCCTTCATCTGCACACGCAGAGTAACATTTCATGAGACACAACACAAGGAGCAATTGGCGTGGTCAAAATACCTGTTCAATTTTGTTTTTTGATTCCTGCCAGAGACCTGCCGTGATGCGAATGCCTGTAT
Organism: Galerina sulciceps; assembly: GCA_023014345.1. Lineage (NCBI taxonomy): Eukaryota > Fungi > Basidiomycota > Agaricomycetes > Agaricales > Galerinaceae > Galerina > Galerina sulciceps. Next base: position 57,480 of record JAEDXJ010000044.1, read on the forward strand.
CCAGCAGCTTTGCTTCATCGTTCTTAACCTTGCGTTCCGCCTTAATTTGAGTAGCTATGTAGTGTTTAAAAGTCCGGTCCAGTCCGGTTTTTTGACAATTTTTGCAAGGACCGGGACCGCAACCGGTCCTATAAATGTAAAAAGGGTCAAAAAACCGGACTGGACCATCCAGAACCGGTCTTGATCGGTTTTTTTGCAGTCCGGACCGGTCCTGGTCTCAACCGGTTATGAACCGGTCTAAGACCGGTTTTTCGACACAATCCCCTCAAAAAGTAGCAGAGGAGTGTTAGTAAAGTTTGTAGGCATTATAAATACCTTCAAAACAAACCCGAGAATGTTAAATTTCATCAGGAATTGATGATTCTATGTCAAGATTCTCTATTTCCTACCTTTTAGAACTTTGAAAATGATTTTTTTAATTTCTCGACCAAAACTTCACCTAAAATTATGTTTTATAGGTCGTTTTAAAGGTAAAAATCGGGGCTACAAAACTACCGGTTCAGACCGGTCCTAGACCAAAAACCGGTCCTCAAAGACCGGTCTTTTTGCGGTTTTTTATTTTTAAAATCAAAAGACCGGACTGCTGGTCCGGTCTTTTTGCAGTCTTAGTCCGGTCATGTTGCGGTCTTTTTCCAGTCTTGGGACCGGACTTCAAAGCACTATAGCTATGTCAAGGTTCCGAGCCTTCAAACCCACTAATCCCTTTTGCGTATAGGCGATCGGGGTGTGTGCAAGACGCGATCCTGAGGCCATTTTTTGAAAAGTTCGTGCAGATTGAACAATAGCTGAAGCCAGGTCAGTGTTTTCCGTGTTTGTGCCACGATTAGATGGTTTCTCTTTGTTTCGAGAGCTGCTGTCGTTACCCTCACTGGCATCTGATTCAATAAGGTCTAAAACACCAGGTACGGCGATCAAGCTGGTGTGAACGGAGCCAACTTCCTCTGTAGTTTAAGTGACTGAAATCAAATTTATACCTCGTTCGAATGAGTTAAAAGCTTACTGTAATGCTTGATACAAAACTTGCAAATAGGATGCTTGAGGCTATTTGATATAACGCCACACGCAGCGCACTGCGGCTTTGTCTGAGAAAAGGGGACAATCAATGCATCTCCATTCTTTGCATGAGGAGGGAGACAAACATTGAGGGCAGAAACTTCAGCCGGCGAGAGTCCTGGAGTCATCGCCATACACTTTGAGCAGTTTTGTCCATCCTCGAGCCGCGGGAAGGGGAAGGTGCATCGCGAACACTTTGTTACCATCGGAGTGTTTCAGGCTAGTGGAAAGGGCTGAAAACTGTTAATGCAGTTTTGAAAGGGCAAGCAGCAGTTTTTTTCTTCGTGTCATGAGACCTGACCCAGCTCGAGACCTGACCCAGATAGAGACCTGACCTGCCAAAGAACCAACGAGGAACTACTATTATCGCAACACAACAATGAACAGACAGATACGTATACAAGAGCCAAGTTGCCAGTTTAGTAAGGTCAAAAGCTATACTTACGGGAATAGAATAGGCATCAGCTGGTTGAAGATGAGCCATACATTCGACATTGTAACGTCGATGCCTAAGGAAATATAAGCTGCCTCTGCACGTTCCGCAAACAGCAATGGAACAAAGCTTAGTAGGTCATCACCGCCCATAAACTCTTTCATCGCACGGACAACATCAACATCTACCGGAAGAAGACAGTCTTTACCACCCCATTTCGTATACAACGAAAAGGCATCATTGCGAGAACAGCCAGAGGGACCGGCCTTATTCTTGTCCTTTCGCATACGAACACCATTCCGGAATTCCATAAATTGATCAAGCTCCTGCTGGAGGAGCTTCGGCCAGAGCCACTGCGAGAGCTGACTAGAGTACAGTGAGAAAGAGGATTTCATCCGAAAAAAAGTTTTGCTTACAATTGGTTGGCGTCGTTCGGGTTGTATAACCCATCCTGAATCCCTTGATTGAAGATTTGGACAGCATTGTTTCCCCACTCCAGACGCAAACGAAGCCAGGATCTCTCAATGGAGATGTTATGAACACTCCGAACATAGACATGGGCAGGAAGCTCTTCAGGATCGATGGACGGATGAAAGGCAGCCCTGAAGGTCAAATACTCAGTAAGTTTAGGAAAACAAAAGGAGCACACAACAAACCTCAGAGCGTTCTGGTAGCCATACATTTGCGTGGTTTCACTGCCACAGTCTGTTGTGAATTGAAGGGGCATGCCTACACGATTATAAGTATGGACAGTTCAGGAATGACGATCAAACTTACCTCCGAATTTCTCAACAAGACAGAGATAAAGATAGCCAATGATAGTACCAAGTCTGTTGCTTGGAACGACCCAACCTCCAAGCCATTTGGAGGTTGCATCGTCGACGACAGCCCAGATGGGGAACCCAATAGAGTTAAGCTTGTCGTGACCGTCACCAGACCACCGCTCGTGGATCCCGATAGGATTTTTTCTGACACGAGCAATCTTCTTTGCGGTTGGTTCTCGTAAGAGAAAACCATCTTCATCTTGGATGTGCATGATATCGGAGATAAAGTCGCGCGTAAGATGAATACCATGGTTGAACGCAATCCGGTGCCGGATATTGTCAAGACCACGACCACGAGATGGGTCATCGTCCAGCTCGTCCATGACGAGCTGCAGTTTTTGTTGGTATGGCATTTCCCGGGTTGTAGCGCCGCTGCCCTTGAGGCCAAGTTCTCGCCGACGACGCTTAACGGTGGAATCACTGTTCAATATCGCGGTCACCTGAAACCTCAAGCCAAAACTGAAAAAAGGGTTCGAACCTTATATTGATGTTATACTCAACCTTGAGCAGCTCCGAGATTTGCTTGTTGTTGGTCTTGTTTTGGCGGTGATATTTGGTAAGAGCAGCAATAAGTTCTGGGTCCTGCGCCGATGCTAAAGAACAGGGTAAATGAAAAAGTGTCTGAGACATTGAAAGGAAACGAAGCAACTTACGAACTCTGGCATATTGGTTAACGCCTGAAGGATTTCGGTTATAAGACATATGGGATACCAGCCGTGATGAACAGCGGCGTGCAATAAAATTTGCGCAGGCGCAATGAGAGCAGGTACACTGAAAAAGTAGGCAATCAATTTGACACCAGGGAAAGCGAAGTTCGAGCACATAAAGCTCACCGAATTTATACACTCAGGTCACACCGCCCGAAACCTTCACCTTCAACTTCGAGAAAGATGGGCAGAAAAGTCGTCGGCATCTGCCTGTACTTCTAGAAGGCAGTGAGCAATTGCCTGGCCAGTGGTTGAGCAAAGCTGGGGCTAGAACAAGGTCAAGAACAAGAACTGACCGAATTAGCGTGGCGAAGATTAGTTCTCAAAGAGCCTTCAATACGTGTGGAGGCAGTTGTGTACGGTTGAGTTGTGCGTTTTTGTCACATTTTGCGGCTATTATCTGCGTGCGCAAAGGGTCGGTGAGAATACAAGGATTCAGAGAGGCTGATACGTACTGCAACAAACAGAGCCTATTCTCGAAGGCTTCCAGTCTAGCCCTATCCTGGCTGAGCAGAGGGGTGGAGGCGCAGAGCAAATCAGCGAAGTGATAGTTGAGGTCAGAGTAACGAGCAATGTTTCTTGCTGGCAAACATGTCATATCAATTATCGTCGATCATCAAAACAAACAAGAGCGGTCCGACTTTCCCAAGGCTTGAACGCTCCAAAGTGTGACTATCAATCATCGTGAGTATCTCAGAAGCGGTGACAAGGACCCCAGAACCCCATCAAAATTTCGCGGATCAGGCTCCATCAAGCTTCAAACAGACCTGACCCTGCTCGCCAACCGTACCCGCAACTACGCACGTCGCTGATGCGCTTTACGTATTTCCGCCGACTAATATTCGAGCTCTATACCCTCGCGAAGGCTGTACCGAGGCTAGAGAAGACCGGCTAGAGGGGTTCCTCAGGTCGAGAAGGCCAGCATTGAATTGGAGGAGTGGGGTACGTACTTGGGCTGCGGCGAATTGACCTGGCTCGTCGGATCCCCCCTTCCGGGCCAGTTTCTTATCGAATAGCAAGTCGTTGTGGGTCCAGGTCGACTCGCTACCTCTTGCTGCGCTTTGTGTGCCGGCGGTTAAGCTGTCTCCATGAGGAATGATACCTGTTGCTGACCCTGTCTCGTTCAACAAGACGGTTGTTAATTAAATTTCATCGTCAAGGAAGGAAGGAAACAAACCTGTAATTCACTCAGCCGACACACAATTAATTTATAAAAACATTGATTATTCGTCAATTAGCAAGAAAAGGCGCGCCTTTGCGCGTGACGAAGTGATTCGGCAAATCAGTTTAGCCTTCTTGAGGGAACCGGTCAATATCAAACTTCGTCGCGGGAATATTAATGAATATCCCAGGTAACAAACATATTCGTTACTTCTTCTGAACCAGTTTAGAGAAGAAGGGGCGTAACAGGCAACACTGGGGTTTGATGACGAACGAACACATGACGGACAAGAGGCAGAAAAAACACGTGAGAAACCGCGGTGACGGTTTGGTTCGCTGACGAGTTTTCCCACTGTCACAATCATCATCAGGCAGCAAGTTTTTGTGTGAAATAAGAAGCTAGGGCTGCCAGAACCGCTCCTCTCAATCTCTCCTGCTGGACGATAGCAATGCCCGCAGAACCTACGAAAGCCAAACTCAAGCGTCGGACGAGCAGGAAGGACTTGGAGGAGTACCGCTTTGATGGGTCCCACGGTCGAGAGCTGGAGATGAAGCGGAACAGAGGTGAGTAGGCCGCTCATCGCTCTTCGAATGGCCACATGGCGGCCTCCTCCTGACGGTTTCTTTCATCTCATCTTGGGTTCTCCATCCAGGCGAGGTAGGTGCCTCACTTGTGTAGCCTCTGTGCCGCTTTGCCTGACTTCTCGAATGTGTCATGCCAGGTTAGCTGTGCCGAATGTCGCAGGTATGCGATCATCGCACTCTCCTTTTGAACAACACGCGACTCATTTTTTGGCAAAGATTGAAGATAAAATGCGACAAGCAAATCCCATGCCAATCGTGCCAGGTGGGTTTTCCCTCAATTATGGCAGAAAATCACGCAAGTAACGGCCATATCGTGCAGCGGCGGGGGTGTGCAGCGCTTTGTCCTAATGGTGAGTCAATTCCGCGATGTCGTGCCTTCTCGCTGCTAAATCCCGGATAGGAAGCCTTTCCACTGGTCAAGGGACCCGGTAAACGTCACCTTTATCATCCCTGGAGATCCGACAGCTCATCCTCGTTCAATAGATTCGTGCTGGCTGCCACGGAGCACCTCCATCGGCGGATAGCTCGTCTCAGTGGACGGATTCGGCTACTCGAAGATGCGCTGTCAACCCTTCAGGCTAAACATTCATCGGAACCGCACCCGCTTCTCCACGAAGATCTGATCCACGTCGACGAGCCAGAGGGGGAAGCCGATCGAGCAGCTGAGGAAGGGACGGCGCCGGCTCAGCAGACGAGCGACGCGTTGGATGCGTTTGGGACGTTGTCGATTTCGGAGCATGGGATTTCGAGGTTCTTTGGGCCTACGGGTGGTTCAGAAGTGCGTCCTTCTTTTATACCGCCATTCGTTTCCGACACTGATTTGATCTGATGGTCAGAGTCTCCTCTTGGTACTTTCCTCCCTTACTCGATACAATTTCGGCCTACATCTCACTATTCTCTCTCACAGGCCAACCTAGACTCCGACCACCCCTCGCCCGAGAGCAGTCATACGCCTGAACACACCACGAGTCCCACCACTATAGGAGATCTATCTTTATTCTCGCAGTCGTTCCCATTCACACCCGTGGGTCAGCCGGCTGATGTTCAGGAGCTAATTGAGACACATCTTCCGCCTTTCGACCGTACCCTCGCGCTTTGCGAGACGTATTTCGAGCAGGTTTCGTGGATATTCCGCGGTGTCACGCGTGTTCAGCTCATCGACGACATGCTGCCCGTCATCTACAAGAGGAAAGCCGCCCCGATCGGAGAGGACTATAGTGGTCCTCACGATCTGGCCTTGCTCTTCGTCATCCTCGCTATGGGTGCCATCCTGGGCCAGGAACCGTCCAACGCACTTGGCGAACACTTCCATCAAATATCACGGGCTGCTATCTCGCTGCAGCCCGTTTTGGAGAAGCCTTCGATCGTCACGATTCAAGCGCTGCATCTCATGAGCATTTACAATGCAATGAGCGGTAGTGATCTCAAAAGCGAGACCAGTATGGAGATGACATGGTCGTTGATCACACTGGCCGCTCACTTATCCCAAACGGTATGTCGAGTTTTGTCTTATAATCGTGTTCAGGTTACTGACTATTTATAGATTGGCCTTCGTGAGCTTTTTTCTCGACGTCTTCCCTCAATGTACTCATTCCATTCATAGATCGCGATAGCGCTCGTTGGGGTCTTACACCAAAAATGGTTCAGAGACGCCGTATTTTGTTCTGGGACCTCTTCGTCGCAGACGTCTGGCAGGTACCTACTGAGTTTTTCGAATCTTGCTTCAAACTCACGCCATTCAAAGAGCTTGAACACGGGACGTCCACCGTCCTTTTCTTTAGCTTATATCGACTGTAGCTACCCACAATACGGAGCAGATGACGGATTCGGGTCGTCGTGTAAGTGGTTCCCTTAGACAAATAAATGTAGCTCACTATTCGTCTTAGTTGAAGTCTGGCAATGTCGCTTCGCTGCTGAATGCGTAGCTGACGTCACCGCACGCACTTTGACTGCCGAAGCGCCGTCGTACGCCACGATCATGGAACTTGACAGGAAAGTTCGCGATTTCCCACTTCCGGAAGGCATCTCTACTTCCCCAGACGACCTCAGCGCATCCTTCCAACGATGTGTCCTCGACCACATTCGAGAAACTGGTGCGTACATTACATGTCATTATCATTACTCAGCTCAATTGATCTCGTCGTACAGTTCTCATGTACATCCACCGAAGCTTTTTCGCGCAAGCTATCATCGAGCACCCAGTCAACCCGCTTAAGAGCGCCTACGCGCCGTCGTTCCTGGCTGCTTATCGGGCGTCTTCTACTATCTTGAAGTCAGTTCGTGAGCAGTTTAATATTTGGCCCAATACGTGCTCGCGATTTTGGACGATGTGGACGTTCGCGTTCTCTGCGGCGGTTAGTATTCGAGTTCTTTCTTCGTTGAACCGTGAACTAACTCGGGACATAGGTCGTTTTCGGGACTGTCGTGACGCGTGGTCCTCGTTCTCCATTGGCTCATTCGGCGATGGCTGAATTAGACCAAGCTTGTGTATTGTTCTCAAAAGCTTCTGTATATAGCATCAGGGCAACTAAGGCATTGGTACGTGCTCGTTCATTCTTTTTTTTTACCCTGACCCACCGCTCACTAATTCTTACTCTAAACAGCCTATCTTAACGAAACTGAGCGAAAAGGCACGATATGCGCTCTCAGCAGCGCAGAGCGATCCTGCCCCAACCTCAGGCGACAAGGCCGGCATTCACTGGAACATCAAGCAAGAAGACACCGAAGACGAACTGTCCATCTTCGCCGGCCACACCCGCTTCATCTCCAACAAACGTGCAGACTCGGCCAACCCTTCTCCTCCGCACTCCGCTCGATTCGACCCCAGTCCTCCACAATATCCTTCCTCTCATCAACAAATTCACCCGCCTGAGGTGCCCCCCATCGGAGAACCGACGGACCACTTTGGGATGTCGGCTGGATACCATGGGTCTTCTGGGATCGCCATGTCGGATTCGTCGTCCAGTAACGATTCGGGACGGTGGGCGACTCCGGTCTCATTACCGCCTCCCGACCAATACATGTTAGCGCCGACGGACAACGTACACTATTCGTACGCAACTGAAGGCCGCAGCCAGGATCTCGGTGTCTCGGACTCGTATGGGTGGTCAAACCAGCCCCGTCCGCACCTCTCTCACCGCACCTCCATGCCTGACATCCCATCGTCGTACCATACCCAGCAGGAAACCTACCAAAACACGCAGAGTCGCCACCTGCATTACAACATGCACGCGGCGCATCTCAACTCCCTGGAACTCCACCCGCCACCGCCCAACACGCACTACGCCTCCCAATATCCCCACCACGGCGGTTCTCAAATCCACGCTGAAACTCGCCATGGCCAGCACCTTCCGCCTCAGCATCTACCTCCGCCGTCTCAACGACTCGGGCCTCATTCGGGGTATCCGATGTACAACGACAGCGCGTCTGGGTTCCACCCTCATGCTGGCGCTGGCGCTCCTCCGAACATGGACCTTGCCGACCTCGGCCTCGCCTCGCGTGACTCGAGGCTGGATGAGAGATGGAGCTCGTTCATGGCGGATTCGGGGTTGTTGGAGGATTTCCGAGGACGTTGATCGTCCTCGAAATGCCCTGGCAGCTGTACTTATAGATTTGTGTATAGGGTTAGTCGAATCGGTTTTGTTTAGTATCGATTTGCGGTAATAGTGTATATAGCTATGGTCATACCTCCTTTGTTGGTTATTTAAGTAGTTTAAATTATCGTCAGTACTTGTTTTGTTGGGATACTACCGCCGCTAGAATGGCTGTGTCAGTTCTTTGAGTGGCTTGAAGTATTGCGACGTAAGGCAAAAATAGGAGTTTTACATTGCTTCCGTGTCTGACATTGGAGAGCATCCAAAGGAAACGCCTACGAACGGGTTTTCATCCAACACCTCTATGGGATCCACTTCGCATTACCACCCTTATAAATCCAATGGCCGTTCCTGAATTGCCCCTGGAGTTGCTTTATACCATTCTCGAACATTTGGTTAATACAGGCTTGTCGATTCCTCTATCGAGGAATCTAGAGGCGTTGCGTGCATGCGCTTTAACATGCAAAGCCCTCGTTTCACCCGCTCAAGCCGGTATTTTTCGATCAGATACTCTACTTTTTGCCGCTTCTGTACGCCGCTTGCAAACCAAGTTGGAAGAAACCCCGCATATTCAACCTCTAATAAAGCACCTGAAATTTCAAGAGAACAGACATCTGTGGGTCGAGCAGTGCGAAGGACTCCCTGACCTGTTGCGCTTGCTGTCTCCATCCGTCACTTCTCTAGAAATAATTCAGCGGAGAGACAAGCAAGCAAGCCCCCGCTTTGTCTATCCCACGTTGGGGTACTTAAATCGCGTGGAGGATATTTCGATAAAGGAGCAGGGTGACGGCCAACCGAGACACGGCGATAATGCATTCCCGGCTTTCTTGCAGCAATTCCCGCTGCTTCGCGCACTCACCTTGAATACCGTGGATGAGAACCAGGTTGTCAACGGTATGCAAGACACCCATTCGAGGTCTGCGCCTGTATTTCGACTCGACTTTTTGCGCGTGCGGTATTGCGAGGATTATGTGCTGCTCGATTGGCTCGTCCCAGCGCTTTCGTCTCTGCGGAGATTGAATATCGAGTATTGGCACACAATAAAGGGCGGTATGGACTGGGACCCAACAAGCTCATATTATTGTTCTGCCACGGTTCGGTTCACGACTGTATCTGGCGCGTCGCTGGAGCATCTGGATTTGATCGGTGTGAACAAGCCCTCCGATGCAGGTTTGTCTTGCTCCTTTTCCAGGTATCGTGCAAGTGCATTTAGTCCTCGCTGACGGTGTTAATTCTGTAGATCTGCAAGCGCAAATGATGGCAGTAAAAACACAGAACACGAATTTGCGCACACTGTGCCTTATGGTCGAATGCATGAAGTCGAAGCGATCTCCTATACAAACGATTATACAAGCCCTTCTATTCCTGGGTGCACATCCACGCATAGAACATCTTACTATCCAGTGCTTCCAACGTGACACGTCTGTTGAATGTAGCCCATGGAGTGAGTTGGAGGACATTCTACTTGGGACACGTTTCCCGGCGTTGAGAAGTGTAGAGCTGCGATTGCTATATTTTTTTGAAGACCTTCCTGTCGCCGATTTTGGGCCTTACATTGCGGCATTGCCTCGACTCACACAGCAGAGGATGCTATCTGTATGTCAAGCGCGGTGGATATGGCAGTAGTATTTAGTAGGATCGATAACCGGCGTGGTCATTCCTTCTCCCTCTAAAGCCAAGTTTTGTCAAGCGGATATCACATCTTTCCCCGGCCTGTGGAATCGATGTACTTTCTATCCGAGTAGTCTAAATGAAAGGCTGATGTACGAGGAACCTTGTTTCGAAGTACTTTGTCTGCAATGTGAACCGCGAGGTGGGAAAGTCGAAATCGAAATAAAATATCTTTGCATCCTTTCCAGAGTTTCCTGATGATGACAAGGTCGAGTGAGTTTTCAATGCGCAGTAACACGCAAAATAAGTGTTTTAACTATTTTTCCTGTCAACTCTCAGCCTGAAATACCGTGCGACATTTTGGTTTTAGATCTCGCAAGCACATTTGGGAATGATCCTTAAATTGGCGGGTCATGGGTCAACAGTCTCCTTCCTAAATGCCTGACCTGCCGTGAAGTCATGCGTCTCCCTTGTAGACGATACCAGAGATATACTTATCTCAGGAACTCGCCTGTCAATGCACAAGGACATTTATCTAACGTGAGTGATCATAAAAAACCAGCTCGCTCACATGGACCCGCAGCGTATACCTGGATTAGTGAACTCTAGACCTCAATCTACGATGTGACCGAGGATAAATAGGGAGCCGAAATATCCAAGGGTGTATTCACTCACAAGCCAACAAGTACTATTTTGGGGTCACCGAGATTCACATGTTGTAATTCCGGAATTAAAAAGGACAGATCAAATGAAAGAGAAGAGAAAGTGCCCAGGTGACTGGGGCCTATAAACTGAATCGATCTAAGATGAATGTATTGTAGAAGTTTATATAGGATTGAAATTGGGGAACGCAGTTATCAATCCAGCCTAATCGCTCCCAGTGTCTGAAACACAATGCCCACAGTGCGTTCTAAGCCTGGCTGACTACTCCATTGAAATTGCTCAGTTGAAAACTTTATTCTGTTCTTTTCACAGCACATTCCGCTCGAGCAGTATATAAATAATCCTCATGAAATAATCCCGAAGGGAATTATCCACCCCGATGTCGAGCATCGTTCAACCGACTCGGGACATTACTTGCTCCCGGCCGTGTTCAACATCAAAAGTGCGGACATGAAGGTCACCATCAAGTATCCTGGTCCTGGGGTTCTTCATATCATTGAAGGTAAGCTTACTGAACTGTTTCTACGTAGACATAAGATATAAATTTCTTAGGCGACGTCCAGTATGAAGATCCTGCAAAGCCTGGGAATCCAGTTTCTGTAAGCGCTGGTGCTGTCGTCCACACCAAAGAGGGTGAAGTTCTTCGTTGGTACTCAGCCTCTGCAGCAAAAGGTCTGTTTCTTTTCGAGTTTCGGTGCACCACTTACTAACCCTCGTTTAACGCTGCAGGTTTCGCTGTATTCAATGTTCCAGCGTCTGTCAAGTCGTTTGAGTCCTTCATCGTTCCGGAGTAATGTAATATTTATTGAAGATAGTCTTATGTATCACTATAAACCACAGACATGAGCAATACATTTGAATGGGGTTTCTAATATATGTGCAAAGAGCGTTCCAGCAGCTGTTTCAATTTATTTGCCAAACTTTGAGGAATTAGTGTCTGTTAATAACCTCGATGCCATCGATCCCAACACCCCCGACGGACTCGCTCACCAACACGAATGGCTCATCTATGGCTACGAAAATTTGCGGCTAGTTGTTCTCTTTTCCTGGGCAGATGCTGAATGAAATCGGACAGCGATGTGTCCCCGAGAAGGTCGAAATCAATGGCGGACGAAGAAACGTGGGTGTATTAATATATTTCCTTGTGGTAACAGGCGAAAACGTAGTCCTTGGTAGTCCTGTAAGGACCAATATCGTAGCACTCCCGTGAATGAAATATGGCCAATCCGAAAATTCAGTCGCTACATATCGGACAGGGGAACAAGGTACTCACTCGTCCCTTAAACAGCTCGCTTTCCTCTACAGTTGATCCCAGCAACGCGCCATTCCCACTCGTAAACCCTCCAATCTGGTCGAAACGGATTTCTCCCGTATTCACGATGTTTTCGCATATCCATTGTGCGACCTGCCGTTTTTCGCTCTCGGTGTAGTTGTTCCACGAGGAGCTCAGCGGGGTTAGATCGATAGACTCTTGTGCGATGAATTCGAGACATCAGAGGAGAACGTGTAAGTTTTAGGGACGGGGATGTCGGGCAGAATTAAGAGCTCATCGAGATACAATCAACGCCGTTGATGGCCTGGTAAGTGACCTGGTAAGGGAGAAGGCGATCCCCTTGGGCAGTCGATACACAGAGGGGTTTATACCATTGAGTGAGCTCGAATCACTAGTCTACAGGTTATCACATTGTCAGAGATTTTGTATCCTTGTAGTGCAAAAGAAGATCTTTTGGTAGGTATTTGCGCTCTGAGATATTCGAGATGAACGTAATCGTGATGACGTGGCCACTGGAATGTGAGTCGAGAGATAAAAGCAGACAGAGGGCAGTTCTAAGACCCTGAAAATTGGCAGATTTTCGAGAACAGGTGCTACGAGGGAGCGACAGCACAAGCGTTGACCCAGACATCGTCCACTCCTGAGTATCAGCATGAAGCGTGAATAATGTATGGTAAGAAAAACACTGTCCTCGAACCACATCATGATGTTCATTCTCAGCTTCAGAAACGGGACTGGCGATGTCCGGGGCTGTGACGAGTGGCGCGTTGGGCAGAATGAGCACGTCGTAATCGAGCCGTAAGGAAAAGATGTGGCGGGGCTGGATGAAGGGTGAAAACGTGTGGGACGGGGATCGAAAGAATCAAGCCCCAGCCAGAGACCAAGTATCTAAATGTTGCGGACAAAAATGGTACCAAAAGATTTTGAATTTAAGTACTGGAGAGACTCAAGCAAGAGGCGTATTAGTAACGCAACAACCTACCGATACACCAAACGCCGTCATTACTCCCAAATAATCACCGATAAGTCCTAGTGTCAATTTTAAATTCGTCCCGAGCTACCGTGGATGGGTCTTATAATGTCCAGTTGTTCGCAGCGTGGAGTTCGTGAGATCGAATTTACCCGGGAAACGCGCCTTGAGGTAAAGGTACAGTATGGCGGTCAAAGACTTCGTAAGAGGACGACACGAACACTTTCTGCGATCCCACAATCGTCCTTGGATTATTATCGAAAAAGAAGCCGTGTAAACGATGACGCGGTAATTTCGGGGTTGTATTGAACATGGAAAGGAGCTCATGGTCTGAGAATTTTCGATGTACCAACAGAAAAAGAGAACGAGAAGGTGAGGTACGCCGGGTGGGGAAGCGGGATTGCCTTTGTTTGGTTTGAATGCCAAAGTCAATTGATCGCAATTTGATCGGTTCGATATTTTTAGATCACACCGTCACCAGTGCCAAGCTTGGTGACTGCCAACTGAGTCCTCAATCGCCCCACGATGCATCCATGATCCTGCCCAATCTGATTCAATTCCATCGCGTCTACCTCTGACATTCAAATAATTCACGGTTGATATATCTAACAGAAGTCTGGAAGTGGGCCATCATATTCATCAACACTCGGAAGTAAGGTTCCGTTCGCAGTCGCTGGCGTTTTTCCTGTCTCTACTTTACGACTCGCAAATTGTCCGCTTTAATTCAGAGCTCGAGGTAGGACTGGGACTCATAAATTCTTGACAATTTCGTTCGCATCGCTGACGTTTAAAAGCGTTGGTCGAAGACCGGCCTACAACCTAGCTAAACCTAACTAGTAACCTTTCGTCCGTCTCACCTTCTGCTGAGATGCCGAGCCTGCGCAGACCCTTTTCCGGACCTCTCCTTCGAAAGCGACATTTTAATGCTGGCTTTCATTGCACGCTGGCATTTCTCAGCACTTTTAACGCTTGTTTAGCGGATACACAATGTAGCAGTGGTTTTTCTGATGTCCCAGAGCTGGCGGTCGAAACTTATTTTGGGTCTCCGTTCTTACCGCTTACAATCTGGGGAGTCGATGGGTCATATTGAATTTCATTGTACCGCCGAACTAGGGGGTTTATCGTTACCCACCCGTTGGCCTTTATTCTTGATACCAATGCTTAGAAAAACAGACCGAGTAACGGGGGTTTCTGTGATAAATTTGAAGTCGGGGACATCTTTTTCTCCAAACAAACGCCCTGGACCAAAAATGTACACCGCCCGAATGTCTCACTGTCGATAAAATTGTAATTCCATGAGAACGGCCGACAAACCCATTGAAAGTAAATTTATTAGACGCGTCTAACCAATGTTTGTGAGTGCTTCAATTCAAATAGCTTCGTGAATAGCTAAGCGCTTGGCAGAAAAAGCAGAAATGCCATAATACACGATTATGGAGACGTTCCTTTGCGGACATCCTGGATTCAAAATAATCGAAGGTAAATGGTGGAAAGGCTACAAGGTCCGTCGCTGAAGGGCTCTATAATTGTCAAGCTTCTGGGTTTCTGGTGAGCTTCTCCCGAGCGCTATTGAATGATACGTCAGACCGTCTATTCAAGTTTAAATAGCTTGATTCAGGCTTAGCAAGTCTTTACTTCTATAACTAATCCAATTGCTTGCCTAGTCTACGAAGCATAATATTTGCTAAGAGATAAAATTTCATAGTCCGGTTTCTCTGAGAAACACGACGGCGGGAGGATGCAAACACACGTTCTCCAATCCTAATAAGGATTATTAATACATCTATCAGCTGCGCATATCTAAGCTGAAATAAACCCATTTCCCAGTTCTGGGAAGCTGTAAATGTGTTGTGATCGCCGCTGTACCAAGTGCCACTGTCGTACTTATATATATGTAGGTACACAGCCTGACGCATCTTGTACTGTCCCTGTAAAGTAGAGGATTAGAAGTATAACACAAAAATTGGGTGTTTGGTTGTGGAAACGTCGAATCGTCGAAAGTGAACCTTGTAGTTTACCAAAGATCAGGACACCAAATCATACTGCTATACTTACTTCTTAGCTGTCTGATACCTATGAAAAGCCATGAGAAAGAGCCGCCCATAGACCTAATTTTACCTCAGCCGAATCATTTCTATTTCTGTTAGTCGGCGGCCAATACTAAATAGAGAGAGAGGCTGTCAACAAACAAAGCCAGAGAACGCATAAAAAGGACGCATTGAACACAGTACCGAGTCTTTATCGCTCAAACACAATTGTACATCTCACCCATCGTACTATGCAACTTTTCCGCGCATTGTCTCTCTCTATCATTGCAGTCACCCTCAGCGGTGCCGCCGTCCTGCCAGAAGCCGAGGTTGAACGCCGGTGTCAAGCTGCAGGCACCGCTTGCTTCCTCGATAATCCAGGCGTCTGCTGCTCGGAAACGTGCACTTGCGGGTTTCAGTGCAGCCCCCCTCAGCAAGCGAGCACTCAGACTGCTGTGAGTCTTTCCTTGCTTTGGTAGAATATCTGTTCGATTGAATCCGTCTTGTTATGTGTCCAAAGTTCTGCGCTACTACCTTCGGTGGAATCACATTTTGAAGGTCTATTCAAAACACGAAGTATGGAAAGGGGATGGAAAGCGATCGTGAAAGAAGTTTCGAAAATTTGTAAATAACTGCCCTCCTCCCACTAAAAAAAATTGTATCGACCAGAATCCATCTATTTCATCATACTGTGTGCGTTGTACAAAAATTTTTGGACGATAAACGTCCCGTATTGTTCGAGACTCAGCTCCAGGAAGCGTTAGTTGCGACGATTTCAATCGTGAAAACCTTGCTTTGTGTACGTAGTGTGTTCCGCCTTGTGTGCAATATGGTCGCCGTTGAGATAGTCAGCTATGAAGGTAAGGTGATATCAAAAAATGTAGGAAACCGGCAGAGCAGAAGAACGAACTGTACCAATGCGCTCACCATGAGGCGTCATTTTATCCTCATTCACCTCCACTGTGGGTGTCACGTCAGCCAACTCGAACACAGTCGTGCGGTAAAACGGGAAATGGTCTTTGATTCGATTATCCTATGGTGCACAAGAGAGGTGATCAATATATGAGTGTATATTTGGAGTCAACATCAAGAGAGTCGAGCGAAATAAAGGCGAAGTGAAAGAGGAAAGAAACGTACGGTATCGCCTGAACAATGAATATTCCGCAAGAATGGTTGACACGCGGCTCATATGGTTGATTATGAGCACGCGCGCGTCCTTCTTTTGTTCATGAGGCATGCCTTTGCTGCGTCATTGCGGAGCCTGTATAAGACGTTAGAAAGAGATTCGAAATTAACGAGAACAAATTCATATGTCGGCAAGGCTCATCAATACTTGTAAATTTTCCCCCTCTTCGTCTTCGTCCCGTCATTGTCGTTCGTGATATACACTTCAACAATCGCCGCACAAGAGGCGGGACTGAGGCCAAAGCCCATACCAACTGAAATCAGAACATGACCTCAATAACTTAACTGGTTTCGCAGAAGTTTAAACGAGTCCCAGGCGTCAATAAGAAGTGATAAAAACAATTGAAAATACACACTAACCTCATGTTTCTACCCGAGAAGCTGCTAGAAATCACGACTCCAATCAATGTCATGGAAAACCTTCCCCACTTCGGTTCGAGATTAAACGTCGTCCAGAGGTTCACCTATGAAGTCATTGTAATATCAGGACGGTTTTAGAAGCCAACAGAGTAACGGAACGAACATCTATCAGATGCGCTTCCCTTGCGAAATGCGCTTGTGCTCCAAGAGTATGCTTGTTCATGACGCTTTGGAGAAAACGGGTTGCAATGCCTAGAGCGAAGGGGGACGCGTTAGTCAACTGAATGTTAAGTTGGATGAACAAGTGGGTATGTCATAATGCGACGATGGGGAAAATGAGCAGGAAAGGTTGAAAATCAGGACGTACCAATCGCTATCGAGTCAATGGATTTGATATTTCCGGCCTGTGATACGTGGCAATAGTTAGCATGATGAATGAACAATGAGGTAAATTACTCACAAATGTCGTTGGCCCACTTCGTGTCACAAGACGACGACACGGAGAGTCAAAGAACAGCGAGGACGAGATGATTAAATCTATGCGCCAAAATTCAAAGTAAACATCAAGCCTCAAGGGCGTTGACCGAAAAGGAGGGGTAAAGAAATGCGGAAGGAGAGAAAGTGGGAAAAAAAGGGAGAACCGACACGGACTATATTGACTGAATTATTCATCGAAAATATCCAACGAGAGTCTTATCTGGCTGGATATGAGCATGCATAAACCCTTCTCTTGTTCATGAGTCGTGTCTTTCTTTCCCGTTAATCTTATGTACGACGTTAGGAGAAGATAAAAAATTAGGGAATATGGAACACGTACCAATCTCAGACTGTAGCCGGCTATATCCTGAATTCGAAGGATAGGCGTTGAGGGACAGTCCTGAGCAGCGTTTATCAACAAGAACTCACGTGAAGATAAACAAGTAGGTGTATGCGGTCCTGTGTATTTGAAATAATCTGAACGATGATGACGTGGCCTCTGAAACGTGAGTCGAGGGCGAAGAAAGTGGGTAGATGAGGTCCGGTATTCGACCCAAGGAGGCCAATGAATGCGAGTACGATCTTCTGGAGGAGAGGAAGCCAGGCGGTAGGTTGAAGACCTGGAAAACGGGGACATCTTCGAGTCCAGGAGCCGTGACGGACCGCCATCGTGATGGCGAACCTAGCATCGTCTACTCCCTTCTCGGTATCCAGTTTTGTAAGCTTTAATCTTCACCAACAACCCACCGCCACCCTCCTTCAGCGGGACTTTCATCGTAACATTTGCTTTGGCCTATGGTCTCCAACCTGCCCAGCCCCAAGACACCTGCAATAGAAGGCGATTGCCGCAGCGGGAAGGACGAGGAGGCCGCCGAGCAGAAGCAGGGTCCGATGAACGGTATGTGCCGAGAAAAGCACGGTCCTCCAACAGCACAAGAGTGTTCAATCTTGATTCCAGGAACGGGTTTGGCGATTGGGATTACGAGGACGTGACGGAACGATAGCTACGTCTGACGTTTCACGAGAATTGGAAGCGATCATGAGGAAAGGGATTCAGCGGCGAAAAGGAGACTGGAATCGAAGGGTTGAAACCAGGGCACGGGAAGAAATCCGCTGACGGAACGTCGTGGGGCGAGACTAGCTCTACAAGATTTTAAATCTTAGTTCTGAGGAACTGAGAGGCAAGAGGGGGACAACGTACGCATAGAATAGATTCACAAAACGTCATCATACTCCCAAAAAAACCATTGATGCATTCTTGTGCTTGCGCAGCTGGCTGTAGATGCATCCTGAACCTGAAAGGGCAGCGTAAGCTACTTTCGATTCATTCGTGTCGTAGATTTCATAATGAGAAAATAGACCAACGTCGGCGACGGTTAGGAGAGACGCATCGAAGAAAATGTACAGGACCCCAGACTTCGTAAAAAGACTTCATTAACACAACTTGATTTGTGCTTTCAAGGAAACACTTACTGGGTTTCTCATCGGAATAGAAGCATGTGACCAAGCGGCAGTCGTTTCGTGTCAGAAAATCGCACAACGAAAGAGATGGGAGCCGGTAGAAATAAGAGGATCGGGACTTGGAAGAGGGAGACAAACCCCAAAAAACATCGGATTGCGCTTGTTTGGTTCAAATGCCGAAGTCATTCGTCCCTGACAACGACATTGCACTCCCTGCTCCCCATGGGCAGAAGAAAGATTAACCCGTCTTATACTCAGCACGAACGAAACCCGTCTGTCAATTTCTAAGAGCGAGAATATCTGATCCTGTCGTTCGGGCCGCTCTTTTTCACCACCCACTTCCCCCAGCGCGAGATTGAACTCTTCAAGAAAGATCATGCGCTCGACGTCCTATACTCAGTCCAAGTTCCCATTATCGTCTTTAGTGAGTCCTCGTCTCCACCTTCGCGGCCAGCCCTTCAATCCATGATACGGTTTATCTTTACGAACTTTCTGTAGAAGAACCGGTCCCGACGGGCCAGGAAGCGGTGGGAACTGGCTCGATTTCCTCTCTGGCAACTCCAACAACCCTGCATCAAATAGAGAGTCTACTCCTGGGAGCGTGGCGGCGGCAGCGGAGGCGGGGGCAGGAGCAGGAGCAGGAGGACCGGGTGGAGCGGATATTTTTGGCGCTGAGGAACGCAGTCGAGGCACAGGGTCCTTGGAAATAAACGGCGGCTCCAAACGACCTTTGAGTGTTCTGAAAGGCGAAGACGACGTCAGTATGAACGGTTCTGGAAGCATACTTGCGTCTCCTGCGAGCCTGAATGGGAGTGTGCGTGGTGCGGATGGTTTGACGGGCTTGAAAGAAGGGAAGACGGACAGGGGATGATTTTTTGTGGCCGATGTTTTTTCTTTGTCGATGTGTGTTGTTAGTCGTCATTTGTATTTCCCCCTAGCCCAGTCTAACCTCACCTTAATGAATCATGATGAATATTAGGGTCGCTCAAAGTTCACCTATTCGGCTCATTTTCGCTTCATTTTTGATCTCCTATTCGGTTTCCTACTTGAAAAATGAGCCAAGTAGGAACTCGACTAGGAACCGAAAATGACCTCTTGGGGTCGCTATTCGCAAAAATGGCCATTTTCGACTTCCTACTCACTTTCCTAGTCCTCCGGCAGCATTCATTCTCCGCTCTTCCCATCAATTGGCTCGTATTTCTACTTCAATGTGGGTTTTTTGCCTCAATAAGTTCATTTTGTCTTTTAAATAATCCCTTATATGCACCCAGACGTTTTTGTAAATAATTATAATTTATTGAATATTATCGAGCGTTATAGTGATTGTAGGAAGGAAGCGGCAGGAGGAGAACAGTGAAGTTGAATATTCGGCTCCACTCGGAGTGCCAAGCTTGTTCCCTGACGCTAACCGACGTGGGAAGCGGACTTGGCAAATTGGCATGACCGCCGAACGCGAGCCGAAAAACGAAGGGAATAGGAAGTTTTCCTACTCGGTTCATTTTTCCAAAAAACCGTGAGGGGGGGTTCAAAGTTGGCCATTTTTGCCTCCTATTTGCTTCCTATTCGGTTTCCTACTTGACGAAATTTGGCGGGGCTGTCCGCCAAATTGACCCGAAAATGAAGTCGAGTAGGAAACCGAATAGGCTCAACTTTGAGCAACCCTATTGCTTTCCTTCCATAGTCGTATCGTATTGGATTCAAGGATCACAATATATTGATATTATTCGTACTTCATTGCTGCTTGTCTCTTAGAGTCTTGGTCCCCTCATATACTTCGAGTACAACTATTACGGCTGTACTGCGACTTTTACTCGTGAGGCTAATTTCTATCAGACTGGCCGCTGTCGTCTCATTGTAAATTCGAACTTGTTGGCAGGACGAATGCTGACTCCGCCAATGGGAAACAACTTCCTTCACTCTGTGCGATTCGATCCTGAAAGAATTCATCTCCGCTACTTCAGCCTCAGATTTTTGCTATTCAGCTCCGTGCTACAACGACTTCTACTCGCCTCCTGATAATTAATTACATGTCTTCTTAGTTCATTTGTTGCGGTTTATTTCTCCAGGAACGCTAATGCTATTCCTTTCCTCTGCACTAGCACCATAAATGTCGTCAACGGGCCCTTGTGACGAAATGTTCGTTCTTCTTATCGTTTGTTGTTTAAAGGAGATGTCGGATTGGGGGATGGTCGACACGTGGTGGGCGTCATCAGCTAAAAGGTAAACTCGAGCAACCATGAGAGTTGGAACCATTCCCTGTGACGGTTTCGGATAAGCTCAGTTTAAAAGTAGAAGAAAAAACACGCACTAAAATTGGAATAGTAACATTATTAATGAAGTTTTGTAGGGCAAACAACCGGGTATCTGTCGGCGCAAATGGCAGAACCGCTGCGAGCGCCAGTATTAATAATACTATCGAGTATATCGCAGAAGATTCGACCATAATCTCGACAATATGCCTCAGTCTCCTGTTTAATGTACTGCTTTGGCGCAGGAAGGAATATACTCGGAATGCAATGAGAAAACTAGAAGCTATACTAGCCACCGCTGATACCAAACATGCGGTACCAGCTAGTTCGTTTACCACCAGTGCGTCCTTCAAGGATGGTCGTAAATGTTCTGCAAAAAGGGCAACAATAGTCGAAAAGAAGAGACCTGTTCGGTATGTCCAGTTTAAATCAAAGTTAAAACTGAAGATCATTCACCGGATTCAACCATGACAAGAAGTAGGGGGAGTAAGATTACTCGGAGCGATTGATTCCAAACATGGAAACATCGCCAGACCTGTTGATAAATAAGGGAATGGCTAGGTGGATTATGGTGGTTTCTTTACCAGCAAAAAGTCTGCTATAACCAGCTCGGAGTACGCCAGGATGGTGCTAGCTATATGTGCCCCACGAGGCAAGTTGAACATCGAAGTAAAAGCGGCCTCTCGTGTCTGTCCATTATCCAAGAAGGACCATACTGAAAACCACCACGCCAATGCGAAAGATCCCATATTAAGCATATACAACAAGGTAATTGTGAAAACTACAATCCGGCCTTGTGGAACTTTACCTGAAATCGAAAAGTATTGGCATTATTATTTTGATTTAACGTAGCGCAGACCGAAGGTAACTGACGATAATACACGTAGAGCGCCTCAAAGTAGATGAGAGTATATATTCCTGACAGAATTTTGATTCAGCTACCTGCAGAATCTACAACGTCGTAGGACACGTACCCATAAAAAACGCAGTCAGTACTACGGAGTTAAGGAGAGACTTGAGTTCCGACAGTTGGATAGAGCCAGATACTTGTAATTCTGCTGCGGGTAAATGCGGCATAGTGAGTAGTGAGGTGCGGTGGGACGTAGTGCTTGGGAAGCAAAAATGAACGGGGTGTAGATCTTTATAAGTATCGTATCCGGAAAAAGGTTGCATAAAGGGCATTTACCTGATCACATCCAGCTATCATTTTAATTACACTCAGAACATGAGAAGTCGACTTTTAGATACTTATAACTGACATGCGAGGGAAACTCGACATAGCTGCGGGCGAGAGATTGTTAGATTGACATATTTCAAAGATGAGAAAATGATCAAACCGTGAACTCGTTGTCGTGATGCGGTGGTACACCTGCGTTTACCTGCGTCCAGAGACCTCAAAAAGAATCGGGGATATTGCTAATCGGAGAAGTTGATTTGAGTCAATTTTAACCGAAAAAAAAAGTATTCACGAGCGAACCCGCATTTTACTTATCAAAGGCCTGTATTTGACGGCTAAGTCAGTCGAGAGAAGATCACCGTTGCGCGGACTGCGCAGGTGCCGAATCATCGAGTGAATACAGAGCAAAATGCCTGACGTTCGCACAGCCACGTTTATTTACAAGTTTGATCTCTCGAATGAGATTCGACACCCAAATTACAATTTCTTTCGTCGTCCAACAAATAGTTGGAAGAGACAGCCGGTAGTTCTTGAGTGAAAAGGGTAAGATCAGAGAATAGACTAGTCGGAGGTGAAATACTCAACGTTAACCTTGGTACACGAACTATCATAGTCGGTGGTAGGAAGGAAGGTCGTCCTAATGCAGAGAGGGGTGGAGATTTGCCTGCGTTTCGTAGCTTGAAAACGAGAGAGTGCCTTTCTACGTCCTTGGTAGAATGGGCAGGAGCTCGCGCCATTGATAGCAGCCGCTAACGGTCAGGAGGACGCCGGCGAAGCATTGGGGTACGCCATACCAAACGTGAATTTCAATGGAAGAGACGGCGGATATGTGAAGACACCCTGAAAAGGTGTGAAAGATGAGGAAATTGCAAGTCGAGGCACGGCCTGTAATCTGGTGGCTGCAGAAGCAAGGACGTCGGGGCATCACCTAGTCCTCGCGTGTATGCTCGAGAGCAAATGACTTAGCCCACATCTTGCAGGATGAAAGGCGCATAAATAACGTCAGGCCGTCAAACTTGCCTCGTAAGCGTAACTTTTCCTACCTAAACACTTTCGCTCTCTCCAACGATATTTATCGAGTTTTCAGTGTCGTGCTAGAGATCGTAACATAACGCGTCTGCATAGACGGTAAGCCAGCGGCGTACAGGTATATGCGCTCATAAAAGTACTCGATGTCATTTGAGGGGAGATGACGTGGCCTTAAAAAACGCAAAATCTGGAGGCGGAGAAGACGGGTACAGGAGGTTCTGGGTACGAACTGAAGGAACCGATGATGGCGAAGTGGATCGTCCTATGGAAAAGAGCAGATAAGTTGAAGGCTTGAAAAATGGGGGATCTTCGATTCATTGGCATTGAGGAAGACCGAACGTCGGACAGCATCAGCGCCAGCGTCCGATCGTCCCTCCTTACCCATAGTTGTGGGTGCATCCGCCCACTCCAGACGTCCTCCTCCAACAGCACTGTCATCGGAAAATTTTAGCGTCAACGACCGGAGCAGTGGACACCGAAGACAAACACCTTCGGCAGAGGGCGATGGATACAGACGGAGAAACAAAGAGGTCGTCGTTGTGTAGCAACGTCAGGGATAGAGATATTGCGCCTACCCACATGTCACCGTCCAAATACGCCATCGCGTTGGTCTTCTGCTTCAGGAACAGAGTGTTGATGCCTGGTCGATGAGTGTGTCTGACGGCAAACTTGAGGAGACCATTTTGGATGATGTGGCGGTTGAAAATTTGGGTAGAGTGAGGACATCGCAGTGCAGCGGCACGACTAAGGGTGGAGGTTTAGCGAGGATTGGTGGAGAATGGTCTGCACACGACAAAAGGAAGGCTCCATCCGAAGCTCGGAGTTTGACGAGGAGAAAGAAGGGTGGTAGGGGGATCCAAGTTGTAAGCTCAGAGGACCACATTCACGTCGTCGGACGAGAATGGCTTTACAGCTCTGATAACCTGGATGTCGAAAGATCAGCATTCTGAAAGCAAGATTAAAGTTTCAGCCCTGAGAGATGAGTCATATGCAAGATAACCCACCAAAAGAACGACGCTGCCATACCCATCCCTGAACTTGTGTTGACAGTCCGAACTTCGTTCCAAGAACACCGAAAAAGGCTGACGAAAGAATGAACAAACACCAACTTGAAGATGCGCCACACTCAAAATACCTAGAAAGAAGGGTGTAGAAATTCAAGCCGCATGCGACTGAATTGGGCTGGAAAGATGTAGATGTGCGAGAAATATCAACATAGAGGATTAGAAGTACGCGCCAGACCTAGTTATCGTTCTAATTAAAAGGAAAGAGACGCCCGGATTGGACGTTGCAAGAAAACGTAAATTGGATTGCGCTTGTTTGGTTCAAATGCCATAGCCATTCGGGCCGGTTCCGCGGCTTTTGGAATCAGATTTCGTTCAAATTTCGTTTACCTCCCTGTCCCATGTAAGTTTCTTCCATTTACAATTCTTTCTGGAATTCTCAACGACTGGAAGGACAACTTACATTTGACGTCTAGCTTCTCTTATCAGCTCCCTGCAGTCCGTTGTTGGAACTGTGGCAGTGCGGCAGGGTTTCGACATTCGAGTGGGCGAACGTGGTGATCACTGCACTGACTAAAAACGTGAATTTTTGATTATCGCATCTGCCCTGAACGGACTTTGCCATCTTTCTGTATATCCGAGTCGTCTCAGTACCATCTCACCGCAGCTTTGGCAATCTTTCCACTTCGAGCATGGAATCTTGTGCTGCCCACTCCACTCTCTCGTCTTACTTTTCGCGACGTAAGGGTACACTCCATTGCGGAAATTTCTAGTCACCTTAACGGCCACAACATGGTGCGCCTGTAGACTTCACTTGTTCAGCCTGACAAACTCAATAAAGTACAACCGTAAGTACGACTCCGAGTCGGTCAAGAAAATACAGTGCTCCAGTAGTTCAAAGTCGACAAAACGTCTTGTGCTCCAAAATAAGAGAACTCGGCTGGGTTTCATTGCAGAAAACATGCGATGGGTTTAGTATAATTTGCGCTTTATGAATCACTATCTGCATCATAAAACTTCAAGCTTGGAACTGTTCATTCAGCTTGACGTTCCTCTTCTTCCATTCCATCGACCGTGCATCAGGTTATGAAATGTTATGTATATGATAGTTATATTACAGTTATGTACGCATAGTAGTTCTAATACACACAAACAGGACACCGTAGCGCGTACGCGGCCACCTGTTTGATGTGCGTCATGGATGCACCCTCATCTTGAGTCATTAAGCGCCGGCGTCAGAACACCGCGCACTCGTATATTCTAGTATATTCTATAGACAGAGGCATTATCCCTTGAGTGTAAATACAGCTATGGATGTAGAACTAGTCAATCAATCCTGCCTCATTGCATTTTACCTCGCAATCCATGTGTGATCCCTTAAAGTAAATACTTATGACTATCAGGTTTTCGTAATCGTTATGAAATCTTATATTCCTACATTTACGGGTTTCCCGAAGGTGTGTCGAGTCAGCGCAGCTACCAAAAACGATTGGAATTAATCAAAGGACTAACTAGCTAAGTAACTACTTGAGTCGGATTACGAACACGCGGAAAACGCGTCTATTATTCAAGGCTGATTCTTAACATTAACTATGTAACCTATAACCGGCAACAATAAATTATTGCTCGTTCAATCGCGCTCATTCAAATCTCGATGTTGTCCTCGCGTCCATGGCTAGAAATCCTGGCAACGAATCGAATGCCCTCATTAACAGCAATTGCGCCGTCGTCAATTATTCTTGTTTCGTTTACGGTTGTAGCAACATCGATTCCTGCAGCTACTCGGTAAACGATCAAAAGCGGCGAAATAACCTTTGAAAATGATGTTCAGTGACACGCAACCAGGTAACCTTGTGACTTTTTGCACATACAGATATTTGAGGAAGACAGGAAATCGGATAAATTGCCCATGATTTCCGACTGGCGATTGGTATAAGACACAGGACCTCGCCCACTACGATTATCGCACAGGATTCAACACACATGACTATAATCCGGTTGTACATTGATTCATGAGCTGTTCCGAGGAGGTTTCTGATATGTTTTTGATGGTAGCGAATTCGAAGGGTGATCAAGGTCGACAGGACTGCGTTTGTGCCAACTGACAGCGATATGATGAGCAGTGCCCAGTTCCCCTTCAATGTCTGGATAAACGGCGATAAAACGAAAATGACTAGATTAATTCCTTATGAATTCCAAAGAAATTCGCAGTTAGAAGAAATTTACTTGGCAATGAAAGATAAATTAATGCCGTTGCAACGAGCACTATAATACGATGCGCACGACGGGTAATCCCATATAGGACGACGCATCGCCAGGCCTACAGGAACTCAGCCGAATGTAGCTGAAATTGGAAAGACTCTCACCATCCAAGTGTCTGCTAACCCGATTCCGAGTGGGAGGGAAATAAATACCAAGATAGAAACACCTTCCAATGAATTATGTTCCGTAATTCCTTGTGAAGGACCAGCCATGGTCGGATTTTTGGGAACGATGTACTGGACTGTCGTAGATGCCGAGTATAAAGTCATAACGAAAGTAAAAGTGCTGAAGAGCAGCATAGATATCACGTAGAAACAAAAGAACCGTCGTTTCTTTACGGTGTATTTTTTGTTCTTAGGGAGCATTCTGAAACAGGCAAAGGAAAGGGAAAGGACAATTCCATAGTGAACGGCGGAGGCGACCGCTGAAAAACAAAATTCGGGGGCTATGAAAGCCACAGTGTTCTCCATCGTGCTGCAATTCGTGATGTTTGCGAAAGTGCCTGTAAAATGAAATGAGTGTAATGAACCGACTTGTCCAATTTATATGCTGGTTTCTGGTCATATTGTCTCGTATAAAATCTGATATCTAACGTGAGGTTGCGAATGAGGTTGATTGTGATTGGATGAGGGGGTGGCGCGGTTACTCATTTGACAGGGTACTTGCGCTGATTCACATCCTGTCATGATCAGATCCTTAAATACTTCACCCTTAAGATTGATCTCACCTCCCCTTTGAAACGGCAGACTCCGCAGTCGACCAACTCTATATTACCACCCTCTACAACATTCTAAACAATCATGTTAGATTTAAGGCATTCGCGTATAGATGCAGATCCGTCGTTATCGGGAAAGTTGGATTCGGGGTTCGGCTTCAAGCAAATTATATTGGCAAGTAAACCCGTAAGAAGATAGGCGAGCAGGTATATGTGATCCCAAAAGCACTTAAGCAAGAGCGGCGCGCATTTAAATTTGAAGACGGGAAGGCGAGGTTCGAGCCGTTCAATGTGAGAAACAACGAAGCAGACGACGGTAATAAGCGGATTGTCTCATAGAAGGGTGCCAGGAGATAATGAGAAGGGTTGCGATATGCGGAGTTTTCGAGTCTAGGCATCGAAGTGGACAGACATCGTCCAACTTTCCTTTCCTGGCGATACTTGGGAGTGTTTTGATATTAAATCAGATTATCACAAGCATACTCCACTTATTACCAACTATATATCTACTAGGAATCTTCGGTACTCGAGTTAGCGCCGTTGGAATCTCGTTTGACGCTCATTCTCCGCGTTTCTCACGACTCGCGGAGAGCTCCGCGAACCAGTCGAACGAGAATATCCTCGCACACCGTCGAAAGTACTAGATCCTTGCCCATTCGAGTCAATAGAATATGCAAGAAATATTCCGAACATTCCAGCATGATCCATATGCGGTGTATTCAAACCGCATCAGAGTTACGAGGCTGTGTATACAGGTATAGAGTAAATATAGCGAGATATCGTAATCTACATCGAATTTACATCATTTCTTCCCCGAAACTTCATGGGATCAGCTTAGTGGATACCTAGCTTAAGTTCACAGTGAGATCTGATCCCTTTATTATCGATTAGATCGTTAAGTAAAGGTGTCTTTAACTGATACGTAAGACGAGAGGTTCTATACGAACTCCTAAATCTACACTTATTCTCTAACATTGAGGTGTTTCCTACTCCAGACGTCCCCTAACGGCACCTTCACAGGAAATATTTGATGTCGACGACGGAAAATTGGGCACCGAACACCAATGACTACGGTCGTAAGCCAGCCGACTCGAAGAAAGCAAACTGGCGAGAGAAACATTGTCAAGGAGAGGCTATGAACATGGGAGAACGAGGGGGTCGCCGTTGTGCAGAAGCCTGAAGTATAGAGATTTCGTACCAAGTCCAAGTGCCTGTCGCGACTATTCTCAACTTGAGCAACCGATTCGCAGATGCCCGAGATGCATGTGCAAATTTAGGAAGACTGGAACTTCGGTAGATCAAGGACATTGTTGTTGAGCGGCACGAGTAATGCAAGATGATTACCTGTATCTATGCAAAACTGGGAGGACCGCGACAGAAAAAAGGCAGCCTCCGAAGCTCGGAGTGTGAAGAAGAGAAAGAGAGGTAAGAGGAAGACCCAAGTTGTGAGCGAGGGCGACCATATTCACGTCGTTGGATGAGAATGGTTCAGCCTCTAGGGCTCTAATCACTTGGGTGTCGGACAATAAGAGCTCTGACAGCAAGCCTAAAAATTCAGGTCAGAAAAACTAGCATGAAGGAGGACGACGTACATGAAAACCTATTTCGCAAAAACCGCTCTCAGTCTGGAATTTGGTTGGAGTGGACCCGAAAGTGCGGCCATAAAACGAATGGACAAGCTGGCATCGACCGTATCTCCTACATAACCACTCAATCTCAGTTCTATAGCATCGTCACGATGTCATACTGTGGCGTGCTGAGCTACAATGTAAAGAATAATGGTTAATAACTTCATAATGGGACTTCATTAACACAGTTTCTTTCATTATTTTGAAGGAAACTCTTACTGCGAGCCCGGAATTGTAGCAAATCTCTCATGGAAAATCCCGAGGAAGCGTGTATGTACTATGAATTGAACTGCGACTGTGAAACTACTGTAATGGGGATGAGAGGCATCGTATGAAAACTGGAAGGTCTTCAGGGTAAGAGATATGCCAACTTGGTGGAATTAAAACGAACCGGACCTGATTATTGTTCTAAGTGAATGAAAAACAAAAGACGGAGCTGCTGCCTGATGTACGAGGGAGCGGAACAAGAGCGGAATGCAGAAAGCATAGGATTGTGCTTGTTTGGTTTGAATGCCAAAGCCATCCGGGACAACAGTCACCGTCAACGTCTGCTCTCCCATCTTCACCCCTTCGACACTCAAGATCTCGGAGCATCGCCGTTTTTCTCTTGTCTTTGACGTGTTCGATTATACAACAATTCCAAGTCCGCTTTCACGAACGACAGCCCTCTTAACGCCCTCGCTATGCCTGCCAAACTGCCGAAGATAATCGTCGCATAACAATTAACATTCCCTGTACGTGTTATTACTCGTTCTCTCTTCCTTTTCTTACCTCTTTTCCCTAGATACATCCGCTGAACCACGCAGCTACGGCGTCTTGTCACAATGCTCCACCTCCGTAACCTTCTCGCCTGATGTCACCCCGATTTCCCACAGCACCACCGACGCCGACAACGGGATGCTCAACGCCCTCCTATTTTCGCGGGACGACCTTTTGAGACGCGGATCTTGTAGCCGCTTCCAATGGGACAACGCATACCGGTTAACGCGTTGATTGGACGTCGAACGCATTTATGATGTTCAAAGCTGGGTTCGTCGATTAGCCCGACGTCGTTGGAGCATTGAGACGAACTATCGGGGCTTGAGTAGTTAATCGGTGTGTTTTGACTCCCATATCGTATCCCAACCTGACATGATCAACTTTGGGTTTAGCTGACCTTTTGCCCCACCTCCCCGTTCCACCAAATCCTCCTCAACGAAATCCGATAAACGAACAAAAGTGCGTGCGCGCACTACTGACGAAAGAGAACAGCGTTTCAAGGAGATCTCTGCGCTCGTGCTCAAGGTCAAGGTTGGGAGGAGCTGAAGGCTGCGATTCGGGACATGATCGTGCGAGGGCGGTGGGGAAGGACGGGCTCGACCTCGTTCTCAAGGACGAATACTACTACGACTTTGGTGTCAAGGAGTTAGAGAGCCTGAGCCACGTATAGAGCACGAACCGGGGTGTGCTGCATCTCCCGAACCCGTCCCTTCCCTTCCCGCTCTCTCCCATTCCTTCTCCGATACCCAACACTCGAACAGCTCAGTGTACCACGGCTAGTCGTCCTTCCTATGCCTCCCAAACGACTAATCCGCGCCTCCAGGTTCATTCCTCCGCCCATCCTCTTCTTTGTCGGGCATCTCCCTTCCTCTCAACCCCCTTCCTCTCGTCTCTCCGTCGCGTGCACTATCATTGTCGTCGCTGATGGTCAGGTTGTGCCTGTCTAGCGTTTCTACATCTGCGTATTTAAAGTTCGATTCCGAACGTCGCAGAAAAACTCCTCCATTGATCATCGATCATCTTCACTGCCGCTTGCGCAAGACGACGTTCGATTTCTTCAAACAAGCACTGAAAGAGGCCCGGCAGCTAATCTCCCCGCCCTGATAAGGTCAACCCCCACGCCTACGCATACACCAACGATCAGTCAATTGCTGCCCCAAACCACGCCGCATTCTTCGTTCGGCTTGACTGGATCATATATGCGCAGAGATTCGAGCGCACAAGGGGTGCTCATGCTCTCGAAGACTATTCCTTTCGAACTCGGGAGCTTCTAGTTCCATACGGCAAGAGTTCGGTCATAAATGTTGGCGACACGGTATGGGCTTGGACACGGACATGGACGTTCGACGCTACTCTCGGCGGACAGATGGAAAGGGATCCCAACCTGTTACTGGACGCAGAGTCGAGGCTGTTCACTGGCTCTCTATTCGGCTCTTCCTCTTCCTCCTTCGCCGATTCTGCTCTATTTCTGAACCTTCATGCACGTCGGCGCCTACATCCGCCACCCCCAAATCAAGACCTCCACTTCATCACCCGTGTATCTCGACGCCATTCACCACCACCCCCACCCCCACCCCCACCTGCCCTGTACGACCATTGCTATGGACGCGAGGTTCGCTGGGACTGGTCATTGTTATTGAAGCGCTTGTCTTCGAATCGCTTGATTATCTCCCCGCTCTTCTTTTCCCGGTATTTTTCCTCTCTCCTCGCCGCCGTGAAGCGTGACGTTCACGGTCACCCTCTTTTCTTTCACTCTAGCGACTTCGAGACTCGTTTTATCCTAGAGGCCAGACGCATACACCCACCTATTTCTGTTCTCGAGGCCGTGCCCGTCTAATCACTTTCTTTTGGCCCCTCTCGATGCTCCTTTATTCTCGTTCTCGTTCTAGAGTAGTCGTTCATCCTCATAATCCACAATTCTCGCCCCGTCTCTGATAAAATTGTAGCCTTACCACCTCCCTCGTGGTATCTTCTCTCAAAAACTGTAGATTTTATCCTCTGACCCGCCGTTTCGCGATTATATCTACGTCTCGCCTTGTGTCTCGCAAACACTATCCTTCCGTTTTGAGTTTATTCAGTAACCCCAGCTGTCTTCGCCACTTTGAGTCAGTGAAAAAAAAATATACTGCCTTCGTGAACGGATGGAAAGTGTTCCGGATCCTGACTTTCAATTTATCTGGTACATGTTCGTTATGCGAAAAATCGTTTCTGGGATTCTATTGAAGATATCAGGCTAGGTCGGAAACATTTCCGCCCTTGCTTGTCCAACGACAGGATCACCATCGCCAACCAGTATCTCCACATCCTTTTCATTCCACCCCCTTTTCCTCGCCGTTTCGCCTATCATCGTCATGATCCTTCGACTCCACTTCGAATTTTCCTCCTCTGAATTGTCGTCAGTAACCTCCAGAACATCAACCCCAACACCCCCAACGAGTTCGCTCAAGGGATACGCACTGGCGAACTCCCAGTCCAAAACGGCCTTCACTTTCGAACCCTCCATCATGATATTCCGACCGTTGAAGTCCCCGTGCACCAGTACATATGGTTCGTCGGCAGCTACGAAGCTCATCTCAAGTTCTTCCCTTTTTTCGCGCAGGTGCTGAATGAAGTCGAGCAGCGATGTGTCCCCGAAAAGGTCGAAATCAATGTCGGACGAAGGAGCGTGGGTGTAGTAATATATTTCTTTGTCGTAACAGGCGAGAATGTAGTCCTTGGTAGTTTTGTAAGGACCAATATCGTAGCATTCCTGCGAATGAAATTTGGCCTATCCAAAAATTCAGTCGCCACAAATCAAATAGAAAATAAGGTACTCACTCGTCCTTTGAAGAGCTTGCTCCCCTCCACAGTTGGTCCCAACAAGACGCCGTTCTCACCTGTAAACCCTCCAATTTGTTCGAAACGGGTCTCTCCCATATTCACGATGATGTCAGCTATTTGTTGTGCGACCAGCCGTTTTTCGTTTTCGGTGTAGTCGTTCCACGAGGAGCTCAACGGGGTTCCGTCGATGTACTCTTGCGCGATGAATGGATTTGAGACATCAGAGGAATAAGCGTACACTGTAGGCACGGGGATATCGGGGCAGCGTGAAGCGATCATCGAGATACAGTTAACTTCGTTGATGACCTGGTATGGGAGAAGACTATCAGCCTTGGGCAGTCGAACTACAAAGGGTTTTATAGTATTGAATGGGCTCGAACCACTCGTCTACAGATTATCACGTTTTCAGAGACATTAATTCCTTGTTGCTCAAACAGGGCTTACCGGCGAGATCAAGAATACTTCGTTGTAGCCACCTTCACCTAGCTTTTCGGCTTTAAACCCGTGGACCTCATTTTGAGGCGGGTTTGGCGCCTCAGTTGTTATCCAATTTCTTATATTTTTGAGGATATCCAGCGGTATGTGACTCTGCGAGTTGGATTCGGTCATCCGCATTCTTAATCCTGCCAAGGGATTCATTCCCTCACGTTCTTTCGCGTTCAGCATTAAAAACGAGGGCGGGAATGCGGGGGTACTCACTGAGGTCTTGAGGTTTGACTTCCAGTCACGATTCGGCGCTATCGACGCCGTCTTGCGCGGTAGCCGCAGTTCCAGGACCAATATAGGTGAATGGAGACGAACTGAGTATCAAAGACAGTCTGCGCCCCCATTTAGTAAGCGATGCGCGAGTTATACAGTTGAAAAACAAACGTACTGAGTCCGTTCAATACAGATCTCAATGACCAGAAAGTGAGAGACGACGACAAGACGACGACGACGTGCAACATGGGTCGCACCGTGTGAATATTGCCAAATTAAGTAGTATTCTGAGCCGATTTGCATCGCCACGCCCAAACTCGCGTCCAAATAAAACCAAGTCTCTTCGATTATCCAGTTCCTACATCGGATGCTAAAGTATTTTTTACTAGTTCTATTTTTCAGTGAAATTGGGAGTACTGCCAGGGAGATTATGCAGCCTTAAGCTAAACGAGAACGTGTGAAACCTAAATATAGGAGTGTGCCATGTCTGACTTGCCTGTAGAGGAGAATCGGAGAACGTCGATCATCATCTGGCGACACCTCTATGAAATTGACTTCACATTACGACACTCATGGCGATCCCCAAATTGCCTCTGGAGTTGCTGTACACCATTCTGAGCCATTTGGACGACATGGACCCGACGACGGTGGCAATGCGTGCATGCGCCTTAACATGTAAAGCCTTCGTCTCACCCGCTCAAGCCGGTATTTTTCGTTTACGTTTTCTATTTGATGCCTCTTGTGTATCCGACTTGCATGCCAAATTGGAAAGAACCCCGCATATTCGGCCGCTAATAAAGCATCTCGAACTTGAAGAGTTCAGGCATCTCTGGACCGAGCAGTGCGAGGGACTTCCACACCTGTTGCGCCTGTTATCTCCATCCGTTACCTCTCTTGATATATTCCAGCGAAGAGATAAGCAAACGAGTCCCCGCTTCGCCTATCCCACGTTGGGGTACTTAAATCTCGTGGAGGATATCTCAATAAGGGAGCAGGGCGACGGCCAACCGAGACACGGCGATAATTCATTCCCAACTTTCTTGCAGCAATTCCCGCGGCTTCGCGCACTCACCTTGAATTCGGTGGATGAAAATCAAATGGTCAACGGTATTCAAGACATCAAAACAAGGTCCGCGCCGGTATTTCGACTGGACTTTTTGCACGTGCGGCGTTGCGAGGATGCTGTGCTGCTCGATTGGCTCGTCCCAGCGCTTCCGTCTTTGCGGACATTGAATATCGAGTATTGGTGCACAAGAACGAACTCACCTCCCTGTACGGACTGGGCCCCAACAAGCACAGATTATTGTTCAGCCATGGTTCGGTTCACGACTGCATCTGGCGCGTCGTTGGAGCATCTAGATTTGGTAGGCGTCAATATGCCCAGCGATGCAGGTCTGTTTTTCTCATTTTCAGGATTTTATAGATCGTTGACCGCGTCTGTTCTGTAGATCTGCAGGCTTTCATGACGGCAGTGAAAGCCCACAACGCAAATTTACGCACATTAAGCCTTATGGTCCATCACATCAAAGTCCATCACATGAAATCCGAGCGATCTCCTATCATACAAACTCTTCTATTTCTGGGTGGGCATCCACGGATCGAACATCTCTCTATCCAGTGCTTTGAACATAAAACCTTTATTGAAAGTAGTCCATGCAGCGAGTTAGAGGACATTTTAATCGGGACGCGTTTCCCGGCATTGAGAAATGTAGAGCTGCAGTTGCTATATTTTCAGGAAAACCATTCCGTCAGCGTTCTTGAGCCTTACTTCGCGGCATTTCCTCGACTCAGACAGGAGAGGATGCTTTCCGTATGCCATGCGCGATGGAGATGGTAGTAGAATGTAGTAATAATGCAATCGAAATAGCCAATGATGTCCTCTAGGACCGTCTTCAATGGCATGTTCAGTGGGAGGTCGGGCACGGCGTACCCGAATTCTTCATAATTAAATGCTGCAATAATTACAGGATGAGGGAGGCGACGCCAGGAAATCTACTGCGGCACCGACGCACCCAACTTCAAGTCTCTGAGACCTTCGTATTTCCTGTTTAGATATGTCGTACGTTCTTCGCAACGTTGTATGATTGTACATGAATGAGCTCTGAAACGAAAGATCAACGACAAGCAATAAAGGGGAGAACGGAACAAAAAAGAACATACTTGGCAGTCGTAAAGTCAATGATCTTCTCAGAATTTTTTACTGTGAGTCATCACCTGAGTATTATTCGCTGCCGCTGCGAATGCCACGTCAGGAGACTCCAACACCTGAAAGGTCCGGCCAACTTGCCTTCTACGCCCCCGTTCGAGCATTCTTCCCTCGACGCCGCCCTTGGTGATGAAATAGACTTGTTGTTCCGCTCGCCGGTGCCTTGAGCGAAAGCGAATGAGTGAGACATTCGATCGTTAAGTAGGATAAACAAATACGCATTCCAAAAAGCGACGATGGGGAAAACAAGCAGGAATCAGGAGAATCAGAACGTACCAATCACCGTCGTACGGCACGACGATATCTGCCGCCGTCAGTCTATCCTGCGTCCACCCACCAGGGCAGTGGGCAAGAAGATGAATCGCTCGGTATCGGCTAGTGATAGGCGAATATGGTATCGGTGACGTCTGTGAAGATTGTACCACCATTGCGGCAATTATTCTACACAAGCGAGTAGATCAAAATAGGAGCAAATATTTAAATTCAACATTAAGATGGCCGACCGAAATAAGGTGGAAAGAAGGGTGGAAAGAAAGGACGAGTAAGAGAAAAATACACACTGTATTGCCCGAACAGACATTCTACACGGCGCTCATCTGGCAGAATTATGCCAGAATATGAGGGAGAATAAGCCCCTTTCCTGTTCACGAGTCGGGTCCTCCCTTCTTCCCTTCCCGTTAATACTGTGTAAGACGTTAGAGAAAGATTCAAAAGGAAGGAGGAAAATATACTCGCCACGGACTGTAGCTAGCATCCGTGGTAATATAGTGAGTTGATAACGGACGAGGAGCGCGTATGAGTACTCGTTGTCGAGGCACAGTTCTTCGATTCCTAGATCCGGAATTTGAAGAGAAGGCGTTGAGGGAGTCGTAGGCAGCGTTTATCGACGACAAACTCACATGTAGATAAACGAGTAGGTATATGCGGTCCTGGGTATTCGAAACGACCCGAACCCGATGACGTGGCAGCTGAAACGAGAGTCGTGGGCGAAGAAAGTGGGTAGGTGAGGTCCAGTGTTCGACCCCAGTGACTGCACTTCGCGGGGTGCAAAAACCCTACCATATTTTGAACGTTGGTTACGAGAGGCCGAGAGCGCGAGGGGCAACAACGTACGCAGAGAACCAATTTACCATACATTGTTATACTCTCAGATAACCATCGAGGATCTTTGTGCTCGTGCTCGTGCAGCCGATTTGAGAGGTGTCATGAGCTCAAATAGGAAACGAACGCTACTTCTATTCCTTCGCGTCGTGAAGTTCATGCCGAGGAAATCGAGCAGCGTCGATGGTGCTTAGGAGACGCGCCTCGAAGTAAATCTGCGGCCCGGAACAACTTTCTTGAAAAGAAATTC
Source organism: Galerina sulciceps (assembly GCA_023014345.1). Lineage (NCBI taxonomy): Eukaryota > Fungi > Basidiomycota > Agaricomycetes > Agaricales > Galerinaceae > Galerina > Galerina sulciceps. Next base: position 93,762 of record JAEDXJ010000044.1, read on the forward strand.
AGTGACACTATGTCATTCATATTTCAAAAAAGATGCTTACTTTGAGAACAGAGTTGTCTTTGTTCGGTTTCGTGTCAAGGCTTAGCACAAGAAATTGACGAGCGTTGGTAGAAACGATGAGGGGTGAGAAGCAAGCCGCAAAAACATCGGATTGCGCTTGTTTGGTTTGAATGCCAAAGTCATTCGGTCCGAAGTCGTTCCTGACAACTTGTCTGCATTCCAATCTGCATCATACGACGACACGTATGGACTTTCGTGAATCGTAAGTCCCGTTCGATTGTATTCACTTTAGGAGTCGTGCTTTCTCTTGTTTTCCTCATATATTGACTCATTTCCAGTACTTTCAGTCCAATTCAACTTTCACGGCCCTGAAACGACTGCGGTGACGACTTTCTTGGTGGCTTAAAGGTGACTCGGAACTCATGGCTTGATCGCCTCCTCTCAAGAAAGAGGGACCACTTTTTGGCTTCCAAGCTGCTTTTCCCCAAACCTGCGTGTGCTCCATCGCCTTGATCCACGTCCCATCTCGCCTCACTCGACCACTCCAGCTGCGAACCACCTTCTCCTGCACGGTGTCTTAAAGTGAATTATAACCAAAGCACCATACGCTCCCAGTATTCTATTACACCAAGCGTATCTGCTTTTCGATAAGATATCGAGTAAGATACCGTACACGGGCAGGTTCTCGTTCTTGCGACAGTGTACCTCTCACACTATAATTGGCATGATACGCGCATTCAGTGGTGCTTTACCACACGGTTACTGGCTAGTACTCCCAGAAGCAAATAAATCAAATAGCCAATAGGTCAATACGTGAAATCCATCAAATAGAAAGCAGAATCGTGTTTCGTGGAAGACCGGGATCAAGTTCTGTGAGTCAAAGTTCTCAGAACCACCAATCCAACATAAGAGTGGTCGGAAGAACGACGAGATGTACTTATCTGAAGTTGAAATTATCGCGGTCAACGTTAAATTTCACCTTCAGAACTGGGAAACGACGCCCTTTGTATCCGAGTTACCCTTGTATCGAGTAAATTGTAATATCAGTGGTCCTAGTCACGAAGCCTTGAGTCAATTCGACACAGTATGTCAAACGGTGAATAAAATGCCGTTGATAACACATGGAACCTTGGTTCAAAGTAGTTGCCGTACGATGTGAACTGCGCGAACGAAATAGTTTGGTTACCCTTCCAGAATTTCCTGACAGTGCGGTCGAGTAAAGTTTCATTGCGCAGTATCACGCAATATAGGCGTCTTAACTGTTTTTCCTGTCGACTCCCAGCCTGAAATAACCGCTTGACCTTTTGGTTTTAGATCTTGCAAGGTCATCTGAGAACGATTCTTAAATTGGCGCGTCATGGGTCAATGGTCTTCTTCCTAAATGCCTGACCTACCGTGAAGCCATGCGTCTCCCTTGTAAACGATGCCAGAGATATACTTATATCAGGAACTCGCCCTGGACCGTCAATGAATTCTCTTGGGAAAACACGGCTGTGATTCCTCTTTCAGGATCGGGTGTCCGTACATCTAACAGACATGAGTGATCATAGAAAGGTAATTCACTTAGACTGATAGCGGAAATTTAGATCGGTGAACTCTGTTGATATTTTGACCTCTGACTATAATGTGACCGAGGATAATTAGGGAGCCGAGAAATCCACGGGTGTATTCACTTCCAAGTCGAAAAATACTATTTTGAGGTTTCCGAAATTCACATGTTGTGATTCTGCAATGAAAAGAGGACAGCTCAAATGAAAGAGAAAATGTAGTGCCCGGGTGACTGGGTTCTGCAAACCGAATGGATCTAAGACGAATGTACAGTGGAGGTATATATAGGATTGACACTGAGGAACATAGTTAGCAATCTAGTCCAATCACTCCCAGTGTCCGAAACACAATGCCCACTGTGCGTTTCCAGCATTGCTGACTGCTCCACGTAAATTTCCCAGCTAAAAATTCTATTCTATTCCGTTCATAGCATATCCCACTCGAACAGTATATCAATAATCCTCATGAAATAATCCCGAATGGAATTCTCCATCCCGATATCGAGCATCGTCCGACCGACTCAGGACATTACTTGCTCCCGGCCGTGTTCAGCGCCAAAAGTGGGGACGTGAAGGTAACCGCCAAGTATCCTGGTCCCGGAATCCTCTATCTCACTGAAGGTAAGTCTTACTCAACTGTTTCTATATAGACATGAGATGATGAATTTCCTAGGTGAGGCCCAGTATGAGGATGCTGCAAAGCCTGGCAATCCAGTCACTGTAAGCGCTGGTGCTATTGTCCACACTAAAGAGGGTGAAGTTCTTCGTTGGTCCTCGTCCTCTTCGGCAAAAGGTCTATGTGTTTTTGGGTATCAGTGCATCACTCACTAACCGTCGTTTAACGGGCAGGTTTTGCTGTGTTCTATGTTCCGGCGTCTGTCAAGTCGTTTGAGTCCTTCATCGTCCCGGAGTAATGTGAGATTTATTCAAGGTGCTCTTAAGTATAAACCACATACATGAGCGGAGGATTTGAATTGGTTTTCTGATACAACTATAAAGAACATTTGAGCAGCTGTTTTCAATTTATAAGCCGGATCCGCTCCCCCAAGTTCCTTCGCGTTCAGCACGAGCGACTGAGACATTGACAGAAATGCGAGTGTAATCGCCGATGTTCTGGGGCTGTATTTACTTCGCGGTAACCGCAGTTCCAGGATCAATATTGGTAAAAGGACGCGGAAGTGAATCAGAGGCCGACCTGACGCCGCTTCGATGAGCGATGTGCGAGTTATCTGTACAGTTTTGAATACGTGTGAAATTTTCCAAATTGGTATCGAGCCGATCTGTATCAGCGCATCCAAACTTGCATCCAAATAAAATTACCTTCACATTATCCAGTTCCTGCATCGGATGCAAGGGTATTTTTACTAGTTAAATTCTTCAGTGAAACTCGGATTACTACGATGGGTATCTCTGAGCCAAAGGAGAGTATGTGAAACCAAAAAATAGGAGTTTAGGTTCCGTGTCTGACTTGCGAGTAGAGTATCATCTTTATTCGAAGGCGCCATCTCCACGAAAATCTACTTCACATCACGACCCTAACGCAACTAATGGCCATCCCCAAATTGCCCCTGGAGTTGCTGTACATCATTCTGAGCCATTTGGACGACATGGACCCGACGACGGAGGCAATGCGGTTATGCGCCTTAACATGTAAAGCCTTCGTCTCACCCGCTCAAGCCGGTATTTTTCGTTCGCGTTTTCTATTTTTTGCCTGGTGTGTACCCGCCTTGCAAGCCAAATTGGACAGAACCCAGCATATTCTGCCGCTGATAAAACACCTCAAATTTGAAGAGTACAGGCATCTTTGGATCGAGCAGTGCGAGGAACTTACTCACCTGTTGCGCTTGTTATCTCCATCCGTCACCTCTCTAGAAATATTCCAGCGGAGAGACAAGCAAGAAAGCCCTCGCTTTTTCTATCCCACTTTGGGGTGCTTAAATCTCGTGGAGGATATCTCGATAAGGGAGCAGGGCGACGGCCAACCGAGATACGGCGATACTGCATTCCCAACTTTCTTGCAGCAATTCCCGCGGCTTCGCGCACTCACCTTGAAGTCCGTGGAAGAGAATCAGGTTGTCATCGGTAATAAAGACGTCAATTTGAGGTCTGCGCCGGTTTTTAGACTGGACTTTTTGCGCGTGCGGCATTGCGATGATGATGTGGTGCTTGAATGGCTCGTCGCGTCACTTCCGCTCCTGCGGAGATTCCACATCGAGTATAGTTGCTGTCCGGGCTGGAACGTAACACGGTCAGCTTTCTGTGCTGCCATGGTTCGGTTCACGACTGCATCGGGCCCGTCGTTAGAGCATCTGAATGTGGTAGGCGTGAATTTGCCCGCCGATGCAGGTCTGTTTTTTTTTTTCCATTTCAGACTTTTATATATATCGTTATGAACTTACCTATTGTTGACTGATCCGAATTTGTAGATCTGCAGGCGTTTATGACAGCAGTCAAAGCCCACAACGCAAATTTACGCACATTAAGCCTTATGGTCCATCACATGCAATCCGAGCGATCTCCTCTTGAGGTGATCATAAAAGCACTTCTATTTCTGGGTTCACATCCACGCATTGAGCATCTCTCTATCCAGTGCTTTGAACATAAAACCTTTGTTGAAAGTAGTCCATGCAGCGAGTTAGAGGACATTCTACTTGGGACGCGTTTCCCGGCATTGAGAAGCGTAGAGGTGCAGTTGCTATATTACTTGGAAGACCATCACACTACTGCTCTTGAGCCGTACATAGCGGCATTTCCTCGACTTACACAGCAGAGGATGCTTTCCGTATGCCATGCGCGGTGGGTATGGTAGTAGAAAATGCTACACGCCGTGCCTATGCGGTTGAGATTTTCACATCTCATATTGAGCCGAGGGATCGCAAGTGGTAAATTCGTCTCAAAATACAATTCCCCGAGATTTAGTTGGTGTTGAAGATAATATTTGGGAAAGAGAGTCCCAAATAACGAGCGAGCCATCTATTATAATAAAAGAGAGCAGACTTTTTCTCACGAGACAAAAAACCGTTGTGATTGGCTCATCAGCGTTTGTCCCCTAGACAAAGATGCATTTTCATTGGCTGGAGACAAAGATGCAATATGATTGGCTGCATGCTATTCTGGGACGCAGAGGTTATTGCAATGTTCTGGAAATTTCGGCGCTTACTGAATTCGGCGACAACGAAAACAGGCTGGGGCGACTGCAGAAACTTCTCGAAAATTCGGAAACGAGACTATAAAAATTCGCGCAATTTCACGGTTCTAAGTACCCACAGAAGGAATGTTTTAGCTAGGGACAAAAGCACGAAATCCGAAGCCATACGAGCTTCAAGCTTTGAAGCCAAGCCATGAGTCACCTAATGAGGCGCCGCGCCGCCGCGCGGCGCCGAATTAGTGGCGAATGGCGTCGCTTGCTTCTTGGTCAGAAAGTTTGACCCTCACGCGCTCACACCTCAATTGATCAAGGTACATAGCTTACAAATTCTTTATTCCTTTGGCAAAAGGCATGCCCGTGCGGAGCACGGGTCATCGCTAGTCTATTATAATAAAAGAGAGCAGACTTTTTCTCACGAGACAAAAAACCGTTGTGATTGGCTCATCAACTGTAAGGTCCAGAACTCGGCAGACCATTAGCACAGCATATCAGGCAACCGAGCCGTCTTCCGAGGCTCGGTTCAAACATTCTTATCTTATCTTTTATCTTTCTGTTAGCCTTTGCTCTCGAGTCATGTTTCCGAACATCACATAGACACGAGGCAACAACGAGGTGATATTAACGAGTAGTTCAGTTCTAACGGACCATATTAGTTTAGATTTTAGTTTACATCAGCATAGTACGTAGGAGAGTATAAATACTCGAGAGTTTTGTAGCTATTCTTCAGTCTTTCGAATACGAGTACTTTGAATACGCATTCCTCGCTAAATTCTAAGTCACTCTAGGGAGATTCAAGTGGTGTTACCTACATTTATTGAAGTCTACTGACTACGTAAATTAGGGAACCTCACATTTTTTGCGTATCTTTTTCTTACTCGTGGAACCGTCGCGGATTGATCACCCGGTACGCGTTCGCACTCTAGTTTCAATGTTGACATTGCCTCGCGCAGGTAGGATGTCAACGCCCTTGATGCAGACTTTGACTTTTGGCGCCGCCGTCGTCGAAGGTAAAGCGGCTGTGTCTCAGGAAGCGGTCCACGTTGGTGATTCGGTCATACGTGGAACTTCCCTTGTCGATGGTTGGAGACGCGTTGGACCGCTCGAAGAGTACCAATTGCCGCCCGTGAGTGTTGTCTCCAGTCCACAATTTTTGTCTTCTCGTGTTGACGATAACTTTTATGCTTTATCCGAGAAATGGGGTCAGGGCCTCGCAGACTGGTTGGCCCAGTCTGGAGGGCGACCAGCGAACTTCGAGGCGGCCATCGACATTGGTGTCGAGGACCTCATACAATGCGTGGACACGGATCAGAGACCAGTCGGAGCGGTTCACCCCTCGCTGGTGAGTAATTTTCATGATCTTTGTCCCGCTCCGCCAGCTGTAAAGCGTGGCGTTGGAGGCGCGGAAAGGGTATTCCGCCCCGGTGGATCGACGGTCGCACCGGATGTGTCGAAACCTACCTCGCAGGAGGGAGTAGTTAAGACTATCTTGGAAGCTGACCCCCGCTCGAGTGAGCAACTCGCGGAGGGCGACCCCAAAGGAAACGGCTTGAGAGGGATACTCGCCGGAAACATGCCGCTAGTGCCAGTAGAAGCCGCTGAGGAGCTAAGCGCCCGCTTGAGGTTTTACGCGGAATACGGGGCTAGTTTGTATGCCGACTTGAGGGATATTCTCGTCAAGGGTGTCGGCTGGAGTACAGCGGGCGATTGGACCACCTCCGCGACCTTGAGCACGTCATGCTCGGTTCTTGGGAACGCGCAGAGTGAAGTCGAGAAGCCAGGTAGTTGTGACATACGCGGAACGGAGCATAGCGCACAGGGTGCTTCCAATCCGACAAATCAAGCACAGGATACGCCGAAAACCTTCCCTGAGCATTGGGATTGGTTCGAGTTGGCGGATGCAGAGGACCAGTTGGGACCTTTCCCTTCGTCTTGGGGGATAGAGGCTGCCCATACCAGTAGAGATTCTGAATATCCCGAATGTGACAATGAAAAATTTGATGACAATGCATTCGTCTCTGAAGAAGAGGACAAAAGGGTGCAGAGATCAACGCACGAATCTCACCTTTATACAATTCCAGAAGAGCCGGGAGAGCTGGATTACATTTTGTACTGTGGAATGGCACGGGTTGACGAAGTTGATGCTCCAACCGATTCGGATAAGAATAAGCGCCGAAGTGGTACGACTTCGCATTCGAAAAATCGTCGCTTGGAGTCGTGGAAAGACTACCCACACCGTTTCAAGCGATCTGAGTCCCAGTTACCGGCTGGAGGATGGTTTCGAGAAACCACAGCGTCGCCAAGCAGAAAGTCACAGAAAGAAAACCGCTTTCAAAGAGAATCTTCAGATGGTTCTAGAACGACTGGCTCGAGTTCGACCTCTGAAAATGAGCGCTTTGTTGAACAAGCTAAGAGAAAGACTTCCACAAAGCACGGGAAGAGATGCGACAGCCGTGATAATCGAAGGCGAATGAAGAAAGCCTTATCTGGGGTGAAAATAAAAGCCCCGTTTATATGGGATGGGAAAGCCGACCTCGATGTTTTTGATCACTGGACTTACGAAGTCGATAACTGGTGTGAATTGAACGGGTTAAACGATCAATTGGCAGTGAAGCTCTCTGTCAACTTCATGAGCTCGAAAGCGAGTCGATTTTTCATGAAACACGTCGCTACCAGGCGCGGGGAGTGGACCATGAAAGCGATATATGAAGCCCTATTTGATTATTGCTTCCCTGCGCATTACAAGTATGAATTGCGAGTGAAGTTAATGGGTTCCACTCAGCAAAAAGAATCAGTTCGGGACTTCGTACGTGAAATAGAAGCGCTTGCCGTCAGGTTCCCGGATGTAACGGAGCGACAGTTGAAGCAAATTTTCTGGGAGGGAGTCCATCAATATTTGCGTTTTCATTTAATTGAGAAAGGCGTTAGCCCGGAGAGACATACCTTAGAACGGCTAGTAAAATACGCGACCCGCCACGAAGACGCTTACCGTGCAATGAGGCAAGAAGAGCGTCACGGAAGGAAATTGACAGAAATGAACCATCGTTGTGGTCGGGAATATGACGCCGATACCGATAGAAGTCAAGCAATCGGTGAACCGGATACCGACTTTGTGAACGGGCAGGATTTTATCAGCACGATGGTAGAATCAAGTGAAGCGAATCCCGAGTCCTCGATTGCCGCGACATTGAGGCAGAGCAACGTGATTTTTAGGCAGAGGCTGACTCCAGAAGAAAAAGAACGGCTTCGTGCTGAGCAAAAGTGCTTCAACTGCAAGAAGACGGGACACATTAGCCGAGATTGCAAGGAAGAGGGAAGCGCTGCCCTCGGGGCTGCACCAATTCGGTTCAGTAAAAATTCGAGAAAACATCGCCCAGTTTATCCGGACTCAGAATCGGGATCTGAAGTGGAGGGCGCGAGACGCCCTCGACGAGGGACGGCTGACCAGAGTACAGATTCAGAGTCGGATATGGAGGGCGCGAGACGTCCTCGACGGGAGACGACTGACGACGGTACAGATTCGGAGTCGGAGATGGAGGGCGCGAGAGAGCTCGTTGACAGTGACGATGACGAAAGCAGAGATTCCGATGAGGGTTTCGGTGTGGAGTCAGACAGCGACAGTTACTGATCGTGGTCTGTCTGTCCTCGTTCTGTGGTGTAGAGCCTTACTGTGTAAGGCTGGAGGGCGAATGTAAGGTCCAGAACTCGGCAGACCATTAGCACAGCATATCAGGCAACCGAGCCGTCTTCCGAGGCTCGGTTCAAACATTCTTATCTTATCTTTTATCTTTCTGTTAGCCTTTGCTCTCGAGTCATGTTTCCGAACATCACATAGACACGAGGCAACAACGAGGTGATATTAACGAGTAGTTCAGTTCTAACGGACCATATTAGTTTAGATTTTAGTTTACATCAGCATAGTACGTAGGAGAGTATAAATACTCGAGAGTTTTGTAGCTATTCTTCAGTCTTTCGAATACGAGTACTTTGAATACGCATTCCTCGCTAAATTCTAAGTCACTCTAGGGAGATTCAAGTGGTGTTACCTACATTTATTGAAGTCTACTGACTACGTAAATTAGGGAACCTCACATCAACGTTTGTCCCCTAGACAAAGAAGCATTTTCATTGGCTGGAGACAAAGACGCAATGTGATTGGCTGCATGCCATTCTGGGACGTACGCAGAGGTTATCGCAATGTTCTGGAAATTTCGGCGCTTACTGGATTCGGCGACAACGAACACTGGGGCGACTGCAGAAACTTCTCCAAATTTCGGAAACAAGAATATAAAGATTCGCACAATTTCAGTTCTAAGTACCTACAGAAGGAGTGTTTTAGCTTGGGACGAAAGCACGAAATCCGAACCTATACGGGCTTCAAGCTTTGAAGCCAAGCCATGAGTCACCTAATGAGGCGCCGCGCCGCGCCGCGGCGCCGAATTAGTGGCGAATGGCGTCGCTTGCTTCTTGGCCTGACAGTTTGGTTCTCAAGGTTCATAGCTCACCAATTGCTCACGATGCATTCCTTATCCCTTCAGCAAAAGGCATGCCCGTGCGGAGCACGGGTCATCGCTAGTATATCTAGATAGTTTGATTGCTTGTCATAAGCCAGATGTCAGTTCAACTGGAATCACGTCCACGTGAGATATTCATAGTAGTACCAGTCTCCCAAGAATATCTCTAGCGGGGTTTTCAGGAAAACTCATGATTGACAGCCCCATAGCGACATACCTGTGAATTTTTCAGGCCTTTGTTCGTCTCATTCCCTGGAGAAAAGTGAATGACGAAGCTTGAGAGGGGCGAAGTAGGACTAAATCCCCGAAAATTCGCGTTGACTTGCAATTAAATTAAATATAACCTCGAATTATTCAATGTCGGGTTAGAAACCACCACATGCATCGAATAACCTATTAACAGATCTGACATTTGGCCATCACGTCGTGTTCCATGAATATCTAAGGCAGCGATATATAAGCTCATCACCTAAATATTTTGCTCATCTTTGAGCCTTCCCACCAGCCTGTCCCTTCCGCTCAAAATGGCATCCCATTTTCAGGATTATCATCTAGCGTTAATGGGTTACTTCGGCATCATTGGATCCTCCATGGCCTATGTGGTCGTTCTATTCCTCACCTCGAGCTGTTTCAAGGCACTGCTATCATCAAAATCGTCATACTCAACTCGAAAACGACATTTCATGCTCGCGTTCATCACGGCTCTCTCGTTTCTCAGCACTTTGACGCTGGTGCAGCAGATATACAATGTAGCAGTGGTGGCTTTGGGCTTTTTTGAGGTATCCAGGCTCGCGTTTGGAACTCACTTTGGGTCTCCTTTCTTACCGCTCACGATCTGGGGAGTTGATGGTTTTATGGTAGGATTTGGGCCATTCTCTGATAATTCAACGACAACAGACCTTTCTGCTAGATTTGGCGCTGTCTAACCTTATATCAAGGAATTGGAACTAAATACCGCGCAACTTTAATGTGCGCTATCCTTCTCCTCGGCGTTACATCGATCGGTGAGTTTATTCCTACAAGAACGCAGGAGTTCATCGGTCAATTCAAGTCCAGCGAGCGGCATATTACTCTTCATAGAGGAAAACAGGATCTTTGGGGTCATCATCATAGCCTGCTCCGGATTTTCCAATCTCGTTCTCTCAGGCCTTATCGTCGTCCGCATTTTATTCCACCAGAGACGCCTTCGAAAGGTGCTCAGAGCCACTCACGGTTCCCTTTACACAAGAATCATGGTCATGTGCATCGAGTCCTGCTCATTGGTCGTTCTTGTCATCGTAGCTTGGATCGTCGAAAATTTCATCGACACACATAGTGGAAGTGTAATTCCCCTTCTTATCCTGCCTCATATATGCGTGAGTCCTGTTTTTTGTTCCTCCCGGGTTGATACCGAATTGTTATTGGGCCGTAGATTATTTCTCCACTTTTGATTCTCCGTCGTGTGCTCCAAGGAATCGATGCCACGGCCTCGATTCCTCCACCATCTGGCGTGGATCATCGCACGGGAAGTCTCAAAATAGAGCGAAATATCCTTTTCGCCACCTCGACCCACAGTCAAGTCAGCCAGGGGGGTATATAAGATTCGTATATCGTCTGTAATACGCGTCTGTACCTCTAATATTGTACTCTTCAAATGAGCCCAGTTCGAAAACGTTGATAAATGGACATACCACCTGATCTCCGTACTGAGGTTCATTGCGATGGGAGGCCGCGCATGAGTCTAACAGCTCATTGGCTTTCAGAACAGTGATAGGGATACACGCTTTACCCACCGTTCGACGAGACGTCGAAGCTCGCATCAATTCGATTGGAAGCTAGCGACATCACAAGGTGACCCATCCTCGCAGAACGGATGGTTTCATTGTAGGAAGCGCAGCAAGAGTCCCCATGAGACGAACGAAAGCGAAAAGGAAGAAAACACAGGTACGCTCGCTCGCAAGTCCACAGAGGAATAGAATGTAAAGGGAGAGGCAGAGTACGCGTTCAACCGACTTAGGTAACGATGCTACTAAACATAACGGGTTAGATTGGAGACGAGAAACGGGTTTCTTGACTCACTCTGACGTAGCTGCCTGGAGGGATCTCGTTTCCCCCGAAAAAAGGGTCTCGCAATTGATTGGGGCATAGACCTAGGCATATCGCTGGCAACGAGCAGTTCTTCGACTCCTAGGACACAGTATGTGAAGAGACGACGTAGAAGGAGGGTCATGAGCAGGATTGTGGTAAGAGAAAACTCGGATGAAGACCAATGGGTAGGTATATGCGCTTCGAGGAATTGGAAGTGATCTGAACCGTGATGACATGGCAACCAAAACGCCAGCTGAGGGCGAAGAAGGAGCGTAGGTGAGGTTCGGTGTTCGATCCAAGGGAAAGCTAAGTGCGAGAAGCATCTTCCGACGGAAAGCTATTAAGATGGCAGTTCGAAGACCTGGAAACGCGTGGATTTTCGAGGACAGGTGCTAGGAGGGAGTTACAGCACCCAGCGTCGAGCCCAAACATTGTGCCCTACATAAAAATAACATAAATGACGCATGATAAGGAAAACGCGGTCCTTGAACCGCATCATAGCATTCATTCTCAGCTTCAGGAACGGGGACTGGCGATGTCTGAGGCCGTGACGAGTGGTACTTCATGCTGAGTGAGCACGTCGTCGTCGAGCCGTAGCGGTAAGGAAACGACGTGGAGGAGCTGGATGAAGGGTGAAAACGGGTGACACCGCGATCGAAATCTATAGGGTTGTGAATTCAAGTACTGGAGAGACTCTGCCCGAGACGTGATAATGCGATAACGTACCAGTGTACCAAACGCCGCCCTGGTGGCAGTTTTATATTCGTCCTGAGCTACCATGTGCGGTTTCCAGTCGTTCACGGCGTGGAGTTCGTCAGATCGAAGATGCCCAGGAAACGCGCCTTGAGGAAAAGGTATGGCGATCAAAGGAAAGAGAACGTGTAATCGATGCGGCGGTGATTCGGTTCCAAGTCTAAAAGCCGTGGTAAAGAACTGGAGAGGTGTTCAAGGTGTAAGGACTTTTGAAATTGCAGCAGAAGAAGAACGAAAACGACCACAGTCCACTGATTTATCGTTCAAAGATTAACCGTGCGGGAACTTGGAAAAGGGAAAGCCGCAGAGCATGAGATTGCCTTTGTTTGGTTCGAATGCCAAAGCCTTTTGATATTTTTAGATCAACGCGGTCACGTTGCACTGCAAACTCAACGACTCTCCGTCGCGATCACACAACGCGTCCATGATCCCGCCCAATCTGATTCAATTCTGTCGTTTCTCCAGCAATATCTCTCAGTCAACAAGCTCCCTACTGGCCCCGGAAACGAAAAAAGAGATTAAAGTACCATTCGCAATTGTCCCCCTCCGCCCACGCTACACACGTCAGGTACGAACTTCGAATCCTTCCATTCGGACAAACAGCCACTTTACCGCTTATTTTCTCTATGATTTAGAATCAAGAAATTATAAACAAAATGAAGCCGTTCGACTTAGACCCCCTTCCTCCCATGTTCATCCCACACTCCCTCCCAGGGTTTCGTCGCATGCCGCCCGTCCTTCGACGCGGATATCATATCACCTCGGAAGGGCTGCTCAACCTCGTCAGAGACGAAGGATACGAAGACGTTCCCTCCCCAGGGTCTCCTTCTCGTGTTGATGTACTCAGCCTAGCGGAACAAGTCCTCCAGGAGCGGCTTCAGTGGCCTGTACGGTGGGAGCTCGTGCACGGCGTGCCTGAGTCCATTATTTTTGAGTGCTGCAATAATTACAGGATGAAAAAGGCGATGCCGAGAGAGCTGGAGGAACGGATGAGGGAGGAGCTTTTGGATGAAGGGCCGCCTTTGTGGCACATTGATTATTACAAGGACAATTGGGATTGGAAGGAACATAAGTAACATGTCGAGGATTGCAGAGGTTTCGTATTATTGGGCAGATGCTTGATTTTATGCTATGTTTTTGTTTTATTCCATTGATTCATATTATAATATAACTTGAATTCGAATGTCTATCGATGTGTCGAGACAGACGAAGGAATCAAAAAAAGCCAGTCAAACCCGAAAACCGGACCTCAACTACACGACCACGAAGGGCGGGGCCGGCGGGCAGGGTCCACAACACAACGAACAGGAGAGGTGGTATCTTCTCTGCTGTGGTTCTACCACGGCATGCCGGCGGACGACGTCGACGAGCTCGAGCGCATCGAAAAGGACATCTTCGAGTCGCCCTTTTGGACTGGGAAACGCACGGAGCTGATCTTCTTTACGAGGACGTTCTCAAGGTTTTGCACTCGGCTTGACTTGGCTCCGCCTTCCTCGACGTAAGCTTCGAAGTGTGGGTATCCAATCCCGTGAAGTTCTGCAAGAGATTCAAACCAGCAAGGACCTTGCACTTCGCGAGACCATCAGCAGTCTGATCTTGGAGTTCGGCCGTGCGTTGGCATTCCTAAACGAAACGCAACTCAAGCGTCAACATGAGGGGAGACGAACAATAGCGGCTACGTATACACACCACCCATTTGTATATGTTTTAACCAGCCCAGAAAGCTGCTGGAATTCGAACTTGCGACGGCTCCGATCGTATCATCGAAACTCCACTTGATGTTGTGTATTCCTCCTTCTGTTGAACATTTATCGTCGTCCACGGGTTCAGCAGCTTCAGCTATGAAGTTAGGTAGTGGTAACCAGGAAAGCGAAGGAACCGAATCATCACCGAAAAACTCGTCTGCTGCGATGCACTGCTACTTCTAAGTTCGAGGTAAAGTTGAGAGAGGCAAAGAAATGAGATATCTAAAAGCACGAACCTTACTCACTGCTAGCGTAGGCTCATCTCAGCCTACTGACAGTCGTGAAACCACTCTCGCGAGATCAGTTCGTCGACGCTGCCAGCCAAGTGACGTGCGGAAAGACACGTGGTCCGCTTTCGACTGCTCTGGATAAGCCGCAGGAAGTGCAAGTCCGAAGTCGCGACGGCTTCGATCACTGGGTCCTTGCTTGCTTCGCATCATGATATTCCCCCTAATCTTCGAGATCCATCGTCGTCCAGAAGCACAGCTAGGAAGTTGGGTAATGTTACTCGTAGATAGGAAGAACTCTGGATGAACAACATTCGTCAAGGACAGGCACCACGCGTCAAATCAGAATGAGCTTCAGTCCTTCTCCTGTTCACGGATCGAGTCTCTCCCTCTTTCTTTCCAATTAACCCTGTATAAGTCGTTAGAAAACAACTCTAAATGAACGAAAGTAAGTGACAGCGTCGATAGGAATCATTGATACACATTATCTCCTTCACCCCTCGTCTTCTTCACATTCGTTTCGCTCCTGGTGTACGCTCCATCCACACAGGACTGGTCTCCAGGGATCGTATAACCATCAATCGGATGATCATCTCAAAAGGTCACCCAATCCTATATAACGGCTAGTCTCATGGAGGTACGTGTAGCAGCAGTCCTAATCAGACGAGCGGACGTGTGGAAGGAAGAATGAGCGGAAGAGAGGCAAGGTACACGTTCAACTGACGAGCATTGCGATGGAACAGGAGATATCGGGTTGGCAGGTGGATAAGAGACGTGTCTCGCTGCTCTATGTTCCATACCGGAAGGGATATTGTTGTTTTTAATGAAATGGCCGTTGTCTGTGGCGCATAGAAGGAGGAGTATCGTCGCTGGCGAATTGTTCCTCGACTCCAGGGCCCATAATCTGAAAAGGAGACGTTAAGTGAGGATAAAGAACAGCGGTTACGGACATACTGTACGAACTCGAATGAAGATTCCTGTGCAGGTATATGCGCTCCTAAAGTCTGGAGACGATCCGAACCTCGATGACGTGGCTTCTGTGAGGTGAAAAGTGAAAGTCAAGGGAGGATAAGCGGGTAGGCGAACTTCGAGGCTCGACCTATCGAGGCCACGATAACGAGAAGGAGATCTCAAAGTAGAAGAATCCAGAGAGTAGCCCATGGACCAGCGAAGTGAAGTGTATTCGAGTCGAGTAACGGGGGAGGACGGCGAGGAACAGCGCCGAGTCTGGACATCTCTCCTTGGCCACAATTGTCAGCATGGTGATGACGCATCCATCTTCTCCTTCCTCCAACGGCTGCTTCCTGGTGACATTCGTGCTCGAGTTCGATGACTGGCAGCAGCAAGTGGTGAGGACTGACGGCCGAGACTGGAAAACCGTCCGTCTAAGATGTTGCTCGGGGTCTGACGAGAGATGAACGGGATGGAGGGAAGGGTATGTCCGGAGATCCAAGTAGACTGGCCATAGCATCGGCGGTGGACGCTGCACCTGATTCGATTGCGTCTTCGAGGTCGGCGGTGGAACGTCGTGAGGTGAGAAGCATGTGAAGGGCTGAGTATGAAAACAAGTCCTACGGAAGAAGGCTCGTGAACACAATTTTCTTCTTCATTTCAGAGGAAACACTTGCTGCAAGCGCAGAATCGATACAGCGAACTTTCGCGTCAGGTTTTGAAGGCGTCGTCTGAGAACTAGAAATGCATTAACGGGGTGAGAAGTGGCAGAAACATAAGAGAAAGGACATACATACCAGTGCTAGAGGGTGCGCTGGTTCAACAAGAGGGTGCACGAGGAGGAGCAAAACAGAGGATTTGTCTTTGTTTGGTTCGGAGGACAAAGCTTGTCGGCCCGACGCGGTTCAGTTCCTGGAAGTCCCTGACAACTTGTCAGCATCATGCCATGACGGTCCTGCCATATGGGGTCGCAAATTGAAGCTTATTCCATCAATGTACCGAGGGCGAGCAATGACGCCAGAATTTCTAGACACTCAACGTCTTTCTAAACGTAGAGACAATTCGGCTGGGTTCGTAGTTCAATTTTTGGCTTTCGAAAAACTTTCAAACAGATTCCGGTCATTCAGAGGCACCTCGAGCGTTTGTCATTTTTGTAAGCGGAGCTGACTCGATGATTTTGGATAAGACCGTCCATCTTTATTTCCAACTTCTGGGATGACCTCGAGATTTGCTCGGCATCAGGGTACTCTCCTGGAATTGGCGCTCGAGGTTATGTCACCTCCGAGTCTGACGCTTATACGAAATTACGAATACGAAATTACAACTCCATGCACCAAGCCCTGACTATCGTGCGACACCGTTGGAAGGGGAAAATGGTCGTTATAGTTTCGTTTCTCCTCTCGCTCTCTCGAATTAAACTGCTAATAGATCGACCGTAGACCCGTCGGATATTCTTCTTCCTTTCTCCTTTCTCTTCTTTGACGGAGATCTGACATCTTGCCCACTATAGCCTTTTGCGTCCCTCAGCTCTGAGGTTTGGCGTCTATTTTTCTCATTTCTTCTCGGGGTACATGGTAATTTCTGCAAACTCACGGGGGAATAAAATCTGCTAAGTCCTTTAGGAGAGAAGTACCCATTCACGACCAACGCAAAGTGATGCTGTAGTGCCAAGTCCGATCGGAATGATGTTCACCGATCTACAGCACTCGAAAGAGGGGACAGATGAACCCGCGAGGGACGGAAATTCTGCCAAATAACACACTCGGGCGTCGTTCTTGGCAGTTTCAAAGCGACGCTGTGCGTTGGGGTGGTCCGCGATATTTAGTAGACAGCATATATATACCCCTCCTTCTAGCCCTTATCTACAACTCAACATCCCTCTCTATAACGAGGTCACAGCGATTTTCGAAGCATCTGTTCACCTTCAACTACCCTCCGTCTTCGGGATATTCTAGTCAACCTCATTCCCATCATATTCACAATGCAACTCAAAACCCTGCTCATCACCACCACCCTCCTCACATTCACCTCACTCGCAAATTCAGCCCCAATCACCGGCTTCGCCGCACAGTCATGCACGGGTCCAGTGACGCTGACCAGCTCAGCCGCCGTTAACCAATGCCTCGGATTCGGAAGCAACCCTCAGAAGTCGATCAAATATTCTGGCGTCCCTACTCAAATCACTTTCTACACGTCTGGGACTTGCACGGGTGCGAGCGTGGTGCTGAGTGGGGGGACGGGGTGTTCGACTGCACCGACCGGGTAAGCTCGCTGACTAAGATTTCTAATGGATAGAGCTGATTTTGCGGGTAGTTTGAAGTGGGGGAGTCTTTTGATAGCTTGAACGTGACATTAAGCAAACTCGTTCTTCCGAAATATGTAGTGTTTGAATACATATGAAAGACTATCTGCAGTTCAGGCTCATGAAGCCACGAAATAGAAATTCTCAAGTTGTCATGGGCTTATGAATGACGTGAGCCCCAGCAGAGACCTACAGACCGATAAAGCGTGCTCAGATTCGACTTCAGGAGCAAACCAGAACCGACGTACTGAAATAATCGTTTCCTTACTAGCTCGCGTATTCATATTCGTCCCAATGACGATACGAGTTTGAGGGTTTCAGAATGCCATGAGTATCACAGACGAGGGTGAGCGCGATCCGAGATAGGGCTCTAAAAGAGAATTAGCACACTGAGCACTCCTGAGAAGTTGGTCTCTCACTGTAGCTGATCTTAAACCCGTGCTACAACATATAGGATTTTTCGACGAAACGGGGCCGCTGGATGGTCAATGAAGTAGGAGAACATAGGCGAAAGCAAAGAACGACGATGAAAATCGGGGCTCGTAGATGAGTGATGCGGCCAAGTTCGGGTACGCAGGCAACGAAGAATCGAGAAAGTGATCTGGCGGAAATAGCGACATGTTTGCGCAGCAGCGAAGTCAGGATGAGCGAGAGAGGATCCGCTGCTTGATCGGAGACATGCGAAATCGTGCTTTCAGTCCGAAGTTAGCGTCAGAGTACATCCTAACGTGTGAGGCGCAGCAGAGAACTACTCTATAGAGCATTATCAGTTTCGATTCCAGATGAGAGAACAGACCAAGAGTCGCGTACCTTATCAATCGTTCCTCGACTGGTTTGTGGTTTCACAAAAGAATAGGTTTGATTTGAAATGTCGATGGTGGACCGAAGAGAACAATCACAGTACGAGCTAGAGTCACAGAGAAGGTCAGTACACCAGTTACGTTTACGTTTGAGAAGTCGGTTCACGTACTCTAACCTAAAACTCGTGTTATAACCTCCTGCTACCGCAAGCAACGGCTTCCTCGAGCATACCGCCAAAGAGGCGAGTAACGGGGCGACGTGAGGGAGAAAGGACTAGGGCTCCTCCGAGCACGTTGTCGAGGTGGCGGGTAATGGTGCGGTACAAGCGCGAATGCTTGCGGGAGCGTGTCGTTGGTGTTGGTGGAAGACGGCTTGCGGACGCACATCGTCAAGGAGATGAGTATGAATACTGGGTCTTTGCTCGAAAACGAGCTCAGGTTCGTGGCAATCTAACAAACAGGAATATCGTCAGCTAGCAATAAAGGCATCGGGTGCGGAATGAGAGACTTGTCGACCCAAAAGCCCCGTGAGCGACACCCCGCACGCCGGTAAGATACAACTTGGCTTCCAGAACCCCACACTTGAGGCTGCCAGCATGATATGAGCCACTCGCTAGGATGAACGAACCAGCTGCGCATCGAGTACTCGTGGCTGGCAGGGGCAAGCAAGCAACAACCAAAGAGGAAGTGAAAGAGGTCTGGGAAAGAAAAACTCACCGAGATTCCCCACCAAAGCCCTCACCACCGGCGGCGCGACAGAGAGAGCATAACGGCGCCATCTACTCACAGCAATCGCTGTCGTCGAGCAGCCTGCGGGTCAGATTCCAGAAGCACATCCCTACCAGGATCAATTGGATGCAAGGCAAGTTTTCATCGACGTGGAACATCACCGGTGCCCATGCTGACGGTCTAGGAGGAAAGAGTTGGTTCGAGAGTAACGTGTCGTCTCCGCACACGGTTCTCGCGGTTTCGGCAGAGCAGAGCACAGCCACTTCCAAATGTGGATGGCGCTTGGGACCATGGGACCAGTCGTGCAATAACTTCCCCTGGTTGTTAAATGAATGTCAACTGTATAGACGGTCTACTTTAAATATAGTTCTAGGAGCTGAATGTGCACTCAAAATATATTTTTGAGATGACTGTGTCGTGCTAAAGCAAAGCCGAACCTATGATCGGATCAACAATAATTGATCCGTCGATCGGAGCGTAACACTGGAGGGGCGAAGCATGCATTGAAGCTGGACGAAATTAAAAGCGGCGGGAGAGACGAGGATGGGTCTGGGTCTTTGCGATTTTAATTCCAGCTACCAATAATCTGATATACGAATACACAAAAAGAGGCAGCCTTATACGATGTCCTTAAAAGTCCATGCAGCGAATCAGACACTAATTTACAACATACAGAGTGAAAATAACGTCCACAAATCCATCACCTTTCCTGACTGTAACCGTAAGCTTTCGTCGCTCTCGTTAAACCTTCTGATCGCCGATATCGTCATTAATTCTATTTGCAGGTACTTCGTGAGGGTTGTATCCCGGGAATAACCCGCCTGGAGTGCCATAACTCGGGTCGTTGTCGACTCTGTCTGCAGTATTGACATTGAAAGACTGAGTGTAATGCTGTGGTACAGGGGGATGTCCCGCAAGTTCGACTGCTTTCGGTGTATAGGTCCTGTTGAGCAGTTGTCGCGCATATAAAAATACGAGGACCGAGAGACAGCTCGCCACAACTGTTGAGAAGGGTGTTACATTGGTGTGGAGAGCAGATGGATGGATCGACGTACGCGAGGTAAGAATGAAAATAACGACGTTTCCTACTGCGATTCTGTGCCATTCTCTAGCGCACCCTAGTGGAGCAGAGAATCTGAGGTGAGCTTCCAATATTAATATTCCGATCCGTACATTGTTGTGATAATTCCTGATTTTTGTCGAAGCCAAAGTTTACGTTCAAATTGGTGGAAATCGGACCCACGGCGCTGCCCTTTTCTGAAGCTCAGCCATCGAATTTATAGAGCAGAAAGACGGGTACTAACGATGAATAGATAAAAAATCTTATCGTCGAAACTGAAGCCGTCGCACGAGGTCAATATTCCATCCTGGTGGTAGTAATGGGAAGTCAGAAATGAAGATGAGAGAGAGAGAGACTTGCGCACCTTGAGTTGGAAGAAGTAAGCGATGTTCAAGATTCCGGCGGCGGTCATGATTACAGCACCGACAACTGATAGGTGGGCATAGGTGTGGACGGGCGTTCGCTTGTGCTGTGGGCATAATCCGTAAACGAGCAGAGCGACTATCATGGTATAACTCACGGAGTAGCCAGCATAAACTCCAAAAGACTGGAATAAACGAAATTTAGGATTATGAAGATCCGTTAGATTGAAACTCGCCAGGATTGCAAGGAGAAGAATGTACAGTGCCCCTATCACGGTCGACAACTGCGCTAGCTTTCGACCTTCAGAAAATCCCCGACCTAGAAAACAACAAAAACGTTGGCCGAGTCGAAAGAAGAGACATTGAAGTCACTTACCCTGGTAATCACTGGCATTCCTGAAGAAGGAGACCTTGCGAATCGTGCCACCTTAGTGATTCAAAAAATAGGACTCAGAAGGCCATACATACAGCGCTATGATTCGGCAGTAAATCAGTGTTCAACACATTAAAGCGTAGAGCGTAGACTGTACATACGAGAAGATACACCAAGCCCAGCAAACGAGAGAAACTAAGTCGAAAAGTTGTCATTTAGTGGTAAAGGAGAACAGTGAATGGTCATTACCTGACACTACGATGGGCCTCAAATTTCGTCCCTGTATCCGCCGAGTGAATCCTGCCGCGAAAGATCATGCGATGGTTAGACGACCGGCTTGATAGATCGGCCTGGAGATGGGACGTACCTTGGGCAAGCCTGTTATCCATCTTTCCTCAACGCGAAGCAATGAGATAGAGGAAGGTCCAGGCAATAAACCGAAGTCCTGGGAGTTTAATACGATTTCTCATCTCTTATAAAGGTATGTTCTTCACATCGCTTGCAATCTGATTCGACGGTGAACGAGGTCCGTATGCGAAATCCATACAATTTCCGCAGTCCTTGGAGGTCAACTGATGTGCTGGCTGAGTCAACATATTACAGAAGGAAGCTAGAGAGCGGCGACACTTTACCGTTGTAGGATATTTGAGCGATACTGGGCCTCTCTGGTTAAATTCGCACTGCGAGAGAGAGTGGGGCTCGTGGATCAAACATTCGGCTTGATTTTGGTCTGACCACGTATGTAGCACGACAATAGCACCAAATAAAGGCCGAATGGGGAAAGCTCTGCCTTAAACTCTGCGTCGAGTCTGCGACAGAAAAATATATCGCTGTTCATATTGTAGCAGTTCAATAAAGTGATTCGATGCTGAATACTGTGCCTCTTCATGTCCGGAGGAAGGTGAAATCAAAAATAAAGGAAGCTCAACCTCAAATTTCAGAGCAACAATACGCGAGTATACCAGTGGTCAGCACGTCTATAAGATTGACGTGGTTCCTGTTTTGAGAAGGCATCGTTGGGTAGTTAGCCTTACAGTCGAGGTTCCAATCAGGCTTTTAGCTGAGGTCTTATCGAATTAGGGCTGACAAATCTGGGCGGTTGAAAAAATTTCCGTACGCCGCCTGATATTAATAAAGCGACGATCATCTCTTCGGAGAAGTGGCCTTTTGTTCTTTAGTCTGTGATCTCGGGTTGTTAGAAACCGTATCAGGTCACTGAAGATCCTCCATCAAACTCACGACTTCCAAGGCAATTGATCTGTTCTTAGACGGGCGCATCAACACTCAAAATAGTCACAATTGGCAATTGGATCGTCATTAGATTCAGAGTCTCTTCATATTTAGACGAACTCCTCAATAACCAACTGGAGAACGCACTACTCAATTCGTGTGCTTCGTCTGAGAGACATTAACAGAGCTAAACAGGATATAAAAAAAGGGTTCTAAAAGTACCTCTGATCTTTTCCGCCCGTGGTAAATATTTCAAACTAATCGCTGACATTTCTAGCATTTTTTAAACGCCAATTCGATTGAGTATGCGAAATTCTTTGGTAAATTCGTCTTAAATCATTTTTGGTTTCGGTAGTAACTCAACAACAGACGAGGGTCAGCTTTCGAGATGTTGATATGTTACCCGATCAGCACGGCGAATCAAAAATGGTTGGTTCATCTTCGGTTTCTGTTCATGCGTGTGTCGTCTCGATACCCAAGGCTGTATTTCTAGTTTCCTTGCCAAAGTATCACCTTTTCATGATTCGATTCGAAGATCACTCAAGAAAAAGAACCGTCTGCGATATATTTACCCATAAACCTATAAAATAGTCCTGGTACGCACTCTACTCTTTCCTCACTTTGCTCGCTCATTAAAGCTTATACCTTTCGATCCTTCGACCAGCTCAGCCTACGTTAATGCAAACCAACATCTCTACTCAGTGGATTATGGTCGATAACACGGATCCCTCCATACAATATAGTCCGAACTGGGTCCCTTCTATCGCCACCGCAGACAACCTGGGTCATTTTGGTCCACCATTCAACAGCACTCTACAGCAAACCAATTACAGTGGGGCCACTGTCAGGTACACGTTCAATGGTGCGTACGTTTTTAGTGTCATTCTGTCTTCTGTTCGTGTCATGTATATTGATTCAGGTACACAAGTGAGGGCTTATGGGACCAGTGAGACTGGTGCCAATGGAATTGATCCCAGTTGGTCCTGTTCCGTCGATTCAAGCAACGACGGAATTATCACAACTAATAACATTACTGAACTATCCAATAATAACTGGTGTTTGTGCGAAGCCTACTCGCTCCCCGACGGACAACACACCATTGACATCTCTGTACTAAACCCTGGTGGCATGTTTTGGTTCGATCGTTTTGATTATGTTCCATCAAACGGTGTTCCTGTCAAGAACGTCAAAAAATTTGTTGCATCGTCGGACCCAGTAATTCAGTACGGAAACGATTGGCAGCCTCATGGAAATACTGGAAGAATAACAACGGAGAGTGGCTCATACATGGCGTTTAGTTTTGTGGGTATGTATCTTGGACTGACGGAGAGTTCATAGCAATTCTATTTTTCTCATATCCTTTCATTCCACTTTGAACAGGAGTCCGGCTCAGTTGGGTTTCGACAATCCCAGAAAATTATTCCTGGGGTCCACCAGCATCGTCCACTTACTCCATCGATGGAAAGCCAAGCCAGTCCTTTCTTTTGACTGGGCAGGACGGGCTTAAACCCGGAGCATCACCGGCCTACAATCAAGTCTTCTTCCATACAGACTTGCTATTGCCTGGAAGCCATACTCTTGAAGTTTTCCATGGTGGAGGTGAAAGCACAACGCCATTGTGGTTAAATTACTTAGTCATCGAAAATGGGACAGTTTCTGCCCCGCCAACCAACACTGTTGGCCTGCCAAACAATACGACAGTACCCAACACTGTTGGCCTGCCAAACAAGACGACAGTACCCAAGACGGTTTCTGCTTCGCAAGTCAGCAGTACTCTGAGCCCGCCAAATAATACAACAATACCCGGTTCTATACCAGTAATACCTAGCCAAGATAATCCGACACCACCGAACACCAAACACCGAACTGGGGCCGTTATTGGATCTGTGGTGGGTGGTGTTGTTGCCATCGGAAGCTTGATTATTATTTTTCATTTGTTGCAACGTTCGGCGAAGAGGAAAAGAATCAACCCTTACATGGCTGCCTCCCCCAATGCTATTCAAACGACGGGAAAATTCAATATAAGAATGCCGGGCAGTCACAACTTCTCCAGCGTGTTTTCATGGTCAAAGAGAACGTTGCCGTTCCATAGCAATTCCAGGACGATGTGCACGGTTTTTCACGAGGATAGCGGGGTTAGGGTGCTTGATAGTGTAGATTCAGAAGTACCTCCTCGATATTCAGTAGCTTGAGATAGGTAGCTTAAATACCTAGCTCCTTTTTCATTATGGGCAACTTAGGGGCACAAGAAAATTGCCGTGCACTACCGAGCACAACCGTGCAGCTACCGTGCAATATTTTACAGTAACTGCACGGTTTCAGCGATAGTTGCACGGTAGTCATCTTCGCTGCACGGTAAATGCACGCCAGTCAGTAGCCAAAAGTCACCTCCAAGACGTACTGTATTCCTAGCGCACGGCAATTTCCATTTGCACGCCACTGAATATGGTAAGCCTGAGATTTAAGGAAGGTGCCACTACGGAACAGGTATCCACCTCTGTGGGCTTCATAAGCGGCGTTTTGGGTTTCCCGAAAGGGCGGTATGTTCATGTTATATCGTTCAATGGACTGCAAAAGATAAACGGGTTATTTAGCCAAATAATTATTTAGGGATCTCAAAAAAAAAATGGGATGAGAACGAGCACCCTTGTAGGATGAGCTAAATAATCTGTTCGAAAGTTGAAGCAGAGCGACGAAATGAAGGAAGAACAAAGGAAATATAAGTTATAGGAACCAGAAAGACCGAAACGAAAGAAGAACCAAGGTAGAGACGAGTGAGGTTCTAATAGGACAGTAGACAGAAGTCATAAAACGAGGGGCCAAGTATTTACGGAGAAAAGAGATTTGAAGGACGGGGAGCACTAGATGCATCAAACGACGACATAGGTTAATCGGGAAAAGCACGGAGTTTAGCCTACCGATGCCCAACTTCTAGGTGAAGATAGAGCTAGCTCGCGATATGCTGATTTTGGATAGGAAGGATCGTATCTATCCGAGACCCAGCCGGCAAATTATAGCAGCTCGGCGTTCCTGACTGCAAACGCGTCGATTACACAAAGGCACTATACGCTAGTTAAATAATGATCGTCAGAAGTCCCGATTCCCCCGATTTTGAAGATGCCGAGTAAGCGATGAAAACAAAGTGACGTCGAGACGACGACGAGACAAACAGGAGAACTGAACCGAGGGATTACGCTTGAGTGTTTTAGCGCGGAACATCGTTTTAAACCTCATTTATCCAGTTGACTGACGATATGGGAGTCGAAAGGGGAGAATCCAGGATCATCGCTTTGAGTGTGAGGACAAGAATATCGTTCCAAGGAAGTAAAGCCAAAAAATAAGTCCCGCAAACGCGAAAAAATTGAAATTTTGGGATCAAAACACGGCGGTGACTGCCGGCGCCAGAGGCAAGCCCAGAACGTGGGATCATAGGGTCGATATGAATACGCCTCCCGAGTACAGGTCTGAAACTGGAATAGAAGCTGTTCGACATCGAACGGGGTGGGAGACTCGGCGACAGAACGAGGAAGACTAATGTGTGCAACAAACGACAGATTAGAGGCGGGTTGGAAGAGAATCGGAAGGGTCGAAGTTTGGAAAACATTTGAAGTCGCGTGTACGGCCGCGTGCATGCGTAATAAGAGTGCGGAACGGCTTTACAGCTCACCTTATCTACGATTTACGCCAGTCCCCCTAAGTGATCGTTTCTTGTACTACGAGAGTCAACTCAAGCACATCTCATATGTCGGATGTACTAGAAAATTTGAGGAAACGAATGACGGGAACGGCAGATTTAGAATACTCTGCGCGGTATTCCATCGAGCCAGAGCCAGTATCTCTGTGTAGAATAGACTTCGGTAAGCAATATTCCCTCCCTCGTACAGTAATACATACTCGCCGCATACCCAGAGTCCGCTCGTTTATGATATCGACGCCAAGAGTCTGGCAAGAGCAACACCGATACTTGATTGCCAGTGCTCATGAGACGTTGGTGCCAGCCAAACAAGAACGTGGGACATACCTCCTTCAAGACTCCAAGTCTAAGGTAGGAGTGATGCACCGAAGTTCGATATCAGATTGGGTGGTGGTCAGTCATGGGTGTTCGGAGCAAAAGACAAAAAGATTGTCCTTGTTTGTCTTGAAGGCCAAAGCCATATTATTTGGCCAGCGGAAACCTGGCTTTCTTTCCACTGCGAAACAACTCAATAGTACAATATATATTAGATTTTCTGCCTAGTACTCGATTACAAAGCCCTGAGGCCGCCACCGACGGCGACGTCGACGCAGACTTGCACTAGTCTCTCACGACAGACCTTATAACAGATGATAATCGATCTGTGAATAATATAAGACTTGCACCAAACTCACACGGCGTCGCAGGCGGACATTTCACGAAGTTTGTTGAAGTTCAACTTTGGCTGATGGGAATTTTCCAAGTCACGTGTTACCGACACTTTTGCTGGGTCAATAGCTTTCACTGCTCGCCACGTCCTCATGCTGACAATGTCTGTCATTACCAAGTCATTACGCTCTTACACACTCAGACTTCCAATAGGCTAGTTACTGTTCAACATTCAACTGCTGAGCTATTGACATTATCTCGGAGGTAGAGACAAGTCCGAATTCTCTAGCAATGGTCGTGGGACGTCCGAGGACTTGTGACTCAGTCTCGTGCGATTCCTGTCCGAGTTGAAAGCTGCTGGCACAGGACCTCCACTGGAAATCTGTCGATTTTTCTGCGTCCTTACGACTGCGAAACCTCCGGACTACGCTTCATTCGGTTCGAGAGACGCTTAGACTTCAAACTTCAAAGCACCTACCTGGTTGCTCCCATCTCGATAAGCAAGGTCACTTCCATGCCAAGCCCGACCAGAGTTTTTCACTGACGTTTGACTGACTTGTCTGTTCTCTGTTCGAGATTCGAAGTACCACCCTGCCGAGGTTCGCCCCACTGTGGATGTCGGAGCAACTCGAAAGCGGCAGGTCTCCACTGGAAATCTCCTGACTCTAGACTCGATGTTCGACCATGAATGTATAAATACCTGTCCCTAAGAAACATTTTCTCAGAACGTCTCTTACTTTTGAGCAGGTTAGCTTCCTTCCTTGCTCGCAGCCCACCTTCAACTTACTCCACTTCTCCAGACCAACGGCTCCATAATGAAATTCAATACCATCTTCGCAACCATCGTTCTCCTCGCGTCCAGCTCTCTATCAACAGCGACAGTAACGATCACAGGCTTTGCCGCGCCGGGCTGCACAGGAGCAGTACAGCTGAATAGCGTACTCCCTTTAAACCAGTGCGTCACGTTTGGAAACAACGCCCCAAAGTCGATTAGTTATTCTGGCGTCACGAATGAAATCTTGTTCTATCTCTCCAACAACTGCACCAGCCCCACTTTGGTACGCGGTGGAGGCTCTGGGTGTGCATCCGCGACGAACGCGTAAGAGTTCCGAATAAATTTACTTTATGAGATGAATAACCAGCGTATTCTAACAGATTGAATTGGGGGAGTGTATTGATCGTTTAAATCTAACGTCAGGCTATGCCGTATTCAGATTTATTACGAGTCCTCTGTCGACTAGAAAACGCGAACGAATGGAGAGCTGCGGATGTAGGCGAATGCGGTGGTCCAGGTACATGGGGCGTTGTTAACGTGGCGCGGTGGTCAACGCAGAAGAGCCAGACACGAAGGGTTTTGGATAGAACACGAGTACGAGCATGCATATGTAGACCCCTGTAAGCGAACTAATGAGGATGTCGGTAATGAAGGTTGTGTTTGAAAGAGGAGAAACACCCACCAAAGTTTCCAGCGAGCCCAGCCCAGGACAGATCTCCTCTTCCCTCCCCCACTTGTTTTCATATATCGAAGTCTGGCTAGGAGAGACTACCACTTGTTCACGAGCTAACTTTCTAAACCACGTCCACGCATGCACGGGCAATCATCCTTGTTTTCGACTTCAGCGGAGCGTGCAGGCAGTGGGCTCGGACCACCGGCAGGAGGGTGTGGTAGACGATATGCGGAACAGGGTTGGCGTGGAGATCAGAGGTTGAGCAATCTGAGGCTTGAGCTGAAAGGGACGATGAAATTTTGATTGTCGCTGTTTGATTTCAAGGTCAAAGACATTCGGGCCCGACAGCCGTCGCCTGTTTTCCCACTGAATCTTGGCATCGTCCTCGTCGTTACTCCCGATTCCGAGCACCGTTTTTTCCTTTCCTCCCCTCTCACACATTCAACATTCCTTGTGAAAACCAGAGTTTTCTTACATTTCGGGAGATAAGACGAGCTTTGGGATGAAATTACAAACACGCTCACATACACAACGAGACGATAATAGCAGTCATTGCAACCGCGACAAACCCAAACGACGCCATGGTTATCCCGCTGCTTAAGATGGGCTGGGAATGCGAATCAACAATTGAACGATGAGAGTGTTTGCTCGAGAGGAACGGTGGAAAGGAAACACACACCAAAATGCACGCGGATCCCCTCCTCTTCCGTCCCTCACTTTGTTGTGGGCTGGCTCTCCAAACCACATCTTCCTCTAACCACCGACCACGATCGATCTCGACTCGAGCTGAGCGAAGAACAACAGCACTGGTGGTTTCGGATCATCGATACATGGAAGGGTAAACCAGCCCTCGCGAGTCCTCGATAGCGAGCTAGCTACTACGATGCTCGGGAAGGAAGCGGCGATAGTCTGACCACCAATCATGCGCAGATACAGGCGAATAAACTGGTGCAAGGATTCGAGATTTAGTCGATGATGTGGCGTGGTAGTCGAAGCAGTACGAGAAATTGAAGAGAGAGTGCGAGAACGGAGACCTCTGCATGCGAAATAATGAGAATGACGATAATGAGAGGATTTGTTCGAAAGAAAAAGGAAGCCCTACCAAAGTCCCAGCACCGATCTCTTCCTCTTCTTCCCTTATTCGTCTGCAAGCGAGCTTTTCAACCCACATCCCCAATCATGTTCAATCTCGAATCCGGAACGAGCATCAGAGGGCTCGGATCACCGAAGCCTGGGAGGGAAAACCTGCCTAAGCGACTCCTCAAGTGCGAACAGGCGTCGACGATGCTTGGGAACGAATGAGGCGATGGAATTGAGGGCCGAACCAAAGTACCATCGTCGTTCGGTATCGTAGAAATCAGGGATTGGGGCAATCCGGGCTAGGACTGAGTCGGTGTAGGGAGGACGTCGAGGTATGGCTCAACCTTGAGCTCGACGAAGAGTGGATGAGTAGAGGAAAGAAGATGAACGCAGAGTACGAGGGAGTGATCAGAGGGAATGTTGGAAACCCATGAACCATTGGCACGGACTGGAGTTCAAGCAAATAAACACTTCTGCGCTACTGATAGTCGGCTTTGAAATTTGAGGATGCAGATTCGCGTGTCTCGTCAGGAGGACAAGGACGTGTGCACTCACAATGTCACATCAAAGTCCGACTTCGGCTTTTCCCGTAATCCAAATTGGTTGTCCCGAAGTCGCGCCTTCCCACTCCTTCGCCCATTCCTTCTTCGCCTTCAAGCCGTGTTCTCTTATCCTACATCCAACCACTCCATATAGCTTCGTGTTTTGAAGAATAAATGATCTACCAAAATGACGACATCTAAGGCCAACAGTGTTCCCAAAACAGTCGGCTACACGTCCCCCTGTTTCCATCGATAATCGAGCGAGTCAGATTTATGAAATAAACACCACGGATGCACATAACTAACTCCCCTTTCTCATGATTACTGTCAAGCCAGTAAACACGCGTTCATGGGGTGTAATTTTGCATACGGATCACCCTCTTTTGCAGACCTTCAATTCATCACGTAAGCAATCGAATACATTCTTGTGCGTTCGCCTAATCTGCTGTCCTCTCTTCTGATAGTTGAGCTTTGAGCTTAATAATTTCGCCCCGTTAGCTCATGGACTTAAATACTAGCTCTAATTTCTAAGGACCAGTCAATCCATTGAGCAAGTATAGCGGTTTCGACCATATGAACTATCTCTGTTTAATACTACATCCTCTCGTCTTACACCCCCGTTGGCGGATCCTGGTCAATCCTGGCCGATATCTCGACGGCATCCACCTGTAGTTTCCTCGTCAGCTTGGCTGAAATCTAGTCGAGCATTTGATAGTACTTACCCCTTCGCTCGGGATATAGGAAAGATATCGACGGCCTAACGGCTGAGTTCCGCCAATTCCTCGTTCTATCTTGATCCGCGAAATGTTTTAATAACGGACGCGAAGGGGAGAAATGCAAGAGAAGATTTACCTCGACGGGTGCAGCGTTAACGACTGTAGAGAAAATTGCAGCAGCAACAATGAAAACTACGTTGGTGGAGATCTTCATCGTAGAAAATAAGGTAGGTGAGCTTCAAGTTACTTTGTCTGCACAGAACACAGGCATGTTATATACCACAAACCTAGGGTACCATACGGCCAGCTATAGATAGATAGTCGACGAATTTACTCGGAGCAGCTAGATAATTATAAGTCTCTACCTCTCTTCTGAATCAAACAAAACCGGCCCTCCAGGTCTTCCAGCCAGCCCCGAGATACCCATCTAGAGACATACGAGTACACCGTTGCAGACCGTCGTGTCAAACACCAGCTACCCAGGATCAAGGTCCAAATGTATACTCTGGTCGTGGAGACGCGGGATGATCCACTATAAATCAATCAGAGCATGCCACTTAGTATCACGGTCAACATGTGGTTTCAACACACCGACTGAGAGCCCAACTTACCCAGCGTACTCTGACAGTCTAACCTCAACTCTCAAGGCCTCCGGTTATGGACGTCTAACGGTCTCATCCGGGAGTGGAGCATCGGAAAATTTTGGTTTTTATCTATTCGTCACTGATACTGCTTCCTCATTCTGACTCGATGATCTTCGCACTCTCGGCACCAAGTTAACTACTCCAATCCGAGCGACTCGCAGATTCTAGAACATCTGCTTATGTATGTCTGAAAAAAAAGCAAATGACATCTGTATCATGCAGTCCTATCTGGTTTCTCGTATGGTCGCATAAAAATTTCCATGGAAATCACATTTTTTATTCCGATTAGACTGGGTTTACGTTGACAATAACGTCTGTGTGATGCCAACTACATTTTGACCGTTGAGAGGACCGATCACAACCACTCAACTCCCATAATCGACTTATCACGCCGGTACATTATCTACAACT
Organism: Galerina sulciceps; assembly: GCA_023014345.1. Taxonomy (NCBI): domain Eukaryota; kingdom Fungi; phylum Basidiomycota; class Agaricomycetes; order Agaricales; family Galerinaceae; genus Galerina; species Galerina sulciceps. Next base: position 124,750 of record JAEDXJ010000044.1, read on the forward strand.
TCGCGCCACTGTAGAAGGAAATGACGAGATGCGCGCCACCTGCGTCCTCGATAGTGCCTCCGAGGGTGCTGGGTCGGCCCGGGTTCGTACCATAACAGTCCGTGACGATGGCGTTGAACGAAGCCAGGCAAGAGGTCGGATTCGCAAAGTTTCCGGAGAATGAGGCGGATTGGTAACCGAAAATGACTCTTCCAGAGCTGACGATGTAAGCAGGGTTGGTGGGGGAGAACTGGTTACAAAACGCAGTTGCGTCGACGCGCCTGGGATATTCAATGATTAACTGCCGGATTTACCCGTCCGAGAAGATAAAACCTACAAATCGTTTAAAGTTGGGAAATTTCCCGCGATGCCACTAGATGTGGCCCAGCAGCTGGAAGCAGCAAGAGCTCCCATGGACGCAAAACCGCTAGTGGCGATGAGAACGAGTTGTGGGAAACGCATTTTGAGTCGATAAGTTTCTCTATGGGAGAGCGTGTGATCAGCGCACTATTCGATGCAACAAAGCAAGGTAGAAGATGAGCTCCACTGACCAAGTTATGAGTAGAGGGAGGCTCTGATATTTTACTTGAAACACTGGCTGTTTTATAAAGAGCCGGACCATCTAGCTACTTGACGAACGTTTGCTACTTTGCTTGCCAAGAAAATGGAGGATCTTGCTTGTGCCTTCGAATAAGGCTCAGTAGAGTCTGTCTACGACGGCGTACTTCTAAAAGCTACTAAACTGGCCCGTCCATAATTAACGGAGAAGGTTGGGCTCAGGTCTCCGCTTCTATTCTACAAAAGGCTTAATCCTAGGCTGGATGTTCAATTCAGGGAACGAGTGATACAGGAAAGGCAACGTACAGAGTTCTACCGTATGCAACCGAATCTCTCGTAACCCATACCCCTCAGCAAGCCCTCATGTACCATGATTTTGGGCGCCACCCAACCAGGAATTTAGACCGAAAGTGCACCCTCATGGCTTCACGACCCATGGTCCGTATTGTTCACCGAAGGGTATTGGATGTGAGAGAGTCAAGTGTGGTCTCTCCTATCAAATCTGGCCTTCCGATTCCATCGTATTCCCTTCTCCTGTTCTTGGACCGTTACTTTCGACTTAGGAGAGTGTTGCGGCTCTTCGTGCCCCCTACCCCCGATTCCTGTTAGGGAAGCGACCAGACCGGGTCCCGACCGATTCTCACACCTTTAAGCAGACGGTTAGACACTGTTCCGTCTAAGTACAGTACTTGTCGAGTTGTCGATGAAGGGCCTTAAGCGGATCTTACTAACTTCACAGAACAATCGCTGTCTGACTACGAGTATGAGTGACGTTCTTCGGGTGATATTCGCATCTCAAGGTGGCAATGTACAGTTCGAGTTGACAATAACGCTGCAAATGGATTCTGGCAGTCGCAGTTTACTCTACTTATCTGAGCTTTGGGTAGTGAACTGTTGAGGTGCAAAAACTAATGAGGCTGTACTGAGAATTTGTCACTATTCCCCACTCGCACCCGTCATTATCGATTACCCTTAATGTCCCAGACGAATTTCAATTTGAAAGTGATACTTAGAGCCGATTTGAAGCGCTACTAGAAGTGCTTTTCGCTTTAAAAGTAGAGTCTTCTCAAACGGTGATCTGCTCGCCACAGTAAATCCTATTCTACAGACTAATGTCTCCTGTCGTCCCTGTCAAGGTCATGTAGTAGTATTAGGAGTAGTAGTATAACCGGCATGGGCCAATAGCTGAACACCAGGTTTCCGAGAGTATCAACATGTGTGCAAGCACTCTCACATGTCGTCTCGGAAATACTATAGCCGAAGAGTTGTAGGCGCAATGTCTCGCTCACATCGCTCTGCTAGTTTCATCAACTAGTTTGAACTACAGCCACTAAAAGACATCGCCGCATAGTTAATCCTGTAGTCTGAGAGTAGCCTTCGCGTCAGACTTTGAGATACCAAGCCCCTGTAAACCGCTCGGTATGTACCATAGTTTTATTCCGATTTTCCAACAAACCATCAAAACCATGCCAAGCTTTAATTCGCTGCAACGTCGCACTCCTATGAACGAAAAGATCGTATGCCTACAACAAATGCGCCGCTAAAATAGAGCTTGACCGTAGGGAAAACCTATTTTCCTTCCGAACTGGCGAGCATTCTACTCGTTCGTGCATGAGCCCTACCATTTATAAGTGGAATATGGAACGCGAAGCAACAGATGTGGCGGTCGAAGGGATAGTAGATACTACGTTAGCCAGTTCTCGCCTCCTTGGGCGTAATCTGACACCATCGCCTGTGGTTGCAGTTATGATGAAGTGACAATCCCATCGAACAGGGAGACCGGAAAGGAAAGAAACATTGGTTGAACCGAAGCCCAACAGATCGCCAGAGAAGTTCAAAAGAACCAGAAGATCAGAGCTTATCCGAGCTTACGGTCCTTGAAGTCCAGTTCTCTAAAGTGCGCCAGCTCAAAGTCGGAAATCGTATGGACCCCAGTTCCATCCTTCCTAACTTGGAAAGGTTCGTTTAGGCGCGGTCGAAAATCGCGATGTGATGCACCTCTGCACGTTCCAAATAAGTAGAACCTGCTGACAGGTTATAAGGAGGCGAGATTAGAAAACGAGGAGGTGGATATATGCGTGTTGGTACTAGTACGGACCGTGCAAAGACACTTAGGAGGCACACAGAGGATGGACGATGTCGTTTGAAACCCCAGGCTGCTGTGTTATGGCACGGGACGCGAGACGGGGCATGAAAATTAGCTCGACGCCGTGCCAGTACTGGAGGCTCAGGTAGGAAAGAAGGGGCGGAGTGAGAATCAGAACGCACAGAATGAGAAAGGCGGTGAATCTGAACGAGAGGGCGGGGACCTAGACTGCAGGAGTAGGAATACTACGCTACAATCCTATTTAAAATGATAAACGCGAGCTCAGAACATAAGAGAAGGAAAGCTTACGATTAAAAAATTGTGATACACAGAAATATAAATGACGGGATGCTTGACTAGAAGTCTTTATACGAGGATAAATCAAAAACGTCCCGGGACTGTCGGATAAGATGCAAGTATAAGAAAAGAAATTCAAAACAGAGAGCAAGCGAAACGCACTTTCTGACGAATCATCCGCGTCTGAGATGACTGGTGCTCATATCGACGAGCTTTCCGTCGACAATGTGCATCCAGCACACCTGATATGCACCCTGAGCAATAGTCGAAGCGTACGCAGGACGTCGAATACACTCCTCTAAGCTGCGACAGAGGCCGGTGGGAAGGCGAAACATCTTGAGAAAGGCTAAGAAAACCTTGAATAGCGTGAATGAAAAAGGCGAGCGTGACGGTGGCCCGCGATCGTTGAGGACGAGGAGGCGCGACGACGCTAAAATCGCTCCGAAGTCGGTGACACGTGTTGGGTACTCAGGCGAGCAGGTTCGGAGGGTGACTCAGCTGAGATAGAGCATGGTGTTCGACTCAACGTCGTGCAGGCCTTGGAGGCTACGGGTTAGGATAACTTGTAGAAGAAAGAGAGGAGGGAAAATCAAAACGCACAGCAATCAGATATACATAGCAGTCGATCGCTACACCCTTGAGTTGAAACGGCGTCGCGGCGAACAGCCTTCGCCCCGATAATGTCAATACTGACGACCGCAGAACATGCAGGCAGGAAGGAAGACTTACACATTTCTGTATCGGAGTTCGCTGTGAGTGACACAGCTCCTTTGAGCGCAAGATCGACTCAAAGGGCGATAGTCGAATTGGGCGTATTTCGATTACACTCTGTAGAGCTTGTGCATAAGCCGCTGGGTAACTTGGCTTGAGATTAAAAGCTTGGAAGGGAAAGAAGAAAGTTAAACCCACAACGATAGAAATGGACCTGAAGAGCACCATACGCATACACGCCTAATATCGGGGGCGCTGATTATCAGAGGGCACGTGGAGTAGCTATCAGCGTGAGGTACACACGCATCCCTCGAGCTGGGAGAAAGAGGAGAAGAGGTCTAGTCATTGTAGGACGCACTGCCGACGTGGAAGTTAGAATGAGAGACGTTAGAAAGAAAAATACCACTTGCTGACGAAAACGATCATGAGTGAGCATGTCGGAGCAACGCAACGGGGTAAAGCACATTCATGAAGGTTCGTAGTCGGCATGGTAGTGGTGGCAAAAATCCCCGCATTTCCATTCGTTTAGAGATAGGGACATCGTAGAGCGCGGTCTGAACTCGATAAAACAGGCATAACTCGAGTAAATAACTGCATCAGAACGATTTAGCAGGGCAGTTTCTTTCACTCTGTTCAGGGTACGCACCGATTTCGAACCCAACGACCCATTTCTTGCCAAATCAGCCATGAATACCGCGCAGGGTTTCCAAGCGCTCTTCCTTGCCTTCGAACAAGTCTTCCCATCCACCTCCGTCGAACGATGGTCATTTTCGCGTGCGATGGAGTGAGACTGCGAGTGTTCGTACTAGGGAACACGGGCGGTGCAGATCTCCCTTTCGTCCGCGAAGCCCCCTCGCGCTCGTGACGGGCCACTGCTTGGATGTGTTGAAGACACGCTGTAGTAGTGAGCTCTGGGCCGAGCTGCCCAAGCTGGATCAGATTAGATAGAGATCCTCAGTAGCATGTAGCACAGCCTGTCTGCATGTAGACGCCGCGCGGTCCTGTGACGAACACATCCTTGCTTGCTTCCTGCCACTGCGTGCTGCCTGACCGCGCGCCTGCTCGACGCGTTCCCAAGCCTTGCCAGACCCGAGCTGCTAGGGTAGGCTTGATTGGCCTATCCCAACGCGGTCGATTATGGCTGGAATGGGGCAGCTGAGGACCTTCGTCTGGGATACGCTGGGTGGTCGAGCGGGGCGGAGAGACAGCGGCGGTTTAAAACACGAGTAAGCCTCACTTCTCTGTCGGGGGAGGCACGAAACAAGGAGGAGCGTGTATGCGCAGTAAGAAGTGCAGTGATCGTACGCCTGACGGTGGCGAGCATGCCTAGATAGTCGAAGGGGTGAAACGACCAGTTCGTAAATGAGAGGCTTACCATCGTGCTCTAGGTGTCCCTCCTTATTGATTATCAGTGGTCCGTTCCAACCGAATTTGCCGCGATACTTACTGCTTCGGGTTTTAGTATTCCGAATAACGTGTCTTCAGCACGAGTTCTCGATGAAAAGGTAGTAGCAGTTGGGTAAACGACTCATGCTGGAAAGTGAGCGAAAGATTTGTGACGAGGCGGAGAGAGCCGGAACAGGCCCAAAGCTGACATAAACTTCCTAAAGGGTCCTCGGCAATCAGCGGCAGCGGTTCCTCACCTTGACTCGGACACTGATGCTTCGTCAATATGTAGGCCATTGACCTCTCAGATTTCAACATTCAGAAGTATAAAGGCACATAATATGTCTCGTAGACTGCTCGAAAGATAACTGATATCAGATTATTTACTATGTAGTCTGTTTCTTGAATCCAGCACGGAAGCGCATCGCCCATCGTGCTTCTCTTATTCGCACCTGGGGGTGGGATAAGCAATACTTAGACGGTAATATCATATGAGATGTGCCAATGGCGATCACGACATCAACAGCAGACTCACCAGTTTCCCGACAATATTAAACGGGTCATCCCTCCGTCTCCTGACGCGCAACGATATCCAACGCCTCCGACTCCGCCAATCCCTCCCTAAAGTTAAGCCTCGCCCCAGAAGTCGTCCAATCAGCCTCAATAGAACCGATTGATGGAGCCGACTCGGGCTCTGGCGAGTCGTCTCTGAAGTTAAGCCTCGCTCCGGAAGTCGTCCAATCTGCCTTGATCTTGATATCCGAGGGATCAGCTGATGCAGGTCGTACTGCTGGTAAGATGGAGAGGAGACCAAGTAAGGCGCCAAGTCGAATGAGGCGAGGCATGATGCACGAGTACAGCTGGGGTGTACTAGGGCGTGGAACAGGACGGGGTAGGCATATATATGCGGCGCGGGGTGGAACGGGGATGATCTGACAACTGTGTAAATTAAAATGGCGGCCAGTGTGTTGAGTAACAAGCTTAAAATAGCGAAACAAAAAGCCTAGGAACACCAGGGCTTATCTGACGGAAAGCAGGTGGTCGTGGTCATATCAGAGATCCACAATATGCCGTACCGTTGTTCTCGGACGGATTAGATAACGAGAAGATGCCTCATACTTCTACACAGGCGCCAATCCACAATTTCACAAGTCTCATCGTCACTGCTAAGTCAAATAGACATTTCGACTTGATCCATCAACCACCTCACGCCGAAGATACCTCAACTACATTGGAAAATACCGATCACGAGTAATGTCCGTCGCACTAATCAGAAAGGAAGAGTGTTTTTTATCTCGCAGCAGTGTGAGGGTCTGAGTTTCCGTAGACGGTCCAGGTGGAATGGACACCGGAAGACTGAGGAGAAGGATAGAATTTGAGACTCTAGGAAAATCATATGAGGTCGGGTTTTGCGCAAGCCAGAAAAATTGTCCTGCTCACCGGGGAGCCGACTTTAACGCTCGTGGCTAGTGATTGGCAGTGGTGTCATACCGCCACAAGAAGAATACGGGTTGGTTGAAATCAGTAATCCGGTATTCAAGGTAGAAGTATAGACACGAGACAGTTCGAAATCGCGTAGAGGAGGAAGAGACGCAGTTTGTAGGCCCGTAAAATTACTCAATGCGGAAGCCTTGAATGAGTGTTATGCCTTTAAATTTAACTGTACGACACACAAATCGTTACAATACACGGAGGAATTTGATGGGAACGACTAAGGTTAAAGCAGGTAGTTACGGAGGTCCAAGACATCATTGGATTAAATTTGTGAATCCGACTCATAGAAATCCTGCGCTGATTACCCAGCTCACATCGTCGTTAAAAACCGCAGTAGCGTCGAAGTCGTGAACACCACCATTACTGGCGATGAACAGTATCGCATTAAAGTGGCGGAAATATCGGGTTGGGAAACTCCACGATCGAATCGTGTTCCCTTGACCATTAAGGCCAGCCTGCGGACAGTATGTGGCATCTTCAGAAAACAACTTACTTCCATCGTTAGCATTGAGTAAGACCTCGAAGTTCGAGTGCCTCAAGAAGCTTCCTGGCGAATCAACAGACTCGAAGGAGAAGCAGGCGCTGTTCCCGAGACCCGTGCGAACTGTCCAGCTAGCCTGCTGTTGGAGAGTGATGTCGCTGGACGATGTGACGACTTGGGTGTTGACGGTGGCGCCTGTGTGAGCGAGGAAGCGTGTCGTACAGCAGGCCGTGGTAGCCCGCAAAGTGATGGTGGAACCGACGGTAAGTGGAGGACCGCTAACCAATGATGTGGTCGCGTAGCCGGCTGCGACAATGTTCGCTTGGACTGCGTTCTCGGTAGCGTCGGAGGGAAAGCCAGACGTCATCACTCCCTCGTAGAATGTGCCTTGCGCACCGTTGCTGTTGTCCCCACCGATCCCCAAAATAATGGCGCCTTCCTTACTCATCGGGTTGTAACCAGACACACTGGGACGTGGACCGTTCCAGAAAGTCGATAGCGAGCCAGACTGGGCATTTCCTCCACGGATTGCCCAATTGTTTGGCTGTCCTTTGACGACGGCGGTGATGAATCGATTGGTGATGGTCGGGTCTCCAGAGTTGAGATGAACATTGGACCCTGAGAACAATCCATTTTCAAGATCCGCCATAATCCAAGGTCCGCTCCCGCTGCCGACGCCTGAGCTGGTCATATCTCCAAAATAGATAGCTTCCATGTGCCCATTGCCAGTATCGAGAGTGCTGGTTTCTGCATTCCCATAGTCGAAGCAGCACGCGCCATTGAAGTGCGTCCCATCGAGGACCGCGTACATCCCCTGCGCCGCGTCGCCTTTTGCCGTGCCGACGGCGGCATTGTTGCGGTAACCGCTGCCCGGATATAGGAAGACGCCATACGCTTTGTGGCCGTTCAGCGTAACTGGCGCACCAGTTGCGCTGGTGAGAGAGTCCATCCCGTTGACGTCTGGTCCGTTGAACCCTCCTGGCGGGGCCTGGGTAAGGTGATTACCCCGACCTGATTGATCGAAGATGGTAGTGATGACGCAGGTCGTGCTGGCGCAGAAGGAGTCTTGCACGGCGGAATTCGCGACTCCACCAGCGGACAGCGCTGTGATGTTGGTAATAGCGCTGTCGGAGCCGCGTTGGATTTGGTAGAGTACACCACTGTAGGCGTTGAAAAGCGCGCGAGTGGTGCTGTGTGCGGCGACACAGGGAGTGCCGCCTGAGGCATAGATGTCGCAAGGCCCAGCGTAGGCTACTAAGGCTAGGGTGCTTGTGGTTATCAGTACTGCGGCGAGTAACGTGCGCATTATTGTTAATGGGGAAAAAGCGGAGGATATATCGTCGCCTTTTAAGCTGAGTCTTCAAGTCACGGTCTAGGTATATTTATTTCCTACATAGCCTTCCCTTCGTTGTGTCGTAGTCTTTGGTAGGTAAATCTCGACTGCATTTTCCTGGCACCTGAGTTCGGTCATGTGGGGTAACCGTACATGTGACGGAACCACTGCGTGGAGCCAGGAAGTGGAGAAGAGGGAATGAATGGGAATTTATTGCTTTGAATTTTCTCCCGAGGAATATTCAAAACTCGTACATCTGAATAGGCAATATACTCTCATCCCTATGATAAATTTGGACAGTTCTCCAACGGTAAATTATCTATGTTTATGCCTTGGTCGGCAAAATTTAGGTGTGTTATTGTGCACTCCTGTTCCGCGTAGCCTCTGTCCTCTTTTTATGTTGTAGTTTCCCTGTACTCTCTCAGCAACTACTTACCGGAAACGTCAAGGTCGGAGTAGAGTGCTTGATACACGGTCGCATCATGATCTCATCACGATTGTTCACTTTCCTTATTTGGCTCACATCCCGCCTGCTCTCAGTTCGTTCGTACCTCTGGGTCTTGATTGAGGCGAACTACAATAAAAACAATTCGCAGTTTTAGGCTTGGGAAGAAATCTTTCTGACCGTCCCGTCCGTTATGTAGGATAAATACTATTCCGACATAGAAACGGTTAAGGCGGTAGCAGATGCTGCTCGTACGCGAGTGTATTTATTCATTCCACCGCATTGATTCATGTTGTAGAGGTAGGTTCATTCAGATACGCAAGTTTTCTCGAATGGGTTTTTAGAGATCAATATTCAGCGCGGGCAATAGTGTAGTACTTACTCTATGCTTTACACCATTGAGCGTCAGAACTCCTTGGGAATGAATGCCTTGATACGCTGCCTGGCATACTTACAGTGAAAAAAAACGTCGCAGGAGAAACCAACGTCGCAGGAAGACCACCTCCTCCCTTGCGTAGGACTGTTTGAAGGATGACCATTATATCGTCTGTCGAGACTTATTTTTACATTGATGACTTGATGTCAATGTACTCGTAATACCGGCCCACTTCCTACCACCCGACCACCTGCAAAGTAAAGTTCTCGTGCTTCTCTTAGTCTCGTACCAAGATTGTCCACTCGGAGGGGGTATCAGACGCGTCTCTAATCTTGTGTTGTCATAGCGAGTGCATTAACCAATGAATATCTGACCTGACAGGGTTGGCAACCATTCCACGTGTCTGGTGATCTGAGGTCGCAATTAGACGCTTGATCCGCCTCGAGTAATTAGGCATCAGTCGGTACGTTTGCCAATTTCATTCCACTTTCCAGTATAAGGGACAACATCAGGTTTCAACGTTGAAACAGTGATAACCTGTTGAGCTTAAGGGGATTGCCTGGACACGGTCATTGCCGTTAGTTGCTATGATTTTTCGTGGGATTGTACTATATTAGTTCTAGTGTCAGTATTTCTAATGTTCCGATTCAGATGGCACTGTCACATTTCAATTCGAATTTCGAAGACTACGCCAGAGAAGTCATGATATCTCGTTCATGGTTCTATTTGGATTGAAAACCTCTCGTTGGGTTTAATTGAACGCTACACCGCTTTTACCATACTAAGAAACCAAGCCAGTTGTGAAATTACTGTCTTGCGAACAAGGGGACTAATTTCTCGAACATGATACCTAAAACCTCGCCTATCATTATGGCATGACTTTGTGCAACCACTGGGCTCAATGGTTACCGTGTTACCTGACTGGCGAAGTTTACTCTACACTTCTATTACCTCGTTGCTTCCAGGATGCGGTTGCAGATCCCCAACACAGTTTAGTGCCGTAGATGAGGAGACGGCTTCGATATCGACTGAAGAAATGGGCATATAAGACTTCGAGATGAGATAGTCAAGGGTCACATTCCCCTCCACCATGTCCGTTGTTCCTTCGTTCTCACCGGCTTTGATCGAAGAGTTCTACATATTTCACATCGTGCTGTGCACGAGGGGTGTGTTTCTGGTCGCACTTGCTCTTAGGAAAGCGGAAACTAAGAGGATATCTAGTGGCTTCTGCTTCTATAATAATTTACGACCACAGTAAGCTAGCGACATCCCAATCGCAAAGACAGGTCTGATGTAATTTTTTCTGCATCCCACCAGTTGTGACTCTCGACCGCGAAGTGAGTTACTTTTGTTCAGCCTTTTTTTGGCTTATAAATACATGCATAGGTGATCTCCGTCTGGGTATGTTTACGGGAAGTCACTTCGCCCGTGTACATTTCTCACATCGACGTAGCCCAGCAGGTGGTCATTAGCAAAAGTCCTATTTTTAACCGTCAGTAGGAATGATTATCAGTATTGTTAACGTTCAGTCTTTCATAGAATCGCTATTTCGCACTGAATGTGGCTATGTACTAATTATCTACAATTTCCGAAGTCTTCACATTGATTTATTGTTGACCTTTAGGTTGATTGTATATCGTATGCAGGGCGAATTCTTGGCACTTATGCGAACTTACATTGTTCATACAGGGCAACTTAAGACAGATATAACACCTATGGTGCGTTCCAGTTCCGGGTCAAAACTCTATTCCTCATTTATAAATTATTAGCTGTACGTTTACTTTCCAGGATCCTTCTGAGCAAGTATCTAAATTCTGGACTTAAATTATCACCTCTCGCACCCCAGGTGTAAGGATTCAAATTCTGAAAAATTTCCTGAAATTAATATCACTGATTCAGGTCGTCTTATTGTCGAATATGAGGGGTTCACGGGACTATTCTCATGTGCGCTTGCAGAAGGTCGGCGGTGGATTTTAACTCTACTCAGAGAGAACTTCATCGATATGAAAAGCTAACAAAGTCAACAGGAATTCTTCAATTACGATTATACGCTCTTTATTCATTGAACAAAAAAATTCTTGTCATGATGTTGACAATATATGTGGCTTGCCTGACTGTTTCTGCGTGGATCGTCGAGACTGCAGCATCCCTTACATTCTTTAGTAGGTCCTAAGCCCTTATAGTCGCCTCTCGCGACATTCTAATGTTCTACAATAAAGCACTGGTCCCATTACAAACCCCATTCGGACCGTTCTGCAAGAGTACCACCATTCCTTCTTTTTACTATACCTTTTGGATCCCTTTAATATTCTTTGAATGCCTACTATGCACCCTGGCAGTTGCTAGTGGAATGCGCAACTCGTCTAACGCCAATGGCTCAATCTTCCACCGCGGTCGTCGTCTTATTTATATTCTTATCAGGGATTCGGTGATATATTTCATTGGGTTCGTCCGGTTGGATAACTCCCCTAAATTCACCTGGTACTTATTTGATATTTGACAGAGTCGGTATCATATATCTGATCTGCTTGATTGTTTGGACAAAAGGAACTGTACGTCCTGAATATATTAACGCCGATATGTTAACCGATCTAAACACTAGGGCATCATTCTGCAAGCGCCGATTGCCTTTTCGATCGCCATGTCCTCTGCACTCGGAAATAGATTAATTCTCAACATTCGAGAAGCGGAGATAAATGAACAGTTTACGAGCATTCGCATTGAAGAAACTCTTCGCTTTAGGCAAGGAAGTGACACTGCTGGCGCCACGACGAGTGAAAACCTTGCAACTCGGAGACCAAATTTGCGTATCTTCGATCGAGTGCTTGGTCAGATTGAAAGCCAAAACGGAAGAAATTATGAGCGCGGGGCCACATCGTTTGTCTGACCCTCTACAGTTCCAACTTTACAGCAAGTACAGCCACGCCTCGAAGGACATTATTTACAGTATTGAAGGACTAAATTTTGGACATATATTGTATGGACATTCGAAGTTAGACGAGAATATCAGAAAAATACGGATGATGCCCATACATTGAGGCTCGATTTTTTAGATAGAGTTATACGTAGAGCCCGCGACAATCTGTGTACTGGAACTTGCCGCCGAGTAGGTAATACTTATCAAAAAATAGGACTGTCGCATAGCCAAATGATTCAACTGACGTTTTCCGTTAACGTGGCGAGGACTATGTACTCGTATTTGAAAGACTGAAGACTAGCGACGTGAATATCACCACGTTGTCGCCTCGTTGTCGCCTCGTGTATCTGTGGTATTCAGAGACATGACTCGAGGGTGAATGCTGCAAGAATAGGATAAACATGTGTTAGCTGTGCCTCGAAAGGCGGCTCGGTTTTGGACTTATTTACAATGATCATGGGTATTTGATTCACTCTCTGTTCACAGTTTGCTTCCGTTGAATTGAGCAGTGGAAGTTCGAACAAAAGTACAACATGAATACGGTGACTCTTACTATATGATCTTCGGTCTTATGGGCCTATCAACTACGTTTTTTTTTGGCAACACAATGAATGTAGCCGAATCTTATAATACCTCGTCACGAGGTGAGTGGTGAGCCGGTGAAATTTGCAGGCCATCCCCCGTCAGCGCTCACACTGCTGGAAGGGGATTATTCTGCGACGCGCAGAATCGGCGCAGAATGTAATGTGAGATAACAAAATTCTGCATACCGTAGAATGTATTTTTCTGCACCAATTCTACTATTTGGCAGATTTTTCTCAGAAACTTCTCAGAATTTGTAATTCTAATTGTCTATTGCCGTCGGCAGAATGTCAACTTCTGCGACGATTCTGCGACAAATAAAATATTCGCAGAATTTTACATTTTGCTTAAATTCTCCAATTGGCAGAATTTATCATTCTGCACTCGGAAATGCAGAATCTTCGCAGAACTTCCGCAGAATGGATTGATTTGGCAGTGCTTACACAACTTGGCAGAATTTTGTCAGAATTTTTCCTTCTGCGGTTACGCAGAACAATAAGTTCTGGTCATGGGAGAATTTAGATAAAAAGTAAAATTCTACAAAAATTTAGATTACCTGAGAATCGGTTCAGAAATTGAAGTTCTGCCGACGGCAGTACACAATTAGAATTTCTAATTATGAGTAAATTCTGAGAAAAATCTGCCGAGTTGTAGAATTGGAAGAAAATAATAAATTCTACGGTATGCAGAACTTTGTTATCCCACATTACATTCTGCACCGATTCTGCGCGTCGCAGAATATTCCCCTTCCAGCAGTGTCAAATTAGGCATAATGAAAGTGCCATGACTTTACTCCGACCACCCAGGAAAGGCGGAGTAATGTGGATTCTGTAGATAAACGACCCCCCGTAATCACCATTCGGACGAGCTATATATCCTCTGCGTTTCAATTTGAAAACAGTAACCCTCCATTCACTGGACTCAGGCAGATGTTGATTTCTACTAGCGAATTATCAAGAGCGTATATCAATGGCCTTTGGGATGTTCAAACTGCACGTTATGCGCGAAGTTGGTCTTCGTGACGCCTATCTCACACACTCTTTCTAACCTCGCATAGTCGCCTCAATTGCGCTGGTCTTGTATGACTACTGTGAGCGATGACGGTCCACCTGCCTGTTCACTGTTTACCTCAATTGTTCCAAGCGATAACATTGTACGATGAGGTGCACCGAAACGAAGAACATATCTGGAATTTGCGATCTGATCTAGTTTTATCAGGTGGAATTGATCTGGGTATTTTGCGTCCATTCCATCGGACTCAAGTTGACTGAGATGACACTGATTAGAAGGTCAGGTGGTCGTATGTCACCATCTTATATTTCTTGGTGAGAAATTTGGACTTGATTTCTCAATGAAACTCTGACAACGCAGGCAGAATCGGTATTACTTCCTTGCTATCTGCATGTGAGGAAAGGTTTACCCAAGTACACTGGGCTCAACCTGTTTGAATTAATCTACTGTCCCGTTTAGCTTCAACCTCTATGGTCAGGATATGCCTACCGCTCCATTTTAATTTATCTCTGAAGGTTTCACAAGCTCGCTATACTCCAAATATCACAGATAAAGTTCGTTGTTTGTCTATGAAATTGCGCTCACTTAACCTTATTCTACTGTAGTTGTATGTTGTTTCCTCTTCGCTTCATCACCGCGAGCTCAATGATAGACGTAACTCGTGCCCAAACCATAATCGATACAGCTGTAGGTTTTAAGTCTTTTTATAAATGCTCTGTCGATATATTGACACCGTGTCTCCAAAGGTTCTGGATTTTTCCAAGAGGAAGGATGGACCGGCTTATTCGCGATTATGGCTGCACAAGGTCACTCATAAATTCGACAGAGACGCCCAATAAGAAAACTGAATCAGCCAAATGCTACAGCCATTCTGCAAGTTCGAGTTTATGCTTTGTATGCGCTCGACAAGAAAATTCTCGCGTTAATGATCAGTTGCTATATAATCTTGTCCGCCATTTCTGCGTGGGTAGTTGGGATGACTCTAAGCGAGTTCAACGGTATTCTGAAATCCTCCATTCCCCTGTCTCCCTCAGATAGAGCTAGCTAACTCTTTTATTTTCTTTTAGTCACCGCGCTTGTGGTTCCAGGAGGAAGATCCTGCGTAATCACACCGGTTTCTAACTTCGGATATGCATTCTGGATCCCAATACTCGTCTTTGATTTCATGTTATTCTGTCTTGTCATCATAAAAGCTTTCAAGGAATACCGAGACTTTGGATCCTCTATATTCCGTGGGGGCAGAAGCTTGTTTGCAATCCTCGTCAGAGATTCGGTGCTTTACTTCCTTGTGTATGTGGTCTTGCTAAACTTTGCTTTGATGCAAGACGGTTAATTTCTGGGTTGTGTAGCATCCTCATCGCGTATATCGTATCCCTGGCATTTTGGTTAACAGAACGAGTATGTATACTTATTCTGCATAAGACTTTCAATGGCAGCCCAATATTCGATTTAGATTTCAATATATACGGCACCGGCTGCGTTTTCCTACGCGTTATCATGGGCATTGGCGAGCCGCGTCTTATTTAACTTACGTGCAGTCAATAGTATCAGTACGGTTCAACTTTAGTTATTGTAGCCAGACTGTAGCAGACGTAGAATAAGTAGTTCAGCAAGGAGGGTTTCTACCCTTCCGAACCTCGCTCTCCGCCAACTCCAAGAACTGGCGTTCACACTTGGCCCTTGAATAAAGGTGCAGCCCATGAGCACTGGAAACGAAAGGACCCACCACCAAAGGACCGACTGCGAAAGAACCGATCAGTCCTTGTTCGCTCTCATGTAGCTTTCGTGCAGGAGAGGCAAGCAAGGTGAGATTCCGAGAGGTCAAGGGATGAGAAGGAATTCAAAGGGATGGAGAAGCAAACGAGTGCAAAGAGCAATCGATCGACCGTAGGTAGAGCCCATAATTACTTGAAGGTTTCTAAAGCGCGTACGAGGAAAACCTTGAGATCGGTGATCGGAAGGTGGACCGACCTAGGCAATGACACATTAATGACAGTTGAGAGTCACACTAGTGTATACGTGGCCCAATCAGTATGCACAAAGGCACAAGAGTTGAAGGGAGAGAGCGTAGTTCCATGAAAATTACTGCCCCGAGAACTAAAACAAGGTCAAAAAACCGATTTCCCTGACACTACAGTCATCTGACGGTCCTTGGGACACTGACGTTCCTTGGGACAAGCGCAATTGCGGGCTCAAATCTCTCTCTCTTTGCGTGAAATTTTGCACTCGAATAGAATTAGTATAGATACATGTTCTTGTAAAATTTGAAGCCGATCTGAAAACTCCTGCAGCTGCGAGACCAGAAATACTTCAAAAATATGAGCTATTTTGGGTGGATGCATTTTCTCTCACGGGGTTGTTTCACTCCGACTTACTTTTTGGCATAAAAAATTTCATAGCTAATAAGTGGTGGTCTTTACCCATAAAATGTACCCGAAATAGAGGCTTTTGATCAAGAATTGACGAGGGAGGAAACGTTTTTGTGTGCAAACGTGACAAATTGATGAGCTTTTCTGGTGTCGTGACATTTTTGATGGGCAGACCTTGCTTCGAAATGGCTGTGTCACATCTGTCCCAAGGAACGTCAAACGTGACATTGGAGATTCTCTCTTAATTCACCTCCACTGCATCCACTTTTGCGAATTTTATTATGAAACTTCACAAATGAGTGTAAAATAAGCTCTTAATTAACATGGTGTAACGATTTTTTCCCCAAGTTGTACGAGAGCCACGATATAAAATGTTGTCCCAAGGACCGTCAGATGACTGTACTGGGTCAGACTATTTTGACAAGAGTCAAAATGCCTGTGCACGTCGCTTGACTTTTGTGAACGAGGGTGTGTGGAAGATAGACCCGCCGTGGGGTGTTTCCCAATTTAAACACCGCCACGGTTAGTTCCGAGCCTGCAAGGCGTGCTCCGTTCTTGTGCTCCGCCCTATCAACCCCTCTTTTTTTCCAACGCCGTGTATATGTCGGCATATGCATCTTATACCTCATCACAAGGTGGGTAAGCCAATGAAGTTTCCAGGTCATCGCCCCCGTCAGCGCCAAAAGTCGGCACACTGAAAGAGCCGTGATCTTACTCTGACCGCTCGGGAAAGCGGTGTAAAAAATGGTTTTCCTAGATAAACTATCCCCCGAAATCACCGTGGACGAGCTATATATCTTGCATCTTTCAATTTGGAAACACTGACCTTCCCTTCACTCGATTCGGACAGATGTCGATTTCTACTAGCGAATTATCAAGAGAGTATATCAATGGCCTTTGGGATGTTCAAATTGCACGTTATGCGCGAAGTTGGTCTCCGTAACGTCGATCTTACGCACTCTTTCTCACCTCCTGCAGTCTCCTCAATTGCGCTGGTTATGTATGACTTCTGTGAGTAATGACGTTCCACTTTACCACTAATCGTCTTAACCGCATTCCAAGTGATAACATTGAACAACGAGGTGTGCCCAAAGGTTGAGTAAAAATGGACTTTGCGATCTGATCTGGTTTTATCAGGTGGAACTGATCTGGGTATTCTCGCATTCATTTCGCCGGACACCACGTTAACGAGGTGACACTGATTAGAAGGTCAGGTGGTCGTATGTCACCATTTTATATTTCTTGGTAGGCATTTTGGACTCGATTTTTCTACGAGACACTGAAAATACAGACAGAATCGGTACTACTTCTTTGCTGTTAGCATGTGAGGAAATGATTTCTCGCCTCCATGGTTCATCATCCACGAATTTAATTTCCCCGTTCCATTTAGCTTCAACCTCTATGGTCAGTTTATCCACAACGCACCCTATTAAACCATCTCATTAGGTTTGGGTAGCCCGCTATACTCCAAATCTCACAAATAAAGTTCGTTGCTTGCTGATGAAATTGTGATCTTCCCCTTCACTTAATTTTATTCTAGTTGTATGTTGTTTCGCGTTCACTTCGTCACCATGAGCTCAATCATAGACCTAACTCGTCCCCGGACCATAATCGATACAGTTGTAGGTTTTAAGTCTCTATAAATGCCTGGTTAATATACTTGACATTATGTCTCCGAAGGTTCTGGATTTTTCCAGGAGGAAGGATGGACCGGCTTATTCGCGCTTATGGCTGCACAAGGTCACATATAAATTTAACAGAGACATCCGATAACAGAACTAAATACTCTCACTTCTACAGCCATTCTGCAAGTTCGAGTTTACGCTCTTTATGCCCTTGACAAGAAAATACTCGCATTAATGGTCACCTGCTACATATTATTGTCCGCTATTTCTGCCTGGGTAGTTGGGACGACTCTAAACGAGTTTGACGGTACTGTGAAATTTTCCATTTCCCAGTCTCCCTTGGATAGAGCTAACTAAATCTTTTCTCTTATTTTAGTCACGACGCTTGTGGTTCCAGGAGGAAAATCCTGCGTAATCACGCCAGCATCCAACTTCGGATATGCATACTGGATTCCCGTGCTCCTCTTTGATTTCATGTTATTCTGTCTTGTCGTTATAAGAGGCGTGAAGGATTACCGAGACTTCGGATCAACTATATTTCGTGGGGGCAAAAGCCTTCTGGCCATCCTCGTCAGAGATTCGGTGCTGTACTTCCTCGTGTATGCGATCTTGCTGAACTTAGCTTCGATGCAAGGCGGCTAATTTCTCTGACCAGCATCCTCATTGCGTATGTTGTATCGCTGGCATTTTGGTTAACAGAACGTGTATGTACCATTTTACTCTGCGTAAGACTTTCATGCAAACCCAATATTCTATTTAGATAGCAATATACGAAGCGCCAGCTGCGTTTTCATATGCACTTTCATGGGCATTAGCGAGCCGCATATTATTTAATTTACGTGTAGTCAATAATATCAGTACAGTTCAAATTTAGTTGCTGTATCCAGACTGTAGCAGACGTAGAATAGAGTAGTTCAGCAAGGAAATCTTTACCCGTTATCTCCGCCAAGCACCGGCTTTCCATATTTGGAGACCGCTTCGGTAAGTTCCGGCAGGTCCTATCCCTCTCCTGGTCGTCTTTTCAGGACCTCGACAATGCGAGTCAAAGATGTCGTTTTGATTAATAAACGTCTTGTAATATCCTTAAAGCATTTATTAACAAAATGCAGTAAGTACTGGCGATGTATTTTGTGCTTCAGGCTTACATTCCCCTCTTTTTTGTCGTCCCTAGTGTTTCACCAGGTCATTTATAAATCCACCTAATTAGTTCTTTAGGTTCATTGAACAAAATGGTGTCGATTTATTCGTTATTTCTGCCACCGCAGATCGATAAATCTCCTTCAAATTATTATTCCACCTTAATGACAATTGAATGTATATTTGTCCTTCCGCTCTTCCGTCCTTCAATGAATAGATTTACTTCAATTTGTCCATCCGGTCATATATTAACTTCCCTAGTTTTTTATTTCAGTCTTAGAGTCTTCTCGGTATGTATAAATTCCCCTGAATTATTCCTTCGGTCTTGAAGGCGTACAAGAATAAAAGTGTCAAGGTTTATTCTACCTGCTTATTCACAAATCCAGGAAAGTCTTTACTTCACCGCGAATGCAGCAGTGAAGAATAAAAGCACACCAATTTGTTTTTCCTCCCTCTACTCATGTATAAAATGACCTGGATTGTTCATTCGGTCACAAAAACCTCAAGAATGAGTACACTCAAAATTATTCTTCGACTGATGGATGACTCAGGTCGTATTTATTCTTCCTACTGTCATGCATAAATCCCCCTAGACTAGTCTTTCGGTCACAAACCCTCAAGGATAAACGTGCCCGAAATTATTCTTCCCGCATGTGACTGATGGATGACTCGGGTCGTATTTATTCTTCCCCTGTCATGCATAAAATCACCTAGACTAGTCCTTTGGACGTCAAACCCTCGAAAAATAAATGCGCCTAGAGTTATTCTTCATGCCTTCGGTCATGTATAACTTTCCCTAGATTAGTATTTCATCCTAGAGCTCTTAAGAATAAATGCGCCTGAAGTTATTCTTCCTGCTGTCATGCATAAATTCCCGTAGACTAGTCCTTCGGAGGTCAAACCCTCGAAAAATAAATGCGCCTAGAGTTATTCTTCATGCCTTCGGTCATGTATAACTTTCCTCAGATTAGTATTTCATCCTAGAGCTCGCAAAAATAAATGCGCCTAACGTTGTTCTTCTTGCTGTCATGCATAAATTCCCGTAGACTAGTCTTTCGGTCAGAAAACCCTCGAAAAATAAATGTGCCTAGAATTATTCTTCGTGCCTTTGGCCATGTACAAATTTCCCCAGATTAGTCCTTCGCCCTAAAGCTCTCGAGAAAAAATGCGACCGTTAATTTACTTGATCTATATTTGTTCTTTCTGCATCCTGTCATGTATAAACTCGCCTACATTAATCTTTCGGCCTTGGAGAATAAACAGGCCCTTAGTTATCCTTCCCCTTATGGATAACCCACTTCTTATATATACGAGCTGCGTCTCACAGCACCGCAGAATAATCAAATAAAAATTTGACGGTCACGATGAATAAATTTAACTAGCTACTCCGACACCATGATGTTTCCGTGACATTCCAACATATCTGTAGCATCACGACCATCCATCAATCCCAGTCTTGTATCCAACCCAGCCCACAGTTTAATGCAATTTTCTTTTATACGCTGACGAATTGAGGCCTGATAAAGTGCATAGGAAACTTTACCCTCACGAAGTATAGATTCCGAGGCCATCTGGACAGCAGCGAGTCGTGCATCCAGCATTTGGTTAATTGGTGCTGCTGATACTTCCTGAGCCCTTATTTTCCATTGATGCACCTGGAAGTCAAAGGTAACAATGACACGCCTCATCTCTTCGCGTAACAAAAGGCATTCCTCTTGCCAGCGATGGGCACGTGCTCGAGCTTTGCACCACTCGACGCGAAGGGCTGTAAAAAAACTCAAATTCAGTAGTGAGTTATGTCACGTATGGAATACCTACCAGCATCTGTCCGATCATTAGTATTCGTCTGGCCTGAACCCTCGACAGTCCATATCCACGTCAATTTTTTTCTGCCTTCGCCCACTTCATTGTCAAGAGAGGTAAGCCCTTTCAAGTCACCCGGCTCCAGCTCACGGAATGTCTTAGCCCATTCAAACTCCAAGAGCGGCAGAGAAAGACGATTAAGTGCACCAATTACATGTTTATACTTGGTGGCGGCAGCATTAACTTTGTCCTGCACTCGTTGAAGAAGTGTATTACTTTTGGTGTTTTGACGCTGCCCGCGGACATGTTTCTGCTTCGATTTTGTCATGTGAGACCGCAACAAGAGAGAAGAACGGATATCATCGAGAGTTGTACTGGCCTGAGCAATTCGAAGGTCAAATTCGTGCCGTAAAAGGCGATGATCGACTGGAACGACGCCAATAACCTGAGAAGGTAAGTAT
This sequence comes from Galerina sulciceps, assembly GCA_023014345.1. Classification (NCBI taxonomy): domain Eukaryota; kingdom Fungi; phylum Basidiomycota; class Agaricomycetes; order Agaricales; family Galerinaceae; genus Galerina; species Galerina sulciceps. Next base: position 145,801 of record JAEDXJ010000044.1, read on the forward strand.
AGGGGTAGGTCTTGAACCGCCAGAGGCACTCCACCACCCTCTTGATCCACCTTTGCCCGTAATGCTGCGAGCCCTGGAATGTAAAGGTGTTCAATCTCGATCCACGCATCGATCCTCCTGCGTAATGAGTTCGAGCGCTCCAAAACCTTAGCCTTTTGAAGACTTGTTGAGTGAGATCCCAGTTCAGCTGTGTCGTGTGCCAGGCGGCGCCTATAATTTAATGGGGATGGGTGTTTGTCGACATAACAACATGGGTACTGACTGCAGATCCTCGTATTCCAGTCCGCGGTAAATCAGCATGCTCGCTGAAACGTCTTCGTGAAGAACCGCATGCTTTCCCGCAGCCAGTGCTGCTGCATCTTCTTCAGCCAATCGAAGTCGAACTTGAGCATCAGAGATCGCTTGGGAAAATGAGGCAAATATATCAAAGAGATGAAAACGACAGACCGATATGTTTATTAAAGAACGGATTTGGTTTGGTGCGATCCGACTCCCAAGCCAAACATAATGCAGTCCATGATGATGTTAAGTCGACTGGCAGAGCCGCGTCAAACTCAACAAATGCGGAAACATGCTCCTCCCGAAATTTCATCGCATCCTCAGATTTCCGAACAAAGGTTTCAGCTGATATATTTTTAATACATCTAAGAAATTAAGAGAAAACTTTAAGCGTTAATAATCACCAATTTGCGAAATCTTTGCCCAGTTGTAATCGCCAAAATGGTCATCAAGCGTGTCACGACGTGAACCAGGACCCATCTCCCTTGTGCTCGAAGCGACTGCGTTTGCCGCTGACCAACCGCGTTCTGGGGCTTCTCCGTCAGTCCTTCCTACCCAGGGAATAAGGTTGAACGAATAGTCAATTTGGCATTGAGGGACATGGGCGGGGAGATGAAACTTTGGCACCAGGTAGGTGAGACTAACGTCCCGAGACGATATCGGGTTAGGCGGGTAGATTGCGCATCGAGAAACAAGTTTGCGAGACCATTGACATGCAATATCGTACAATACGATAAGTTGTCGGGGTGGGTTGTTTCGAATGCTTGACAAGAAAAAATAGTCCATGTTGACATAGCTGGTAAGTGTGCAGTGGTTAAGTAAAGTAACGAATGACAATATATAGCGTACCGTTCTCCCTTTTGAAGGTCCCCCACCGACGTAGGGCGCTTCATGTCATGACGACTACACTCCGTGGTACCCAAACCACTAGCAGCCGTTCCTGCTCCACCTCGCATACTCGCAGATTTGATAGCGTCGTGGTTGTTGCACGTGCTCTTCTCGCTAGGGATCTTATCGTCAAATTCTTCCAAGTATGCCTTGAAGTTCTTCTCCTCTACTACATAAGCATACCCGTGGTTCAAACCTGGATCACGTTCATCTGTAGAAACGTTCATCCGTTTCAAGCGGAAGTTGGCATCGATTCCGAGGAACAACGCATAAAGCCACCTGATGAGAAGAGGTCTATTTCAGTGATGATGGACGTTGAATCACAAAAAGGGACGCACTGATCTTTTGCTGGCCGTAATTTCCAGTCAGCAGGGAGGTTTACTCCTGGAATTGGACACGCTGGGCAAACGACTGCCAATTCTCCCTGGGCAGTGCCGGCAACCCCAGACGATGAGTGTCCACGACCCATCCTTTTGAGTAACCTCGTGTGTCGCCATTCCCGGATGATGCGAAGAAAGGGGCGATAACGATCCTTGATTTAAAATATCAGAGACATTTGTTCATGAAGAATTAATGACTTACCGGTGGCGTCGCAGTCCCCGTGTTGTCCGTTCTTCTTGCCAGGGACTGATAGTACTCAAATGCGGAGACCTTAGAGGTGAAGCTGAGTACTTGAAATGCGTCTAGGACACGAAACGTCGCAGCCGTCCTAGGATCTGTTGTTGTGGAAGGGAAAAGTCGAGCGCGGAGTAACTGGATGTGCTTTGGGAGCGAGCGCTCGCAACCACAGTACTGAACTGAAACCTGGTGAATACCTTCAGAATCGATTACTGCGAAATCGTTGTTAAAAGCCGTAATCGGAATGGCACAGAAACCGGTGTCGGGGTGTCCGAGTTGGATTCGGAGTCCTACGTCTTTGAGCGTTGTCTTCTCGAAAAAGCATCCATTCCATTTCTGACTCCGATGTCAATATGAATCAAGGTATCCAAAAAAAAAGACATCGAACCTGAATACGATGAAATGGCTGGGTTGAGTGGCCCGCCACGATGCACGATGTGCAGTACAAGCGCAAGTCATGACAATCACGGCATCGGAAGCCGGAGCAGTCAACCAAAGTCTCGCAATCCAAACCTGCGCATTGGAACTGCGAACGAAGGTCTCCCCGTCCTTCAAGTCTTAGAAGTTCGTCCACGTAGGTGTCGATGTATGGCGTCCACAATGCAAGCGGGTTGTCCTTGAATTCCCATCAGAGATTGCCATAGGGTGAGAAAGCAAAAATCAAACCGCTTGTGTGCGAGCTCGCTTGCGCTTGATCTCGGCCAAATTTGGCAAATCTCGCAATCCCACAGCCTCCAATTCATGACAATCATCGTCGCCTCCTTCGTCATCAGAGTCGTTGTCGATGGGCTTGAGAGGGGGAAGTTCACATTCCATCTCCTGCCTGGAATGCTCAGACAGAGTTGAGGTAGGACGAGGAGGAGACGAAGGCACAGCAAGGAGAGTGTGAACAGCAGAGCGGTTACGCTCGTAGTGTATATGATGTTCCTGGGTGGTTGTAGGAAGTGGAACACCAGTCGGTATTCGTGGCGCGCGTTGGATATCAACGTCGGCGCGACGTTTCCCGTTTCTTGGAGCCATTCAGTTCGATGTGAGTCCTTACATTTAGCAGCCAATTTTCTAATGTGCTTTTATATCCCAGTTCACGTTCTAGACCACTTACAAACGTAGTACAAGAAGGCTATCCAGGACGTAAAAGTAATGGGACTACTCGTCAAGATCCACCTGAGCACTTGCACTTGGACCTGCAGTCGTACCAGAGGATTCCGAAGGACCTTCCTCACCAGCGCCCGAGGATTCTGAGGTACGTTCCTTACTTGTGCCCATGGGTTCTGAAGTACGTATCTTTTTGATAGGTCGAGGACGAGGGCCTGGCCCGGTGGTCATCGTCGCAATGATCGGAACCTCGAGAGCCTTTCTCTTACGATCTCCTGCATTCGGCTGGAAGCAATACTTGTAAATATTTCCAAGATAAGTAACTAATAAAAACGTACATTGAATCTAATCCCTGCTCGTGCCTCACAGATAGCCAAATACTCTTCCCAGCTTCGCTTGGGGGCAGCTTGGACTGTAGGAGGGGGCAATCCTGCAGTCGCCCATAAGATGTCTCTTCGAATGGCCTAAACAGAACAATAAGAAGATGTAAGTCGTGCGTCATTGACTCTGATACAGGTGATGTACCGTCCGCATTTTGCCCATAGTAAACTTGACTAATGCTTCGTCATTATCAAAATCCTTCAGCTTGAGCCTCCACCGAATGAACCACACCGTGTACACGTGTTCGAGGAAGTCTTGAGTTTTCTCCGCCGAAACAGCCTTCTTGTAATATGGGGCAAGAGAGGTGAGGAAATCTGCCTGAAGGAGGCGATCCGATTCGGAAGGCTTGATGACTAGTGACGTGTACTAGTGAACGTAAATTTCTGGAATAGTGAAGACAGAACCTGAATGACTCACCATGAACGGCGCCATTTTGGAACAACGAACAAGGACTCGACCGGAGGCAAAAGAAAGGGTTACACTTAACAAAGGACTGTCCTGTTTTAAGGCTTTGGTTCAACAAATCAGCATCGAATTATTCTTGACTCGCTGATAATTTTAACAGGCAAGAAACGAAGCATAGTGGAGTCGCTTTTTATTTTTGCAGGAAGTATAACTGGTGTCGAAATTGTTCATTCCAGAAACCGAACCACAATTTTGCTATTAATTATTGATAACATTGAGTGCCCTGTGCCATAACCAATCCTTAAATGTATGGTAGGAAACAACAGAGGGGTTGCAACCCCATAGACGACATATATTCCTCTGTTGACTACCTGCATTCGCAAAAATTCCAATTTACTGACTGTTGAATGGTCGTAATTTTTATCTACCTAACTATATAACTTTTATGCATGGTTGTCTGGGTAGAAAAAAAGGTCAGACGAACACCCATAATTGCCAGAAACCAACTCAGGTTCATATAGTAAACTTGACCAACTTTCTTCATGGGTCGACACGCTCTGTACAAAACACCCGAAGAAAAGATCGCTGCGAACAGAGCTAAAAGCAAGCGATCATATGACAGGTTCATTCTACGCTTTAGTCGCTGAAAACTAACTAAAATCTGAACTGGTAGAAAAAAAGTAGAAATTAACGAAAAAAGACGAAAAAAATACCGCAAGGAGCACCCGATACAAAAGTAAGTTCGTTAAAGGACCTGCACCGTGCTATTTGACTTGGTACAGACCAGCAGGTAGCAAGACTATCACCCAACCTTGCCATAAAGAAACCGAAACTGAGCGGGGTCTCAGGGTCTGGTTGGAGTGTGCCTCTCGCGTCAAACGCCGTGTCGTCAAAGTCACTAATGACGCTCCCTTGACTTACATGGAGGAACTCTATCAAGTCTGCGTCCAAAACAACGATACCCGACATATTCAGGAATCCGCAGTGAAGTTCCAAAAGTATCGAAAATCAATTTATCGCTATGAAAACAAGGTCCTGAATCTAATAGGCACCGGTTCCGCCCACAGTTCAGTGTGTGAGATCAGCCAAGAGGTGTGCCGGATAATCGGGTGGATCGATGAATTGCTATGTTACGCAACGATTAGCCTCCAGGAGGTCATTGAAGCCCACGATGCAAAACAGCTTTCTTATCAGACAGAGTAAATAGCACAAACAATCGGCCAAATATATTTATATCAGATTTACAAACATATACGGACAGCAAGTGTGACGAGCGACGATAACATAAACGATTTTAAGTCCATTTCATTGTACGGAGCGGCGCGGAGAGTGACAAGACGGAGAGACAGCGAAAGAGAAATGATTAGGTGAGGATAACGACAAGACCTGCATCGTGCGCTTCTTCAAAGGCTTGCATGGCGGCCTCCTTGGAGGCGTACTTCTTGAAGGATGCATGCGCCACTCCTGAGACAAGGGGCTGAACCCTAAACCTATCAAAAGGTCAGAATCAAGAACAAGTATGTATTTGAAGGAGTTATACGACTTACCACTCCTCAAAAACTCCAACTGCAAGACCAGCTGTAACCGTATACCACGGCTTACCAGTACCCTTCATGATATTATACTCTCCACACTTGATACATAAGTAGCCTCCCCCGAGCGGTCCGAAGCCACCGGGGTAAGCTCCATCAACGACAGCAGCATCGGAAGCGGCAGCAGCATTGGAAGCGGCAGCGGCAGCAGCGGCGGCGACGGGAGAGGGAGCAGTGGCGGGAGCGGGAGCAGTGGCGGGAGCGGGAGCAGTGGCGGGAGCTGGAGCAGCAGCGTCAGATGGTCCGTCCGCGGCAGCCTCGCCATTATCGATGATAACGAAGCTTCGCAGAGCTTCAGAGAGCTCAGCAATAAGGTCCGCAGGAGCCTTAGGAACGGTAACCCGTTCCGCACTGACAGGTGCAGAACGGTTAGGATTCCAAGGGGACTCTAAGATTTGCACTAAGTCATAAATTATGTCAACGAGGAGAGATAGAACTTACTGGCGCTAACGGAAACGGTAGGTATCGCCTTAGAGGGTGCGGCTGTGATCCATTTTAGAGCGACAGGTGGTGAAAATAGATTGTGGGACTTACTAATAGTCATGTCCGCTAACTCATTTTTAGCATCGACTGTGAAAATCCATGTCAGTGCGTGAAACGGTCATACGAGGCCATGGATGAATTACCTCCGACGTTGGCAGTAGAGGCACCAGCGAGATCAGTCTCCTCCGCAACCTTGTTTTTAATGTCGGCTGTAAAAATTGATGTTAGTGCGTGAAAAGGTCAGACGAGGTCATTGACGAGTTACCTCCTTTGGCACCTTGAGGAGAGGCACCAGTGATACGAGTCTCCTCCGCTATGAAAAATATGGTCAGCACGTAACAAGCATAAAAGAACGAACTACTTACCTGCCAGTTGGTCAATGGGGGAGATGACGGTAATACCCATCTCTCCAAGGCCCTGAATGACTTGTTCCAATGTAATACAAATGCCGTGCGGCAGGGGATCGGTGGAGGCGGCGTCGGACATATGCATGGTAAGTATATCGGGAAAGTGACAGTGTGAGATGGGTGGATCGATGGGAATTCAGGAACTGGTACCGTTACTTATAGTTTAGGACCGTGGGACCAACTATATAGTTGACTAAAAAATGCCACGGTAGTCGTTGAAGAATTTTGAAGAATAAATCTGACGAAAATAATACTTCCAGTAGAACTGTACAGGTCTTCGGCAAATTCCTCAGCCTCAATTTCTGGGTATACCTACTGAGTGGACGAGCGGAAGAGACGTCACAACTACAAAGTGCGTAACGTTTCCAATTGACCCCGCGCCCGATGGTGTTGACACTAATCGGGACAGATGCCGGCAGCACCCTGGGCCAATATAGCTCAATTGGAATTTCTGAACGATCGACTCGTCGCATTTGCGGCAGCCCAACGGTCGAAAAAGCTTCAGGAATTTCGGGACACCACCCGAAGAGATTTCTTCACTCTTTGGCCGACTGCAGAGAGGGAAGCGGAATCCTCGAAAGAAAAGGGATCGAAAGCAAAGGAGATCCCCGATATGTCTCACGAGGATTGGGTTAAGCTTCGGGGGGACGTGAGTCATTCACGTTCCATTTTCCGAGTCATAAGCTCACTATATTTTTAGGAGATCTATAATTGGTATAACAATCACGGTCTCAACAAGGGACGACGTACTGGGAAAGTCAAAACCGTCAAGATCTCGATGCCCACCTCAGCGAGCCGTGTGCCTTCTGAACTGCATGTTTACTCCAAAAAATATTATGAGAGCCGTGTCAAGAAGCTAGTTGATGCTGAAATAGGCGAGAACAAGCTCGACCGGAACCAACGCATCGCAATCGTTAACAAGCATCTCAAGGCAGCTTTTGAGAAAGAGTCAGAGGAAGTTAAAGCAGAAATACGTGCCGTGGTCGAGGAAGGACAGCGTGCCAGAGAACTTGCGAAGAAGGCGGATCGGGCTATCATTGAGGCTACTGACGTTTTGACTCCAGAGCAGCTCGTGTCGTACGTATATCAATTCGCCGTCTTTTTCAAGTCAATCACTAACATAAGTTAAGGGCTCAAGCGTCGCTTCACGACGTTATGTCTGATTTCTTTGAAACTATGGAGGAGCGTACGGGCTGGAAGTTCTTTTGTGTTGCCGGCGGACCAGATCCGTTGGCTGGTGGCGCAATCAGCACCATTGGAGTACATACGGGACTCGATCCATTCGGTAACTCCTTCCGTAAAGCATATGCGAATTACGAGGAGTCAATTTTAAAGCCGTACTCTGCTTTCTTGCACTCGGTTTACCGTAAGTTTTCATAACAAAATTAATTTAGGGGCTATCTAATTTATTTTTGTTTTGGGAACAGCCGAATCGGTACGACAGAAATATATAATGACTGATTCGCTGCCAGGGAAATCGTCTGAGATCGGAAATCGCGAAGATCTTGAAGAAAATGCCGCAGGTTTGGCAAACGACAAGGCGGATGCGATAGATACCTCACAGGCGTCACCGAACGCACTTGCTGCAATCGCCCCTGTTACCGCGCCTTCTGATTTGGGAAATGCGAGCGCCTCACCTGCACTTAGTGGGGCGCGTGCAAAGGAATCAGTCGTGTCAGCCAGAGCGGCCAATTCGGTTGCTCCAGTCCAAGCGGCACAAAACAACTCGGCCATGATGCCTCCTGACCTTTTTGGGACCCCTATTCCTGCGCCTTCCGATGCGAGTGCCTCACCTGTTCAGTCGGCGACTGCGACGGATTTGGTATTCACGCCTTCCGGGCTTCATGGGTCGACTTTTTCTACTGGTATCCCTCCCACAGCTACTGCTCCAACCAGTGACTCGGTTAGCGTTCCTGCTGACCTTCCTACCACCCCAGTCATGACATGCGCATCGGGAGATCAACAAAATTCGCTTTTTATCCCGGTATCCGAAGCACATCTCCAAAATAACTCACTTACGACGATGCCAATGTTTAATGGTTCCGAATTCTTGGACTGGCTTGAGACCGATGAAGGGAAACGAGCAAGTGCGGATCTGCTTAGCCCACAGTGGCCGCCCTTCTCCCTATCCTTCGCGCCAACGCAACAAGTTGCCAACGTTCAACCTGCTGGCGGTTTGTCTCTCGAAATGTCGCAGGTACATCCCTTTTCCGAATCTCCTTTGAATATGACCAGCCAGACGTGGATGGTCCCCATGCCAGGACAAGGGCTCGACGAGGTATCTCTTGATGCACCACAGGGATTTTCAGTCACAAAATCTGTTTCGGATGCGTTCGACGAGAGTGGGATGATTTCCGGGAAGCCTCCCAATCCGGTACTATCTGAAGAGCCCCTTTCTGAAACGCCCCTTTCGCCAGCAGCGATACCATCGGCCTCTAATACTCATGCAGTAGCTCCGAGTGTTACCCAGGATATACCGGAACCTGTCGAAAAATCCCGTGGACGTGCACGTAAACCCGTGAACTCAAAAGAGGTTATTCCCTTAACAGACAAACCTGGTAATGGCTCCAAACCGGAATGGCTCACGACAGCCTCTGATTATCTCAACGACGGGATCGACAACGACGCCTGGCGCAAATGCTTGGAAGCGTGGATGGAACTTGAGACCGAAATCGGGCTACATGAGGGTACAGCGGTAAAACTAACAGTTTCTGTTGAAATCCGAGCGAGCTAACCTACCAAATCCACAGCATCGATTGGTGGCCAAGCTAAGACCAGCGGAGCTTTCAAAATGGCTTCAGAGCCGTCGATACGACGCTATACCTGAGGTTTCCATTCCCGAGTTTGCTGTCAAATGGTTGGCCTGGTGGAATGGCATGCAACCAAAGTGGCGCGTCAACCCAGACTCGAATCATCTCCCTCTTCCCTTGGACAGCTCAAAAGACCTGTCGGCCTTGAGAAAGGGTGGACCGAACGGGTTGGTGACGGCTATGATTGGGTTGCGGTGGTGGGCAGCGCTCGAAGGGCATGAAGGTTTGTGGGATAAGGCAGTAAGAGATGTGACGCTATGTTTGGAGGAACTGTCAGTCGGGAAGAAGCGCAAGGCAGCGAGTAAGGCAGACGGTCAGAACAAAAAGAGGAAGGTGAAGTGATTTATAACGTGTTTGTGTGTAGTGCAGTCGTTAAGTAGCCTGTTTCACTCGCACGCCATTCAAGTGCTGAATGGCGGGGGAGTGAAACACATGATATATTGTATATAATGTCATGAGTGGAATGTTCGACAAATATGCTGAACATTCCACTTATTTCTATTTCGTCTCCGGCTTAGAGAATCAAACGAATGTGGTCGGATCTATGCTTTCAGAAGTCGGGAAGCATTGTTAGGGACATATTTATTATTGGAATGATAAACTAATCAATCAAGGATTGTACTTGCTCGCGAAACACAAGCGCATCGATGAATAAAATGTCCTGCATTTATTTTGTAGAAGAAAACGGGCAGCCGATAATGTACAAACTGAGGCGTATTTATCTAATGAACCAGCTGGGATATGCTTATTAATGGCGGGAGCCACTACTAGTGAAGTACAAAGTTAGATGGAATTATACGTTACCGGGGCCTCAGAAACACAAACCTGAGAAGATTTATACATGAGGGGCATGCGTCCTCTATGAAAAAAGTGGACTGGATTTATTAATACGGGTGCAGCTACTCGCGAAGCACAAAGTTAGACGGGATTATACGTTACTGGAGCCCGAGAAACACAAACCGGAGTAGATTTATACATAATTGGCGTACGTTCTCGATGAACAATATGGGCTGGATTTATTAAACGGGTGCAGCTACTCGCGAAGCACAAAGTTAGACGGGATTATACGTTACTGGAGCCCGAGAAACACAAACCGGAGTAGATTTATACATAATTGGCGTACGTTCTCGATGAACAATATGGGCTGGATTTATTAAACGGGTGCAGCTACTCGCGAAGCACAAAGTTAGACGGGATTATACGTTACTAGGGCGCGAGAAACACAAACCCGAGTAGATTTATACATGAGGGGGCATACGTTCTCGATGAACAAAATGGGCTGGATTTATTAAACGGGTGCAGCTACTCGCGAAGCACAAATCTAGACAGGATTATACGTTACTGGGACGCGAGAAACACAAACTCTCGATGAACAAAGCGGGCTGGATTTTTCAATACGGGTGCAGCTACTCACGAAGCACAAATTTAGATGAGGTTATACATTGAGGCGCGAGAAACACAAACCCGAGTAGATTTATACTTAATTGGCATGCGTTTTTGATTAACAAAGTGGGCTGGATTTATTAATACGGGTGCCGCTACTCACGAAGCACAAAGTAAGGCGGGTTTATAGAGGACACAGACCTCAATGAATAAAGGAACTTACATTTATTCATAGAGCGAGCGTGGCCGAAGAAGAACAAACCTAAGCAGCTTTATAAATAAAATGCATACGTCCACGATGAATCAATTAGTCTGGATTTATTATTACGAGTGCCGTTACTCACGAAGCACAAAGTTGGGTGGGTTTATACTGGACACGAAACCTCAATGAATAAAAGGAACTTACATTTATTCATAAAGCGAGCGTGGTCGAAGAAGCATAAACCTGGGTGGGTATATACATGACGGTCATGTGTCCTCAATCAACAAAGCCGCGTTCATTTATTCATCGAAGAAGGGCTTGATGAAGAACAAAATCAGAGACATTTATGTAGGCCTTATCCATAGAGGGAGCCTGGTTTGGTAAGTACAAAAGTGTGTGAGTTTATACGTGACAATGGAGCAAGGCACTACCCAACGAAGAATAAAGGAAGGCTAATTTATTTGTTGAGCGTTCATAGGCGGGTACACCACTGGAAACACTTATTAATCACTTATATATTGCCAGGAGTTGCTGTATTTTGTTGATCAGAACTTCGTGGCTATTACTGGGTGTTTATACATCAGCCTGCCAGACTCTGGTGACAATGCATCCTATTTACCCCCAACAACGACTAGCTCAGACGTACGCTGACCATCCTACATTGCCTCCACCACCGTTCCTCTCTCTCTAACTTAAACAAGGTCGTCAGTCCCGTCGACCAATGCACACCGACCCGGGAGAGCCATCGAGCGCAAGACATGGGTCTAGAGGAGTACAATATCTGACAGGATGTCGAGGAACCCACAAGTACCCGCGAAAAGAATCCAGGTCGGACTCCAGGAACCTCTTCGTCCACCAATCATCCACGCTCAGCCACGGTCGACCACGCTGACAAAACTTGGCAACACCAGAAACAGACATAAAACGCCGATTGTCATGACTACCTCGCTTTCTCGCTTCCACTCTTCACCAACGCGGGCGGCGGGCTCCATGCACGATCATATAAGAACCTCGCCGGGTCCGCGTCGCACCAGTTTTCTTCTCCTTCTCCTTCCACCACTCTTCCCTAGTTTCAACGCTTGTGCTTGCACAGCCGCCACCTTCGCTTTTGGACCGGTTCCATTTATTCGTTCATTTCATTCCCGAACCTTGCAAGCTAACTTTATTGACCACTCCACCCGAATTCGAACCCGAATCTAATCCTTAAAATGTTCGTCAAGTCGATCCTTGTCGCCTCTTTCGCTGCTGTTGGACTTGCTGGTTCGTTTTATTCTCTGTCGCACCTCGGTCTCCAATTTATCACAAGCTAAAACTTTGCCCAGCCCCACTCGTCACTCGTGCCAACCCATGCTTCGTCACCGGCAAAGCCACCCTCCCGGCAGAAGTCGCTAATGGCCTAGCAACGCTCGCCAAGTCCATTACCTGCAACAACAAAGTAAGCACGATCATACCAATTCTAAACCCCACCAATCTCGTCTTCCTCATAATTCGTACTGACTTTCAATCCGAAATCTAGGTTCAGGTTACTACCGGCGTACCAGACGTCACATCTGGCGGTATTTCGTTCAGCAGCATCGACTTCCAGAAGTCGAAGAGCTCGCCGCTCGGATTCGCATTGTAAGTCCCTCGTACTCGGCTTCATAACTTCGTTCTAACTAGTCAATTTACAGGGCAACGTTCAAAACTCCAGCCGACCCCAAAGACGCAGACCTTAACCTGCTCCAAAACCAGCTCAACGTCTACCTCGCCGTCGAATCAGGCGTCCGGGTACGTAGTTTCCCTTATGCGTCTCCCTTCAACTTTACAACGTCAATTTTTCTTCGCACAGTCCCAGACGAGCGGGAGCAGCATCCTCAACAAACTGAAAGGACCCAAATTCTTCCTCCAGTTCCAGATCGCACGCGCGAACCAGGCGCTCGGGAAGAAGGTGTCTGCTGCGGGGACGGTGGAACATCAACTCGGAAAGGTGCTCAAGGTGCGTCGGCCATTTATTTACGTAGTAGAAAATCGCACTGACGATTCTTTCTTCAATAGAACGTCCCTGGCGCAACAGCCGCTGAGAAGGCACAGGTCGAAGCTCTCGCGAAGGTCGTCTAATTCTTCGTTTTCGGTTCACGGAGGGTCGGTTTATTTGCTCCTGGATTTATTTATTGGCTTGCATTTGCTTTCGGAGTGATTTTTCGGCTACGTGTCTTTAACACACACGAGTGTATTTTACGCGAAATTTAATGGGAAGCTAGTCGTGGAAGTGCTAATCAGTCTTATGACTCATATGAGGGCGAGAAGAGCCTGCTCTAAAAAGTGACCAAAATGACCAACTCCTATCCATTCCTGGATGATTGACGCCACTCGATAATTCATCATGATCATAATGCGTCTTTAAAAAAAATTCACGCCATTTTGAATAGTTGCACCTAGTCAACACCCCGTTTCGTTTTTGCCACCTAATATACGAAGACTGACAAAAAAATTGAATGAATTATGCAGGTCCAGGCCGATTTTACGTGATACGATATGGCCTCGACCGCAAATCCAACTGTACAGCACTGATCGATGCTTCGATGGTTTTCTCCCGTCTTGGTAGCCGGCATTTAGGAATATGGTTGAAATTACGATCTGATTGATGTTAACTCGAGCTTTGTTACGACTGTAACGAAGCTGACCTTGATAGACCTTTATATAGGTGAGTGACTAAAAGTGACGAGAGATAAGGGTATGCTATAAGAGAGGCATCCTACATTTAGACTTCACAGGTCACATAGTCTGTATGTTTTCTGAAGAGTACGGGGCATCTGGATGGCCTCTGAATCATGAGCGGAGCGATGGGCATAACTAAAGAAGAATGAAGGGTGATGACAGAAACATGGACTGTGATCCAGAAAGTATGGCGGTAAAGTGGGCATGGTAAATTTTCGGTGATATTGGTGTTGAGCTGCGTATTTGGACCAAATTTCGCAGGCCCAAGCAAGCGGTACTGAGCTTGTAATGGATCTGACGACGACCGATGAGGACTCGAGGCTCAACAGTGGCCGTTGCTGTTGTTGTTGGATCTCGAATTATTTTGATATATTGGATCCACAATTGATCAAAGATGCTCGGTCTCCAAAGGAAAAATAAAATACCCGGGCGCTTGATTTTTGATTTGGATTCACACGCAAATAGTGGGCTTCTCATGTAGTTCTCGAGTCGTTCTTGGGTACGGATCCACTGAGTTCTTGTCTCTTTTGACGTAATGCATTCATGGGAAAACTTTAAAGCCCTTCAGCGTGTATCCGTTGTTCCTTCTTGCTCCCTTATTCTTGGAAGATGGATAACGGATGGAATCTATCTTCGTACAAATCACACGCTGCGGTTGCGGATTTCCGAACAGATACGAACGCAGCAGCTGCAGTTCTATCATTGTTGGGAAAGATGTTGAAAAGGATCTATTGGGGGTCACCAAGGCGTTTTGTACTTTGCCTAACCCTACATTGTCCACTGCGTCAACCTTTTTTCGTCAATCCAGTGCCTCCACGTTCTGCGCAAGACATGTCAACCGTTACAAGATGGATTATAGTCGATGATACAGATTCCAACATCCAGTACTATGGGGCATGGTTCCAAGACCGCGGCACATTGGACGGTCTCGGCACTTTTGGTGCACCTTTCCTGAGCACCTCACATGGACTTAAAGGCAACGGCAGTCTTTCTTATACATTTAATGGTGAGTGGTGTTAGTTGAAAGGGGGTTCATATTTTTCAGTGCTTACTTGCGTGGTCACATCAAGGTACAGGAGTTGTTGTGTATGGCACCAGCAATGTTACTGGTGGTGTCGAAGAACATGATCCTACGTGGGCTTGCTCAGTGGATGGTGTCGCCATTCCTGCCAAGGATGCCATAGAATTCCCTGAGAATAATTGGATATTTTGTGAAGCCGATTTGCTCTCTGATGGACAGCACACCATTGAGGTTCAGGGCACAGTCCTGGATCCAAATACCACGTTCTGGTTCGATCACTTCAATTATATGCCGTCTTCTAGTGTTTCGCTCGACAATGTTCTTCTCTACGTGGACTCAACAGATCCAGAAATTCAGTACGGGAGCGGTTGGGCTCCTCTGCGAGATATTGCAGAAATGACTCAGGAGAATGGGGCAAAAGCGACATTTGCTTTTACAGGTGTGTTTGATTAGAACTAGTGGTTTCTCACGTCGGTGAATTATTTTTTATTCATATGTAGGAGTGCAGCTTAGCTGGGTTTCTATGATACCGGGAGGGGACGTTCCTAGTGCTCCAACTTCTGCGACGTACTCGATTGATGGGGCAACACCAGTTTCCTTCAATCTAGTTGGACTAGCAGCTAATCAGTCGGAGCCTTACAACCAAATTTTCTTCCAAACACCGCAGCTGGTGGCGGGAAAACATTTCCTAGAAGTTGTCTATGGGGGTAACGGACAAACGACACCCCTTTCTCTGGATTACTTTGTCATTCAAAACGCCCCAGTGCCAGCTGGGTCATCTAGCACCACAAATGCGCCAGTCGGGTCATCTAGCACTACAAGTGCGCCAGTTGGGTCCAGTTTGAGCACATCCAACACGAGCTCGACTGGGCCCTCTACGACACCTTCTGAAATGTCAATGATCAGTAGTGGTACCGACGGGTCCACTATGTTTGGTACAAAGGCAAAGGCTCCAATTGGAGCAATCGTCGGAGGTGTCGTTGGCGGCGTCATCGTGGTAGTTGCTCTTGTTTTTCTCTTTTTCCTGCGGAGGCGTGCTAGGAAGGAAGGTAATGCTGTCGACTATCGTACAGCTATCTTTACCGCTTCCCGAACCACTATCGAACCATTCAATGCCATACCATCCTCCGGCATCCCATCCTTTCCTTCCTACTCAAATGGAAAAGGTGTCCAGAGCGGTCCTGGGCGTTCGGTCCGCCATGTAGACAGCGGGCTTCGATTACCATCTGGAGAGGAAGAAACATTAATGGAACTTCCACCACTATACTCCTCTGGCTAAAGGGGAATTAATTTCACAGAATGTATTTTTTGTGTAGCATGCCTTTCAACGTCGATGTTACGAGCACTCATTTATGATTTTTTTTTGATTACTTATCTACTATATGTACTCCTTGTGAGACGTACTCTTTTAATTTATTCTAGATAACAACCTACTTTTCCTCCTTGCATGTTAATGCTTGCATCTTTGCGACAGCAGCCCACATCCATCGACACCTGGTATGACTACGCTCCTCTCATCGAACCCGACTCTCCGCGCAACTTCCGCGTATTGCTGGCAGCAACGCCCAAGCCACATACGTCCCCTGCTCGAAGATCCCTGAATAACCAGGCACAGAGACAACGCTGGAACGTCGTCGTCATGCCCAAGTAGACCATACGAGCTCGACGAATTCGATGCGGGAACAAGGTCAAGATGTCACCATGTCGATGGAACCATCCTCAGCTCGTAGCCGTATAATAACCCCCCCAAAAAAATAAGGTCTCATGGGACTGGACTTTAGGAGACGGATACTGGTATAGTCCACAGCGTTAGACAGGATGACGTGCGAACTGGTGGAAGAAAATGGGTCCAAGACCGACGATAGGCAGGGAAATCGACCTGAGGCGCCAAATTCGAGAGTGATGACAATGTAGTGACGTGGTCCGAGTAGGGAAAGCAAAGTTTAGGCCCTAAACCCCAACCGTCGAGGTAGAAGACGACGCCCACGGGTATGCGAAATTTGATATGCGAGATATCAAGACCGACCCTCGCGAGAGATCACCTTGACAAACGACGAGCTAGGTCCCGAAACGCGTCGCTGCCTAGTCCAGAACCCGCGTCGGGCCAGTGGTTTCGGCTGAATATAGGAAGAGGACCGTGTATACCCCCTGCCTTGTCTTCCACCCTTTAGCTCGAATTATCCTCGAACTGATACACGGCACTTGGACGAAACCGCGATATTCCAGACGGCGATATCAGATAAACCGACCACCTGCTTTATGAATAGTGCCGACAGCCCCGAGGGAAGAAAGAACGAGAGCAAATCGTCGAAAAGCAAAGGAAGCCAAGTTGATAGGGAGTCCGGGACTTGAGGGGGTAAATGTTCGAGTCGATGACGTGGCGTAAACAGCTATAGATGAACTAAGCTATCGAGCTATAAAATAAGAGAAGTAGAGTGCGCACTCTTCAAGGGCTAAACCACCTGGACCAATGGTTGCAAAAATGGAGCCGAGGAATTGACTTCGGAAGGGACAGTACATTGAGATCCGAGCAGGCGGGTGCGTTAACTTCGGCGTGTAAACCACCAAGGCCGACGGGGCCAAGAAAAATCACCCAGGGGGCTGGAAGTCGACATCGAGAACACGAAAAATCTGGCCGCCCAATCCAGGCCCCATTGCGGTTCACTAAATCGAGTATGTCGTTCCTTCTTCTCTCGTCGGCTGAAAATACGTTCGAGGACATCAGAGTTGCGTGGATGCGAACACTCGTAAACGAATCTGAGGGAAAAGGCCAAAGTCTGAAAGGAAATGACCAGGGGCATGGGCTTTCATACGCTACCCGCCAAGGCCGACGATGGGTAGGACGGTCATCGAAAGAGGGCCTAGAGAGAGGTTTCGACTCTCGAGAAATTGCTCGTCCGAATTTAGATCCAGGCACGACACGCGGACCGGTAGCTCCGACGAGGAGCCGCACTATTATTTTCTTCGTCGTCCCCTTCCTCCTTGCCTGCGCAGCCAGTTATGAGCATCCATCGCACCACACTCGCACCACCGTTCCCAACCCGCCCCCCTCATCGCCTATGGATCTTCACCTCTATCGAGGTTCCTAGTTCTGGCAAACCTTACGCAACCCTCACAGCTGAGCGAGTCGGCGGAAAAGTCGTTCAAGATTGCAGGTCTCGAGGGAGGTGTAGACGGCGGAGACGGACTTGATGCAGCAGCTCGTGCGCCCGAGTTTGTCGTTGTCAAGGACGACGCAGGTGGGGAAGTAGAACTTAAAGGGAATGGATGAGATGTGCGGAGACGGCCAGCGAGAGGAAGCCGTGGAGTGAACTTTCAAGAGAGATGGAGGCGCAGGTTTCTGTATAGCTGCGCCTTGGCGTATAGCACCGCGTCTTGGTCAACATGCCCAAATGGTCGGAGTACTGGTGCCGATGTCGATGTCGATGAAGACCAAATCGCCCTCCATTCAAGCTCCATTCCAAGCTTGCCTGGCTTCTACATCCTAAGTCTCTTGTCCTAGCCATCAAGGTGCAACACGCGATGTGTAGAGGAACGAAGTCGCATCTTCGAAGTTTTGTGCAAGGGAAAACGTAGCTCTCGCTCGTGAGATTGGGTGTATTGATTAGCTGGACAGGGCTGCCTAGTCGATGACGGACGAAGAGCCTAGGGTGAGGTTCGTGAGGATGAGATAGGAAAGCGGAGGAAAGGAAAGTCGACTGACAAATGTTGCGGAAGGAGGGGCCAAAGTATGGCGAGGTAGGGACGGGGCACGTTTGAAGATTCTCTTTGCCCGAGTTTTGTGTATTCGTCAAGTCACATCGTCTCTGAAGCTACGAAAGCTCGAGAGGCAGATGCATAACCCCTCGTGGGCAACATCCTCGAACTTTTCGTTCGTTTGGGGATTGCGCAGGATTTAGAAATTGCGTCCTGGAGTGGTGACGCGTCAGTGGGTCCTGTATGTGCAAAATCACGGACTAAAAAACCTACTTGTGCTTGTGTGCAGGGATAGATAAATTCCGAGAAATTGGAACGCGTCACTTCCTCCAGCTCAGCGTAGGGAGTTGTGAAGGTGACGGCCGAGAGTATTCCAGTCAAGAACTACGCGAAAACGTTCGTTTAGACAATTTCCTTCACACCAGCGTAGCGTACACTCACCGTGCTGCCTGAGTCTACTGAAGGTTCCGAACCGAATTCAGAGGCGAGGAGGATGCAGAAAGCGATGATGGGTACTTGATATTATGAATTATGGACCAGCCAGCATAATAACACCATCTCTTTGAGGAGAGAACGAAACGAGCTCGATATGTTTGAGAAAACAGACCATCCTAAGAACGAAAGTAGCTAGATGCCGAAGAGTTTCCCAGGCCTGGCTCAGCCAAGCTCGGGCGCGATCCCGCCGCCGCTCGCGCTCCTCGCTGTGCTATCTCTATGTAGAGCCCTCTATTTTGGCCCACTCGGGCCCTTCCAGCTATCGCTTGCGAGCATTTTCTGCCAGCGCGCTTATCTGTTTTGTTGGGGGTGCTCCACCTGTTTACACCCCTCGGCAGGTCACAGTAATTGAATTGTAACCCCTCCTCTTTCTGGCAACTTTGATCTTGGGGCCCTTTCCGAAATCAGTCATGTTGTGGAGCGTCTTTATCTTATCTTGTGCTATCTTATCACGCTCTTTTTAGCTTTTTTTTTTTTTTTTCGTGCCTTCTGCAAGTCGGCGGGTGCTATTGTATTGAGCCGTCATGCCAGTCAGGTTCAGGTAGAGTTAACCGTAAAAATGAAACAGTGCTGGAAAAAACACAACAAAAATAATTCATATTAAAAAGAAGTGCGCGCGAAGCGCGCTCAAGCCCATAAGATAGGGAAAACTTGCAACTTGCAACTACTTTCCAGCAAATGAGCACGCGAAGCGTGCGAATGCGCTTGTCATGATGATGAGAGCAAGGAATGGTTCGAATTGCGTTGTTTGGTTCAAACGCTGACGCCAAGCCGCCAGAGGCGTGTTTCTGAGTTCGAATTCTAAGTTCCAACTTTAGACCGCTCACACAACGATGGTTGTGCAATAGTTCAGCTCAGCTCCGTGACTTGAACGAATTGATATACCTGCTGGATCTATCGCTTGCTTACATCTCCTCTTCTCCAGCTTTACCTGCTACTCCTCTGGTCTTTCGATGAAAATTGTGTCTGCCGACTCGTTATTGGTCGTTTCAAATATTTCCCTAGCTTTTCCTCCTCTCTTCGCCTTTGTTCCTCCTCGTCTATCATCTCGTATTAAACGGTACATTCGACTCTCAGCACATTGTGTGGTCCCAAATCGCATCATAACAGAAACCATCGGGCAAGTGCGGCCTAGTCGACTCATGAATCCTGAGCCCAAATCACGAAATTGCTCCTGATTTATACCATACGGCAACCCGTTTTTAAGGATAGTACCACTCTGTTTTTCCCTAAGGGCAATCATTAATTGGTAATCCACTCCAAAGCAAATAATAATTGGCGACACGAAGGCCCCTGGGCGAGATTCAACAGGGTATCTGATCCCTTGCGGATCAATGTTCAAGTTGAACAAAAAAAATATCAACACGTTTTCACCAGACTTGCCACACTGATTCTACTTTGCGATCGGATACAAACGGCTTGCGATGTAACTAGATCGGCTTCGCTCTCATCACGATTCATGGAACTGACCAAGTATAAGGCAGCTCACTTCCGTTGGGTGATTGATACCTCCTTCATCCCTTCACTCTGTCGTTCTCCTTACTGGTTAAGAGAATGGCCCCTGCCCCGACGGACGTTACGGTTGTCCCTCCTAGGCAGATAATAGTCGATGATACGGATCCGAGCATTCGTATGAAATTGCAATAATTTTTGCCAGCAGTGTAGGTTAGTTCTCTATCCAAAGGAGAAACATACAGGAAATAATAGTTGACGACCAAGGTTCAGGCTGAGATAAATCGTAGTTTTTATTGATGAGAAGCCACCATTGAAGTACTGGGCCGTATAAATGGTGGTCGACGCCCTGGCTTACGAAGGGCCTACAGTGGGGGTGGAATACTTATGCCGATGGAGATGAAAACAATTGACTGACAGGAGGGTAATAGAGGGGAACAACTCATGGTAGGAACAAGCAAAGTGGGGCTCCGAGCGCGATTCGACGACAGACCAAAAAGGCCGAGATTCTAATGCAGGTTTTCGGAGTCGAGAAGAGAAAGGTCGGAGCAAGCCGCCTTGATCCGGTCCGGTTTCCGGACACAGCGGAACTCCAAAATCCGCCAAGCCTTGCACCTGTTTGCGCAGGAAACATGCACCGGCAGAAGAAGGGTGTTTTGGAACGAACCTAGGTTGAGCGACGAGCCTCGGTGTCTCTCTCACACAAACCTATGCCTCACGACAGTGATCACCTTTATAAATCTTCAAAGGTCACCGGCTTCCATGAATGATATTACGACTAGGTCATTAATGATGCATCAATGACAAAAAGACACCACCCGGTCCTGTTTTAATAACCACGTCATCTCGCGCAGAAATAGTTGAATTTCATGGAGTGAATGGTACAGTCTCCGTCTTCGTTGATCTTTGCATTATAGTAACCGAAAGTTTGTCGTCAACAGGGGTAACATATCAACAAATTTTCATCGAAAGTGCTACACAGATTTTGTTTGGTATCATGAGAGTAACCACTGGTCCAAATCGGATACGATGTAACTTACATTGTAACTAGCTCTATGTACTTCATGATTCAAAAGGCAACTCGCTTCTGCTTGTTGACAGTTCTTTCATCCCTTCCCTTCATTGCGCTCCCAACAGGCTAAAGCGATGACTGGTCCACCTCCGAGACAAATAATAGTCGATGACACAGATCCAAACGTCCTGTACGACGGACCATGGTTCCAAGATCACAGCATATACGATGGCGGAACTTCTGGCCCAAATTTCAAGAGCACTTTACACGGAACGAACTCCAGCAGCAGTCTTTCCTACAACTTCACTGGTAAGCAGATTGTTCGACCCATTATTCCTAAGTATTTTTGGCGTATCGATATCAACGCGACACATAAATAGGCTCACAAGTGTTGTTATATGGGACACTGCAGGTCCGAACTACCGTCAACACCGGCTGGTTGTGCTCTATAGACGGTGAATTAGATGCGACAATAAATAAAACCGAATCGTCAGGAATATTCAAGTCAGTCAGGAATAACGTGAAACTATGTGCCGCCAACTCCTTGTCTGACGGGCCGCATACTCTTGAACTACTCGTAAATGATTCCGCCGGGGAACACTTTTTTCGGTTCGATCGTATCGATTATGTCCCGTCTTTCGATGTTCCGCTTGACAACGCTACCACGCTTTGGAACTGGGGAGACCCGGCACTTCAATATAGCGATGGATGGTCATTAGGAGACAATGACACACGAACGCAACAGAACGGCGCGACCGTATTTTTTGACTTCGTTGGTACGTCTGTTTTCTTAATTCGGTATTCGACCATTGCTGAGTTGGGCTACGTCCTTGTATTTCTCCGATAAGGTGTCAGCGTTACCTTATTTTCTATCTTGGAAATATCAACAGGTAGTATTATTATAACAGGCGCTCCGAGTACTGCGGTAGCCCCTGCGACCTACTCAATTGACCAAGGAAAGCCAGTATCTTTTGTTGTTCCAACACTTTCGCTCTCCAACGCAGCATTTACAAATCAAATCGCCTTCCAGACACCTCAGCTCTCGCCAGGTGAACACAACATCACCATCACCTATGGCGGAAACGAAACCACGATTCCTCTTAGCGTCGCCAACTTCGCAATCCAAAATGCGACCATCCCATCTACCAATAATAATTCAGGTGCGGGGTCTTCACCCTCCCCTGGACCCATGAACAAAGTGACCAAGACGAAGTCAAACCCCAAAATCGAAGTTATTATCGGAGCTGTTGTCGGTGGTGCTCTAGGGGCATTGGCACTTGTACTTCTCATTCTATTTTTTCGTCATCGGACGAGGAGGCGACAAGTCGTCCATCCATATGGCACTTCAGAAGCTACAAATTCTCTGCCTGGTGTGGAGCCATTTGTTATCATTCCTTTACCGACTGCCGCTGGCGAAAAGAATGCGGTACTTAACACAATCCCCATTCCACCCGTCCCTATTCAAACCACGGGAAAAGTGGTCAGAGCAGATCACACTCCTGATGCTAATGTCGCTGTCGTCGCTACGACGTCTGATGAAGAAGCGATCCCTCCTCAAAGCGGTCCACTACCTGTACGGGAGATCCACCATGAAGATAGTGGAGTCAGGTTACAAGAAAGAGAGGAAGAAGAGTTGGTGGTAGAGTTCCCACCACAATATACCCCAGCATAAAATTACAGTAGTAGATGGAACACCCGGGTCCACAGGTGTCTTCGACTCTTTATGCTCTCGGACGTATTAGTTCTTATTTTTTACTTTTTAAATCCTGCATTTGACAGAATTGTTACGCTTGGAATATTATACACGAGTAGTTGCTGACATCTTCGCTATTTTCAGATTGGTCAATAATATCATATACTTTTCAGATGCATGTAGGTAATACCGTAAAATCGTGGTTAGTGGTGTGGTGGCATAGCCAGCGGCGACTAATCGCACCCTCTTTGCTCATCGGGTTACAGCCGGACACACTGGGACAAGCACCGTTCCAGAACGTCGATAGCAAGCCAGACTGCGCTTTTTCTCTACGGATTGCCCAACTTCCTGGTTGGCGGCGAGAAAACGAGCCTCTTTAAGAGTACGTAACGAAAGCAATTTTTTAACAAGTGAAGAGAGCCAAAACAGGCTTCGAGAAGCTGGATGTTCAATCAGATGACGTACGTACTGTTAGAGGCACAACGGTCCAGGAACGTGAAAGTTGAGACGAGAGATTCTGGGGGTATGTTGTTCGGTGTACGAACCACCAAGACTGAAGATAGAGGAGATATCGACCTAAAGAATTGAATTCAACAGTCATAGGAAAACGGTGACGCAGTCTACTCAGCGAAAACGAAACTCGACCCTCCAAAGAGTAAGCGTTGAACGTTGAGGCAGGACAGCGAGCCTTTTGAAAACAGAGTTTGAAGTCCTAAAAACCTCACCCCGAAATCCAGGCACTGACGCAGGTTGAGGTGAATGGAATGGGTGGGAACGAAGTCTCCAAAGAGCAGTAGAAGAAAAAGGTCTCAAGTTGAGGAACGAGAGGTCGGAAATGAATACTCCAATAATGCCAACCACCCAGTCCGAATATACGAGTGCTCGAGGAGGTAGGCTGGTAGGCTGGTCATCCGAAAGAAATAAGTTCAGGAAATGTGATTCGAACTCTCGAAAAAATCTTCTCTTACAATATCAAGCCACAATCGAGGGCCGGTGGATCTGGAGAGCCGGTTTCGCGACGTCCACTCGTCCACCTCCTCCTCAGGTGTGCATGTAGACTCGATATCGGATAGTTTGCCGATGTTCCTAATTCTGGAGACCGACCCAGTGGGTCAAAGCAAGCCGGTAAAACAGCCAATTAAAATTGATCATGTTGGACGTGTGTGAAGGGGAGAGCCAAAAAGGCGGTGGACGGGGAGATGTATGAAGATGAAGTCGGCTGAACAAGCGCCAACGCCAAGATCGTGGTCGAAGCACTAGCGGAACGTCTGCAGGAGTGTTTTTTCGTTGGGATTGTGAACAGATACAGCGAGTCGCAGGCTCATGTATGCACGTATAACATGCGTCTTGACCGATGACCGATGATCGTTGGTCATGACGATGGAGTCGAGTCCGAATCATCTTAGCTTGCTCCTTGCCATCACGCGCTTGCCAGACCGCGCCTGCTCGACGAGCTATCCCAGCCTTGCCAGACCCGAGCTGCTAGGGTAGGCTTGATTGGCCTATCCCAACAACTCCCGTTCCATACTTCCTTGACCTCTCCTTCTTTCCTTCGCTCCTTATCCCGTCTCAATCCAACCGGTATTGATATCTTCTCTCTCTACACACAGAAGGGTAGCCCCCGGTTGCCCTCAATGGTGGTATTTGATGGAAACCAAGATCGAAAACAGCCTACATTTGAGGTCTGCGAGGATTGGGTAAGTAAGAGGCTCGAGAACCTGAGGCACAACTCCACGTAGGTATAGCGAAGCTTGAGTTTTTTATGCGGAGGAACTGGTGGGTTGTCGGATTTATATATCAGAAACAGAAGTCGCGCGTTTCCATCGGTGAGGTGTGAGGAGAGAGTGAGGTTTAACCTTCAAGTTGAAAAATACGAATCTGTAGCTTGCCTTGAAATGCGCTCACCGCGACGTTGTCTAATCATATTCAAGAGCAAGAACTTCTCGCCCTGAGTTCCTCAAGAAGAAAGCAGGAGCTGGAGTTTAATAATTACTTTGTCGCGTTTGGGCAAGGCCAACATGCTTAAATATATTTCTATGAATTATAATGCGGATCACAAGCCGAGCTCGATCGACTATGATTGGTTGCCACGTCAATTGCCCTGCCGTCCTCCAAGCCGCGACCACGTTCTTAATGTACACCCTCCAGACAACATCGTCCTCTTGAACATAAATCCGCTTCCTTTTGATGTCGACTATGACATATCCAAGGGCACAGGCTCTGAATGAAATCTTTATGTGCTACAAATTTACCCCAGGTACCACAGAAACTTCGTGTTGACACAGGAGGGGAACTACAAAGCAGTCTAGTCCTTGGTGCTCCTGAAAATGCCAACTTTGGGCTCCCTCTCACTGCACGACATAGATTTTGTTTGGCATCATAAGAGTAACCACGGTTCAGATCGACTGCGATGTAACCAGCGCTGCTGCACTTTCATCATGATTCATGAAACTGACCAAATATAAGGCCACCCGCTTCTGCTGGTTGACAAATCTTTCGCTCCCTCGCTCCATCTTTTCCCCTACAGGCCTAAGTATGGCTGGTCCCCCTCCAAGGCAGATAATAGTCGATGACACAGATCCAAACATCCATTACGTCGGTCTATGGGCCCAACGACTCAGCACATTATACAATCAGGGAACTTCTGGTTTAATTTTCAACAACACTTTACATGCAATTAACGGCACCGGCAGCATTTCCTACAACTTCACTGGTGAGCAGAATCGTTCGCCCTATTTTCTCTAAGAATTTTGGGCATATAAATGCATCACGTACAGGTTCACAAGTTTCGTTGTATGGGACTGTACCCGAAAGTACAAGGGAAGGGCGCGAATGGGACTGTCTTATCGACGGTGATACGGCTGAGTTAGTACTTGCAAGTGTTACTGGAGTCGGAAATAATGGGCAAATATGTGATTTTAACTCCTTGTCTGATGGGTTGCATACCATTGGACTGTCGGTCACCGACTCGGCCCCCTTTCAGTTTGATCGTATCGACTACGTCCCATCTCCTGGGGTTCCGCTTGATAACGCTACCATGATTTGGAACTGGGCAGACCCGGCACTTCAATATAGTACTGGTGATTGGTCGCTAAATTTAGACGACAAAGGAACGCAAAATAACGGTGCGACCGTGTTTTTTGACTTTGTCGGTATGTCCGCCTCTCTGACTAGATATTTGACTATTGCTGAGTGGGCTTACATCCTTCTGTTTCTTTATTTAGGCGTCGGCGTTACCTTATTTTCTATCCTGGAAATATCAAACACGACGAGTAATACGTCCGCCCCTGCGACCTATTTAATCGACCAAGGGACGCCAGTTTCTTTTGTGGTTTCAATGCCTCCAATCTCCAAGATCAACACGACCTATACAAATCAAATTGCCTTCCAGACGCCTCAGCTCTCACCTGGTGCACACAACATCACTATAACCTACGGCGGAAACGAAACCACAGTTCCTCTTAGTGTCTCCTACTTCGTAATCCAAAATGCGACCATCCCATCCCCGTCCACCAATAATAATTCAGATGCGGGGTCTTCACCCTCCCCAGGACCTATGAACGAAGTGACCAGGACCAAGTCAAACCCCAGAATTGGAGTTGTCGTCGGGGTCGTTGTTGGTGGTGTTCTAGGAGCACTGGGACTTGTAATTCTACTTCTCTATCTTCGCCGTCGAGCGAGGAGGCGACAAAAAGTCCATCCATATAGCACTTTGGATGCTGCAAATTCTCTTCCTGGCGTGGAGCCATTTGCAATCGTCCCTTTACCGCCTGCTGCCAGCGAAAAGGGTGCGGCTCATAGCACGATCCCCATTCCACCCGTCCATATTCAAACAACGGGAAAAGTGGTCAGAGCGGATCACACTCCTGATGCTGATTTTGGTGTCGTCGCTACGACGCCTGATGAAGAAGCGATCCCTCCTCAAAGTGGTCCACGCCCTGTGCGGGCAATTCATCATCAAGATAGTGGAATCAGGTTACAAGAAAGGGATGCCGACGAGTCAGTAGTAGGATTCCCACCACAATATACCGCAACGTAGAATGATAGACGGGAGCTATTAAATGAAAGTACGTTTATGTACGCAGAAGTCTTCAACTCGTAAATCTCTAGGTCAATGAGGTGGTGGCATAGCCAGCGGCGACTCTGTTGGTCTGAACTGAAAGAGGACGTAACGAAAGCAAATTTTTAACAAGTGAAGAGAGCCAAAATTTGATTGCAGGTTTTCAAGAAGCTGGATGATTAATTAGACAACGTACGTACAGTCAAACGCGAAACAGTCCGGGAACTTGAAAGTTGAGAAGACAGATGCGGGGGGTCTGTTGTTCGGTGTACGAACCACCAAGACTGAAGATAGAGAAAATATCGACCTAAATAATTGAATTTGACAGTCGTAGGAAAACAGTGACGCGGTCCACTTAGCGAAAACAAAACTTGAGTAAGCGTTGAACGTTGAGGCAGGACAGCGAACTTCATGGAAACTGAGTTTGAAGTCCTGAAAACCTCTCACCGAAATCCAGGCGCTGACGCAGGTTGAGGTTGAATGGAATAGGTGGGAATGGAGACCCCGAAGAGCAGTAGAAGGAAGGGGTGTGTCGAAAGTCCAAAGTCGAGGAACGAAAGGTCGGAAACGAATACTTCAATAATTCCAACCACCCAATCCGAATATACGAGTGCTCCTGGAGGTAGGCTGGTAGGCTGGTCAACTGAAAGAGATAGATTCAGGAAATGTGATTCGAACTTTCGAATAAATTTTCTCTTTCAATGTCAAGGCATCATCGCGGGCCAGTAGATCTGGGGAGCCGTGTCGTTCGGTATAGTCCACTCGTCCACCTCATCCTCAGGTGTGGACGTAGACTCGATATCAGATAGTTCGCTGACGTTCATAATTCTGGCGACTGACCCAGTGGGTCAAAGCAAACAGGTGGAATAGACAATCAAGGTTGATGATATTGGATGTGTGGGGAGTGGAGAGCCAGAATGGCGTGAACTTCGTGCACGGGGAGATGTAAGAGGATAAAACCGGCTGAGCAAGCACCAGCGTCAAGATCGTGGTCGAAGCACTAGCGGGACGTCTGCACTGAGAAGATGAGAGCTCTCTCGTCGGGATTCTGAACGCGCATGTATGCACGCATAACGCTCGTCTTGCCCGATGACCGATGATCGTTGATCATGACGATGGAGTCGAGTCCGGGCACGAACGACTGCAGCGTTCTCCTCAACCCGGTATTCCACACGACTCCCGTTCCATACTTCCTTGACCTCTCCTTCTTTCCTTCACTCCTTATCCCGTCTCAATCCAACCGGTATTGATATCTTCTCTCTCTCTGCACAGTACACACAGAGGGGTAGCTACTGGTCACCCTCAATGGTGGTGTTTCATGGAAACCGAGATCGAAAGTCAGAAACAGAAGTCGGGCGTTTTCGATTGGCGAGGTGTGAGGAGGGGTTGCAGTAGGTTTAACCCTGAAGAATACGAATCTGTAGCTTCAAGTTTAGTGACACAGTTCCCTTCGCCGCCTTGAGATGCGCTCACCGCGCCGTTGTCTAATCGAATTCGAGAGCAAGAACTTCTTGCCCTGAATTCGCCAAGAAGAAAGCAGCTGAATGAGGAGCTGGTGTTTAATAATTATTATTTTGTCGCGTTTGATTTGAACGACAAGCTTAAGGCCAAAATATTGAAATATTTCTACTCTATAAGTAAGTGATACGGATCACAGCCGAGCTCGATCGACGTTGATCGGTTTATGTAAAAGGAATTTTGATAATCCTTCCCGTATGGTTGTGTTTGCTTTCCTCGCCATTGCTCTCTCACCAAATACTACCAAGCAACACACCAACTGCGACTTTTTTTCAAAAATCCTTCCCGTATGGTTGTGTTTGATTTCCTTGCCGTTGCTCTCCCACCAAACACTACCAAGCAACACCGACTGCGACTTTTTTTCAAAAATCCTTCCCGTATGGTCGTGTTTGTTTTCCTTGTCGTTGCAAGCTTCACCAAGCTTTATCCGAGTGCATTCGTCGTTGGTCCCGAGTTGACCTTAGAAATGTCGCGGTATCTACAGTCATTCCTAGTCATGAAGCTCAGTCCTTCCATCTTTCCCATTTTTTGCCTTCGATCGCAAGAGAACCACTGATTCCCCATTAAATTACAATGTTCAATGCTTGGTTGTTGAATTCTGTGTCGCTCTAGATGATGACTAAATCGGCCCGTCGTATGTTGTCAAATAAACAGGGTTTAATAAAATGTTACCGTTCCAAGAAAAAATGGGGAGCGAACACCAAAAATGCTGGGGACCTGTTTTGCCATGCAAAACATAGGCCTGCAAGACCGCTTTACATCTCTAAATGAAAAAACTAAAATCTATTGAAAATTTTTCAAATGCAGCAAGGCCTCTTCGACGGAGTCGAACTTTCATAGGCAATTGGTAAGCCAACAAACAAACAAATTGCTGAAGATCAACGCTGATCAAAACTGGCCCACCAATTTGCAACTAGCTGTAACCGATCAACGTCGATCGGTTGAACCAATCAACGTCGATCGGATTCGGTTGCCACGTCAATTGCCGTGCCGTCCTCCAAGTCGCGACCACGTTCTCAAGCGTTCTCAACGTTCCCCCTGGCACAGAAAACATCATGCTCTTGAACAAAAATCCACTTCCTTTTTATGTTGCCTATGACATCTCTAAGGGCCCTGAATGGAATCTCTATGCGTTACAAATTTACCCCAGGCACCACAGAAACTTCGTGGTGACAGGAGGGGAACTACAAAGCAGTCCTCGCAGCTCCTGAAACCGCCAACTTTGGGCTCTCTCCCGCTGCACGACAGGGATCATTTTTTTAAATCTTCAATACTCACCAACTTCCGAGCGACCGAGTCCTTGAGTCGATAGAGGTCGATAGACCTGCCAGATCATATGAAAGTAATTGATGTATCA
This sequence comes from Galerina sulciceps, assembly GCA_023014345.1. Lineage (NCBI taxonomy): Eukaryota > Fungi > Basidiomycota > Agaricomycetes > Agaricales > Galerinaceae > Galerina > Galerina sulciceps. The sequence continues at coordinate 175,345 of JAEDXJ010000044.1, forward strand.
AGGCCTACCCACGTAACCTCGCCCAGAAAATAGTTGGATTTCATCACATAAAACGAATGGCGCTGCTCTTTGTCTTATAATAACAGAAAGTTCGTCGTCATAAAGGTCAAAATATCAACATATTTTCATCGAAAGTGCTACAGAGATTTCATTTGGGATCATAGCAGTAACCACGGTTCAGATCATATGCGATGTAACCAGCTCTGCTTCACTATCATCATGATTCGTAAAACTGACCAAATATAAGGCAATCCTCTTCTGCTGACTGACAATTCTTTTGCTCCTTCTCTCCATCTTCCCCCTTGCAGGCTAAAGTAATGTCTGGTCCCCCTCCGAGGCAGATGATAGTCGATGACACAGATCCGAACATCCATTACATTGGCATCGGTCCATGGTTCCAAGATCACGGTGCACACAATCAGGGAACTTCTGGTTCAACTTTCATGCAGACTTTACACACATTTAACAGCACGGCCGGCAAAATTTCCTACAACTTCACTGGTGAGCAGATGGCTTTGCCCTATGTTCCCTAAGAATTTTGAGCATATCAACACGACACGAACAGGTTCACAAGTTTCGTTGTATGGGACTGTGGACTCCCAAAATGCACTGAACGACTGGTCCTGTTCTGTCGACGGTTTCCAGCTAAGCTCTGCTGAGCCTAACCCTGCAACTCATGGTGTACTTGAAAATAATGTGCTACTCTGTGGTTCCAACTCCTTGTCTGATGGGTTGCATACCGTTGAACTGACACTGTTTCCCCTCGGTGGACCCAATTTTCAGTTTGACCGTATCGACTACGTTCCGTCTTCAGAGGTCCAGCTTGACAACGCTACCATGCTTTGGAACTGGGACGACCCGGCCGTTCAATATACTGGCGAATGGTTAGTAATTTTTTCTGGTGACAATTACAGCCAAACGCAGATGACCAATTCGACCGTGTTTTTTGACTTTGTTGGTATGTCCGCCTCTCTGACTAGGTATTGCACTATTGCTGAGTTGGCCTACATCTTTCTGTTTCTCTGTCTAGGCGTCGGCGTTACCTTATTTTCCATCCTGCAAATATCAAACACGAGTACTCCGTCCGCCCCTGCAACCTATTTAATTGACCAAGGGATGCCAGTATCTTTTATGGTTTCAATTCCTCCATTCTCCAGGATCAACACAACCTATACGAATCAAATTGCCTTCCAGACGCCTCAGCTCTCACCAGGTGCACACAGCATCACTATAACTTACGGCGGAAACGAAACCACAGTTCCTCTCGGTATCTCCTACTTCGTGATCCAAAATGCGACCACCAATAATAATTCAAATGCGGGGACTTCATCCTCCCCCGGACCTATGAACGAAGTGACAAAGACGAAGTCAAACCCCAAAACCGGGGTTGTCGTCGGAGCCGTTGTTGGTGGTGTTCTAGGTGCATTAGGACTTGTAATCCTCCTTCTCTATTGTCGCCGTCGAGCGAGGAGGCGACAAATAGTCCATCCATATGGCACCTCGGACGCTGAAAATTCTCTCCCTGGCGTGGAGCCATTTGCAATCATCCCTTTACCGGCTGTTTCAATTGCAGCTCAAAACACAATCCCCACGCCACCCCTCCCTATTCAAACAACGGGAAAAGTGGTCAGAGCGGATCAAACTCCTGATGCTGATGCTGCTGTCGTCGCTACGACCTCTGGTGAAGAAGCGATCCCACCTCAAAGTGGTCCACGCCCTGTGCGGGCAATTCACCACGGAGACAGTGTGGTCAGGTTACAAGAAAGGGATGACGACGAGTCAGTTGTAGAGTTCCCACCACAATATACCGCAGCGTAGAATGATAGGCGGAGATGCAGTCAATGAAAGTACGTCCACACAGGAGTCTTCAACTCGTAAATATCCCAGTCGTATTAGTACATAAATCCTGGTTTTGGAAGAATTGTTACGGTTGAGGTATATCGAATAGTTTTTGACATCTAGGCAACTCCCGGACTCAGAGTAATCAATAAGATAGATATATTTTTTGGATGTATTTAGGTATATCGACGTATGTACAACTGTTATCAAGCTAGTTATGTGTCCAGGTCACTTTTCACAATGCGAATCTCTTCACGCAAATCCAGCACTAACCACCCAGCTCACGTCATCGTTGAACAAACCAGTCCCATCAAAGTCGTGCACTCCTCCATTGCTCGCAATAAATAGCACATTATTGAAATGGCGGAAAAAGCGCGTCGGGAAGCTCCACGACCGAATCGTGTTGCCCTGGCCGTTAAGCCCTGCCTGTGGGCAGAAGGTGGCGTCTTCGGAGAACAGTTTGCTCCCGTCGTTCGCGTTGAGCTGAAGTTGGAAGTTCGCGTGTCGGAGGAAGCTTCCTGGCGTGTCCCGCGACTCGAAGGAGAAGCACGCGCTGTTCCCAAGACCGGTACGCACCGTCCAGCTTGCTTGTTGTTTGAGGGTGGTGTTGCTGGAGGAGGAGACGACTTGGGTGTTCACGGTTGCGCCGGAGTGCGCGATGAAGCGCGTCGTGCAGCAGGCTGTGGTAGCTCGGAGAGAGATGGAGGAGCCGACGGTGAGAGCTGGGCCGCTGGTTAATGGTGTGGTCGCGTAGCCGGCGGCGACGATGTTTGCTTGAACTGAATTTTCGGTCGCGTCGGAGGGGAAGCCGGAGGTCATTACTCCTTCATAGAACGTTCCTTGGGCTCCGTTACTATTGTCCCCGCCGATCCCGAGGATAATCGCGCCCTCTTTACTCATCGGGTTGTAGCCCGACACACTGGGACGAGCACCGTTCCAGAACGTCGACAGCGCGCCGGACTGCGCGTTTCCCCCACGGATTGCCCAATTTCCTGGTTGGCCTTTCACGACGGCGGTGATGAACCTGTCGTTGATCGTCGGGTCTCCTGAGTTGAGATGGACGTTTGAACCGGAGAACAAGCCGTTCTCGAGATCCGCCATAATCCACGGCCCGTTTCCAGATCCCGTGCCCCAGGTCGTCTCCGTGCCGAAGTATATGGCCTCCATGTGCCCGTTACCCGTATCGCGACTGCTGGTTTCTGCGTTCCCGTAGTCGAAGCAGCACGCGCCGTTGAAGTTGGTCCCGTCGAAGACCGCGTACATGCCCTGCGCTGCGTCCCCCTTCGCAGTACCGCTAGCAGCGTTGTTGCGGTATCCCGTGCCGGGTGAAACAAACACGCCATACGCTTTGTGTCCGCCGACAGTAACTGGAGCGCCAATCGCGCTTGCGAGGTTGTCGAATCCATTACCTTCTGGTCCGTTGAACCCTCCTGGCGGGGCCTGTGTGAGGTGATTATTACGACCGGTTTGGTCGAAAATGGTAGTGATGACGCAGGTGGTGCTGGCGCAGAAGGTGTCCTGGGTGGCGGCATTGGCGACCCCGCCAGCGGACAGCGGTGAGACGTTGGTTGTTTGGTTGTCGGAGCCCCGTCGAACTTGATATAGGGCGCCATTAAAGGCGCTGAAGAGAGCGCGGGTGGTGCTGTGTGCGGCGACGCATGGAGTGCCTCCTGAAGCGTAGATGTCGCAAGTTCCAGCGACGACGAAGGAGCTCGTAGCGAGAAGGACTAGTGAGAGTAAGGCGCGCATGTCTAAATTGAAGAACGGAGAAAAAAAGTATCATGGCCTTTATGTAAAGGCGTCAGGTAGGTGAGGTAGGTATTTTTACTTCCTAGGCTTCTCCGTCGTGTCGGTAGATCCCAATTAGAAACCGTGCACGGGACGTAAGGATCATGAAATACGATCTTCGCTGATGTTTGTTGGCACCCATGCCAGCGTATGACTTCGATCATGGGGAACCCAACATGTGACGAAGCCAGCTGCGCGGGGGTTGGAACTGAGAGGTGAGAGAAATTTGTTCTTTTGAATAAAATAGAAAAATTTCCCAAGTAACAGTCGTTTTCTTATGATTCGAAGCAAATATCATGGTGGGGAGAAGGAAAAGACGACTTGTCCCGGACTTCCGGATGGGAAAGCTAGATCCGTGAATGGCATTTCCCGTGGTCCCGGCCCGCATGCAAGGACGGCGAGGAGATTTCAGGAAACAGTGGTAACGTGGAGAGTATCCAGAAGTTTTATTCGTGAATTGGTTGAGTATTTTTTCTACATTCGGTAGTCACGAGCAAGTCATCTGAATGGCTTACGTAGGTTCCTAGTCGAAGTGTAGAACGCAGCGCGAGCAACCACTCTTAACGTGTTCCCAAGTAATTACCGAAGAGCATAAATCATAACTCGGTATACATCTTTTGTAGGTTGGGAAAACTCGAAGTCAAAACGCCAAAAATACAGACGTGCACCTCACGAAAATGTCCAGATTACCAGGAGCGGGTGGAAGCAAACGAAGCCACAAATGAATGGGGAGACTGCGAGTGCATGAGCTTCGAAATAACAGAGAGCATAGCGGAGACAGGCCAGGAGAATATTTCAGCGATGAAGGCCACAGGTCGTGGAAAACAGGGTGTCTACTTTGGATATCCAAGGACCGCAGCGACCATCAGAGACATTTTTTCGTCGTCGTTCTTTTTTATTCGAAATCCTACGAGGTACGGGACAGCCGCATAAATGAGGCCCAGTCGGAGTCGAATCGATAGTCAGGATGAACATCGAAAGATAAAACGCACATTGTGAGCTTGCGGAGTCGCTTCATGGAGGTTGAATGGTCTACGGAAGAAAGGTTTAGCACGAGAAGAACGAACAGATCGAGTTAATAAGGAAACGAAAACTGAGGGATATTTTAATTGAATCTATACTGCCATAAACAACGGCATGAGTGGGATTATGAGAGCCAGTTGCGGACGGAGATACGTGGAGGAGGAACGACTCGCAGGTACACCTGACATCGCTGACCCCAATACTTGAGGAGAAGTTGAATTTGACGATGCATCCGGAATCGAAGGCGAAAACGGGTCCCGAAACCAGAAAACCAAGAGAAGAGAAGACAGCTGGGTCAACTTCGATTTGCGAAGGGGTAGGACAGGGGATCACGAGGGTGATCATTCTGCCACACAAAATTAGTTTCGAGACATCAAAAACCACGTCCAAATTTATCGAGGCACACTGACTGCTTTATCTCCGTGACCCGGCTTCTGCTCCTTCTGCTTCTCCAATTTTTTTTCTTCCTGTATGATCGTACATTCCAGGACGAAATCCAAACCCACCAATTCACACCGGCTCCGCTGTCATCCTTGAGGGCCGTGAAACGCGTACTCAGAAGCGCAGAAGAGTTCCGTAAGGTCATTCAACTCGAAGTTGAAAGCGTCGATTAAACAGAGACTGAAGTGGGAAAATGGCAAAGAAAATCCCAGCCACCGACAACAGCGCTTCGAAGAAGCCACTTTAAAACGACTGCGTCGAGGTCGACGAGCTCCAATCCGGACGCGCCGTGTCCGTTAACCTCAACACGAGAGCCACAAGGGACGGCAAACAAGTCCTGACGAACTTGGGCAAGTAGCCACTCAAGGTAAATCTCTGGAAGAGGTGAACATCGTCAGCTCAACCAAGCTCTTGCAACGACTTACTCCGTATTACTCGACCTCCTCGCCTCCATAGTCCATCTCTCATCCTATATCAATCTCTCCAAACGCAGCGCAAGTCTTTTTTAGAGGAGGTTGAGTACATTTGGAAGAACGGCAGTGATAGCAGCGGACAAGAGAGGGAAAGACCTTGTTTGTCACAATTTGGTTTCAACGCCAAAACCATTCGGGCCTCGGGCGACTTTCGCTTACCCGATTTAGACGTCCACAGACCGGGGCTCGTAACGTATGTAGGTGCAAAATAATTACTCACAAATATTCGTACTGACTAGCCAAAAAAAAATTTTTCACTACTTATAGTTCATAATATGTGTAGCCGATCAAAACGTTCGACTCCAATTTCACCTTCTAAGTTATCAACAGCGCCGACCGTCTTGCATCATTGAAATCCATCACGAAAGCGACCGTCAATGGCAAAGCATCTGCAAGCACAGCTACTCCATCCAGACGACACCACTGTACCTATGGCGAGGATCAGAAACTCCATGACGCAAAGTGACCTGACACGATGCGTTGTGTTGGAATAAAATTACAAAGTTACGCCTAACCTCGTTTTCGAAGGTGATTTCGCCTCCTTTGATAATCTACCGCGTAGTCGCTGGAATCGATGTTGTTACAACTTTAAACGCAACAGGGGTAATTTAAGATGGTTCAATAGTCCTCAACGAAAACATTCGCAACGTGCCAGAGATTTCTACGCACTACAGCGAGGAGGGTATGGTATGTAATGCGGGAAATTAGAAGAGAAATAATTTACTATTGTAGGTTTTGGATGAATCGGTATATGGCCTGTTCCGAATAGTAGGAGATGAAGAGACGATGGGTACGTCAACTTCGATGTGTGAACCGCTAGAGGTCGACGATCACGAGGAGAATTACCCTGACAAGAGAAGGGCACGAAATAGGATTCTAAAAAGCGTGTCCAAATCCTGCCAGGCACAGTGGCGGGCCGGGTTTCCAGCAAACGGACCATTCCTCCAGCGCAATATCCATGCCTATCGCTTCTCGCATTCCCGCATCTACCTCGAGTCTTGAGCCTTTCAGAACCTCCAAGTACCGACCTCTGCTCGCCTTCCAATTTAGCGTCCACCTTCCAACTCCCTAAGGCCCAGCGAGCTGGATAAGCAGAAGTTCGAGTAGAAGGCTTCCGGGAATTCCGAGGCGGTTGTGGAGAGAATGTATGAACATCCTGTCGTCGTGCAGCAGCCTCCACGCTCAAGTTCTGAGAGCTGGTTATGTTGACATCGAGAGTTGAGAAAGGATTAGAAATGTAAATGGGTCGAGCTCAGAGCACGGTACTTGGACCTCGGAAGAGGTTTCTTCGTGACGAGATTTCTAATTTGATTGCACCGAGATGAAAGCCAGAGCCCAAGCTGGAGTCCATAAAGTCTTTAAAGCGCTCTAGAGTATGATCTATTACAAATCTGTTCGGTTTTGAGTGAGCATGAAACAGAAAGCGCGAAGTTAGAAATGTCTTACCATCCTCCAAGGCCCAAATCGAAAGAGGAAATCCAAGGTCTTCAGAACCGCCCACACAACTCAATAACCTCGGCAGGATGCTCGAATAGATCGTACAACCTCCATATCCCAAACTCAGGGACAAGGACGAGCTGCAAAATGTTCGTCATAATGTCGAAGGGGGTGTGCGATGGGTCGAGCAGATTCAGGGTTCGAAAGGTGAGTGCGTCGTTAGTGGGACTGCAAAACCTAGGTGTCGAAAAGCGAACGGTTGCGAAGATCGATATCAATCGCCTATGCAGCCTCGTAGAATGAGCGAAATAGTTGGGGTACAGGTTAGATGTGATGACGTAGTCGAACGTCCAAAGGCGAGAGTCGCGAGACTAGCCCATGAAACATCAAGCCCGAGAAGAAATAGGCGGGGTACGTTGTCCTCGACGTTTCAATCACCATGACTGAGGACTGCGGGGAAGGTCGTCCTGAGGAAGGAGGTTGAAGAGATGCTGGCGTGATGACGTGGCAAAAGCGGTCCAAAGGAAAGTGAAAGTTGGATGGAGCGCCGGTGGATACAAGGACTGCAGCATCGAAAGCATCAAGAACTGTGATAGAACTGAGGAATGTCCTGACGAGTGGTGAGCAGGAAGTCGTTGTCGAAAGAAGATTTCCAGGCCTAGGCACCAACTTGAACGCGGACCGGGAATTCCGGAAAGGACATCCACCCTCACTTCCTCCCTCCTGCTTCGTAAACGAGGTCTAGCTCCTGATCTTCGACAATCGCCAATTGGTCCGCACGGCTCCCATGATGCTCGTCTCGTCTTCCACCACCGGCGTCTGCTAACAGAACCATGATCATTCGAGGAACGCAAAACCAGGTGCTCTGACCCAAAGCGAACGGGGTTGTCGACATTCGAGCGAAGGTGTCTTCAGAGACGCGAGCGGAGACGAATAGAATGACGAGAATCTCATCGTCGTGCACTACCGAGAACGCCTAAACTGGTCCAGTGAATTTCTGCGAGTCAGTTGGGGGATGGGCTGGAGCGAATGCGTTGTTGTGAGGAATTCGGAGCAGCCAGTGCCTCTAAACATGACCAGCATTCGCATATGGCACGAGGGTGAAAGCCGAAGCCGTTAGGCGAGGAGATAGTCGAAGTCGAGGTCGTGGTCGTAGCAGCAGCATCCTGACTGAATCGTAATCGTTTTTTCTAGCCTGCACGCTTCAAGATGAGATTGAAGTGTGTAGACGTGGCAGGCCTCCAGCTGGGTAGAATAATCAAGCTCCGGCACGGTTGCCTGACCTCCTCGCTCCTCACTCCACGACGCATCCCTCGTCGGATTCCAAGCCCCAAACAAATTCTCCTCACAGCCTTCACTGGCATCCGTCAAAGTCGAGTACGGGAGGCAATAGTAGAGGTGACGGTTCCGGCGAGCCATCATTACAGATGAAGTCCCCGTTCATCCTCGTCTGGGTACTGTCGGAAAGTTCGTGGTCGTATCCAAGAACATCGAACACGATAGGGAAGAAGGGAACACGACTCGACACCTCTACGTCGATGGCGGTTCGCTTCTCTTCGATCTCTATGTGGCTTGCTTGGAGCATAAAGAAAGATGGCATCCCAGTCAAGCACTGGACAAGACGACATTAGTAACACGATTTAATCACAACTCAAACCACGAACTCACAGTGAACTCAAAATTAACCCATTTACATCAGGAAATCAGGAATACCACGATGGACCATCACAACGTGCAGCTCGAAGCCCTGAGCCTGAAAAACGGAGGCCTTCCATTAGAAAGCTGCACAGGAAGGTTCCGTCACTACAAAAGCTATCAGGCAATTCGACGGAGAAACTTACCGCGACTTTGGACCCGTCTTCAGTTTCACGTCGAAGGTGAAATACCAAGATATCCGTACTTAAGGCTTGAATCGTGCGAGCTGAGGGTAAAATTGCAACGCAAGTTAGGCAAAGAAACAATAATAACACAACATTTACAAGAAGGTCTCGAGATTTCTGTTCTCAAACCATCAGGAAGATGGCGCTCTAGTAGTGAAGGTTCAAGGACGACGGATATAGAGACAACCTGACAGGCATTGGTGTACAATGATTCCAGGTCGTTTTCCTCGTCGCGGTCGATAGAGGAACGACAAGAGCCGTAAACTGAGCAAAGAAAAATGACATTCAACGGCTGGGACAGAAGAGACGTCATTTCTCTTACGACACGCAATTGAAACTGAAAACGTACTGCGAATCCAACATCCACTTCTATTCCATCAAACCGCGATGGCCACGTCGTAAATCGTCGCCTAAGCCTGAAACCGCGAGAATCCCACTCAACATCATTTCTTTCACGCTCGCAAGAGACAACTCACACTCACACGAGTCACAGAATACCCGGGATATCTTCTCCATCGCCTCAGAGAAACTGGTGCAATATAATTTCGCAGCTTTCAGCTTGCCACGCTGGCACGATAATGCGCTTGCTTGAGGTTCGAACATCGTCGTGGTCATGGAGAGAGTGTGGTTTGTTGCTGTTTGTTTTGAACACAGCTCATTCGGCTCCGAGCGTCCGAACCGTTCCTGAGGAGTTCGAATTCCTGATAATTTCGGGTGCAAACTTGATGCCAAAACAGAAATTACAGACCCCCACCGTCAAACAAGGCTTATCTCGGGAGTACCGCCTATGCTATCTGAGTCAATAAGCGCTCGTATCAGACGCGCAATTCTGATTCCGTGCAATCCCATTCAATACAAAAATTTCGAACTCTCTTCCGATGTTCAAGCTATTTGGAATTATCAAGGAATTATATACTGTACAGTCTGTAATCTATATGAATTAATCCCTGGGGTTAAAGCAGTTGTGCCATTCAATACCAAGGGTGGCAGAGGAAAGGTCAACCGACGCGGTGTAAGTTCGCGGCAGGGTTAAAATATTGGATTGGTCAGGCAAATTTGCAGCTGGTGGTACGAACATGAGATAGTGTCCTTCTTGTGGGGAAAGCAGCCATCCAGAGTGTCTTTGATGACCAGACAAGTGGGTCACCTTCTCACGGATATAACGAAGAGATGAAAAAGAATTTGGTGCCAATTTCAATTTTCCTGACTCATCTGAGGGGGAGACGATGTTGGATTCTGCGTGTTCGGCATGATCTTGCAATACGACGGCCATTGACGTATCCCACACCCGTACCGATTGATCATCTGAGCCAGAGACAATCCACTTATCGTCGCTCGAAAATGCAGCATAGCATATAGTATCGGTGTGGCCTTCCAGCATCTTCGCCGTTTTTCCTGACGAGGTATCCCACACCCGCAACGTTTTGTCTTCGGAGCTAGAGACAATTTGGTCGTCATGGCTTGAAAACGACACTGATGAGACAGGGCGCGTATGCCCCTCGAGCACCTTTAGCGTGTCGCCGGTTGAGGCGTTCCACACCCGTACCACGTTGTCATCTCCGCCGGAAGCGATAAGTTGCCCGTCTCTCGAAAATGCGACTGCGAAGACATTGTCAGTGTGACCTTCCAGCACCCTCAACATCTTGCCTGTCAAAAAATCCCATATCCGCACAGATTGGTCCTCTGAGCCGGAAACAATCCACTTGTCGTCGCTCGAAATTGCGATGCAAGTAACAGCCTTAGTGTGGCCCTCCAGTACGTTCTGTACCTCGCCCGTCGAAGCATCCCACACCCGCACCGTTTTGTCGTCCGAGCAGGAAATAATTTGCTTTCCATCACTAGAAAATGCGGCCATGGAGACAAATTGCGTGTGGCCTTCGAGTACCTTCAGCTGTTCCCCTGTCAAGGCATCCCACACCCTCACCGACTTGTCATCGGAGCCAGATACAATCCGCGTGTCGTCGCTCGAAAATGCAACTGACCAAACGGAGTCGGTATGCCCTTCCAGGACTTTCAATAACTCTCCTGAAGATGCATCCCATATCCGCACTGATTCGTCAAGTGAGCTGGAACCGATTTTCTTGTTATCGTTCGAAAATGCGACGGATATGACACCTTTAGTATGGCCGTCGAGCACCTTCTGCATCTCGCCTGTCGTTGCGTCCCACACCCGAACTGATTCATCATCTGAAGCGGAGACAATGCGCCTATCCTCACTGGAAAATACGGCCGATGAAACAGTGTCACTGTGTCCATCCAGTACCTTTAACGTCTGGCCGGTTGAGGCATCCCACACCCGTATCGTTCGTTCATCTGAAGCAGAGACAATTTTTTTGTCATCGCTGGAAAACGCGACCGATAAGACGGGTTCAGTGTGACCTTCGAGCACCTTCAGCATTTTTCCTGTCGTTGCATCCCATAGCCGCACCGATTTATCATCTGAGCAAGAGATGATATTCCTAGCATCGCTCGAAAACGCAACTGACAAGACAGGCTCAGTGTGACCCTCCAGAACTTTCAGCATATCTCCCGTTGACGTATCCCAAACTCGGATCGATTTGTCGTCTGAGCCGGAGATAATAAAATTATCATCGCTGGAGAATGCAACCGAGCAGACAGACTCGGTATGCCCATTGAGAATTTTCAGTGTTTCGCCAGTTAAGGCGTCCCATAACCGCACGGTGTGATCGTCTGAGCCGCTGACGATACGCCCGTCATCACTTGAAAATTTGACTGCAAAAACAGGTGCAGTGTGACCTTCCAGAACCTTCAGCATTTCCCCTGGCAAGGTACTCCATACCCGCACCGACTTGTCTTCAGAGCCTGAGACAATAAACTTGTTGTCGTTCGAAAATGCAACAGAGTAGACACTGTCGGTGTGACCTTCTAGAACCTTCAGCATTTCGCCTTTTGAAGCATCCCATAATTGTAACAACGCGTCTTCAGAGCAGGAAACAATCAGCCTGTCGTCGCTAGAAAACGCAACAGCATATACTGGACTCCCCACTCCCAGAGTCATTAACGGCTTGTCATTTTGTAACGCGTTCGTAAAAACAGGGATTCCGGGAAAATGTCTCCTCCATCCTCGACAAGGCCGCAAATTTCGGGACCACGTTGCGAGAGCAGAAATGTAGAGGTGTGGGGTTGACAACGCCGCGCCGCTCCCACTAAAATATAGAGCAAAAGATGCAGTCTCAGCAAAGTCCTCTTTTAGTAGCAAGTCGTCCTGAAATTTAGGTCAATATTGAAATATTCAGTCGAGCGAGAAACTACTTACATCTGGAACCCACAGACGTGCCCTCTGCAGCATTCGATCACACAAACCACGGAAGCCAAGCAAATTCATGGCCTCGATCCAGAACAATACACGAAGCTCAAGGAATTTCGACAGGGTCTTACGGAGAGCGTTCGAATCAATTGTTGAGACCGACGAAAGATGGTAATCCCAATTCCGGCAGGAATAACTCAAGACAGGTGGAATATTCTGCCTGACGGCATCTTCAAGTCCAGGATTATCTCGATCGAGCAAGAATGACGATTTAATGTTTGCGATGTTGAATTTCAATCTGTCCATGACACGGAAGCACGAGTCGGTGAGCAGTCGATGATGTTTTTCTCGGTTACACCAAAATTCATCCTTCGCCCTCTTTCGGTCGAACATGAAGTCGGTAAAGGACTTGTGATATGAGAAGACTTTACCGTTTTCAATGTAGAGCACTGCATGGAGGCTTTTGAGAACACCATCAGCGATTTCGGTGTATGACCGCAAAGCACTATGCTTGTTGGGAGGGAACAGAAGCTCGGCAACAAGGGATGGTGAAGTACGTTCCGCACTGCAGATAAAGGTGTACAGAATGTCGAGGTAACGGCCACTCTTGAAACGACGCCGAGCATCTAGAAGGACTTGAAAATATAAACCGTCGAGCAATGTCTCCTCTGAATTTTCGGAATCAGAGGAGAAGAGGCTACTAAGGCGCTCCTCATGCTCAACTGGCGCATAACCTTCGACGTATTTTACAACCGTTGCGGCATATATAAACAACCCAGCTGCTTGAACCGCAATTTTATCCAATTCTTGACGGCCTACAGAGTCCCCGAGGTAAGCATTGAGGTAAACTGTAATGTCGGCATGAGCTTCCTCTAAAGGTACCTGTTCGAGACGATAAGACTCCTTGTCCTCAAAAGTGTCCACATGATCGACGAGCTTCTGGTCTGGTCGACTAGTGGCAAAGAACTTGAGACCGCGTAGGCGATGCTTAGAAACACTATCAAGCAAGTTGCGCAAAAATTCTGAACCTCCTTCACCGTCTATCTCGTCGAGCGCGTCAATAACCACAAGGAATCGCGGTGACTTTGAAGGGTCTACAGATTGAGCTGATTTCCAAGGTCCGATGAGGAGACTCTCAAGCTGAGCGCTAGAGTCCTGATGGATGGTGTCAAAATCGCCAGACGTGCGCAGAGCTTCCGCGAATGCCTCATACTTGCGAGCAAGGTGATAAACGATGGTGCGAATGATAGAGGTTGCGTCCTTTGTCTCTTCGAATTGCCGTGAGCAGAAAAAATTCCCTCCTAAAACAATTGTGTCATCCGCGTCGCAAGCAAACTCGAAACGGCGAGCAATGGTATAAGCGATAGTGCTTTTCCCAGATCCAGCTTGACCGAATAGCCAAAAGACGCTCTGGCTTTCTGGAGAGTCATCGTTGGCCCATTTTGTGATCTTGGCTAATATATCGACACGGGTTCCCGGCGTGCAGACTGCACGACGCAGCAACTGCTTTTGTTGACCCCCAAGTTTGTATTTGTGGTCCGCAATATGCGAGGCTTGAAGCTCTTTTAGAAGTAGTCGCTTTAGAAAAATGAGCGTGGAATGGAATTTGGAGCATGAGGTTACGCACCCGCAGATCCTCCTGAATCGCGATCACGACTTTCTGAACTCGGAGACCTGTAACTACCTAAAAAAAGCAAAAAGTGGTGAAAAAGTGAAAAGATAATGTCAATACATTAAAACGGACCACAAGTCGCTCCCTGGCTTGATTGATGCGTTCGAAAATCTCCGCAATCTGGCCCTTAACCTCTTCATGATTCGCGATCCTTCTGGCAAGGGATTGCCTCTGGAGCTCGAATAAATCCTCCATTTCCTTCGCAATAGTCCTGATTTGCCGTCAACTCATCAATTTAAACATGGAAGAAAGTCGTGCATACGTTCTGAATACTCGCACTCCGCGCATTTCTTCCTCGTCGTTGGGTTTCCAACCAGCCAGCGCTCCCTCTACTGCGCGAAGCTGGTCTGCGGTCGATATGATCCGTCGGTCGACCGTATCAGTATTATCATTTACCACCTACCACACACAACTAAGTCAGGCAACAGCGTGAAGATGAAGATTAGCGACGCACGTCTTTAATCTCCAGAATGATTCTTACAACACCGGCGATGATCTTGACTGGGTTGGTATCGATAACCTCCGGCAGTCTTTTGAGGAGCGTTGCGGTGAAACTCAATGTGAGCCCAGAGATACCCTTGACAGTAAATTCAGCACGGTTGATGGGATTTTCTGGTATCTTAGAAAGGTCGTTCACGTATCCTAGAAGCACTGTAGGAGGCAGGCATGTTAGAATAATTCCGATGAATGTCGAGTGCTTGTACCATCAGGTTGAGTAGAACTGATCGAAGGTGCATTATCCTGAATCTGCTCTTGGAACGTCCGTCAATTCGACGAGTACTGTGAGCTTGTAAAGTGTCATACCATGAGCCACCAGAGTTCCAGACGAGGATTCCGTGGAGTGAACTGCATGTTTGCCTAAGCGTCTGAACCGTATAATGACGCATAGAAAATACCTTGCTGGCTGGTAGACGCCGATGCTCCTGTGGTGGGGTCCTCCCATTGATGGCTCGACAACGCGATAGCGCGTTGATCTGGAGATAAATCTCCGCTTGGATACGTTTGTTCAAAGGCCGAAGGCTCAGGAGAAGACGCCCGGCTGTGACGCCTACTGAATGTTGCTTTGGCCCACTTCTTTGGAAGCTGGAGGAAACCCTTCGAGGGCGATTTTGGAGTCTGCGGTTCTCCATCAGACATGGCAGCGAGAAGGAAGGACAATCGAGAACCAAGGACAGCCCCGCCACTGGGACTGCCCCGTGTCCTTTACCGATGCTGTGCCGCGAGGCCGCTGATCACGGTCTCCACGTCGAACCAGCAGCGATGGGCGTTGTTCTCCAGTTTGACATGGGAACGAGGACCCTGCCACGAGCATGCTGCATCTTATCTTATCGTTGATCCGAGGTTTCTGTTTTTGGAGGAAAATATGAGGAACGGTTGACAAAAGGCGAGTTTGCTCTTGTTTCCTGGTCGTCCTCTCCAACCTCGCACTTCACTTTCGTCACTCGTAGGAGGGATAAAGATCAATTATAAAAGTAATAGCTCTCGAGAGGGCTAACTTTGCCTGACGTAAAGAAAGAACAATTCCGTGGTCGAGGAGGTGCCAAGTTCAGACTGTGAAGTAAGAATCAATCTCGCTGTGAAGAAGTGTCTATATCATCAGAATTAGAGGTTTAGATGCGAAACATTTATTCGCTGTACTCACCCAAAAAAATATTCGACGAGGACGAGATCATACCTCATTCGACATTGACCGCGCCTGGGGGTCGTTGGAAGCGATTGTCAGTTGATGATAATTTGAGGTGCAATACAACAAGTTCGAACAGGCGGAACGATTCTCGAGGACGGGAAAATCGTATGTTCGCCACAGACCATCCGCACACTAAAACCGAGTTGAAGGCGCAAGAGCACCCTTCGTACTAGTAGGCCAGCAGGTCCCAAGAAACCGAGTTCATACGCCCAGAATGATAGAGTAGACCAGGGGTACAAGTTCGAGTCTGGAAATACGAGCTACAGTACCATACCCAACAACGGCGAGGAGGTTCACGCTGTGGATAGAATGGAATGAATCGGTTTTGAATACGTGGAAATAGAGCATTTACTTACCTATCAACGCGCAACCGTCTCCAAGTCGCAGGTCTTTTCACCAACGCTCGTTTTGCTAACAAAGCAGCTTTTCACCCAACGCCGAAAACAGGGTTAGTCTCAGTCCCTTCGATTCGCAATTTGGCAGCGCCAGCTGAGCAGCGTTTCCGCGAATCACGATAAACCGCGTAAGATTAAGAACTCGAGCCTTCAAGCTGACCACTCGAAGTGTGCCATATGCATGTAATGATATCGACAGCCTCCAGAGAGGAAATGCAGCTGGGAAAGCAAGTGAGGGCACCAACGAAAACGAGAGTAAGACAGAGGCGAGTTCAAACAATGACGTCACTAGCACGATGAGGCCCGAGGAACAAGCGTTGACGCGAGGAAGGCCGTTCGCGTTGAAGCCTGCTACGGTGCAGGTAGAGTTTGGAGTAGAATAGAACAGAACGGCCGTTTGAGGGTGGTGGGAACGTGTTAGTCGAGGGAACCTGTGAGATTGGGGGTGGAATTCAATTTATACCCACCAAAGCCCACGATGGCGAGGTCGAAGGCTGGTCTTCCCAAGGCTAAAAGAAACCCAGAAATCGAGCTCGAAGTGGCGCTTCACAATTGGTGTTTCTGAGCTCAGGAAGTCCCTCGTCTTCAAGGAAAGAAGGGAGATGGGAGCAAAGGACGCGCATCTGCTTGCATAGTTCGAGAAAAGACGGCGGGAAAAAAAGACGAGGAGAAGAGAAAACCCATAAGAAAATGAGGGAAGTATTGGAGGCGAGTCGACACGTTGCATTTCATCTTGGGGGATGTGTTGAGACGGTTCGAGCAAGAACTCTGAACGCACGAATTGGCGTGACCTTTGACATGAATATATGCATGCGCAGCGGGTCCCTGTTGGCAATTCTTCTGGAGAAGGGGGTATCCCAATTGGCGCAACGTTAGGGAGGCGAGGGTGGTATGTCAATTGACATTTGCAGGGAGGCACACGAGGAAAGGCGGAATAAGAGGAAAGGCGGAATAAGAGCACGGACATCAATGTATGCGCCACCAAAGCCAACCGTGGCGAGGCGGATCGTCCGAGGGAAGAGAAGACGAGATATCGAAGTCGACGTCGCAGAGAAAGAGGGAGGGAGAATCCAAAACTAAGCCATGGGCGTGAGTTCTCTTCTTCGATTCTTCAAGCATGCCCGTCACACGAGTTCAAATGCCATATCTGTCCACGCCCAGTTCCACGAGCGAAGGGAAGGGATTTAGACGACGGCGACTAACGTTGAGGTTGAGGGAAGAAGATGAAGAGAGTGAGGAGGCCATTGTCATATGGCAGCGAAGGTTGAAAGCTTCGTAGCCAGGCAAGTGGAAAGTGTTGGAAGTGATGTCCACCTTGCTGGAATACTTTATAGGGGGTTTGACGTTCTTCATCGAGCCATTCTTGTCTTCAGGTCACTTTCAGACTGGTCAAAGGCGGTATGTGGGAGGAATTACAATTATCGTACAACAAAACAAAAATGAGCAGCATTCAAAAGGTTAGGTTGGAGGGGCATACGCGTAGCTCTGCTCTCTCTCAGTTTACGTCGGGTCCTACGCGGGTGGAGTTTCGTCGAGAACTGAGCTGGATACGAGCGGTTTGAGGTAATACGGCTGACGTAGTGGAGCGTGGCGCGAAGAAGGCGCAAGATCTTGCAGGTGAAGACTGTAGAGTGTAATGCAGACATCAATGACACGCATACACGAATTCAAACTCGAAAAAGCGCACTTACCGAGAACCCCGATTCGACTTTTCCACCGTTGAACACAGAAAAACCCCGGTACGTCCAGGAGAACGTGGAACCAACAAACGCATTACTACCCTGCTAACTGGCGGGGAAAGTGGAAAGGTACCTGCGCCTGTAGGACTTGTGTTTTGAACGGCGTGCAAGCAATGTCATAGGAGTGGAAGGGAGAGAAGTTTGGATTGTAGAGGACTGCATTGACACCCTTGAGGGCAAGAGGGCCGTCGTCGTGCGACAGCGACAAGCTCGGAGGCTTGGCTTCATAGCCTGCCCAGCAAGACGCCTTAGGCCAGCTTCGTAGAGGATGGAGGGTGTTCCGAGGGAAGGTGTGGAGTCGTATGGCAGCGAGAAGAGCGGAGACACGTCGTCGTTCTAACAACGCGTCGTGTTGGTGCAGGACGGCACTATGAAAGCAGCATCTCCGCGCATGCGGTTTTGAATTTGATCTACGAGGGCAATATATGAATTGATCTTGGGTTGACGAGCTCATCCAATCTGAGCCTGTAGCCATTTGATTCTTGCGTTTGACCGTTTAGATGTCCATCGAAATTGGAGTGTACACCTTTCCACTAGGCTGCTTTCCTCTCAGGTTCGGTTTGTCAGTGTTTGCTTTGAATGCCAAAGACATCCGGCGTCTCCCGTTCCTAATCGTGGCTGACCACCGTTTTCTAAAAACCGTCATGGATGCTACTGTACAGCTCTTCCCCTGGACCGTTTTGCCTGGTGCGTGCGTTTCGAGTCACCCACGCCATTACGAATACGAGACCTTGATGTTAGCCGTGTTGCGAGTGCATATACTCTTTGGAAATCCGGGCTGTCCTGTTCTATTTTGTCAACGAAAAAGCAAGAGGTCGAAATGTACGTCTCCTTCCGAATTCCGCGGACCATTTCAGAATATTGCTCACGTATTCTTTTGACACGTCGACCTATTCCTTCAGTCAGTCTGGGGCGAACTGTTGCGACCGAGTCTCCGTTCACTTGGGTACAAGCGCACACGGTCGTATAAGCTCCAGTATCCAACGAAAGCAGCCAACCTCTTTGTTATCGTCAACAAACTACACTCAGGAACTGACGAGGTTCAGAACCTATTTTGGGACGCAAGGTATCATGTTCGGGCGGATTATTTGACACATGGCTTGTACTTTTAATTGAAAAGGTGCGTCTCAATCAACACGTCTTCATAGCCATGCCAGTAATACCATCATGTAGTTGGCAGACTCAGCCCCCAAATCCATCCCGTCACACCCGATGGACCATCGTAAGAACAATCCCAGTTGTAGAGCGGCTTCGGGGACGTCGATTATAACAGCATAATCTGCAGCAAGGCCGAACATCCTGCACAGCGTCAACTGATTGTTCCGCGTTGACACAGGATGACACAGGACATGTGCATAATCTCTTGGCGAAGGACATGCAAGGCGTTCTACCAAGCGGCCAAAAATACACTGTAAGTGCTTCGCGTCGATGGTACCTCAAGTGTCGTCAAAATCTATTATTATCTAGTAAGACTAATACCCTCGTCAACAGGAAGGAAAGATCGCCAAGACATCAGCTTCATTCTATGCAGGAATAGTTATCGCCTCACATCCTGACGAGCGCATCATAAGATAACATGTCATGAGGGAAGACCAGAGTATGCTCTTCCTTCATGGACGAAGTGGGTGATAATCGTGTTATAAGGTTCTATGCGGTGAACTGCGTACTGACATCCTCGAAGACCCGCAATCGCTTGAACGAGGCAGCTTAACATATCGTCACATCCACTGCATCCAGGATTTTCGACGCTTATCGACCATGCCCACGGAAACCTCAGATGGACCACCGGCCTCGCTCCAACGCGCGGAAATTAGCTGTTCCCTCAATTCTACCATTATGTTCACTTTTCTAATGGGTGAGTCGTGATACTGGTTCTCAGGTCGTAATCATGGACTCAAACGGTTCGTTCTTCCAGGCATTTATACGATGGTCTACGTTTTCACCATATACATATACCGTAAGCCTTTTCGGTCTATCCACTACAAGGCTCGAACCCACCACACCGACACCCGTAGTAATTCGGAAGCGGTCCAAGCAGCGACTCGTTATCGCCTCCATTTCACTCCTTTACGCACTCAGCGTCCTTCAGTTGACCCTCCAGTGGTACCTCATGCAATTCAGTTTCGTAACAAACGGGGAGACACGGAAAGATATTTTCCTTTCTCTATCCTCCTCACCCATTTGGTTCGCACTCGCTGTCAATACCGATATCTTCGCCGTGCTGTGCCTCGCAGACGCCCTTCTTGTGAGTCAAATTCCTTCTTCGGGGGAAGAATTTACCGAACTATTCGCAGATATGGCGGTGTTTTGGCATCTGGAACCACTCATGGCGAGCAATTATATTGCCGTTGATTCTCCTGTTTTCAGAGATGGGTTAGTTGATCCCCGGTTAACGATAAGCAACCTAACCGATTAAACCCTTGAAGTTCTCTCGGTAGCCACTATTGTGATCATCGCGATCAACGACTTTCAAGAACTGACGCTCAAGGAACGACAGCAGCTCAACACGCTCGAGGCATCGCTTTTCTTCGTCTCCTTTTTCGCAACGTTAGCGACGACGATGCTGATCGCCTACAGGATCTATTCCATTGCGCGTGATGACAGCCATTCGCATTCGCATTCCCTCTGGGGACGGTTTGGGCACGTAGTGGAAATTGTGGTTCAGTCAGCAGCGACGTACTGCCTGGCGCTCCTTTTACAGGCGTTGATCGGCGTTGTTCCACATCATGGCGACAGCCTCTGGTGGTTCGGGATGAACGATTATGGTGGTGCGCTAGCTTGTACACTCGCGGTCTGTATTACTTAGTCTATCTGTCAATATCGAATTGCGCTTACAGTTTACCAGGGACTCGCACCGACTGTCATGGTCGCCCGAGTATGTGTGGCCGCTGGAGACCAAAATATGCTATCGATCACTCAGCATTTATCAGAAATTCAGTTCCGGGACCGATCGGTTATCGACGCGGACGAAGTGCAGGGTAGTTTGACGGAGATCGATAGGGCTACGACGGTAGGACATGAAAAGAAGCAAGTTGAGGTCTGAGAGATGCGGGGTACTCATTACATAGACGCACGGCCGTACGCTTGCTCAGATTTCTTCCATGTTATGACTTGGATATCCGGATGTTGAACATTATGTAAGTAGGTACTTTTGAGTAGTAGAATTTGGTCTGACCAACGCATAATCAGCTCAATAACGTTCTAAGATAAAGGAATGAAGCGTGCGTTGGTGGGACGCGTCTTTTGAAAATTTAAAGCGACAATCATCGGACTTTGAAGAACGTATTTTCATTTAATAATTGACCCTGTTTGGTTCGGATGACGTTTCGGCAAGCGTTTCGGCGTAGCCCGAGCCTTGCTCAGACGCCGACCCAGGCACGTCTCTGCTTCTTAATAGTAGTTCCCCTCCTACTCTTGCTGCGAGCGTCATCTGTAAGTGCGCATCCAGCCTTCGTAATAAGCCCCTTGAGCTCGCGAGCGCAGCGAAAGCTTTGTAGACCGCTTTGCCTCGGGCCGACTGGTCGGTTCTTCGTGCGTCGAGCGCCCGATGAGCTGAATTGTATTGAGACGAGTGAGGATCGCAGAGGTTGGAGTGGAAAAGGAGAAGTAGGTTTTGAACGTAAACGATACTGAAGTTTAAGGATGAATTCCAGGCTCCTGCTGTGCGATCTGAACTTCGTCAATACCCACAGAGGCTGGTGCAAAGTTGGAGGGGGGGAAGAATATGTGCCGACGAGATTCAATTTACAAGTTCGAATCCGCAGACTGGAGTTACATACTTACGTGTTTATGAGTCAAGAGAGAGAGCGGTTGCAGATGGGTTTCGTCATCAAAGAGGTAGTTATTTCTTATGAGTCTTAACGATTCGAAACCGGCTGAAGTAAGTATTCTCTGCACGCGAATATTGGCAAGTTTGTAATCCAATTAAACTCAGGGAATGCTCCCCAGGCATGCATAATATTAATGTAGCACTAGCCGGCGGTGACGATGTTCGCCTGAACTGAATTTTCTCTGGCGTCGGAGGGGAAGCCGAAGGTCATTACTTCTTCGTAGAAAGTCCAGGTACCTTGTGCACCGTGACTGTTGTCCTCGAATAATTGCGCCCTTCTTGCGCATCGGTTTGTACCCACAAACGTTGGGACGTAGTCTGTTGCATCTGCGTACTGGTGTTACAAAGGATACCGAGGCACGCAATTACTCAATTGGTTCAATATAATAACATTCCGTGTACCTTCCAGAGTAAGCCTTCAAATTTGATAACTACTAATTCGAATCGCCAAAAACTGCAGAGGCTGCTTTGTGAGAAACAAACTCAAAATAGTGCAAAATATTCACCTTCAAAGCCGTCTAGGCCAGTGGGGTATAAAGGTCTTCAATACGACCACCGCGGCATATGCGCAGCTTAATATGGTCATGTTCTCGATCCCCACGTCGAAAAATTATAGTGAGACCAGTGAACATTTTCAATGATCGAAGGTCATCGAGCGAATCCGGACGTATCGGCATAGAAAGAACCTTAATGCGTCGGGCCTTTGAAAGTCGAAAAGTGAGGTATGTTTGAATGAACAACAGTTCTTCTGCTCGTAGGGAACGACTGATTTCAACTGTGCGGAGGAGTGGAAAAGAGCGGGTCTCGATGTTGCGTGGGAGAAGGACCAGAAATCGCAGGGTCTCGGGATTAACCGTCAACGTTCTAACAACTGGGAATGATGACAAGAATTGAATAAGTTTGTGATGTGTAGGTTTGAAAATAGTCGGCGAGATCCCAAGCGTAAGGGATTCAGCATCGCGAAAGGTGACCGAGGGTAAAGCTGCAAAAAGGGCTTTGATAATGTCGCGTGGAAGTTTGGTAGAGTATTTGAGTTCAAAACGGAATTTCAATTCTCCATGGAACAGGGCCACGAACTCGAAATGAGATCGATATAATTTCAGGGAAATGTCGTTTGCACTTGCGAAGTCACAGCACCGGGAGTAGGTGTGCAGAACTTGATCGGCCAAGGTCAACGTTTCCTCGACGAAAAGCTAGCTGTCGTGTCTAAAGTCCAAGTAGCATCCAGGAGCTGGTTTTATTTGATCAAGGAAATCCATGTACGGGCCTATGTCTTTATACGACGAGAGTACCATTTGCTTGATGGATGGGGCCATGATTTGTGGTAGGGAAGACAGTGTGTCTCCAGTGGAGGCGATCACATTGGAGGTCTCATCTTTGACGCATTCAAGAAGTGGCATCCGTCGAATTGCTTGGATTGCTTCGTAAGCGGAGACTTGGCAATTTAAGGCAAAAAATCGAAGGTTAGCCAGCCAAGGAGCGTCCAATTTGAATTTGATATTTGGAGCAAAAAATACACGCAATGCAGGAGCGTGGTTTTTGAAGACGATGAAATTGGAGGGAGTCATTATAGGTAGGTCTCGGTTATCGCGTTCAAAAAAGACCCGGAAAGTCTCGAGGACCTGTGATGGATGCTGAAAGGCCTTCCAGAACAGTTGGATGTTGTCACCCTCAAAAAAATGGTTCGTGAAATCAAGTTCCAACCACCGAATTCGATGCCAATGACCGTTGAGCACCTCAGTGACGACGCGCTCGGAGAGGAAGGCTTGATCTGGAGGTCCCCAAAAGATGGAAAGCAGCGATTTACCTGTCCTTCGAAGAACCTCTTTCCTCCACTGATTGTGTTCGAGATAAGAAATGTTGATAACCTGACCCCAGAGCGATGAGAGAGACAAAGTGATCTCTCGCCATTTTGAGCAGACTTGAGAGCTATAGCGGAGAGTGTCAATGGCCGCTATCGCGTTCAGGTCTTCCGTTTCATCTGCCATATCTGCATTTAACAAGAAAATCTGCCATAGGATGTCGTCGTGGAGCCTGAGAATTGGTGGTTGGGACCTAAAGATCTTTCCGTGAGTTCGTTGCAGAGAATGAGAATGATAGGACAAAGTGAGGGGCTTTGCAAGTTTGGGTTCCGTCATAGATACCGCGATGTCTGATACTCCGTCTAGGAAGATCTCTATCGTTGATGTTGCTTGAAGGTGAATTAGAAACTCGAGTTGAGCTGCGGAATCGGCATCCCTTTTTGGGACACGCACCAAACGGGGCTCGTGACTCATTTGTGTTGGGTGCGTCAAACGCAATAGAGGAATTAACCCATTGAAACGGAAAGAAAATACACAAACTTAGAAAAGAGATTCTTGTATTTTAAATCATGCCTTGGATGTACCAAAAATCTTACAACGAGGTGCATTCAGCGAAGTTTCAAAGCGTAGTCGTTTATTAAGTTTTCATGTACGGTTGATGTACGGCGTCATTATCCAATGCATGCTCATTCACCTCGCTATTCAAGCCATACCTTCATTACTACCAACTCCAATCAAGTCACCATATACTACATAGATGCGGAAAAATGGTATTGACGAACGTATATTATTCATCTTCCCAAGAAATTTCCGAAGACGATGCATCGGAAGTATCAAAGTCCCGGCTAGGATCAAAGAGAAGGTCCTCAACGTCGTCGCTTCCACATGCGTAATGGAATTCGTAGTCTCCAGGTTGAAAAATGATTGAAAGTCCAGTAACTTCGTCCAGCGACCGTAGGTCTAAGTAGTAATCATAGTCAATCTGCAAAATAAGACAGTCGATTGGGCGACCGCTCGAGAGTCGAGCAGCGAGAAATTGTTTGAGGTTTGAAACCTCTTTATTTGGAAAGTAACGACTGATTTCGAGTGTGTCAAGGAGGGGAAAAGAGTTGGCAAGGACATCAGTTGGGAGATTGATCAAAAAGCCCAAAGCATCGGGTGCGACAGTCAAAGCATAAATGGAGGGTAAAGATAAAATGAATTGGGTAATCTTGCTGTCAGTGGGCTTAACAACATCCGGAAAATGTCCAAGCGTGAGGGTTTCAGCATTTGGAAACGTAACCGAAGGTAAAGCTGGAAAAAGGGAGGCACCTAATTCATCTGGATGTTTTTCAATGTGTCTAATATTGAAAAGAAAGTCCTCGTGGTCCGGAAATTTAGCTTCAAACTTGAAGTGATCTGAATCCAAATAGAGGGTAACGTGTTCTGCGCTCGTGAAATCACAACACCTTGAATAGCTGTGCAGGACTTGATTTGCGAGGATCATTGCTTCCATGGAAGAAATCAAGTCTCGGTGGTTGAAAGACAAAAGACATCCGGGAACTGGTTTTATATGAGCGAGGAAGTCCAAATTCGGCCCTATATCAGCTGAGTTGAGTTTAATTCTCTTGAGGAATGGGGCTGTGATGTGTGGGAGGGAGGATAGCGCATCATCAGATTCAATGATTTTACTCCATGGGAAGTCAATCTGAGTTAGGTATTCAAGATGAGGCATATGTGTGATGGCTTGAATGAGATCGTAGGCAGATACCCAGCCAGTCAGCTTAAGAAATCGAAGGTTCGCCAGCCATGATGCGTTCAACTTGAACCTGATGTTAGGTGCAGAAAATACACGCAATGCGGGGGCGCAGTTATTGAAGACGACAAAGTCGGGGGGAGAAAATCGAGGAAAATTTATGCCATCCATGGGGTCAACGGTGACCCGAAAGGATTCCAGAACCTCTGATGGACACCGGAAAATATCCCAAAATTGCTCGATAATCGAATCGTCTATACGATGTTTGGTTTTGCAATCGATTACTAGCCATCGGATCCTATTCCAATAGCGTCGAATCATTTCAATGGTATCCTCCGGGGGGGGATACATCCAGTCTGTCCAATTCCACAGCACTGAAAGCAATGAATTTCCTGTCCTTCTCATGACTTCTTCCCTCCAGTAACCGGGCCAGAGACGGTAGGTGTTGACGACTTGACCCCAAAGCGACGAAGATCCGAGGGCGATCAGTCGCCACTTCGAACAAACTTGAGTCTTGAGAGCTATAGCGGAGCGTCTTAACCGCCGTTATCGCTTTATAATCCCCGATTTGGTCCTCCATATCTGCATTTATATTGAAAATGAGCCATATTATGTCGTCGTGCAGCTTGAAAATGGGCGAATTTGGGCTGGAGAATGTCTTACGATTCTGTGGAGAGAGAGGGCGAGAAGGAGAGGCTAATCCGAGAGGATCTGTAACTTGCAGGTCTGCCATAGGTAACAATATGTCCAGCACTTTGACTATGAAGACGGATTATGAAGACGTGTATTGAGAAGATGGAATCAACGAAAATTTACCAAAATATCAGTCGCATGATTGCATAACCCTTTCGGTCACGCGTCGAACACGCGGCTTATAACTTCCTTGACCCTCGATTTTTCTAAGTGTCGATCTATTTGAAGAAATAAATTAAAAAAATGTACTACGTTAGTGGAAAGTATCTCGGTATTTGAAACGTGTCCAAAATACACTGCACATTCCGCTACAAGAGCAAAGGGCGAGCAGGCAACAGGCATTTAGACTAAATTCGTAATTTACTCGAGTACAGTGAGGATATGCCAAGCTCCTCAAGTCGTTTCCTGCATCGTCGGCCAGAGGATCCATGAACGCGAAGGTTATTCTCCATGACATGCGCGTGCGTCTGTCCTCACCCCACCCCACAACGTCACGGCACGCACTGCTGTCGGTGTCCACGTGTCAACGGGTCACCGCACGCCAAACTCCATCGACCAACGCAACTGGACCAACAACGAAAAGAGGCGAAACAGGCGGAGACGTCTTCGAATCCGACTGGAAGAAGACACGAATACGTTGAAATCGAGGTTGATGTCGAGGTTGGGTCAATATTTGAAGTCGAAGTGCCGAAACTTACCGCCGTAACCGACATGTCGCATATGCCAGTTAAAGTCGTTGTTGGGACAATGCGTCTCTACGAAAAGCAGGTGAATGGTAAAGGTAGGAGCGTGGGCGGTTGAAAGTCGAGGGCGGGTAAAGGTCGGGGACGAAGATCAGGATTATGGGGTTTCAATTTTCGGCATGCTGAAAGGTGTGTGGACAGAGCTTGTCGAATTTGAATCGAGGGTTTGAAAAATTCGAAGGGTACCAGTTTACCTAGTCTTCCAAGGGCCAGGGCGCCAGTGATAACATAAAATGGCAACAACGATGGCACAGGGGGAAAGGAGCAAGAACGGGACAACGAGAGAAGGAAAGTACATTGAAAATAGGATCGCGATCGATTCGAATAGGGTTGCTCAAAGTTGAGCCTATTCGGTTTCCTACTCGACTTCATTTTCGGGTCATTTTGGCGGACAGCCCCGCCAAATTTCGTCAAGTAGGAAACCGAATAGGAAGCAAATAGGAGGCAAAAATGGGCAACTTTGAACCCCCCCTCACGGTTTTTTCGGAAAATGAACCGAGTAGGAAAACTTCCTATTCCCTTCGTTTTTCGGCTCGCGTTCGGCGGTCATCCCAATTCGCCAAGTCCGCTTCCCACGTTGGTTAGCGTCAGGGAACAAGCTTGGCACTCCGAACGGAGCCGAATATTCAACCTTCACCCGTTCTCCTCCTGCCGCTTCCCTCCTATAATCACTATAACGCTCTAGAATATTCAATAAATTATATTTTTTTTACAATAGTGGCTGGGTACGTATTAGGTATTATTTAAAGGACAAAATGGACTTATTGAGGCAGAAAAACCCAAGGTGAGGTAGAGATACAAGCCAATTGATGGGAAGGACGGAGAATGAATGCTGCCGGAGGAATAGGAAAGTGAGTAGGAAGTCGAAAATGGCCATTTTTGCAAATAGCGACCCCATGAGCTCATTTTCGTAAAAATGTCCATTTTTCGGTTCCTAGTCGAGTTCCTACTTGGCTCATTTTTCAAGTAGGAAACCGAATAGGAGATCAAAAATGAACCGAAAATGAGCCGAATAGGTGAACTTTGAGCGACCCTAATGAGAGATTAAAACTTGAAATTTAGGCTGGCTATAGCAACAGAAAAGAATAGAAAGATGAGCGTTGATTGATACTTGAACTTGAAGTCGGGACTTACGTTCCTCGAACCTCAAACCCCAAACCCTGCAGGTCTCCCGTCGTGCGTTCAGGAGGTAGGGAAGTCGGGCTTTCGTGGCAGGGAATGCTGAGCGAACAAACCGCGTCGGTGCTCGCAGAAGGTCAAAGTCGAAGTCTACGAAAGAAAAAAAAAAAAGACGAGGAGGTTCTTCTAGCACGGACCGAGTCGTTCTTCTGCATGCTTCGTTGACCGTACTTATTCTCCTCTCCAAACCCTCAAGCCAACATCAAGGAAAATTACTTGAAGAGAAGGAGGGCTTCATAAACGGCATTCGAACTACTATGAGCGCGCAGTTCCAAAGTCAGAAAGTTCCTCGGTTTTGGGAGGAGGGAATACAAGAGGAGATTTCGCGCGGGAGGAATGACAATAGGGCGCTGGGATGTGCACAACGATGAGAAGCAAAGAGTCGTGGTAAAAATGTAAGCAAAATGGGTGGGCGAGGGCACATGTGGCATTTGAAAAACGCGAGAGGAGAAAAATCAGGCAGACGTTTCACCTCAGATGACCGTCCTGTTAGGCTCTCCAAGCCTGCCCTTCACGCGAATTCGCATCCCACATCTTCGCCGTTCAAGCACACCACCCGAACTGGCGATAGGAGAATGCCACGACGACGACGACAACGAGAAGCGTGAAACTCGCTCAGTCATCTCAAATAGTCGGCCAATTGCTCGAGGATCGAGCTGCGCGGGAGGATGTTCAAAGGGAAGGTGGAAGGTGCGAATCGACCTCGAGGGTGGAAGAGGAGAGAAAGAGGAACGGCGAGACACCTTCATGAAGGTTGCACACACTTTATTTCATGTGCTATTCGTGACTGACCGACGGTGGTAGGTGGTCGGTAACGCAATTAATGCCAAGCAAAACTGGCTTGGAGAGAAAATGAGCAGCATTCAAAAGTGCAGGTTGGAGGCGCGTACGCATAGCTCCGCTCTCTCGCTTTCGGTTGACGTTGAGTTCTGCCAAATATTTGTTAGCTGTACTCCCACGAACGATCGATCATGAAAAGATCGTACTCTTGTGGACAAATTTTAATTACATCAGGATTTACCGTGCCCGACGACATTAAGGACGTGCACGCTGCCGAGTGGAATGGAATAAATTAATTTCGAAATTGTGAAAATGAAGTACCCACTTACCCCTCCAGGCTCAACGTCTCTTGCGAATCAAAGTTCTCGTCGTTCCTCTAGTAGCTGAACCGACGGAATTTCGTATCCTTGCGATGCTCGCACGATGTCTTTTCTCTGCCTTCAAACGAGAGAGAAGATGCGTCTCTGCATGCTACGCACGTCAGGAAATAATCATGCGGCGAAGATGAGACGAGATGACAACTGAAGTCGAGCTCCTCCGCCACACCTCCACGCGACGTGCAGAACAGTGGGAGTGATAAGAAGGTTTCTCAGAAGGAAGTCGAGGGAAAAAAAGACACCGAGTCCATGGACATTGATTGACGAGCCACCAAATTTACGAGCCACCAAAGCCCGACGATGGCGAAATATGGAAGAAGCGGGTCTTCCCGAAGAAAGAATGAAAAACCGGACTCGAAAGCTTGACGTCAAGGAGTTTCTGAGCTCACGCCGTTCCTCGACGTCGAGGGAAGATGGGAGAGAACCGTGATGCAAGTGAGGGCGGGCGGGATGGAAGTGAGGGCGCGTGTGTCGGATGACACGTAGCACCGTATCTTAGACGACGGCGGTCTGCTTGGAGCCAGAGCTTTGGATGCGCGAATTGGTGTGAACTAGAATAGGAGGCGAAGTATACACGTGCAAAGGGGTCCTACTGGCGATTCTTCTCGAGCGAAGTCGAGGGAGAAAGCAGGGTGAAGGGGGACGTCGATCTATGCGCCAACGGGGCCGAACCTGTCACACTATCTTGAATACTGGGTCCATCCACGCCGATGTTCAAGCTTACCCCCATTCCAGGGAAGGAGCAGGAGGGGAGGTCGTCGTCGTATAGCAGCGTGAAAGTTGAAAGGCTCGTAGCAGAGCAAGTGGAGTGCGTTGGAGACTGGAGGGGCCTCGCGTACGAGTAGTTCTGCTCTCTTGGCTGACGTCGAGCCGTACGCGGATGGCGTTTCGTTGAGAAGAGAGGGGGGGCATAAGCGGGCTGAGAAGGCGCAGCTGTCATTCGAACCGTCTATATAGCCTGTACGGTTGAAGCGTTGGACAGGGACAGGTTGAAATCCGCGATCATCGCAGCACAGATCCAACAACGAAATGGACACCTAGGGGACGAGTTGGGGATGGATTCCGGGCCGCGGGTCTTCTCTGTCTCCCAGATTCCAGTAAGTTCTTGATCAGTCGACCTCCAAAGCGCGCAGTCCACGCCCCTCTCATTCCTGCCCAACGCGTCTGCTCCTGAAATCCATCTTCGAAGCTTCTAGAACGAACACCAAGCGTCGAAGTCAAGGGATGGTATGAAACACGACGCGCAGGTCAGGAGGTAGCTGCCTGGGCTTGAGCACAGTGGATAACCGCGAGATGAAGACTGGAGAGCAAACTTTAGGGGCACGTATTCTCAAAATGAACATACTTACCGAGAACCCAGAGAAGACTCTCGCACCATTCAACACAGAAAACCTAAGAAGGGGCAGGGATACGACGCGTCTTTTGAACAAGGAGCAACCAACGCCAGGACACATAGGTGTGGAAGGGAGGAAGAACAAACGCGACCGTGGTGACGCTTTCGAGGAGGAAGGGAAAAGGAGAGGTGGAGGGTTGTGGTTGTGCAGCAGCGAAGCTGGACGGATTGACGTCACTAAAACACAGCGAACGGGGAGGGAGGATTCATGTAGCACAACTGGGTTGGGGACATAATGAGTAGCGCTCAAAACGGAGAACTTGCCGCGATCGTTGCAGAGAGCCCACGAAGAAACGAGTACGAGCACCACCAGCCAGTCATGGCTTCAACGCTGCAGTCTTCTCCCAAGTCCTCTTCCCCCATCCATCCCTCGACCTCCAAAGCCCAATCCATCCCCTCGTCTGCCTCCCTACCCTACTTGCCGAATCGAATGACGAAGAGAAGGCGGGGCCTTTGGAAACGGAGAAGAAACGTCGTGTCAGCGATGTTGATCATAGTTGACTATGAGAAAAACTTGGCCTGACCAAGGCAACACCAACCAGCTAACGTTCTAAGAAGAGGAATGAAGTGCGCGTGTGTAGAACGCATCCATTGAAAAAAGAAAGAGAGAAAGACCGTATTTTAGATTATCACTATTTGGTTCGAATGCCATCGGGCAGCTCGGGCCCGTTCCCAATTGCTGCATTTCTCGTTGCGGCATCGCGCATCTTCCAATCCCCAATCCCCCATTCCAGTTTCCTCCCCAGCCCACCTCATCCCTTCTTCCTATCCCTCCGCACCTTCTCCACATAAAGGAACGTCACAAAAATATAATCCATCATCTCCTGATTCTCCTCCGACTCCCCACCCGCGAAAACCTCGAACGAAGCAGGCGTCGCCTGCCCCATGCCCAGAACCCGCACCTTCCCATCGACGAACTTGGCGAGGACGGATTCGGCGCCGGCGTCGTCGTCGCGCACGAACTGTCGAATAAGTAAGCACTGCTGTCTAGAGGAAGGCGAAGAACGAACGAACGAGACTACGCACCTCGCACCCCCAATACCGCCGAATTCGCCACTTGTAAGCCCTCCCATCCAGTCCCGTACACGCTTTATCACTAATCCAGATCCACCTCAGATCCAGGCTAATCCGGTAATCCGATGATGATAACACATACCCCCAAAGCCCACCAACCCTCTTAAAATGCTCCCCCGTCTTAATCTCCTCCCCTCTATAAGAAATGACAGCCCTCCCGACGAGATGCTTGATCGTCGCGAGGTGCCCGAACCTCGCTGCATGACCATTGGCAGAACCTGCATCAGGCGTACCTCCTTCTCCTTCTCCTGCTGCTCCTGCTCCTCCTGGTAGTATATCGGCCCCTCCTCCTCCTCCTCCCCCTGCTCCCAGACCCAGACTCAGACCCAGACCCAAACCCGGACCAGGACCTAGCAGATCATCCGGCAACACACGACTCGCAGTCGTCGTATGCCCCGTAAGAACACGCGGCGTGGTCGCTTTATACACCGCCTTGCCCGACTCGTCGATGTATGTGGCGTTGAGCGGGTTGGGGGATGAGAGGGTGAATCGCATTTGGATTTGGATGATGATTCTGTGGTGAGTGGGGGTTGGGTACTGGGGTGTTGATGACAACGACAACGCCAACAACGCACGTTCGAACTCCAAGGCAACTGTACCTCGCTCGCACGCCACGAAAACGCCGGTTCTGGTAATCCTGACTGACATCTTGTCAGCACACGCGCGGACGTACGTACATTTTCGATCATAGCCAACACCCTTCCCCAGAACCCCCTCGTCGACGGCCGCGGTCTGTTTTCCCGTTGTACGTTTCTCAACCCACGCTCCTTCTTCTCCGTTCTTCCATTATTATGATAACGCATCGATCAGACTAAGGTCTTCATTTTTTTAGAGTGCTCACCCTTTTACAAGGACTTACATACGCTTCAAGTTGGCGGTTGTTCTGAATCGTTTGGAAGCAATGCTTCGTGATCATGATCGGCAGCGTCGGGTTGGAACGGCGGGACGGGATGGGATGGGGAGGCGGAACGGGGAGGCGGACGATGGGGTGGGGGGGGCTTTGGAGGTCGAGTGATCAGGTAACGGAATTCCGAACTCGGGGGGAGGCGGCGACGGTGATCAAGGTGTAGTCAACTGGTGCTGGTCGTGCTCGCTTCGTCAGTTCGTCTATGGCTCTCTCTCTGTCACACCCGATGATTTCAGCTCCAGCACTTCGACCTCACAGTTCTCCTCGGTCAGAACAGCATCAACTAAGAGCAAAGCCAGTGTATGTGTCCGCACCGGTACCTCCAGCTTTCCCCCTTTGAATTTGAACGTTTGCATCACCTCCCACCTACCCTCACACGCCAGATCGAGGACGCGACTAGCGACCCAGCATAACCGTTACTTACCATGTACAAAGCTCCCCACTTTCTCCCTCCGCTCTTCCCGCTGCTCTAGGGCTACGACTTTCTCGTCCTCGTCCT
This sequence comes from Galerina sulciceps, assembly GCA_023014345.1. NCBI lineage: Eukaryota > Fungi > Basidiomycota > Agaricomycetes > Agaricales > Galerinaceae > Galerina > Galerina sulciceps. The sequence continues at coordinate 207,998 of JAEDXJ010000044.1, forward strand.
CGCCCTCGTCCTCGTCCTCGTCCTCGTCCTCGCCCTCGTCCTCGTCCTCGTCCTCGTCCTCGTCCTCGTCCTCGTCCTCGTCCTCGTCCTCGTCCTCGTCCTCGTCCTCGTCCTCGTCCTCGTCCTCGCCCTCGCCCTCGCCCTCGTTTTCCTCATCCCTTTCTCTTGCGCCCGCGAGTTCAACACCTTTTTTCCTGCTCAGTTCGAAGCTGGCTGGGCCGACGCGGTCTGGCGAGCCAGATCCATCAAGCCGCGCCCCGGGGCTCGTTGAGTCGTTGCTGCCGCACGACGACACCACCCTTGTCCTCTCTCAGTCTCTATCCCCCGAAATCGCCAATGTAGTCCTCGACAGCCTAAACGCCCTCCCTTCCACTCCGCTCCTATGGCTCGCATCGGCTGTCCATCTTTCAAGAAACGCGTTCTGTGTACGAGTGCACCTTCCGTTACCCGAAAACGTTATCAAGCCGGTAACGCATTCGTCACGAGTCCCATGTTCAACTTCGTGACATCGTCTCTCCCACACTCCATTGCGTATCGGAGCTTCCGTGCTGGTATGTTCAATAGCCAACTCTGGGTCCTCGGTACGTGCGTTCCTTTGAATTCGAAGCTTTGTGATGGGAGGTATACGTGTCGATAACGTCTGCATTAACGTCTGTCTTCCCCCACTTGAAGTTTCGCCGCGATCGACCATGCGAATAAATCTAGTATACCAGTCACTCATCATGGCCAGGCTCGCTTCAGTTTTTTTTGGTTGTTTACACTCGGGATTTCGACGCGCACACCACACGACTCCGATTCAACTTCATGGAGGTTCAGATGTACAGGCATTGCATTCCTCCTAAGGCTGCCCGTTTCGAACTATGCATTGTATCAAGGTTGTTTGGTCAAATCCGTCGTTCGATTCGGAGTGCACGGAGAGTACGAGTAGGAGCAGCAGCGCGGTTTACCGCATCCGGCATCCGGGAAGGAGGGATCCTTCGACGACGATGAGGTGGCTTCAATATTGATATCTTTCCTTTTCTTATTGACTACGACGCCTATCCAGTTATTTATGTGTCTACGCCACTTTGCTTCATATTCTCCTCGATTCAAGCAAAGCCAGCACCAACAACCCAGCTCGCATCGTCGTTGAACGAGCCAGTCGCATCAAAGTCGTGCACACCCCCATTGCTCGCAATCGCCAGCCCATCATCAAAGTGTCGGAAAAAGCGCGTCGGGTGCGCCCACGAGCGAATCGTGTTGCCCTGACCATTGAGCCCGGCCTGGGTGCAGAACGTGGCGTCCTCAGCGAACTGCTTGCTCCCGTCGTTCGCGCTGAGCTGGAGCTGGAAGTTCGCCTGCTTCAGGAAGCTTCCCGGTGTGTCCCGCGACTCGAAGGAGAAGCACGCGCTATTCCCGAGGCCGGTGTGCACTATCCAGCTCGCCTGCTGTTTGAGGGCGGTGTCGCTGGAGGCGGAGACGACTTGGGTGTTAACAGTGGCGCCGGAGTGCGTGATGAAGCGTGAAGCTGTGGTGGTGGTGCGGAGAGAGATGGTGGAACCGACCGTGAATGCGGGGCCGCTGTTCAGTGTCGTGGTCGCGTAGCCGGCGGCGACGATGTTCGCTTGCACTGAATTTTCGGTAGCGTCGGAGGGGAACCCGGAGGTCATCACGCCCTCGTAGAACGTGCCCTGTGCGCCGTGGCTGTTGTCCCCTCCAATTCCAAGGATAATCGCGCCCTCCTTGCTCATCGGGTTGTACCCCGCCACACTCGGCCTCGCCCCATTCCAGAAAGTCGCCAGCGAGCCAGACTGCGCGTTCCCTCCCCGGATCGCCCAGTTGTTCGGCTGGCCTTTGACGACGGCCGTGATGAACCGGTGGTTGATCGTCTGGTCTCCCGAGTTCAGATGGACGTTCGGGCCAGAGAACAGCCCGTTCTCGAGGTCCGCCATGATCCACGGTCCACTTCCCGAGCCTGTGCCCCAAGTGCTCTCCGTGCCGAAGTAGATAGCCTCCATGTGCCCGTTGCCCGTATCGCGACTGCTGGTTTCTGCGTTCCCGTAGTCGAAGCAGCACCCGCCGTTGAAGTGTGTCCCGTCGAATACCGCGTACATCCCCTGCGCCGCATCGCCCTTCGCCGTGCCGCTGGCAGCGTTGTTGCGGTACCCCGTGCCAGGCGCGACGAACACCCCATACGCCTTCTTTCCGCCCAGCGTAACAGGAGCGCCAATCGCGCTTGCGAGGTTATCGAACCCATTCGCCGCAGGTCCGCTAAAACCCCCCGGCGGCGCCTGCGTGAGGTGGTTGTTCCGCCCGGACTGGTCGAAAATGGTGGTAATAACGCAGGTGGTGCCAGCGCAGAACGTGTCTTGTGTAGCGGCGTTGGCGACGCCGCCTGCGGAAAGCGGCGCGATGTTTTTGGTCTGGTTGTCGGAGGCGCGTCGGACTTGATAGAGGGAACCATTGAAGGAGTTGAAGAGGGCGCGGGTGGTGCTGTGTGCGGCGACGCAGGGTGTTCCGCCGGAGGCGTATATGTCGCATGGTCCTGCGATGACGAAGGAGGAAGTAGCGAGGATGACTAGGGAGAGTAAAGTGCGCATTTTCGAATTGAAGAAAACTGCAGAGACATTGCAGCCTTTTAAAGCGCTCAGGTATAGGCCAGTAAGATAAATTTACTACTGACCTTTTTGTCGAAGAATCGTCTTGTCGGAACGTCGGGTAAATCCCGAGCAGCAAGGGCGCACGGGATGCAAGAGTATGGACTTTGACGTTTTCTTGACACCTTCGCCAGCGTATGAGTTCGATCATGGGGGAGCCTACATGTGAGGAAGCGGGCTGCGCCGAGGCAGGAAGTGTGGAGACGCGAGGGAAATCGTCTCCTGCTATGTTTTCCCAAGTAATCTTCCTGTTTTTACCATTCGCAGTAGACATCCAAGACGAGAAGAACACTCACCCAATTTGATAATTCCCGTCATCACTTTTCCTGCTCTCCTATCCTGCATTAAATTGCGTTTCCCCAACTTGAGGACTTTCATAAGTAATAAAAATAAATTTATCCGGTAAAAAATCTAAATTTCACCTTAGCGAAGATCAAACATCGCAGGCGGCTATGACTGGAGCCTTGAGCCGATCGGTTCCCGGTCCGATTGTTAGTCGATGACGAAAAGATTTCAAGAAATTCGAAACACCAGTACATGGAGAACGTCTAGATTTACGAACTGCTTGGGTATTTTCTCCCCATTTCCAGCCACGAGCGAAGGATAGACATCGTAATTGTGAAAGATGTAGGAAGGCACGGTATTCACCCATTCCTCAATGGATAGGGACTGAATCGGGATGCAACGATGGAAGACGACGCTGGCGATCAAACAAAAGCCAGGTAGATGCCACTGTAGGATGGAGAAACTCGTCGACAGACCGCCAACAAAAGCAGCGAGAAAGCATGATCGAGTTGAAGGTGCACTCGTTGACCCATTAGACGGCTACTCGGGGAAAACGTCCAAATAAGGAGGGGTATACAGAAGCAAATGAAGCCAGAAATGAGGAATGTTGAAGGAGGAGACTGCCGGTAAATTGACTCCAAAATACCAGCTAGAATAGAGAAGAGCGAATAGAGGAGTCATGCTGGCAAAGAAGAACATAAGTCGTGGAGAATGGCGTATCTGATTTGGATATCCAAGACCGCACCGAGCACAGAACCTGTCATCGCCTCGTACTCGTTCTCCACCTCATTGGTTCAAATCCTGCAGGACGCAGCCCAGCTGCGTAAATTTAGCCCCACCGGAGTCGGCAGATCGATGATGATTGCCAGCCCCAACACGGGAACTTGAAGAGAAAACGCAGTTTTCGAGCTTGGAGAGGCGCTTCATGGAGGTTGAATGGTCCAAGGAAGAACAGTTTAGCACGAGAAGAAACAGTAAGTCGAGGTTATAAGGAAAGGAGAGCCGGGGGGATATTTCGGTCGAATTTATGCCGTCAGAAACACTATACCAGTTGTGGACGGGCATACGTGGAGAAATATCAAAGCACAATTACACCTGACAACCCTGACCCCAATAATCGGGGGGGCGTTGGAAGCGATGACGGGTACGAAAATCGAAGGAGAAAATGGGTTCCAAAACAGGGAATTCCTGGGAAGACAAGACAGGCGTGTTATGTCAAGAAGCACGGTCGAGGATCACGAGGGTGATCATTTTGCCAAACGAAATTAGTTTCAAGAAACATCAAAATCACGTCCAAATTTATCGTGCCAGACACCGCAGTTCATGAACCGTCTTCTTTTGCTTCTTTTCTTTTCTTCTCCTGCTCGACTGTGAAGGTATGTTCTAGGCCCAGTCGGATCCAGATAATCCTCACACACGTTTACCACCAGCTATGGAAGGCTTCATGTCATCTAGCTGAGCTGTCAGACTCCAAGACCGTAAACCGCATGGGAAACCTAGAAAAGTGGCCACGAAAACATTCAACTTGAAGTCGAAGTGACGGGTAAACGCAGAGTAAGGCGGGAATAATGTCGGACGTGGGTGGAGTATTAGGAGATAGATAGAGACAATGGAAGGCGAGATTTTCGAAGCAGAACTTCCGAGGTATAGTTTTCTGCTCGAATAGTTCAGAGCTGCAACATGAACAGCTTGCGACAACGAAGTGGTATCATATGATATGACGCAGAATAAAAGTTAGTGCCATCGCAGAGAACGTTCTGCCCTTATGCAAATCATTGCCATGAACATCGAGGGCGACAATAATGTCCATGCTCCTGCAGCAGGAGTGTCAAAGTTACGATAAATACACGGAGAATAGAACAACGAAAACGTACTCGTGTCAAAGAATTAAATGAGGTCGGTATAATAAAAATCACGAACATCAAACAAATTTGATGCCTCCCCGAGATTACGAGATTGGATTCTTCAATTTTTCGATAATAAGGTTGCGGAGAAACGTCGTAAAATAGGCAAAAAAAGCCCATTTAATACAGCATACAAATCCGTCAGAATGAAAAGAGGAGGTGTAGCGCTTCAATACTGACCTTTTATAGACCACTCGATCATGAAATTCGGCTCGCCTGTTCGCATGACCCTTCAGGTTATGCCAGGAAATCTGCATGGGCACCAGAACCAGAACTACCAGAAGTTCAGACGAAGGGAAGACCGCGTCCCCGGGCCCGACGCATGACCTGCCAGTGCCGGTTGTCATGAGGGTGAATAAATATCGATGTCGATTCAACGTCGACGATGGATCCTTCCCGGATGGCTTGCGTTGAGCCGCGCGGCTACTCGTACTCCGCGTCTTTGCGCTCTCCGAGTCATACGACAGATTTTGGCAGAATAACCGTAAGTCGGACAAGCGAGGAAGGTTTGAAGACGCATGCACTAGCATACACTCTGTGTGCGCTCTTTTCTGATGCGGGTCCAACGCGAATGGAGTGCCATTGGCATATAAGTGGACTTTGGCGTTGTTAGAACAGCAAATATAGGTTGTGCGGTTGAGGTGTTGGATCTGAACACGTTGAAATCCCCATGCGTAGCAATGAGCCCACGACGGAACAAACACGGGCACCCCAGTCGACCATAGCTTCAGCGTCGCTGCCTTTTCCCTAGTTCTGTTCCTCACTCGATCTCGATTCTCGAAAGCCCCATCCCCTCGTCCTCCTCCTAATACCCAGCGGCCAGCCCCGCCATTCCAACCGTACAATCCTCATTGCTTCATTGACAGGTCTTCCAAAGGAACAAAAAGTCGTAAATGACCGACGGTCAATCGTAAAAGGGTGAGTAGAGGATGAGAAAACCTTGCTTTGAGCAATGCACTATCAGCTGGACGTTCAGAGAAGAAGTTGAGAAGAAGAATCGTTTGACAGAAAAACACAAGTGCCACAATTGACTCGACGCAGAGGGTTCAAATTGTCGTTGTTTGGTTCGAATGCCAAAACCATTCCGAATTCGGCCCGCTTGTTCACTTTGAAGTCCGACCATCGCGAATCTTGTCAATTTTCCAAACAGGTGCTCTAAAATCTACGAAATTGGAGACAAGAAACAATTTTAGAGGTAAAGTGTTGTAGGCGTAGGCTGTGCTCGTCAGAACCCGCGCGATGTCCAAAAACCCAATAAATATATTATTTCGAAGCAGCTCACATCATCTGTGATGCTCCGATGAGTCTATGGTCTTCACCACAGAACCCGCCGGGCCCAGGCAGTATAAAAAAACCTCCATCTAACAAGAGACTCTCGTCTCTGCATATCCCATCCCCTCTGTCTCCTCCCAGAAACCCTTGCGGCCAGATGAAATCGGCACTAGCTCGGCACTCTCTTCAAGTTCTGTTCACTTTTATACTCCCCTCTCTGTGTTCGTAACTCTCCGCCCACAAATGCCCACCAACGGTCTAACAAACCTTCCATTATCACAGTCCACACCAATCCACGCCACCGGACCGGTACCCGTACCCGTAACGCTCTACCGCCCAGCAGGGGACACTTCCCGTCCAACGATACAATATTATCCCTAATCGCCATCGGCGTCAATCCTGGACCAAACAGCGGAGGAACAGCGTACTCCGCAGTCAAAGTAAATTCTGAAACGATCCTCCTTTCCTTGGCATTAGCCACCCCAGCTCTGACTTCCTTCCTTGCCACCGCGACGGGTGCCGGTGCATACTTACTTATCACTAGCACTGCCCTTTGTCGACTCCTTCGAGCAGAACTGCAAGCTGCGTCGATATCTTCGAAGTGGTATGCGGAAAAACGACGCAGCTCACGACGCAAACCCTCACAGAGACTACGGTGCCGTGGTATTATGCGTACACTGCTCCGCAACCGACAAGCGCTGGAGGGAGTTTGAGTCGGTATGGCGAGGGTTTGAAATTGTGGGTTCCAGTGACAGTGTGCGCTTTGGGGGGGCACAAGAAAATTACCGTGCACTACCGAGCACAACCGTGCAGCTACCGTGCAAGATTTCACGGTAACCGCACGGTTTCAGCAATAGTTGCACGGTAGTTGTCTCCGCGGCACGGTACATGCGCGTCTGTAAGCAAAGAGCTACCGCCAAAACGTACTGTATTTTCCTGGTGGGTTGATGGGGGAGCGGTGGCGGATCAGCACGGGTGTTTCTAGATGCGACTTTGAATTCAACCTGGACTATATTATTGTATTCTAGCGGATTCGCTGTCTAGTATTATTGTAGGTTCAGTATATCTGTTGGGTAGGTGTATTAAATCTTTCTATGAAGCTTTACGATGGTCGTGCTCCATTGGACTCTGGAGATAATATTACCAAGTACCTTTCTGGTTAGTCGGCCGCTCGGAAAGGCCGACAAAAAATAACAATTTTGAAAGTGGTTTTTGATCTACAAAGACGATTTGGGGCTCGTCCAATTCTCTGGTATAAAGGTATATTACATGGCAGCTACAGTAAGTGCACGGTACCTGCACGGTACTGATTGAGAAGCGCACGGTAGAGCACGGTAGAGCACGGGACCTGCACGGTGTTTGCACGGTAGCGCACGTTAATGCACGTTAAGCGCACGGTAGTGTTCGTTAACGCTCGTTAATGCACGGTACAGTACTTCACGCACGGTAATCCGATCCCAATAAAGGCAATCTCACATTATAGGAGCTTTTCGTTTGAGCTCGAGAGGTTCAATTTTGAGAGACAGTGAGTCTGTGTCGATGTCAAATGCAAATGCCGGTACCGCTTGGAGAGTTATTCTTTTGAAAACGATGATATTTGGGTAAACTTTCGCTTACATTGTCCAAGAAAATAAGGTACTAATCGCCATAATAGCAAGAACATTAACGGGTCACATCCAAACCCATACCGGAACCTCGCCCACTCACCAGGGAAAAGACCTGTTAAGGACTCGAAGGTATATTGGCTATCAATCTATCCTTATGCAATGAGACACTCGGTAATACTAATTAAGTGCACGGTAGGTGCACGGTAGTGGGCGTAGCACGGTACCCTGCGCACGGCTATGCTCGGTAGCGCACGGTAATTTCCATTTGCCCGCTTTGGGGGCTGCACTTGTGTCTGGGGGTTTTTGGTGAATTTAGTGCAGTACTTAAAGGAACGGGAACTGTTATAATATTCTATGTACTTAATGCTATCATAAATGGTAGGTCACTGAGTGCACTCCTCTCCCTCCCATTGACAGGTTTAGAAACCGAAAAAAAAAAAGGACCAGAAACCATCGTTTTACAGCTGGCAGGAACACAGTACGATATCCATCTTCGGAACCTGGGCTCTGTGTGCAAAACCGATCAAGCAGGGGAGGCTGCCTGGATCGGTATTGATCACCATCCCAGAAATTTCGGGACATCGAGTGACCTGCTCAGACAAATAAAACGACGGTTTGAAAGTACAGGGCGTACGCGATCTTTTTCTAGATATTCCAGTTGGTGTTTGCAAAAATAAATAACATCAAAGGAACATACTGATGTGTCGCGGACTCCAGCAATATCGTCCTTCAAGCCCGAAATATCGATCTCGGGCTGATGGTTGATGAAGGTACCTCCTTTGATAAGGAAATTCCGACTGTTTGCGAAGAAGCCTGTTTCATAACGATTGTGTAAGTAAAGCGTGTATTTATTGAATAAAATACTCGCCTGATCCAAAGTTTTCCTTGGAGTTGGCGCTCGAGCACCGACAAGCTAAGATTTTTCCCTGAAAAAAATCGTGCTCAGCTGCCGTTGTGAGTTTGATGTGCCAAATATATCACAAACATTGAAGTCGCTCAGAAATATATCCATCTGGGCATTCAACGACTTTCCGATCTCAGGGTCCATGGTGTCATTCGTCAACTGCGTACTGGTTTCTTGGAGTATGCTAGGAAAAATAAAATGAGACTAAGGAACTTTTGATCGTTCTTAAACAACCTACCGTTTGTAATCTTCCAGAGAACTCGTCAAGGTAGACGCGGTACTCATTGGAAGAGATCCTGCTTCGTTCAAAATCCGCGTTGAAAGTTCAGATACCCATTGTATGAATTGTAGTTTATTCTCATCTCTCTGCTAGCAGGATGAAAGAACAGTAAGTCACGGAAACTTGAAGACGATATGGAGTGATTGAAACACACCTCCATTTCCGCCACACGGCCTATGTCGCGAGTGAGATTAAAAACTTCGTATAGAGTTTGAAGATAGGCAATCGAGACGTCTAGCTCTGCCCCTGCCCAAACTTGTGGAACACTTTCATGAAATTGAGGCTGGGATGAAGGTTTAAAACGTGCACGAGACCGAGCTCCAGGAAAGGCTTCCTGAGTCGCCATACTGAGCTGGCAAAGTAGGATGGATATGGGAGGTTTATATATTTTTGTGGAGGCACAGGATTCCAGGAACGAACCCGATCTGATGTAAAGCCGTTAATGCGGTCAGTCACCGCCTCGGGTGGCAATGAGTCGAGACGAGAAGAACATATATTCTTAGAAACAGCACGCACTTGCTAACGACCCAAAATTAGACATAGAGCGCCTTCTCATGTCAGTAACAGCTTTTATTACAACTACAGCAGAGCACTGGTAAATGTTTGTCTGTCAACTACAGCAGAGCGCTCGTCTGGCATCGGAAGGAATACAACGGACTCTCGCTTGTTCCGATGAATCGTCACTGCCTCGCTCAATGCTTCATGGGGTTTCATCCCAGCGGAGAGAAGCGTGCAAGTTAATAAGTCTGGGCTTTATCCAGGAAATTCGTTAGGTCCAGCTTCCATAACACCATAATTGCTGAAATAGTTCGAGGGAACATAGGAGACGTACTTAAATGGACAGCGATTGGAGTGTCCAGTATACTGGCGGTGCTTGCGATGGATTGACATGTACCGCCGAATTGCGGCTCTATACCGGTGTAGAGAGGCGGTTCTGGCATAGCCAAGAAGAAACGTTCGAGACGCGACAGACGATCAGCGACAAGATGAACATTCGAAATGTACTGTAGACAGATATGAGAGTACGTGGATCGATGTAGTAGCCATCAAGGTCGGGCAGCGGGGCGGTATATTTGAAGTTCCTAGAATGCAGGGTCCGAGAATATATCGATCCCGACAATCCCAGTCCTAATATCAGCGACCTGATCAAGTGTCACTTGGCTCCGTGTTGAAAACAGGGTTATCGTTCATGTCGAGCATTGAAGACAAAGGATTGTGCGAAGGGTGACGCATTCGACGCTCGGTCACTGCATACAGAAAAAGTCGAAGTCAGGTTAGCCATGTTGGGTGGAAGACGACAATACATGGGACTTGCCGATCCTCTATTAGCCAGCTAATGTTCAGAAGCGAAATAACAAAACCCAGTGCCGCTAGAGGCACCCTCAGGATGGGTTATGCGTGTTTGTACATCTCCATGAGTTTGAATTGGAGGTCTTCTGCGCGTCAAATGCTGTGTAAACCACCAAAAAAGGCTGACGTGAGCAGGGCCATAAGGTGACTGTTGATAAAGGCGCGAAATCTTGCAGCCGAAAGCTATACAGTGTAATGAAGACATCAGCGCCACGTATTCCTCCTCACAATGTCACTTCAAGTTCAAAAAAATGTACATCCCGAGTTTCCAGATCCGACTTTTGCACCTATCAATACGGAAGCTCCGATATGCATTGAGGTCAGAGAGAAATGATGCGTTTGCGGAAGCTGAAGGGAAGGCGAAATGAGTTAGCGATGATGGGCATAAACGAAATAGAATATGGGACTGACATTACCAGCTCGATGACATTTTGGAATAAAGGAGAGGAATGCGAACCAGTACCCTGGATGCGTCTCTTGAAATATGGACAAACTCGAAGGCTTGGTTTCTCAGCTCGCCGGTATACGTCGGTGCCAGCTTTGAACTGGAAAGAACGGGAACATCAACGCGGACGAGAAGGCAGTAGTCCTAGGCCTAGGGCAGCGAACCGGGCGGAGCTTTCGTAGTGGAGGAAGGGAAGAGCATTGAACATGATAACGTTATCCTTGCTCCGTTGCTCGTCGGTCCTCGATGTGGTGTGTTAAGGTAGGTGGTAGGTAGTGCAGTCGTCATGAAGTGCAACTGGACTAGATTTAGAGAGAACACGAGAGACGTTCAAAGCTGGGAAGGGTTTGGAGACGCATACAGTAGCTTTGCTCTCAATCGATGCGGGTCCAACGCGAGTGGAGAGTCGTTGACATTAGAACATTACATGTAGCCTCTTCAGTTGAAGTGTTGGAGCTGAGCCAAAAACGAATAAGGAACACGAGCACCACCAGTCGACTAAAGCTTCAATGTCGCCGTCTTCATTCCCTCATCACTCGAGCTCAAAAGCCCCATCCCGTGGTCCACGTCCCTACCCAGCCCCGGTGCCGTTCTACTCGAGTAGTCTTGCAATCTTCATTCCTTCCAAACGAGCGACGGCCGTCCGCCAAGTGTAAAAAAGTGAGTCGAAGATGAGAAACCCTTGGTCTGACCTGGACGTTCGAAAGAAGCATCCGACAGAAAAAAGCTGCGAAGGTTCAAATTGTCGCTGTTTGGTTCGGATGCCATTGCCACTCCGAATTCGGCCCGCTCCCGATTCAGCCTGCCGTTCGCTTGCAAGTCTAACCACTGGAAATCTTGTCATTTTGCCAAACTGTAACTCAAATCACTAGAAAAATGGGAGACAAAAACTGATAATAAAGAACTGTTGGTGTAGGTTGTGCAGGAACCCACGCGATGCCGAAATTTCTGTGACGCTGCCGTGATGTCTTTACAGGAGAACACGCCAGACGCCACCATCATAAAACCCAGAATATAAAGAGGCGACTGTGCTCTCGTCTCTACATTATCATATGCATCGCCCATCCCTCTAAATGCCCTTACTTCTACCTGTTTGTCACCCTTCGCAAAGCCAAAAAGCGATCTACACACTGACTCACAAACAAACCTCCGTTCTCAAAGTCCACACCCCAATACACGCCACCGCGCGCTTCACGTTCCACTGAGACTCGTGCTTTGCAATTGGTGAAACCATTAAATAAATTTAGAATATTATAACAGTAAGTCCCGTTCCTGTAAATACTGCATTAAATTCACCATAAACCTCCAGACGCGAGCAACCAAAAAAGCGCATCCAGTCACCCCCAAACCCTCGGCATATCGACTCACACTCACTCTAGCGCTTGTCGGTGGCGGACTAATGTACGTATACCACGGCACCATAGTCTCTGTGAGAGTCTGTGTCGTGAGCTGCGTGGACTCTCCAAGCAGCTCCTGGAAGATATCCACGCAGCTTGCCGAGTGCTTGTCGGCGTCGATGACGGAGCAGTTCTGCTCGAAGGTGTTTGGGATGCTTCGGTACACCCAGTATGCGTACTCGACGAAGTCCTCTAGCAAGGATGGGAGGCATATGAATTACCGCAGTGAATTTACGAGTCGGCGCTCAGCATTGCCAGTGATAAGTACTCACCTGTGCCAGTCACCGTGAAGGGGAGGGATGTTGTAGTTGGTGCCACGGAGAAGACGACCGCTCCAGAATTTACTTCGACTTCAGAATAGGTCGTTGCTCCGTTGTTTAGATCGACACCGACGGCGACGAGCGATAATACTGTTTCGTTGGATTGGAATAGTAAGGAGGATTCTTCCCCTGTTGCGCTGTAGAGCGTTACTGGTACCGGTACCATTCCGCCGGCGTGGATAGCTATGATCAGATAAAATATTTAGTCTGTTAATCGGTGAGGATTTATGGAGAGTGACGAACCCACAGAGAGAAGAATGAAAGTGATCAGAAATTGACCTGGGCTCAGGATTGCGAATTTAATTTTCACCATACCTGAGGGTTTTTGGGAGGGATGGAGGGGATGGGCTATGCAGAGACGGGATTGCAGCTCGCTCTTTAAATACGGGGCTTTAGACTGCCAGGGTTCGGCGGGTTTTGCGGTAAAGTCTAAAAACGTTGGTGCGCTCGATTGACATCACAGATGGAGGTTTCATCGATATTTGTTGGTTATTTAGGTTGCATCGCTTGGTTTCTAACTTCTCGATCGCCTTTCTACGTTGTACCGGATATGCTGAATAGAAGGATTGATGACTTTGGTAACTGTGAGGAAACTAGGGGGAAAGAAATGTCAAGTGAACTTAGCGACGTTGATCATAGTATAGGGTAAGAATATCTTGGTCTGACCAATGCATTATTAGCTGGCGCGTCGTTTGAAAAGCGACAACAAATGGTTCGTAAGAAAGAAAGAATTTATTTTTGATGATTCGATGATGATTGTTCCTGTTTGGTTCGGATGCATTCGGGTGGATCTGGCACCCTCAGGCTTTTCTGTACCAAATGCACTGGTCCAGACTGGTCCTGAGCCACAGAGAAGCTCTTTGTTTTCTTTCGTCTCTTGTCACCAGAGCCCTACTCCCGAACCAAACTACCCTTTCTCCCAAATCAACATTACTGGAAGGGTGACAAGAACAGTTGGAGGATGATCGATGAACACTGGGCCGACAACATCGAAATTCGATGGCAACAGAATTGTATAAAGCAGACTGCAATATTGTCTAGGCTGTGCGAGAAGTTAGAAACCAAGCGATACAACACCAAAATATCCAACAAATATCGAAGCAACCTCCATCTGTGATGTCTAATCGAGCGCACCAATGTTTTTATACTTTACCGCAAAACCCGCCGTACCCAGGCGGTGTAGAGCCCCGTATTTAAAGGGCGAGCTGCACTCCCGTCTCTACATAGCCCATCCCCTCCATCCCTCCCAAAAGCCCTCACGACATGGCGAAGTTCGCAATCCTGAGCCCAGGTCAATTTCTGATCACTTTCATTCTTCTCTCTGTGGGTTCGTCACTCTCCACAAATCCTCACCCGATTAACAAACTAAGAAATTTATCTGATCGTAGTTGATATGCGCGTCCACGCCGCCGGACCGGTACCGGTACCAGTAACGCTCTACCGCGCAACAGGGGACAAGTTCTCCTCCCCATTTCCATCCAAAGAAACAGTATTATCGCTAGTCGCCGTCGATGTCGATCCAAACAACGGAGCAACGACCTATTCTGAAGTCGAAGTAAATTCCGGAACGATCGTCCTCTCCGTGGCATCAGCTCCCCCAGCTATAACGTCCTTCCCCTTCACGGTGACTAGCACAGGTGCGTACTTATCACTGGCATGCTGAGCGCAGATCGTAAACTCACTGCGCTAATTCATATGCCGCATCCTTGCTAGAGGTCTTCGTGAGTACGCATACTCATACTGGGTATACCGAAGCATCCCCAACACCTTCGAGCAGAACTGCTCTTTCATCGACGCGGACAAGGACTCGGCAAACTGCGTCGATATCTTCCGAGAGCTGCTTGGAGAGTCCACGCAGCTCACGACGCAGACTCTCACAGAGATTACGGTGCCGTGGTATACGTACACTGGTCCACAACCGACAAGCGCTGGAGTGAGTGTGAGTCGGTATGCCGCGGGTTTGGGAGTAACTGGATGCGCTTTTTTGGTTGCTCGCGTCTGGAGGTTTTTGGTGATTTTAGTGCAGTATTTACAGGAACGGGACTTACTGTTATAATATTCTATTTAATGGTTTCACCAATGGCAAGGCACAAGTCTTAGTGCAACGTGAAGCGCGCGGTGGAGACCCGCTACAAGTAACCATTCCGATTTCAAAGGGGGCAGGGCACTCCTATCCCTCCCATAGACAGGTTTAGAAACCAAAAAATTAAAAAATAAGACGAGAAACCATCGTTTTACAATCGGCAGGAACACATCACGATATCAATCTTCGAAACCTGGGTTACGCGTACAAAACCAATCAGGCAGGGGAGGCTGCCTGGATCGGTATTGATCACCATGCCAGAAATTTCGGGACATCGAGTGACCTGCTCAGACAAATAAAACAACGGTTTGGAGATAAAGGACGTGGGTAATTTTTTTCTAGATATTCCAGTTGGTGTTTGCAAAAATAAATAATAGGCAGTTTGTGCAGAGCCACAGGGAGCCACCCGTGGTAAAATGTTGATGTGCCGTTCCGGCCCGTGGCTTGCTCGTGGCTCCACTGTGGCTAAATCGCTCTTTTGACGGTTTTCATCCGTCCATAGCACTAACAACAAAAGGATTAAACTGAAGAAACAAGGTCTAAAAGCTGGTATGACATCCCTGCCTTACATCCCAAGTGTTTTTGGAGAAATCTACACATAGGTAAGCTACATAGTACCGAACTAGTCGGTTCATTGAACGATTACATTGTATAGAGTGTAGTCGGGCCATTGAATTCAATGGAATGTCCCCTATAGGGCAAATGGTTCCGGCAGCCCATAGCGGCACCACCTGGCCTCGGGAGCGGTGCCAGACGGCACCATTCAGCCCTCGGGCACCAAACCTGAAGTAGTCAGTATGTACTTACATAGCTCGGCACCGGTATTATAGCCTGTAATAAGCATTTAATAGTCATTTGTTTGTAATAAAATACCAAAAACATATATAAGGACACGGCTTTGCAATGGGAGTGGTGCCGGACGGCACCATTCAGCTTTGTGGCAGAATGTGTGTACTAGTCAGTAGGTATTCACATGGCTCTTCACTTAAATTACAGTGTGTAAGAAGCTCTATTTAGTATTTTGTATTCCAGTAAAAACAGAAACACATACAAGGAATAAATTGAGAGCTTTTTCGGCATCGGCACTGGCTGCAATTAAAAGAATAAACAACAGTGGACTGGCAGCTCTGGATTTGGAAACAATTACAGAAGGAGCAGCCACGGGAGCCTTAGCGGGAATGCCTCAGGATTGGGAGCAATGCTGGCAGCAACACCAAGTTTTTCGGCACCAGACCTGGATTTGTCGGTAAATATTTAAACAGCTCGGCAGTTGCAATACAGTGGTAATGAGGATAAAAAGAATTGTCTATAATCTGTGCAGGATTATGAGTAAAGGTATTGAAAGGCACAGCTTCAGGTATGGCTTCAGGTATGGCTTCGGGTACTGGCACCGGCACCAAAACCGGCAGTGGGAGGCATTGGCATAATAACATTCTGGATAGTAATTTTATTGTATGCGGTGCCCTCTAGGAAATATGTAAACAACTATCAAAACCCAATATGGGAAAGAGAGTCTAATTGATTTTATGCATCCCACACCGGCACCAGCACCAACACCAGCAGGGAAGGCATTGGCATAATTGTACCGTATCATTCCAGGACTTAATTTTATTGTATGCGGTACCATCCAGGGAATGTAAACAGCTATAGAAATTCCAATATGAAGGAGAATAGTCTAATAATTGATTTTATGCATTCCACACCGGCACCAGCACCAACACTGGTAGTGGAAGGGATAATTTTATTGTATTCAGTACCTTCTGTGAAATATGTAAATGGGTATATGAACTCCCAATATGAAAGCAGAAGAGTCTAATAATTGATTCTATAAATCCTGCACCGGCACCGGCACCAACCAGCAGTGATAAGCATTGGTGTAATTGTACCATATCATTTCAGGACTTAATTTATTGTATGCGGTGCCCTCAAGGGAATATGTAAACAGCTATATAAACCCCAATTTGAAAGGCAAAGAGTCTAATCATGGATTTTATGCATCCCGCACCGGCACCGGCACCAGAATCGGCAGTGGAAGGCTTCAGCATAATTATACTGTAACATTCTAGGACTTAATTTTATTGTATTCAGTACCTTCTGGGAAATATGTGGATGGGTATATGAGCTCCCAATATGAAAGCAGAAGAGTCTAATAATTGAATTTACACATCCCGCCCCGGCACTGGCACCAACACCAGCAGTGGAAGGCTTCAGCATAATTATACCGTAACATTCTAGGAGTTAATTTTATTGTATGCAGTGCCCTCTAGGGAATATGTAAATAGCAATAGAATCTTTCACTCTGCAAGGAAAAGTGTCTAATAATTGATTTTACCTGTGCTACTCTCAACAGTGTGGATCCCGAAGCCTTGCAGTTTTATACCGGCATCGGCAGTGGCATCGGCAGTGGCACCAGCAAATGGCATGGACCAGAATTAATTTCTTGAACTTGTTTTGAGGGTAATAGGTATTTCAACTATTTCCTGTGCCCGTACATATTGGTACTTTTACCTGTGACCCATGCCAGCAGTGGACAAACCTGGCTTTTGCTAATCGGCACCGGCACTGCACTACTGCACCAGCACCAGCAATAGTAAATAGCATGCATTTGCCTTATTTTATACTTTTCCTTTTACCCATGCCTGTGAATGAACCCAACCTTTACTTGTTTCCCATGCCAGTGAGATGTCCCTGCCATTTGCTAATTGGCACTGGCACCACACTATGGCACCGGCACCTAGGGAAATGCAGGGGTTTGTCAACCTGCACGGGTCATGGATAATGGTACCGACAGATACGGGTAGGAGTAGTGGTTTTCATACTTGTGACCTTCAAAACGGGCTCAAGAGTGTGAATTTTGGGAGAGAAACGAATGAGATACAGCTCATTTTGTGGAAATCATCGAAATTAGCTGTATCTCATTCATTTCCCAGCCGTTTTGGATGTTTTTGAAGTTATTTTGATATGTAAATGTGGGCGGGTCGCAGGTACAGGTCTGCGTGGGTACAGGTATGGGTAGGCCCCAGACCCCCGAGGGTTACCTGTGCATTTCCTTACTGGCAGCACCAGCACCTAGGGAAATGCCAGAGTTTGTCAACAGACATGGGTCACAGGTAATGGTATTAATAATTATGGATAAGCGCAGTAGTTTGCATACCTTTGACTGACAAAACAAGCCCAAGGACATGTTTTTTAGGCCAGAAATGAATGAGATACAGCTCATTTTAGTGAAATTCATCAAAATTAGCCATATCTCACTCATTTCTGGGCCGTTCTGGACGTTCTTGGGCTTTTTTTGATAGGTAAACCTATGGTGGTTGCGGGTACAGGTAGGCACGGGTATGGGCATGCTTAGACTACCAGAATTTTTATTGGATGAAGTGGTGTAATCTTACACGACTTACTTGCAAGATTGGGCGCCTACATGAGCGCTTAAGGATTGCATGCCATTTGAAACATGAACAGGCACAAATCATGCAACAACTGCCAGGATACAAAGATGGAAAACCTTGAGTGTGTATTCTAGTTCATTTTATATACAGATTAAAGCAGGCAGGCAATGTCTGGAACCACAAATTAAATTGTGTACTCGAGGAAATAGGATTAACACAGCTCATAACAGATTAATGGTGCTATATTCAGACAGGCAGCAATGAATTTACAATCCTACCAGTATGAATTGATGATTTTATATCTGTATTGACTATGGAAGGCAAAAATGACTGCACTGAGAAGGATTTGAAGGTGCATTTCAATGTCAAATCACTCAGGAAACCATCAATGCTTAGAGAAATGCATGGGTAACCCATGGCTGTCTGGGTGCCTACCTGTACCCAAACCCGTGCAGACCAATATTCACAACCTGCATGGGTTTACCCATCAAAATGACCCCAAGAACATCCAAAACAGCTGAGAAATGAATGAGATAAAGCTAATTTTGATGATTTCCACAAAATGAGCTGTATCTCATTCATTTCTTGCCCAAAAATCATGTTCGTGGGCTCGTTTTAAAGGTCACAGGTATGCAAACCGCTACCCGTACCCAGATCTGTCAGTACCTTTATCCGTGACCCATGCAGGTTGACAAACCACTGCATTTTCCTAGGTGCCGGTGCCATAGTGTGGTGCCGGTGCAAATTAGCAAGTGGCAGGGACATCTCACTAGCATGGGAAAGGAAACAAGTAAAGGTAGGGTTCATTCACAGGCATGGGTAAAAGGAAAAGTATAAAATAAGGCAAATGCATGCTATTTACTATTGCTGGTGCTGGTGCAGTAGTGCAGTGCCGGTGCCGATTAGCAAAAGCCAGGTTTGTCCACTGCTGGCATGGGTCACAGGTAAAAGTACCAATATGTACGGGCACAGGAAATAGTTGAAATACCTATTACCCTCAAAACAAGTTCAAGAAATTAATTCTGGTCCATGCCATTTGCTGGTGCCACTGCCGATGCCACTGCCGATGCCGGTATAAAACTGCAAGGCTTCGGGATCCACACTGTTGAGAGTAGCACAGGTAAAAAATTATTAGACACTTTTCCTTGCAGAGTGAAAGATTCTATTGCTATTTACATATTCCCTAGAGGGCACTGCATACAATAAAATTAACTCCTAGAATGTTACGGTATAATTATGCTGAAGCCTTCCACTGCTGGTGTTGGTGCCAGTGCCGGGGCGGGATGTGTAAATTCAATTATTAGACTCTTCTGCTTTCATATTGGGAGCTCATATACCCATCCACATATTTCCCAGAAGGTACTGAATACAATAAAATTAAGTCCTAGAATGTTACAGTATAATTATGCTGAAGCCTTCCACTGCCGATTCTGGTGCCGGTGCCGGTGCGGGATGCATAAAATCCATGATTAGACTCTTTGCCTTTCAAATTGGGGGTTTATATAGCTGTTTACATATTCCCTTGAGGGCACCGCATACAATAAAATTAAGTCCTGAAATGATATGGTACAATTACACCAATGCTTATCACTGCTGGTGTTGGTGCCGGTGCCGGTGCAGGATTCATAGAATCAATTATTAGACTCTTCTGCTTTCATATTGGGAGTTCATATACCCATTTACCTATTTCACAGAAGGTACTGAATACAATGAAATTAAGTCCTAGAATGTTACAGTATAATTATGACAATGCCTCCCACTGCTGGATTTGGTGCCGGTGCCGGTGCAGGATGCATAAAATCAATTATTAGACTCTTTGCATTTCATATTGGGGGTTTACATAGCTGTTTACATGTTCCCTGGAGGGTACTGCATACAATAAAATTAAGTCCTGGAATGATACGGCAAAATTATGCCAATGCCTATTGCTGCTAGTGTTGGTGCCGGTGCCAGTGCGGGATGCATAAAATCAATTATTAGACTCTTCTGCTTTCATATTGGGAGTTCATATACCCATTTACATATTTCACAGAAGGTACTGAACACAATAAAATTAAGTCCTAGAATGTTACGGTATAAATATGACAATGCCTCCCACTGCCGGTTTTGGTGCCGGTGCCGGTGTGGGATGTGTAAAATCAATTATTAGACTCTTCTGCTTCCATATTGGGAGTTTCTATAGTTCTTGACATATTTTCTAGAGGGCACTGCATACAATAAAATTGAGACCCAGAATGTTATTATGCCAATGCCTCCCAGTGCCGGTTTTGGTGCCAGTGCCGGTGTGGACAGGTAATGTTGCTGCCAGCATTGCTCACAATGCTGAGGCATTTCCGTCAAGGGCTTCTTGTCTGCTCCTCTTGTAAGTGTTCCCAAATCCATAGCTGCCAGTCCACTTTTACTGTCTGACATTATTCCCTCAATTGAAACTAGTGCCGGTGCCGATAATTCATATCTTGCCCAATAATTGTGTTCTCGGGCTTGTTTTGAAGGTAGAGGGTATGTGAACTCCTACCCGTACCTGTACCTGTACCCATCGGTACTCTGGTACTGGACAGCTAAATGGTGCCATTTGGCACCGGCAATGATCTCCTTTTGCTCCACACGCATATTTCTGCTCTTTACCATAATCCGAAATACCAAATAATACCTCTTACACACTGTCCTTCATTTGCCGAGAATATCTACTGACTATTCAACACTTTTTGCCACGGAGCTGAGTGGTGCCGTCCGGCACCACTCCCATTGCAAAGCCATGTCTTTATATATGTTTTTCGTATTTTATTTCAAACAAATGACTATTTAATGCTTATTACATGCTATAATACTGGTGCCGAGCTATGTAAGTACGTACTGACTACTTCAGGTTTGGTGCCCAAGGGCTGGATGGTGCCGTCTGGCACCGCTCCCGAGGCCAGGCGGTGCCGCTATGGGCTGCCGGAGCCATTTGCCCTATAGGGGACGTTCCATTGAATTCAATGGCTCGACTACACTCGATACAATGTAATCGTTCAATGAACCGACTGATTCGGTACTATGTAGCTTACCTATGTGAAATCTATACCTGAAAAGTTGTCGTAAAATCCATTTTTTAAGCCCGGTTTTAGCTCAAATTTTTAATAAATTTTACTAAAATATGACGTCAAAAACCAACACAAGGATAAGAAATACATCGTACAGTCATCGTACACGCAAAATATCTCCTACCCAGGGGTAGTTCCCTGAGTCGCCATACTGAGCTTGCGACGTAAGATGGATACAAGAAGTTTATATATTTTCGTGGAGGCACAGGGTGTCTAAACCGATCCCAATGTGATTCTGATATGTATGGCGATGTGATGCGGTCAGTTACCGCCTTGGTTGGCAATGGGTCGAAAGAGACATACTTAGAACAGCATTCACCAGCTAACGACCCGAAATTAGACACAAGGTCGGTCGGCAGATAATTTAATATCTTGGTACTTATTTTTGTCGAGCGCCTTCACATGTTACGAACAGCAATCATGACAAGAATAGGAGAGCGCTGATTGATGTGCCTCTGGAAATGTTCATCTGTCAACGTCAAGGATCAGAAGGAATATCACGTACCCTCACTTCTCAAATGAATTGCCACGACTCCCGTGGAGGTTCTCATGGCGCTTCATCCCAGTAGAGAAAACTGTGAGGTGGGTAAATATCGGCTTTATCCAGGACCGTCGTCTTGTCCAGCTTCCATTATACTATACAAATTTCATTGACGAATACGTTCGAAAAACGTAGGAGACGTACTTAAATGGACCGCGTTTGGCGGTTCAGTATACTGACAGTGCTTGCAATAAGTCAACAAGTCCAGTCCGATCAACTGAACGGCAGTTCCTTGATCAGCAGCGTTCGACGGACTGGCATACACGACCGAATTGCGGTTCTACCCAGGTACGTCGAGAGACGGTTCCGATGTCGCTTGAGCCCGGAAGAAATGTTCGTAATGTGAAAGGAAAACCACGACATGAGCATTTGAAATATGGAAACTGGAGACAGATATGGCGGTACACGGATTCGATGTAGAAGGCATCAATGTCGGCACCGCCCATGACATGTCGACAGGCGGGAGAGTTGTGCCCGAGCTTCCTAAAATACCAGTTCCAAGAATATGTCGACTGGCGCCGATGCAGTGAGGCCTTCCTTCCTTCGCCTCCCTCATTGAACAAGGTGTTCTCTACCTTAGTCGTCATACCATATTTAATCAACTAGCACCAAGGGGTCGGATCACTGATACTGAGGGCTGTGGACCCGCCGAGCAGAAACAAACCTAGCGGCGGGAAAGGCGAGGAGAGGAAAGACTCGATCAAGAGTGAGGAGGACTCAGAGGACAGGCTCGATGAGAACGTGAATACCATCGTCGTTTCACTGCGAGGCTCTACAGCCAAGTTGGGAGCGCAGGAGGCGACGACGGGCTGTCCCTGTGCTTGAACAAGCAAGTGAAAGATGGAGAATCCTTCATCCTTAGATCCTTGCCTTCGGGCTGGATAACGGTGGTGGGTGATGGTGTTGTCACGATCATCCAGCACCGAGAAGGACTGTGGAGAAGGAAAGGATGAGAGAAATTCTGTACTGGGTGATTATTGGGCGCATACATGTAGCTCTACTCCCTCCAGTGGTAGCAGCAGGCGGCGATGGCCTCGATAGCATTGAAATTCGGAGCCGTGATGGACAGCCGGCACCATACCAAGCACGAACCCCGAGCCAGCCAGCGATATCTCTTCTTCATCTCAGCGTCATCCAAGTATTCTCCGTCCTGAGGTTTGACTACTTGACCACTTCACCTGTAAAGCCTCAACTTCCCGCCCGCATCCTGGCACGCCGTCTTCTGTCCATCCCAACAATCCCAGTCCAAAAATCAGCGACCTGGTCAAGAGTAACTCGGCTCCGAGTTGAAAACAGGGTTATTATTGAATGCTGAACGTTGAATACAAGGGATTGGGCGAAGGGTGACGAGCTCGCGGGGACGACACGAGGCTTACTGGTCAAAAACTGCGAAAGAAAACCTCGGTAAGTGTAACTCATACTCTTCCAAACACTAAAAAAGATGTGCTCACCGAGTATCTCGAATCGGCCTTGCTATCAAATCAACTCAGAAATGCGGTGACACGATGTTCGCATTCGACGCCTGGTCACTGCATACAGAAAAGTCGAAGTCAGGTTAGCGCTGTTGGGTAGAAGACGAGAAGACATGAGACTTACTGCTATATCATTAGCCTGCCCGCGTTCAAAGGCGAAATAACGAAACCCAGCACTGGTAGAATGTTGTGAATGGGAGTGTATCAGGAGAAAGGGAGATTTTTGATTGTCACTGTTTGGCTTGAGCCTTGAGATCAGGTCCGTTTTGGGTACGTGCCTGATGCGTTCTTCGCCACGCCCTCGATCTTGTCTCGACCTGCTCACCTTTTCTTTTTGACCTGAGGGGTCTACAATATACACTCGGGTATGTCGTGCAAGGGAGCGGATGAGTTGGTTTGACACATCTGTCAGTGGAAACAGGGAGAAGAAACATCAGCAACTTCACAATTTACTTTTGCGCTTTTTACCCTTTTTGGACTTGTCGCAAGCCAAGAAAGCGAAAAAGCGGCAAAAGTCCACAGAATTTGCTAGAAATTACGTACAAATCACTGATGGATTGTCAGTTGCCAGGGGCGCTCAGGGTCGCTTTTCTAGAAAACGGACGCGGATTGTTTGACTTGTGGCTTTCGCGCTTTTTTTCGCTTTTTTTCGCTTGCCCAAGTCAAAAAAAGTAAATTGTGAAACTACTGATGAATAGTGCTGGGCTATATGCGGATCTACTGGTTAGGAGATATTGTAGGTAACTTATGCGCTGAAAACCTTGTTCTTCTCCCACCCAACTGATCTAACGTCTTTCTGACAGTCGCCTGCCTCTATTCGAGGACGCTTCTCTGGTTGTTCCTAGCCAACCATGAATCTCGCCCGGTATTTCTCCGAATCTTCCCACTCATCTTCTCGTATTGGCCTCTTGCCGCCGAACATCGATTACAGGTGGAAGACGTCGATTAGATTCGTTGACCTTCGAGCTCAATCTGTATGTCCGAAACATCGATGGCCAGCTCAATTTCGTACAACCGTACGTAGTCGGAACACGATTGTCTTGAAGAAGTAGGCGCATTGAACGAAACCAATCAGACAGTTAGACATCTGTTTTGGCGTCCAACTCGCCGCATCCAGTCTGTCCATCAACAGAGCCGTTTTTTTTCGCTTTAGCACTTGGCCTCCGTGGGCATTACGAGCCAGCATCGGTCAACCTTGATAATTGGCTCGGAAACAACGACGGAGTCTTTGAATTTGGGGGGAGGGATTTCAGTAAAACCGCAAGCAACATTCACGTCTCCTGGGACACACCCGATGCGATCCAGCTGAAAGCTGCACTTACAAAGGGCGATGGGACAACGGTAGATGCTGTATACAATTTGCAAGATTTCTTGATGAACGACAATGGGTCGTTCGTAATTCTTGTATATTAATGATCAGGACACGCCACCGACACGATGTCGTTATTTCCCATAAAATATCTGTCCACATATATGGCATACTATTTTTTCCTTTTCCAGCTCGTTTTCTTCCGGCAGGTTATTCTTTATATCCTTGATCAAAAATCTTCAAATACAAAATCCCCAATGCAAGCGAAGCAGGAAAATGGAGTGCATAGCTAACGCTTCAGGTGTACTGATTCCTGCTTCTCCAAAGAGTTCTGCTGGGGGATGGCTTTGCAAATCAAAGGTGTGAGCGAATGGGAATGGCCTGACCCTGCGCTTTAACGCCATTCGAAACAGCTAGAAACCACGGACGCGATCAATGCATCAAGGCGAATAAAGTCAACAAGCAAAGCCGACACGGGTCATAACAGACTCACGAGGCATCACCATCTTCTGCTCAAGCATCTCCAAAATCGCGTCTAGCTTCAGCTTAATCATTTCTATACTTTCTCGGCATTGATTGATCTCCTTCAAAAGGTTTTCTTCTTGTTTTTCAATAGCGTCTAGACGCGAGGCTAGAGGTGAGGAAGGATCAAAAAGAGTACTTGGAACATGAACTTAATAACGCACCTAGGTCACCCTCAGCTGACTGTGAGCCCTCCGAGTAGGAAATCTTGTCCGGGAATCGGCTTAGAGAGACGTCTACAGGCCCAGGAGTCCCTACTAAACCTTGAGGATCACTGTGTAGAGAGAGATTGTCAAAAATCGTCGAGCAGCAGGCTAATTTCTTACGACATGGTAGAGAGTGAAGCCGATGTGTGGTGCGATGAAACCATTATCGACCGTCGTATTTAACTGCCGGAGAGAGTGGAACGGCTTCGTCCAATAGGTGTCGGAGGTGTGAGCCGCCATTTCAAGACACAATGTTTCCAGGTGCGACGACGTCACCAAGCGATTCCCGCAGCTGAGTCAATGGTCTAGTATGAATTGAGATACTCCTCTAGTGTTTGTGGATTACAATCATTTACAACTTTTTTAGCGAGGCGTTGGGTCTAGTAGCCTGTAATGAACCGCGACTCCGCGAGCTGACCAACCGTTAAGCCAGGATGCATCAGCCACTTTCTGAGCTCTGAGTTTAGTTCTGGTCTGCGTTTCGCATGCAAGAGCTTAACTTTTAACCTTCAGCAGCAGTTTGAAGAATCTTTATGCAAGTTTCCGGGACAGGAAGTCCTTAGAAAGAAAAGAACATCATGATGGTGTGCGAAAGAAGACTGGCTCTGGAGCTCAGATGATTGGCACTGTTTGGTTTGGACGGGCAAGGCCCCCGAGTCGACCGGGAAGCGCTCGTGCTCATGCACCGCTCAGTTTTCTAATTTTTGGATAGGTAAAATTTTAGTACCTCCAAAGGGGAACATTGTTGTATTTATTTCATAAATTGCACAGGATTCTCGTCTGACATCCGGCTATACTTACCCCTCCCGAGCATTCGACTTCCAGGCCTCCTGCGGCATCGACCATCCACGAGGATTCATTGGTGTATTCATGCCTTCAATTACCAATTAAATTAAATATACAGTATCTTTGCCTCCGAGCTTTGCCATACAGGTACACTACTTCGTTCTGTTCCTTGTTGATTAAGTTGTAACCTCCGACCTCCAATAGATTTTTTCAAACCCAGTTACCCTTTCTTCCTATCCCTACGCACCTTCTCAACGTAAAGGAACGTCACAAAGATGTAGTCCATGATTTCTTCACCCCCAGGGAATATCTCGAACGAAGCTTGCCTCGCAGGTCCAATAATTCCGAGTGTCTTGTCTAGGAACTTTGCAAGGACAGCTTCCTCGCCGTCGTCACGGACGAACTGGCGAGTATTAGTCAGGATATTTAAAGATTTAGAGAACCGGCACCAACCTCGCAGCCCCAATGTCTACGAATGCGCCATCTATATGCCTTTCCGTCAGGCCCGATACACGCTTTATCCCTAATTCAAAGGCACCGCGTTTAGATTCACCAAACCAGAGTAAGCCCAGAAAACCAACGCACCTCCAAAGAGCGCCAACCTTCCTAAAATGAGCTCCGCTATTGATCTCCTCGCCCCTATAGCTAATAATCGTCTTCCCAACAAAGTGCTTAATCGTCGCGAGGTGCCCAAACCTCTCTTCCGGCTCGTCGCTTCCTCTCGGTACGTCGTCTGGCAGGACCCGGCTTACGTTCGTCGTTGGGCATGCGAGAGCGCGCGGCGTGGATACTTTGTAGACCGCTTTCCCGGATTCGTCAGTGTATATCGAGTTCAGGGGACTTGGTCCTGATAGAGAAAAACGCATGTTCTTCAACGATGGTCGAGAAGGTGCCGAACCGTTGGGATCAAGATTATTGGCTTCAAAAGACTACGAGTAGAATAAACAGTCGTCAATTAAACTTTAAAGCAAGGACGGAGTTGAAGCTGAAATCAATACCAATAATTCAACGGCGGAAGAAGACTTCATGGAAGAAATTGCCAGCGAAGCAGGACGATTCAACGATGACTCTGCAGTTGCACACGATGATGGTGGTTCTGCGAAGAGTCCGGGAGTTAATGCACTCACGACGGAAACGAGGATCATTCGAGGCACCTCGCACGCCACGGAGGCACAGGTATGAAGAAATCTGACATCTTGTAAGTGTTTCATGACCATACACGACTCGGAGTTCACCTCGTGACTGCTCTGCTATGCGATTTGATAAACTGACAACCGTTGCTGCGGGGCTGTCGACAGTCGCCACAAGTTGGATGTTGAACGATAAAGTTTTCATTTTCTGTGAAGTCCTCGTTGAAATTTGGACGTTGAGAGAGTGAACTAGGCTCCAGTTATCATAAGTCGTCTGATACCATTCATAAAAGATTCAAGAGATGCACAGGTGAAACGCGAACTATGATGATTCCCAGCCGGTTCAAGCCGGAAACCGCGTTTAGCTAGTTTTGATGTCGTGTATCCTCTCATGCGTATCAGCTTGACAGAATCCCATTGATCGGATGCGATCCGTGTAGATAAGATGTCGATCCTTGGTCACGAGCGTTCTGTAGATCTGATCCTTCAACTGCATTAAGTTAGGCGCCCAACGTGTGATGGAGCTCGACAGTGACTTACCGTTCTTTCAGGCCATCCAATAAGAGAACTACTAGATAAAATGGATAAATGAAGCCCTTAGCGAATGACGATAAATCAAAATCCATGGCGACGTACCGTTCTCTGGGTAAGTTCTATCATTTAGAACCTGAGCATCGACAAACCACCAACGATGAAGATGCCCACAACCCCGAGTCGTCGTCTGAATCTAGGGTCTTGAGTGTGACTCACGCTCGAGAGGAAAGGAGAGGATAAAACGAAAACAGGCATCTCATCGTCGCGCGACAGCGTGAATACTGGAGACTGCTTCAAAGTTCGTAGCAAGCCAAGTCGCATGTGCCCATGTACGTATTCATGTCTGCGCAACAGGTGGATAGTGGGAGAACAATGTCGTGGTAAGGGTACGACACCAGGGGTAATCATAACTAGAAAATACAAAAAATACCAAAAATTAACCACGTTCAGAACGGGAAGATTTGCAAGCGTATACACGTACCTCTCCCTCTCTGCCGATCTCTCTCACTGTCCTCCCTTCCTGGTTCCGGAACGCATCAACATTAGTCGTGGTGGCTGGCCGCGTACAGCCCGACCTAGGAAAGGTTGGAGCGTGATAATGGTCGATGGAAAGTCTGAGATTGAGCATAAGGACGTCTAGGAAGAACGTCGGTAAATTACTGATCAACGCCTGTAAAAGCAAACCTCGTCAATACATGCGCCTTTGTCATTCAAAGGCAGACTCACCGCCAAACCAGATTCGGCATTCCTACCCCACCCCTATCAAATCACACCTCTCTTGAAAGTTTAGAAGGTCGCCTTTGGATCAAGGCCTTGAGCAGACGTGGGTTCGCAAGGGCATGACTACCAGTTGAGAGCAAAGGGTGTTTCGACATTCAAGACGAATTGGGGAGACACGTTTGCTGTAACGCTGGTGAGATTAGACGAGGTATATTGAGTATAAAATGCGAATTACATACTGTCAACTCTTCGTAAAGACAGATAGAGCGCAGAATGAAGGAGAGTAGTCCACAGAAACGAATGTTACAGAGGGCAGCGAGGACATGGTGGTAAGCAGAGCGTTGGGGCGGTGGGAAAGACGAAGGAAAATAAACAAAATGGTTTCGCACGGACCCTTGAACTTTCTGTTCTCCCAAACCACCACTTTCATGTTACTTTCGACTTCATGCTGCCCGTGTTTACCTTCGAAAACCTTTGCAGTCAGATTCTGGACCAGTAACGGAAATAGCGCTTATTGGTCATATGTCATCAGGGCTTGTGGATCAATCTAAATTCCTGCGGGTTATTTCTGTCCTGCCACGTAAGCTCGTTTTGAAGGTTTCTCAATCATTCTGCCTCTAAAGCTGTACAAAATACTTACTCTAATTCAAGGTAGAAAGGACGTGCTCCGAATATAATCACAATTTACGTTCTACCCAGCCGACAACCAGGTCATGCATACTGGTTTTATCCCCGATTTTTCCCCACAAAAGCTTCTCGTAGTCTTCGGAGCATTATCGTTGCTTTGCAGTGAGTCACGCCATCTCTGAAGCCACTGCGCCTTGTTGGCACATAAAATCGACCGCGTTTCCTTGTGCTATCTCGCTAGACCTCATTCACCTCGCCCTCCTCTATTGATGCCAATGAAGAACGAAAGCACACTCGTACCAGAACCCCGAGATACATTTAGCGTTCACAGCTGGGCACATAATGCCGAGGTTCGAACCGCTTAATCTATTTTTCGCGAATTCACTGAAATAGACCTGCAGAACGCCATCATCTCGCGATATTACCGCCTGCAAATCGTCTAAAGCACGTCAATTCGGAGACTCCATCACGGATGTCGTTAATGAAAAGATCACCCGATTCCCTTCTCCTGTATCCTTGAAAAAGTCGTCCATTCGCCAAGCGAACATATTCCGCCTGGAAATACTTCGCAAATTCAATGGCCCAACAACTCGTATTCACACTCCCCGCCGCAAAAGACTCGGAGCTCGAGAACCTATATGACCCCACCCCCACCGAACCCTTCTCGTCAAAAACAGCAAAACGATGCCTTCCCTCCCGAAGCTTCTCGTCCTTCTCGCTGTCGCCAGCACGACGCTCGCGCAGACGATCACAGGCGCGACGACCTGTATCCCAGCTGGAGGATTTACGCTCTGCCAAAACCTCTGGGGCGCGAAATCCGGAACGGGATCTCAAAACTCGACCCTCATTTCGTCGTCTGCGACCTCCGTTTCGTGGTCGACGAACTGGAATTGGGCGAATGGCCCGAATAGTGTTAAGAGTTGTGAGTCTTTCCTTTTCCTGTCAACATTTATCGATCATTTCTTAACTTCTACTTCCTACTTAAGACGCCAACGTCCAATCAACCAGCGCTCAAGGCGTACAGGTAAAATAATTCCGTGTTGTTGTACAGATTTCGAGCTGAATGCGCGCATCTGTAGTTGAACAACATCGCAACTGCTCCGTCTACCTTCAACTGGGTCTACCAGACCCAATCATCAGGCATCCGCGCCGATGTGAGCTACGACATCTGGTTCGGTACAGCTCCCTCCGGGAACCCAGCGTCCGCTGCCTCGTCCTACGAAATGTAGGTCATCCTGGTCATTAGATCTTTTTTTTCTTCGCATCTAACAAATTTTCCTTCAGCATGATCTGGCTTTCTGGTCTTGGAGGGTACGCGTCAACGACCTCTGTCAATTAGAAATTAACTGACGACTTCTTCCCTCTTCAAAGCATCCAACCCGTCGGCAGCCAGATTCTGACCGGTATCAGCATCGCAGGACATACCTGGAATCTGTGGTCCGGCCCGAACTCCAACTGGAAGGTCCTATCGTTCGTCTCAGCCACAGGCGACATTAACAACTTCACCGCCGACTTGAATCTCTTCTTCCGTTGAGTCCATTCTTCGTCTGTGTTATCATTCCAAGTTCTAACAAACGATATGTCTCCTCCACAGAATATCTCATCAAGAACCAAGGTGTTGCAGGCACCCAAGTACGTCGTCCTCCTACCCCCTGTCCCTGATATCACCAAACCTAACTCGCTCCTCTCTAATAGTACATCCAAGCCATCCAATCTGGCACTGAGCCCTTCACCGGCTCGGCCAACCTCGTCATCAGCACCTACAGCGTCGCCATCAACCGCGGCACCCCGCCCGCCTCCTCCTCCACTCCCGCTGGCACGCCCACCACCACCCCCGTTGGGACGCCCACCACCCCCGACGAGCACGCCGACGACGGGCGCAGGCACTGTTGCGCACTACGGGCAGTGCGGTGGGATCGGCTGGACGGGCGGCACGGTCTGCGTTGCGCCGTTTACTTGTCAGGTTAGCAATGCGTATTATTCTCAGTGCTTGTAGGTCGTTGGAGGAGTGTGAGGATGAGCGTTTTTGATGTGGGTAACTATGTGGTCGATATATATGTACGTATCGTGTGATGGAGCTTGGGGGGTTCGTTGAGTATTTATCTGAGAAATGTTCGATAAGAAGTACGGTAGCTTGAATGGTATTTCAGGCTGCGAACGTGCCCCAAATTTCCGAAACTTGATTGGTAGAAATTTGCTCCTGCATGTCTCTTCTGCGAATGTGCCCCGAAAATATCTCTCCTGCTGGTTGGATCATGATCAGGACCACCGGCTTGTCGGCAAATATTAATATCATAAATCAGTCATATATTTTATGTAATAAATATAATATTTATACCCTGTTGATAAAATCCGATATTTCCCTCTGAATCTCTCCTTGTCGAATTCACGCATCATGGACCACAAAGCGAACGACTCTTTGATCAAGACCCCTCTTTCGAGTCTTTCCGATCCTGTCAGGCAAGTTGACGAAACTACAGCAAAGGTGATTGTCTCGATTGCCAGCTGATTGCCTGCCAATCTCTTATTAGCCGTTCTCACCAGCTCCCAGACGATGTTCTCCGCGAGATCTTCTGCCAAACACTGCCCACGGATCACAACGCGATTTTGAACATCAAAGCCGCTCCTCTTCTATTAACCCAGATTTGTAGAAGCTGGCGTGAGACTGCGATCACGATGCCAACGATTTGGCAGACAATCCACATTCCTGTCGTCGTCAATCAACAGCAAGCCAACGTGCGCATCCCTGGAGAACGGGACAAAAAACAGGCTTCCGTAGTCTCAGAGTGGCTCATGCGATCGGGCGCGCTGCTCCCCCTCTCTATTTCTCTCGTCGAATGTACACCTGAAATCCATGCGCCGGAAATTTTCGATCCCTATTTCGACTCCATCATCCCTTTCGCTGCACGATTGAAGAACCTTACCCTACGCGGAAATTATGCCTCATTTACACGAATCACAGGTTTTCCTATGACGAAGTTTGAAAGCCTGGAATCGTTATTCCTTGATTTCAGCCCTCCGCGTCACGACGCTTATTTGAATGATCTTCTTCCCTGGGCCACATGCGAGATATTTAGAAGCCTATCCCTGCGAAAATTGTCCCTCAGACAAAATTTTATACAACCCACCCACTTCAATATAAACTGGGCGCAGTTAACACATCTCGACCTTGGGGACCCTTTCTCGGGTCCGATGGTTGGGGATTGTCTATCCCCTGGAGTGGTGTCCCGCGTTCTCATGTCCTCAGTCGCTTTAACTGACTGTCGGCTCTATTTTGGTTCTCGCCCAACCAATATACGGATTCTCCCCATGAACCTCCCCGTCCTTGCAAGGCTGTCAATCTCAACGCAGTTTAAAATCAAGGCCTTCATCGATATGCTTGACACCCCAGCATTGGAGGAACTCGAATTTCGTAGCACAGAGGACACAAACTGCCTTGCTTCATTGATTGCGAAACCCAACAGGATTCATAAACTCGTCGTCAACTCCGATCTACTCACAAATTCGTCCTTCGTGAACTTCCTCCATAAACTGCCAGGCTTGGTATCTCTCAACGTCCAACACTCGCCGTCGATAGATAGAAATACTAACGACTACTATTACGGTCCTTTCACCTACTTCAAGGTCGACAACGGACTTTGGTTTCTGGAACTCCTCAGAGGTGATGGTATATGCTACCCCTCTCTTGAGGAACTCACATGCGATTATATTGGGGATTTCCTTGGGCCAAAGTAGTGGAATTTATCAAGAGGAAGCAGGCAAGTACAGTCCATGGATTCGCCAAGTTGAAAAAGATCGCTCTATATCAACTTCCCAAATCGTTGATTGGAGAGTTCGAGGCTGGCGCTGTGGCCGATCAGTTACAGCCGTACATCCTAGACGGATTGGAGTTCCGAATTCGGGAGAGGCAGAATCCTACAGAGAGCGACAACATTGCCTCAGCGGACTTTTGGTACTAGTTTTCCAGTCGTCTTTGGAGGCAGATCTTTAAGTTTTTCAACTTTTAAAATTCTTCGTTGTCGTTACAGAAGATATTCATAGTTTACATATTGTGTCGTTCACATGCAAACTTGAATCTAGAAATCTATGTCATTCGCAGCACTTTTTAATGGCTTGAAGTTGTACTTAGTTCTTTACGTGAGCACCAGATCTGTGGGACTCGGAAAAATGGGATACAAGTTGGACACAAACGACGTAAGATTATACAACACTGAAATAACGCACAATACAAATT
Source organism: Galerina sulciceps (assembly GCA_023014345.1). Taxonomy (NCBI): domain Eukaryota; kingdom Fungi; phylum Basidiomycota; class Agaricomycetes; order Agaricales; family Galerinaceae; genus Galerina; species Galerina sulciceps. Next base: position 241,034 of record JAEDXJ010000044.1, read on the forward strand.
TACCTTGTCCCAAATGGAACTCAATCTTATCTTGTAATTAATCATACCTGGAAATGTGGCGCGGGATCAATACGACAAATCCATCAAGTATTTATACTCCGATTGGTGGCGTCTTGTTGATTTTCGTTGTCGCTATAATTATTTTCTCGATTCCCCGTTGCACACCTCCTAGCTACCTTTACGCGCCATGGATTTTCAAGCAGACAACTCTTTGATCGACTCCTTCCCATTTGCAGCCCAGATAAACTCTAACCACATTCCGTCAGAAGACGAAGTCCTTGAAATTAAAGCCTTTCTCGTCGAGCCAACTAGGCAGGCTGATCAGATGAAGGCGAAGCTGGACCGCCTCTACTACTTGCGTGATGCAATCGTCGAATCTACAGGAACGACTGATCAAATGGTCGTAAATGTCGATCGCTTGTACCAGGAAATTGGAACGTTTGAGCACAAGCAAAAAAATCTCAGTCGTCAAGTTGTCGCCTGCCGATCTCTGCTTTCCTTCCCCCGACGCTTGCCTGACGATATTCTTCGCGAGATTTTCTGCCACTGCCTGCCATCGGATTGCAATGCACTTTTGAGCGTAGAAACGCCACCGATCTTACTCACACGTATCTGTAGGCACTGGCGTCGAGTGGCGCATTCAACACATAGAATATGGACTACGATTCACATTCCTGTCATATTCAACAACGGACCACATTCGTCACATTCATCTAACGTGGCGCCTGTAGATCTGAACCAACAACGAGCAAAGGCAGTCTTAGAGTGGCTCAAGCGATCAGGCGCACTCCCTCTCGACGTTTCTCTCGTCGGAAACCCACAAGAAGAGTTTCCTCCCCAATTCTTCGATCTCTATGTCAAATCCATCATTCCTTTTGTTAACAGACTAAAGAGCATCTATTTACAGGGAAATTATACCTCTTTCATTCGCCTCTTAAGCCTGCCGATGACCGACTTCAAGTCCCTGGAGTCGTTATTCCTTGACTTTACACCTCAAGAGCACGGTGACTCATTTGACGGTCTAGAATTTTTTTGCACTGAAAGTGACATGTTACGAAGTTCATCGCTCCGAAGGCTGGCCATCAGACAGAACTGTATAGACTTAGTCCGCTTTAAGGTGGTCTGGTCGCAGTTAACACACCTCGCATTGAGTGCGCCTTCGGGGACTTTCAGTTACCTACCATTTTCCAAGGTAGCAACCATTTTAAAGTCCTCGACAGCCTTGATTGACTGCCGCCTCTCATTTGGGCACTGTTCGCCCTTGGAAACAAGAGTCCCTCCTATGAGCCTCCCCCATCTCCAGCGCTTGTCAATTATTACCCGCCGCGACATAACTCCATTTGTCGACGCCCTCGACGCCCCAATGTTAGAAGAGCTTGAATTCCATTGCCCAAGGGACGTGAACAGCGTCGCTTCACTCATGCACAAGCCAAACAGAATTCGTAAAATCATCGTCAACTCCGCGCAAATTAAAAATAGGGACTTCCCGAGCTTCCTTCGTCGGTGTACGGGCCTAGTATCTCTGACCACCCAACACTCACCATTAATTGAAGTGGAAAGTGATTATTACGACACTTTACTGGGTCGTAACGTGGATGAAATAACGGACTTCAAGATCGGTAGTGGACCCGGTCTCCCTTTCCTCGAACTCCTAAACACGAATCAAGATGACGGAACGTATGGGTATGCTGTCCTCATCTAGAGGAATTGACATGTGACTACATTGGCGATCTCTCTTGGGATCAGATCGTGCAATTTATTCAACGGAAGCAAGCTGGAACCGTTCCTGGGCTCGCAAAGCTCAAAAAAGTCGCTTTCCTCCAACTTCCTCACTCCTTCAGAGAGGGATTCGAAGCTGCTGCGGTAGAAAAGAAGTTACAGCCATATGTTTCGGGTGGTATGGAGTTTCGAGTGGAAAGAGAAATGAGTTTGACAGATTTCGACGCTCGTGTGTGGACTGGTCTTGGTGATCCCTCTTTGCAACGTGCGAGTCATATGTGGGATTAAAATTGGAGCAAGGTGTTAGGACCTTCCGCAAGAGATTTATGCTGGAGCCGTAGTAAAATTTAGATTGGGTAATTTTGGATGGAGTGGAGTTTCGAGTACAGGGAAGAGGGCGTGTTTAAGAAAGCTACGAGGAATACGATATTGAAAAAATAAATAGATTTTATACAAACCGCAAAATAACAAGCGTCGCTTAGTGGCCCAAGCCCTCTAGTTCATTTATCACCTCTAATCTCCTTCGTCCATATCATTGAAGGGCCAGTGGCCAGTGCGTCTACAACTGAGCCCTTACCTCCCCATCCTCAAGCGCCGCTAAACCACGTTTTGCGTATATTATCTGGATCAAACACGATAGGACATGGGGTGTCTCTTCCTGTGAGCACATCCCAGTTCTCTGTTGAGGCTATCAGTGTCTATCAGTGCGATCTTCAAATTATTGGTTCCTCCTTGCCATGCAGCACGAGAGCGGTCCAAGTGACGCCGGCAGAGCGTGCCTGTTAAGTCCATCATTGCCACGTGATGAACAGTGCTTTTTACCGGTTTGTACATCTTGGTTCTTTACGCGGACACCAGATATATGGGACTCGGAAAGATGGGATACAACTTGAATACAACCGATGGAAAAGCGTATCACTCGAATAATAATGCACGAACAATTTTAAAGCCTTGTAAAACCAAATTTCAGAACCCAATCTTATCTAATCAAACCTGAAAATGTGGCGCGGGATTAGAACAACAAATCCATCAAATATTTACACTCCGATTGGTGACTTCGTGTTGATTTTCGCTATCTCGATTCCCCCTTGCACACCTACTTAGCCACCTTTACGCGCCATGGATTTCCAAGCAGACAACTCTTTGATCGACTCCTTCCCATTTGCAGCTCAGATAAACTCTAACCACATTCCGTCAGACGACGAAGTCCTTGAAATCAAAGGCTTTCTCGTCGAGCCAACTAGGAAGGCTGATCAGATGAAAGCGAAGCTGGACCGCCTCTACGACTTATGCGATGCCATCGTCAAATATACAGAGCAGGATGGTCAAACAGTCGTAGACTTGGATCCATTATACGAGGAAATTGAAGCGTTTGAGGACAAATACGAAAATCTCAATCGTCAGGTAATTGCCTGCCGTTCTCTGGTCACCTTTCCTCGACGCCTGCCCGATGACGTTCTTCGCGAGATCTTCTGCCACTGCTTGCCCTCGAATCGCAATGCACTTCTGAGCATAGAAATGCCACCGATCTTACTCACACGAATTTGTAGGCACTGGCGTCGGGTGGCGCTTTCAACACATAGAATTTGGACTACGATTCACATTCCTGTCATATTCAACCAAGGACTGCGCTCATCACGTTCTCCCTATGAAACGCCCGTGGATAAGGACCGACAACGAGCCTACGCAGTCTCAGAGTGGCTGAAACGATCAGGCGTGCTCCCCCTCCATGTTTCTCTTGTCGGCAACATAAATGAAGAAATTCCTCCCCAATTCTTCGATATCTACATCAAATCCATCATTCCTTTTGTTAACAGATTGAAGAGCATCCTTTTACATGGAAATCACCTCTCATTCATACGCCTTTTCAGCTTGCCGATGACAGAGTTTAAGTCCTTGGAATCGTTATTCCTTGACATCTTTCCTCATGATTGTGAAGACTCCTCAGTTCACAGTCTTGTCTTTTTCTGCCCTGAGAGTGAAATGTTACGAAGTCCATCACTACGAAGATTGTCCATCAGACAGAAATACATGGATTTAACCCACTTCAACGTGGTCTGGTCGAAGTTAACACACCTCGTCCTTGGTGGTTTTTCAGGGTCTCGATATAATTCGAATCATTTCTCCTTTTACCGGGTTTCAGCCATTTTGAAATCCTCGACGGCCTTGATTGACTGCCAACTCCATTTCGGGTGGTGTTCGGACGCTACCGAAACTAGAGTCCTTCCTATGAGTCTCCCTCATCTCCAAAAGTTGTCGATCATTACCCAACGTAACATCGCTCCCTTTGTCGACGCCTTCGACGTCCCAATGTTGGAACAACTTGAATTCCATAGCGCATACTACCTAAACAACGCCGCTTCATTGATGCACAAACCAAACAAAATTTGGAAAATCGTTGTCAACTCTGCACAAATCAAAAATGAGGACTTCCCGAGCTTCCTTCGTCGGTGTCCAGGCTTGGTATCTCTGACCACCAAACACTCACCGTCAATAGAGAGGGATAACGATTCTTTCGACACTTTACTCGGTCGCAACGTGGATGAAACAACGGACTTCAAGATCGGTAGTGGACCCGGGCTCCCTTTCCTCGAACTCCTGAGCACGAGTCAAGGTGACGGAGCTAATGGCATATGCTGTCCTCATCTAGAGGAATTAACATGTGACTACATTGGCGATCTCTCTTGGGATCAGATCGTGCAATTTATTCAACGGAAGCAAGCTGGAACCGTTCCTGGGCTCGCAAAGCTCAAAAAAGTCGCTTTCCTCGAGCTTCCCCGCACCTTCCGGAAGGGATTTAAAGCTGCTTCCGTGGAGAAGAAGTTACAGCCATACATTTCGGGTGGCATGGAGTTTCGAGTGAAGAGAGAAATGCGTTATACAAACTTCGATGCTCATGTTTGGACTGGTCTTAGTGATCCCTCTTTGCAACGTGTGAGTCATATGTGGGATTAAAATTGGTAGCACTTTTCTGGAGAGATTTACGCGGGAGCCGTAGTCAAAATTAGATTGGGTCATTTTGGATGGATACAGGGAAAAGGGCACGTTTAAAAAATCGAATAAGATATTGAAAGAATAAGTAGATTATATACAAACCTCGAAAAAACCGGCGTCGTCTAGTAGCCCAGCCCTGCAGTTCATTCGTCACCTGTAATCCTCTTCGTCCATGTCATCGAAGGGCCAGTGCGTCTCCAACTGAGCCCTTACCTCCCCATCCTCAAGCGCCGCTAACCCGCGCTTCATCAGTCTGAGCTGTGCCATGACCTCCTCGTAACGCTCTGTGGGCACCCAACCATCTAGTCCGAAACCGAGTGCCTCTTGAGCCGACTCTAGAGTGCCGTCCATTCCCCTCAGTTCTGCATCCAGCTCCCTAGTTCTGCGTATATCATCCGGATCAAACGCGATAGGACATGGCGCGCCTCCTCTGACGAGCGTGTCCCAGTTCTCTGTTGCGTCTATCAGCGCAATCTTCAAATTGATAGTTTCTCCTTGCCATGCGGCACGAGAGCGGTCGAAGAGACGACGGCGAAGAGTGGCTATTGAGTCAGCCATTGCAATATAGTGAATGATATTGTGCTCCGCCGTTTTTTCGACGTAGTGGTAATGGACGAGGCGGCGACGGTAGAACTCTTTTTCGCGGCTTTGCTGGTTTTCGTCCAAGTTCTCATAATTCTCAGGCAGGGAGGGCGGCGTCGTTGAATCCCAGTCGGGATCGTTGTAGTTTTGAAGCGCCTGGGGAATACCAGCATGAAGAAACAAGGGCAGGATCGAGGCATGTTGCCAGTCGATTAGCCCGACGACGAGGTACGAATTTGATTCAGGAGACCAAGAAATGATGATATTTCCAGGCTGCAGATCAGGATGGCGAATGCAAAAATGATCGAGGATGGCGTTCTTGGCGACCAGCGAGGGTGCGATGTGAAGATAACGTTCTAGGTTGTCGATATGGTCTGATGGATGTTGCTCCTGATACTTGTAGGCTTCTCTCCTTACGCGCTGGAAGGGCAAGAGGGGTCGACCGAGCCGCTGTAAGTAGGCTCGTTCCTTTTCAGCACCTCTCAAGAGGGCCGCTTCAATATTTGCATCTGGAACCAATAATTATATTGTAGAAGTAAGAGCAAAAGGGCGGGAGACGCACAAGGTCCTCGATTAACCTCAAGCATCGATCTCCTGCCAAACCACAACGGTAAACTCGTCTCTTGACCGACACAGAACCGCTCGTCTTTGAGTGAGACGCTCTGCGTAGCAATTCCGGCTAAGTCTTCGGTGTAATACAAGCTTCCGCCAGCTGGGAAATCGATTAACATCTTCGACTCCAGTTTCGCAAGTTGGCCTAGGATGGAGATGATGTGCTCGTCTTCAAGATCGTACACCACGTCCCTCAGGTTAGTCCCATACATATATTCCATCAAAATATATTCAGTGCCTGCGGCGTTGTTTGGAGTAGGCGAGTATCCATAAACTTTAGGTGTGGGTAACCCAGCCGAACGTAAATAGGCTAACGTTGCCGCCTCACTAGCAACAGCGAAGTACCTGGGAGTCGTAGAAGGGTATGGGACCCGTGCAACGAGTCGGAAGTCATTGCGCATGGTAATGAGAAATGTGCGGTTAAACCCTCCTTCAGCTAGTTTTTCCAGTCGTTCGACATCTTCCGGACCTTGATTGACAGACTCCGCTGCAAGACGACACAGTCCTTCAATATTGAAGCGCAATTTGCGTTCTTCGTGACGGAGTTTATCATTGAAACTGAACGTATTACATCGCGGGTTAGATTTGTAGTAAATTACAGAACGAAGACTTACATCCAACGTCCAGATGTGTACCTAAAGAGATCACTATGATGATCTGAGATGGCAGAGAATGCACGACATGACAACTGACTGGTCAGGGAGCGGCTAGTGGTAAAGGATGACCTGAAAACACGATGTAAACGGACTGAGGAGGGAAGACGGTTCTGCTGAGGCAGAGCTGCCCTCGCGTGCCGAAGCCAACAAGGCATACGTGGACAGTTCCAAATCTGGAAGGCGGCCCGAAGAAAAATCTACCCGTGCGAACATTGTTTCGGGTCTGACCAATAGGTCGCCATGGGAAGAGAGCCATATATTTCTTTTCGTGACTGCTACGAAAGTTGAGAATTGAGGAACGCTATTTTCAGAGGAACCGTCTCAACTTGCCCAACCATTACATCTCGAAGAAAATTCGGCCACTCAGCAGTATGGACAACGTAGTGAGGGCATACTTATCAGGCATACTCAAGCTGCTCTAGTCATACAGAAGCATACAAACCTTCGTGCGTATTAAATATTAAACGCCAACCACATCCGTAATACTTGGCGTTATAATCACAAACTTATAAATACCAAGCATGCAGGTGATCGATGATCTGACAGTGGCTACGGCGGCTGACATAGACGACTATCTTTTCTCCCACACACCTCCAACTCTTTTGCCTTGCCTGCGATACCCTACCCGCCATATTCGCTGAGTTTGTCAAAGCCGTTTCTGTCCAATATGTTGAACGTTGGTCCTCTCCCACTCGGAGTTTCTCCTTGGCGACACCCGGAAGAAACCAAGTGCATACCAGACAGTGAGCGCTAATTCCCTGGATCTCGTCGTCTTCTCCTCTGTACAGATCTCAATAGAACCTATAGATGATTATGCCGATCTCGCCGTCGTCGACATCTCGAGCCTCATCAAAGACCCGACTTCGACATCCAGCTCATCGCGCTCAACGATCGACCGCGCCTTTCGAGGGTTTCAGGACACTGGGTTCATCGTGTTAACTGGACATGGGCTCAGTCCGGAAGATATCTCGCGACAGTTCGATTTAGGAAAGATGTACCTCTCTGTGACAGAGGACGTCAAGCATCAATTTCATGCCAAGATTTCTGAAGGAAGTTGGGCGGGATATAAGGTAAATCGCGCTTTTGATTGCTCAAGTCTTTCTGACATTCTTCGTCCCAGCCACAGGGATATTTTAAACGGACTAACGGATCTCAGGATACAACAGAGGTACCTATATTGTTCTAGATAGATCACGGAAAACCCAGTTGCTTGACAGTTCCACGACTTCTATCCGGAAACACTCGTTGAAGAACTTCAACCAAAGATATCGTGGCCATATCTCGATGAAATAAAAAACTTTTATAACGTGAGTCGCGAGTGACACTGCATGAAGATCAATGTACGACGATATTCGTTTTAGCACACCCACTTCGTTCTCTTGCGAACAGTCTTGTTAATTCTATCGCGAGGACTCGGGCTGGACTCTGACTGGTTCGTATTGCGTAAATATGACTTGAAACGAGCTAACTGAAACATTTCAGCTACTGGGATCTGCATCATCGACCGGATGGGTCTTTTGACACTATTCACACGAGAGATCTGTTCCGCACGACTATGTACCGTGCGTACTTCGTGCTTTCCATTACAGCGTTGCACCAGACTAAAATATATTCCAGATCCACCATCCGAAGAGGATCGTCACAAGATGGAGAAACTATGGCTTCCAGTACACACAGATCGGTGAGCTTGCAGTTCAAGTTGATGGGAACGCACCTCCTAATTCACGAATGACAGCGGATCACTGTCATTCCTTCGTAAGTTCGTTGAATATATTGCTATTAAACTTAACGACCTTTGGTAGTATCACAGCCCATTGCTGGATTACAAGTTTTCTTGAATAATCGCTGGAAGTACGTTCGACATTACCCAAACGGAATTCTCGTCAACCTCGGGGACGCGATTGAATTTACCACAGGGGGACTACTAAAGGCTGCTGTTCATCGGGGTAAGTTCCCGTGCTTTAACCGAGTCGGAGTAAATTTACTCACTAGAGCGAAGTTTACGAGCCTCCATCTGACCAGAGACAGTGAGTACCGAATCTAATTTCGACGCGGTGATCTCGGAGATAATATCGCCTTTAAGCTTGCCTCGACTCGGTCTGTTCTATTTCGCGACGATGCTTCCAGAAATTCCTTTACGGCCGTTAGAACAGCTCGAGTCTCAGGCAAAACCTCTCACGAGCGGCGTCTTTGATGAGTTCGACGGAAAGGTACCCACTGCTGGAGGTGCGTCGTATCGATTTAGGAAACGTAGATCAATTGAAAAGTCTCGAAAATTGGGTCTGTAGAATGGCAGGTCCGACGTGCTCAAGTAACAGGAAAGGAAGCCGACCGTGATCTGGTTAAAAAGCGTTTCCCTGCCCAATTGGACGCCAAAATCTGAAAACAATATGATTTCCTTGTCGTACTCTTACTTTATTACGAAATGTTCATAAAAATTATGATTCTGTCCACTGAAAGCCATTCGCCTAGCAAAATATGTACCTAAAATTTTGTGTTTGTTTGACTAACGTGGCATCGTGCTTTCCAAGCGAGTGGAGATCCTGAGGAGACTGAAGGGTAATGGTTGTCGGGTGATGGCGTTTTTCCTTCGGTTCGAGTCGTCCGACTCCGTTCGTCATACACTATATTGGGCGATGTGTGATAACAACCCACGAATCGATTTAACATATTCATTACGTCGGGTTTTACTCTATCGTCGGACCTATAAACATATTGAGCATCGTCTAGCTCCTCCAACCACAAGAAAGGAAAATTGGTGGTACTTGCTCAACTGTCTTGTAAATGGTTGGATGTACGAAACCAACTAGATCCAATCGGACGTGTGGGTGTTCACGGAGTTGCTATTAGCAAAATCGACATGGGTCGTCAGCTGGCTTCGTGAATTGCCAATGGATCCTAATTTTGGGTCCCGGAGGTTTAGCATTAGTCGAGATACCATAGTAGACGCGAGGCTGGAAAGGCCGGTTAAGGTTTTGCCTCAAACCAAATGACAAGCAGGCTTACACGTTTCCAAACGATGCTGTTACTCCACGCACGTACGACTAAAACCCCAAACGCCATGTCCTTAGCTTTCAATTAATACCCAATACAGAGAAGACTGACTGGGAAGAACTGCATGTGATTGGGACACAAGTTTAGACGTAGAAATACAGAGAAAAATAGGACACACCTCGAAGTCAATGATGCCCACAATAGCCGCGATAATCATCACTCTGTAAATGCTACCAGTGAGAATTGATTTGATTTTGGATGAGTTCCCGTACCCGAAATAGATTGTGCCTACGGAGGAAATCAAGTTAGAAATAATGTACTCCAAGTTATTTGGGTTCGTTTCGACTAACCATCGCGCAGCATGATGGTGAGAATATTTGAAGAAGCCCCACGAGATGCTTGGAGAGCTTTGTATAAAGTGAGGGCGAAAATTAGAACATCGAAGCAGAGTTGGTCGATCCATAACGACCGTAGTTCTATGTTGGCTATGTGAGTTCGTTGAATTCATGAGAAAACGAAGTGTACTGTACGAATTGAGCTGGATGAATTTAAGGATGCTTTGAGTTAATATTGAAAGAGCATTACTTTGGGTAATACATACGCTTGTGGACCGATAGGAAGAAGACACCCCTCGAAGTCAAGTGAGATGTTTGGACTACTCGGCGTACTGCTTCCCTTCTCAGCTGCAGTTTGCCACTTCGAGACACCGTAGGTGGGTCAGAAATGTGCTTGAAGAACTCGTGACCGGAACTCACCGAGACGTAGACGACTTCAGTGACTGCCATCGCGCAGAGAACCATTAGCATCAGACGCGTGCGTCCGTACAGGGCGTATGTTCTGAGTAGAAGGCAGACTGTTCCGTTTTAGTACCGGACGCTGAACGTCATGCAAGGCTAAAACTCACTCCCGATAATAACCTGCCCAATAGTAATCATATATTCATGAACTTTGACCAGATGAGCGCATCTAAACGGGTTGATTCAGGCTAATATCTTTTCGAAAATTTCTGAGCCTTACATCTATGTCGGATGCGATGTCGATAAGCTAACGCAGAGATAAGTGAATTGTGCCCACGGACCTTCGCGTGTCGTGAGTCGGAGCTAAGCCAGAATAGCTGGACAATGATTGGGATATGTCCTAGGAGACAGAAGTAGCGGTTTAAAAAGAATAATGACCAAGCAAGTGTCGCTTTTCGTTGACTAGACCAATAGCGATCGACTTCCATGCGAAGTGTTAGAAGATAATCGTAGTAGAGAATGACTACGTAGATCAAGGTCAACATCTCGATTCTCCGAAGGCGAGTCGTTGGAAAACACGTACCCAATGATGACGCCAAAATACAATTGTAAATAAATCTAAAAAAATGAAGCTGAGTCAAGTCGTTATTCTCTTTGCCAGTCTACTCATGGGCGTACGCTTGTCTGTGCACCGAAGCAGAAGAAGTATCACTGTCGTCCATTAGGTCTCGTAGAGTGGGCTGCCGGGCGGTGGAGCCACAGCATGGGAATGTAAGGGCTTCTAGTTGCGGGCACGTTGCGTGGGGATGACATGGCTTATAACCTCTAGCGGGCCTGCCTATTCCTGTCGAGAAATGGGTTCACATGGCTGCTGTTCGTGATCAGAAACGCTCCTGTTAGGGGGTCAAAATCTCACCTCCCGAATCTTCACCGAAAACGGAACTCCTCAGGCGTTGTTTATATGGCTCAGTCGCTCTCCTGATGGAAACTGAGAATACTGGTCAAGAAAATTTAAGAATTTTAGCAGGAAAATGATAAGGAACCTAGGTCAAGTCGGTGATGTGAGTTAGACTTGGGATACGCTGCTTGGCAATGGGTGAGACCTGTACGGATAGTATCCGATAGATAGAAATAGATGAGCAATTTTTACAGTACGGAACAATCATCTGATCTGATATGAAGAACCCAGGAAGCATTGCAGACGTCGCCCGTAGAACGTTAATTAAGGAGCAAGTCTTGAGCAGTTTGAAGGACGACTTGTCCTGTTGTTTTGACCAATGGAGCGGTATTCAAATCGTCCTGTATTAATGTTTAGTGATGGGAAGTTAAATGCAGCGTAGGCAGTGTAACGAGTTATTCTTAAGAAGCGAGGGGTCGACTGCGTAACTCACGCAATCGAGGCCAGCTTGTATTGATATAAGAATATCACACTCCGACAAGTACGCTCGAGACGTAAAAGCGAGTCTCTATTGGTTAAGAACCCTCTTGGGAGTCTGGGACTGAGAAACTGAGATGGTGAATGCAATAGGCGGGATGACGGCGGGAATGAAGCAACCAGGGTCTCTGCGTAGGTGTTTGCAGTTTTCCAAAATACACAGAAGGGATGGGCCGAAGTTGGTGTTTCAGAGGCCAAGAGAACGGTGATTCGAGAGATGGTTCGACGAGAGGTGAAAAAATATATATGTGTGTACTGCTCTGCTTTGCAAAGCAAAGTCGAGTTGAATCAACCGAACTGTTGAAAACAAATGTGTGGGTAAGTGACCCAATTCGAGTTATCAGCGAAGAAAGGCAGACCACCAGGAAGAGGACAATGACGTTCATCAAGAAGTCTGAAGGCGAAAACAGAGGTACAGGCAGCAGGGGGATGGAGGACTGGAACTATGAAGTGGGGATAGACCGATTCAGGTAGGGAAACGCGCCATTAGGGTCGCTCAAAGTTGACCTATTCGGCTCATTTTCGCTTCATTTTTGATCTCCTATTCGGTTTCCTACTTGAAAAATGAGCCAAGTAGGAACTCGACTAGGAACCGAAAAATGGACGATTTTACGAAAATGACCTCATGGGGTCGCTATTTGCAAAAATGGCCATTTTCGACTTCCTACTCACTTTCCTAGTCCTCCGGCAGCATTCATTCTCCGCTCTTCCCATCAATTAGCTTTTATCTCTACTTCACGGGGGGGTTTTCTGCCTCAATAAGTTCATTTTATCTTTTAAATAATCCCATATATGCACCCAGACATTATTGTAAAAAATTATAATTTATTGAATATTATAGAACGTTATAGTGAATGTAGGAGGGAAGCGGCAGGGGGTGAACGGGTGAAGTGGAATATTCGGCTCCATTCGGAGTGCCAAGCTCGTTACCTGACGCTAACCGACGTGGGAAGCGGACTTGTCGAATTGACATGACCGCCGAATGGGAGCCGAAAAACGAAGGGAATAGGAAGTTTTCCTACTCGGTTCATTTTCCCAAAAAACCGTGAGGGGGGTTTCAAAGTTGGCCATTTTTGGCTCCTATTTGCTTCCTATTCGGTTTCCTACTTGACCAAATTTGGCGGGGCTGTCCGCCAAATTGACCCGAAAATGAAGTCGAGTAGGAAACCGAATAGGCTCAACTTTGAGCAACCCTATTCTTGCTGTGTGGAGTGACTTGGGCATGTAAGCAAGTAGGTGGTGCCAAATCGTTAAAGCATTCAGCCGGAAGAATAGAAATGCAACGATCACGGTGCCTGCATATATAATGTTCACCAATCGTATGGTATGGCAAGTGATGCGGACAAAACTGATAACGGTCGCTCCTTAGGGCAAGGTCGAAGTGGGTCCGTAGCCGCCACTTGTGGAAAACGACACTCAGAATGTTCCACCATGCTATACTGCAGAAACAAGCTCACTATAAATGGCGCTAATAGATGGTTGCGAGTGGTTAGCGCTTAGCACTCGCAGAGGAAATGTGCACTGGTCCCAGGTGGCGACACCAAGGGGGTTCGAAAAAAATAAAAAAATACATGGGGTTCCAATTTTTTTTTAGCGGACTTTCGGTGAACCAACCAGCCAACGTAATCAGGCACATGTCTATATTAGGAAACATGACGTCATCGCCGCGCTATTTTTCCTCCCCGGCCTCCCCTTGACGTCACACAAGCCTTGCAAACCCAATTTCTCTGTACCTGCTCAAGCAAAACACACGACATATGATACTAAATCATTGAATGTAAGTTTTAAAGCACTATGCAATGAAATAAAATGATAAATGGCAAGTCCGTACTGGTGATATTCCTACGATGCACTATGCCGTGCACAAAAACACAACAAATACACGATCGTTACGAGTGGCTCTGAGGCGCGGAACGGGGTTCTATGGATCCAACGATGGAACTGGACGAGGTGCAAAGGACGAGCAACCAGAGCGATGACGACACACGCAGCCGCGACGACGAAGGCGGCTGGAAAATGAAATGCAAAGCGGAGACAAGTGTTGCGACGACGAAGGCAGCCGAAAACGAAACGAGGTCCGAAACGAACGATATTCGAGGGGGAAACGGTAAGTGCAATTCACTGGAGGTATACTAGAGTACAGGAGTGTTTTTAGCATCTTGGAAAACGCGAAAATAGTGCGAAAAATGGATGTCGGCGTATAGGGGAAGTGATCTAACTGAGCGTCGGCTTAGTACAGTCGATTTTTGGGTGGCCTCTGATAGTGCGCGGTCCGCTTTGTGAGCGTGCGATGCATCAGACGCGTGCGTACGACAAAATCCGAATTTGAGTGCGCAGAGTGTCGCGGTGCGTACCACTGGTTTTCCGATGGTTGTTTTGTTGCTTTTTTCCTATAAATACCCAGTATTGTGGTTTATAAATTTTCTGGCAACATTTAACAATCATTTGAGCCGTTTTGACGCTAAAAAATAGGTAGGTCCAAAAATTTTTTAGCGACCTGACCGCTGAACCAACCACCCAACCCCGTGTCCGATATAAAGATCCCGAGAACCCCTTGGGCGACACGACGAGAATTTCAGATTGATGTTGCAATTGTTTGGTTCAAGGATCAAAGTCCTTCGGCCTATGACCCGGATTGTTCCGAAGCAATCAGATATTAGGCAGTTTGCGTGGAGCCATGGGGAGCGGTTTACCGCAGGACCCCGGACATATGGCCAAAAGGTCTCACCCCAAAAAAGTCCAATTTTCAGATTTCTGTCCGGACCCGATATCCCAAAATCTGTCCGGATCGCACCAGACCTTCGCAAAATTTCGAAAATTTGTCCGGACCGTGGAACAGACCTCTAATGGCGAAAAATCCGTCTATATCAGCTAATTTCGTAGTTTAGTAGGTCCTGGAATGCTAAAATTCTTTGAAAACAACGTTGTTCAATGAAAATAGTCGATTTTGAGTGAATAACAGTTGGTTCGAAGTCGGTTCAAGCTATTTTACACTTTCGTGAGGTCTTCATGGACGGGCCCATAGCCTTAACGGGGTAAAGCGCCTGTTTTCTATGCGAACATATGAGCGAAAAAAAGCCGACTGAACCAATTGGAACGTACTTTCAGCCAAATTTCTACACCAGATTTCCCAGTGCCACATATGCTGTCGATATCTGTCCGTACTTGGGTGAGGCCAACATGATTTCCTAAAAATTTGTCCGGACTCGGCACCAGACATTTTCACCTCCAACCCCCAGTTTTGTCCGGACGTGCACCAGACCGATTGCCCAAAATTTGGGAAATCCTGTCCGGATTGGGGTGAGACCTTTTAGGTATATGTCCGGGGTCCTTTTACCGCCCATAGTGCTGGGTATGTTATCTGCCCGGCAAAGCCCGAAATGGGCTTCGTCGAGGTAATGCTGCTGCTCTCCTGAAGTCAAATTGTAATGGTTACCTACAAATTTTTGCAGAGCCATATCCATACATAAAATAAAGCCTTTTGTCTCTTCAGAATTTTTTAATAAGGTGTTGACATGCAGTGAAGTCGGGTTATGTTATCTGCCACTGCCAATGTTATCTGCCATGGCAGATAACATTGGCACAGGTTATCTGCTCTCCTGGGCTCAATTTTTGCATTAAATCTACAAAAATTGGCAGGCGTTTGCGCGCATGTGAATTAAACAAAATTGTCTCTTCAGAATTTTCTCTTCATTGCGAGAAACGTTACAAAAAATCGGGATGTTATCTGCCATAGCTGTTGGGGGTAACAATACAAAATGTTATCTTGTCTCATGAGCTCAATTCTTACATTCGTGCTACGAAATTTTGCAGGTATGTAACGACACATAAATGTATTTAAACTGTCTACTCAGAATATTTTAGAAGTGGGCAGAAGCAACAGCAGATGTGAAAATGTTATCTACCATAGGGCAATGGCAGATAACATTGGGTCGCAGGGGTAAGGGTACCGGTAGCCCCGGAATACCCTAGGGTTACCGGTTACCTGTGACAATCCCTAGAAATGAGCCGCCAAAGTTCAAGTTCATCATCAGATCGCGGTCAAGCCACTGAGCGACGTCGAGTTCATGCTTGCATACACACAAAAATTCGGTCATTCTATCGCTGTCGGCAGACTGAATACCCGGTAACAGTGATATTTTAAAGTTCCCTGTGCCTTGCACAGTTCCATGTAAGAAATATTTAAAGACTGAGGGCTGCCGTGGTGTAGATGGTGGTAGGCGCTGTACTTTGTGGATACTCAATATAATTGTGCTAGTTGACAAATAAATTCTCTCTTTTTCCGTCTTTTTTTCTTCTTTTTCCCGATTTGGTTACCCAGTACTATGGGGGGAAAACCTGGGGAGCCACCCGTGGTAAAAAAGTGATGCGTGATTCGGCCCGGTGGTTCACTCGTGGCTTTGTCCGTGGCTTCAAATGCACCAGTTAGAATGGGTTTCCAGTCGTGTATCCAGAAGATATGAGAGGTAATGAGTCTGAGGAGTCTCAGTGTAACTTACATCCTACAACAACTAGTTTAGTTTACGCAATTTATGCACTTTCGACAATTGACACCTTTTGACGGGAAATAAGCACAGAATTTCCCCATTGACAGGCTTTCCTCTGATTTCTCGACGAAAAAAGCATTAAATTTTTGAATATTTGACATGAGGTAACCTACTAGCATAAAGAATCGTCTGGTGAAGTTTAACGCGTCGTACTGCGACTAGTCGGCGTTGGTGAAGGAATTAGTTAGCCACAGACCCAGCCACAGGCGAGCCACCGGGCCGACTCACGCATCAATTTTTTACCACGGGTGGCTCCCCATGGCTCCACGCAAACTGCCTATTGATTTGAAGGTCGAAACTCGATTTTGAACGCCCCATTCTCGTAGCTTAGTTTCTAGTTTTGAAATCAGGTCAAATTTCCGTGTTATAGATTTGCATTGGATTTGCAACCCACTAATAATAAAACAATCCCAAGAACGACGGAGATTTCACAACTTACAAGTGGGTCACTTTGACGTTTTCTCGGAATACCTAACCAAAATCATGCTGCGTCTCGCGTACTTGCCAACCTTGCCCTTCTATATCTTACCAAAACCATGCCGGCGATGGCAATAAGTACAATGACACCGACCACAATACCGATTAACCCTGAAAAACTATGGGGGGCCGAATTTGCATCCTGAGGGCTGTCAGAAGCAGGCGGTTGAGTGATGGGAGTGGTCGGCGAAATCGTACTACTGGACGGGCGACTGCTCGAGAACGAGCCAAAGGTGGTCGAGAAAATAGTGGAAATAGTAGTGGTATTGATAGGGGTACTAGTACCAAATGTGGCAGTGGAAGCATCGATAGTTGTAAACGGCATGCTGCTGGGAAGCGTTGTCGTCGCGACGGTTTTGGATGTCGTTGCATCGCTTGACGGTAGAGGGAGTGATGAAGATATTATACCTGTATTTGATATAGTCGTAGATGGCACTGTACTGGTAGTTGATGTGGTACTGCTACTCAGGGTAGCAGACGGCACTGTTGTACTGGGTATCGGAATAGTGGAGAATGACGGATCAATCGCGTTGATCAAGCTTGTCCATGAGATACCTTGAAGGAAGAGAGAGCATTCTGAGTTTGACCTGAGCTTTTTCAAATTAAAAAAAAACGTGTGCTGGCGTTACTTCAGGAATCTACCTCATCTCCCTGGCAAAGCGACGCGAGTGTCATTTTATTGGCGAGTACACTTTGTTGTAGCGCGTCGTCTGCGAGACGATTTGCGATATTTGCCAATTCGTAAGGTAGATGTCATCCATATTCGATAAACGTCACGTGGTTAGATTTGGCGTTCTAAATTAGGAAGGTATGGTATTTTTTGAAGGGAATCTCGTCCATACTGCAGAAATAAAAAATTCTGGCTCCAACAATTTGTTAATATACATGATAGGAGCTGCCTTGAAAAGTTTCAGAGTTATTCAATACAATTTGAAGGTGTTATTTCTTTGAGAAGTCTGTCATCAGTGATTTTTCGGAGATCGCGAAATAACTCAGGAAAAAGTTCATAAATTGCCAAACAAATTGCATATTCCTAATCAGAAGCATTTTATCTACGATTTGTTGGAGCCAGAATTTCCTATTTTTTCCTGGTGTGCAAGATCTCTTTCGAAAAGTGCTCTACCTTCCTAATTTGGAACGTGAAATCTGCCACGTGACGTTTGTTGAATATGGATGACATCTACCTTAGGATTTTATTGCCCAAACACCGAATACAGAGGCGATAATGGCTCCAAGGACTTGGAGACCTATATTCGCAAGTTCCTTTGAAGTGAATCCCGAACTCCAGGTCCGAGTACGTTTGCTCTTGTCTACCTTGGGATCTTTGGTTTCCTCGTTTTGTTCGGCTTCCTCGTTTAAGGGCGAAGATAATGTCACGTCTGACTCGGGCTGCAACAAAGAAGACGCTTCGGTAATGGCTGGAGTAGACATAGTTGGCGAGAAAGAGTTGGAATCGATTTTTCATTCATCTTTTACACATTTAACAGAATTGAGGTGATGAACTGAATCAAATGATGTTTTGATGGCCGCGTTGCTTATACTCCTTGTTCAGGAACTGGCTTTTTTAAGAGGTCGCCCGTGAAACACTTGCACTTGATTGTTTGGAGATTTAGTTGACGCACTGTGCTCCATATTTATTAATATCAAGATGATTGACTTGATCTACCACGAAAAGCTTTTTTCTTGCCACAGTGAATAAACGTTCATCACCTAGTTATGCTTGGGAAGTATTTTCATCAGACGAGTACGGGTACGTTGATAACAGATATTTAACAGCCGGACACGCCTAGAACGTAGCGCGGGGTAGGCCGAAAGACAGCGCTCGAGGAACTGGAGTTCACGAGAGAATACTGTATATTAGAGTAGACACTACATAGAATAAATAAGTATACGTACCTGGAGTTCACGAGAGAATACTAGAGAACTCCAGGTGGAAAACATGAACATAGCCTACGTGAATGTTTGTCCCTGTGTGTCTACAACGTCTGATCGGAAGATGTGATAACGATGAGATAGAAAAGAGAAAGTCAGTCAATTTTTCTCGTCACTCCCACTCGCAGAGTTATCCATTTCTCCCACTCCTAACGCCGCCCGAAACTTTTCGAATGCCTCCCGCGGAAGTTGCTTAGTGAATATGTCGGCGAGCATATCCTTTGTTGAACAAAACTCCAGCTCGATCTCGTTGGACTCGATCCTTTCGCGAATGAAATGATGTCGGATGTCGATGTGCTTTGCCCGCGAGTGAGTTACCGGATTCTGCGCCAGAGCAATGCATCCCTGATTGTCTGCATGTATTACAGTTGCTCTGGTTCGCGGATATCCGAGATCTTCGAGGAGAGTCCGTAACCAGATGGCTTCCTTGGTCGCATTGGATGCCGCCATATATTCGGCTTCGACTGTCGAGAGGGCGACGGTCGGTTGTTTCTTGGATGACCAAGAAACAGAGCTGCCGGCCACGTCGAAAAGGAACCCACCAACTGAGCGGCGAGAATCCGTGTCCTCAGCCCAATTGGAGTCCGTCCATCCAACGAGGTCGACGGAATCGTGGTCTCGATGACCAAGCACCAACGAAAAACGCGAAGTACCACGAAGGTACCTAAGTATTCGCTTGGCTGCTGCGAGGTGCGGTATGCCTGGATTACCGCCAAATTGTGCAACGACCCCGACTGCGTGTTGAATGTCGGGTCGAGTTTGCGTCGCGTACAACAGTGCACCGACGACTTCGAGGTGCTTCAAGCCGTTCGCATATTCAAGGTAAGCCTTGCGTTCGGCGTCGTTTGTGGGTGATTGCGAAACTGATAGTTTGTTTTTGACTTCAAGCGGGGTGGTTACGGGAGAGGAATCGTGCATTCCGAAGCGGGAGAGGATTTGTTCGATGTATGCCGTTTGATTCAGGGAAATGGTGCGTGCTTTTCGATTTCGAACGACTTGAATACCGAGGATATTTCAGTTCTCCCAGGTCCGTGATTTCGAAGACCTTCGCGAAGTCGGTCTTGAACTTTACGACGTTCGAAAGCTCGCGCCCTGCGATGGCCATATCATCAACGTATACTAGCACCAGCAGCAAGATCTCCTCCGACTCCTCCTTTCGGAGAACGTAGAGGCAGTCGTCCGCTGTGCTCTTCGTAAATCCCAACTTCCTCATTGCGTCGTCCAACTTCACCTTCCACTGTCGTCCCGCCTGCTTCAGTCCATACAACGGTTTCTTCAGCTTCCAATACCCGCCTTTCTTTCCTTCGTCCTTCACACCCTCCGGTATCTCCATGTATAATTCCTCCTCTAAGTCTCCACGTAGATAGGCACCAATAACATCTAGCTGGTGTAGTTCCATGTCCAGGTGAGCAGCGAGCGAGAAAAGCGTGCGGAGGGTCGTGAATTTCGCAACGGATGAGAAAGTGTTCGTGAAATCCTGCCCAGGAATCTGCGAGAAGCCCTTTGCGACGATTCGAGCCTTAAACTTGACGATACTACCGCTACCGTCTCGTTTCTGCTTGAAGACCACGCGACTACCAATTGCGGTTCGACCTTCTGGGAGGCTCGCAACCCATTCGTAGGTATCCGTGTCTTGTAGCTGTTTGTGCTCGATTGCAATTGCCATCTCCCACTGCTTCGAGTAGGGTGACTCCATTGCTTCGCGAAAATTTCGTGGCTCATTGCTGGAGAAAGTCACATACGCACGGCTAGCACCAGCCGTCGTTCGATTCGAGGATTCCTCGATTTCTTCTTCCGTAGCTGGCACGCCATATTGTACTTTCTGCGTCCGCATACGTTGTGGGTGATCTCGAGCGGGTAAGTTACTCCATTTCGAGGTTTTCGGTGGTTTTGGAACCGGTTCAGCTACTGAATCAGCTTCGACCAGCGCAGGATCGTTATTGTTATCTGCGGAAGGGGGTCGTTCTTCGTCTCGAGCATTCGGGATTGCCTGTGGGGCAGAGCTAGTGGTCGGGTTGACCTGAGAACGCAAGTCCTCGGGTGGTAAACGGTCTAGCTCCTCCGTTGTTGGTGCTTTCCCTCTCGTCTGAGTCGTCTCGATGACCGCCAAATCTCCCGGAGAGCTGTCTTCCACAAAACGAACATCCCTCGAAGCTATCAGTGTGTTCTTCTCCACATCCTCCAACCTGTATCCCTTCGACTCATCCGTATACCACCCCAGTAAACGGCACTTGATCGAAGTGACCATTAATTTACCCCTCCTAATTTTCTTCGGGATATTGGCGTACGCGATGGACCCAAATATCCGAAGGTGTGACACGTCGGGCTTCTTGTTTGACCAAGCTTGAAGGGGGACAACACCGTTCAACGCAGAAGAGGGCGAGAGGCTCCGAATGTGGATCGCATAGAGGAAAGCTTCCCCCCAATAGCGCAAGTCCAAATCTGCTGCATGGAGCATACACCTCACCATCTCGAAGAACACAGCAATGGCTCTCTCTGCAATGCCATTCTGCTCAGGTGTGTAGGGCATGGTTGTCTCGTGAATGATACCATTCTTCTCGCAGAAATCCTGGATCATCTTCTGCACGAACTCCGTCCCATTATCTGTCCGCATCCGCTTCACTTTCTTCCCCGACTGTCGTTCCATCATCGAAACAATCACTATCAAGGCCGGAGCAGCAGCTTCCTTCGACGGAAGAAGCTTTCCTACTGGGTACCGAGTACCAACGTCGATGACGACAAGCGCATAGGACATCCCTCCCCACGTCGCAGTGCTCATCGGACCAGTAAGATCAAAGACAAGAAGGTCCATCTTCTCGTACCTTGAAGTGCTCGCCTTTGGTAGAGGTAATCGATGTGATTTGCCGAAGGCACATCCTTCGCAAACGTGATCATATTCTTAGAGATATATCCGTCCGTCAACCATGTTCTTCCGGTCCAATTCACGAATGGCGTCAAGGTGCAAATGACCCATGCGACGATGCCAGAGGCGTAAACTCCCACTCGAGGCAAGGTATGCAACATTCTCCGTGTCATCTAAAACATCAATATGGTACAATGTGCCACGGAGTTCTGCCCGAAATAGTTCCACCGTAGATCCTGTCGACTCTGTAACTGCTAGCCCTGTGGCCTGTCTATCCCGATAGCCAACCAACCCGTATCCTAGCCGTTGAATAGTTCCAATGCTGATGAGGTTGCATTCCATATCGGGGATGTAGAGGGCATCCTTAAGAATAATTTCACGAAACGCGTTGCCTGGTAGCTTCGCCAAAAAGCGAACGGAACCAGTACCCACTACTGGGATTTCGTTGCCGTTGCCTACAGAGACGGTTTCCGAGCCAGAAAGCCTGGTATAGGAGATGAAGTAGTGGCGGTCGCAAAACATATGCGAAGACGCGCCTGTATCTGCAATCAAGGGCTTATCCGATGATCGACCTGCCATGAATGCCTTTCCTACTCTCCTCGACGACGGGCCTGTTGCCACGTATAACTGGCCGATCTCTCGCGATCCCAAATCTCGTAGCTTGTGCGTGGTGAGGTTGGCCGAGCCTCCACCGTTCTTCTCCTTTTCGGACTCCTCTGTTCCATTCGGACAATTCTTCGCCCAGTGCCCCTTGCCATTACACTTGCGGCAGATGTCGTCGGGTTTGGGTTTGCCTCTAGTCTGCTTGCCCTTGCCCTTTTCCTTCTGCCCCTTCTTCGTGGCTAAGAGCGCCGTTTCGGTTGCCTTTTCGCGTTCAGCACGATTGGCATGGGCCGTGAGTTCCGTAGAAACGAGGTCCGACGTGAGGTTTTCCTTGCTGAAAAGCAGGGTCTTCACCAGTTCCCAGGTTTGGGTGCGTGGCAGCGAGAGAACTAGGGCGCGAGCGATGTGAGCGTCGGGCAAGGTTTCGCCCGCCCCAGTAATCTTCTCCCCGATGTCGAGCATAGCCGCAATGTGGTCGGCCATGGGTTTGGTTTCGTCGTACTTGCTGGTGTAGAGATCCTCGAACCAGTAGTGCACGTTCATGGCTGCTGATTCTTGACGTACAGCTTTTCCCATGCCTCCCACATCTCCTTCGACGTTTTCGACTTCGACACGTGTGGCCACTGCGCGGAGTCCGAGGCTCCCTTCATCAAACCTTGAGCCGCTTGATCTTTCTGCATCCACTCAAGACTTTCCTTCCTCTCCGCTTTCCACGATGCCATCAAATCCTTGTTGGCCGGAGGATCTGTCGGCGGTGCCGCCGGTTGCGGCTCGTCTCCGCTGACAACCAGCCAAAGGTACCTTGATTGTAGTGATGCCTTCATGTGCTGACACCAGATCGTGTAGTTGCTTCCGTTAAGCTTCGGGAAGCGGAACGACTCTGAGTTAGTCGTCGAAGATGCCATGTCTGTCGGATCGCGTGCGGGGCCCATAACCTAACAGCCGGACACGCCTAGAACGTAGCGCGGGGTAGGCCGAAAGACAGCGCTCGAGGAACTGGAGTTCACGAGAGAATACTGTATATTAGAGTAGACACTACATAGAATAAATAAGTATACGTACCTGGAGTTCACGAGAGAATACTAGAGAACTCCAGGTGGAAAACATGAACATAGCCTACGTGAATGTTTGTCCCTGTGTGTCTACAACGTCTGATCGGAAGATGTGATAACGATGAGATAGAAAAGAGAAAGTCAGTCAATTTTTCTCGTCAATATTAGACTAGGCTTTTAATGTGGCGGTTCCACTTTTCCCAGCTGGACTTCCCGTTTCATTGTGCGAACTTTCCCCGGAGGCAAGTGTGGGGATTTTTGATGTCGGGCTTGCAGCATTGGCGGAGAGGTAGACTTGAGCTACCATAATTGTGGGTGCCATACCCTGGATAGAATATCAGTAAAAAAATGTGCTATGCTCGCTGGTGACCACCCACTGTGATTGGAATAAATGGAATATAGTTTTGAAACGCAAAGAACCGCGTGTTGGTTTCGGCAATCGGCAGGATAACAGAGATCGCGTTCATGAGTAACGTGAGGGAGTACACGGCGGAAGACTGGATGAGAATCTCCACTATGTGTTTAAATTTTCCTCTTGACACGCCGTCGTGACTGAAAATGAAATGGATTCTATATGCGATCAGGAATGTGGTTAACAGACTCGTTGCCGCAGACACAAAGTATCCAGCGCCATCAAGATTGTTTAAGACTTGTGCGTCCCTGGTATGCAATTTCTCAACAGCGATTCGGATCACGGTGGAAAGGAAGAGTACTATGTTCCATCTATCCTAAGTTTCAATCATACCAGTAGGACAAGCGCTCACCGGCTTCCGTAACCACAAGGATTGAAGGAAAAATAATCATACGGACAGAGCGGTCCCAGACGTTAAAACACCGCCATACCTGCCATATAATTCAGTGTCGCGCTCCCAGATGTGAAGAGAGAAATTCTTACTAGCAGGCCATCGGCGAGGATGATGACTATAAACCCGTCGATGCCGCTGGCTAAATGAATTCCTGGAGGCAGATTGTATACCGTGAAAAAAATCATGGTTCGTGTTTCGCCGTTGTCTATGAAGGACCAGCGCATCAACCACCATTGGATGCCAATTCCTGCCAAAGTGAGTAGGTAAAGAAGTGATATCGTCACCGTGACGATGCGTCTCTGGGAGAGTCTGGCTGATAACCGCCTCGGTGTCAGTAGTTATGTTCTTTCTATGTAGAAATGCGAACGAACAGTAATTCAAATACAAAGTTCCAAAGTAAATGACGGTATAAACTCCTAATAAATGAATGCGTTAATTACTCGAAGAGGTTACGAAGAGCCGACTCCATATTTTACGTACCTGTCAGGAAGATAAGCGTCAATGTAGCGTTCAACCAGGAGCTAATTTCTGACAGCTGAACTTGTAGAGGCTCTGTAGGGCCGATACCTGGTGGTTCTGGCATCGCGGACGGGAAGGAAGATTTTTGTGGGCCAAATTCTCATTGGAAGGTCTTAAGTACAGGCCACGGTCCATATTTTTGGGGTGACCGAAGCCAAATACCTGTCTGCCGTTTGGCGGATGATCAGAGTGAGTGGCGACCGTCAAATATTCTGTGGCAGAATGGTGTCACGACGGTACAACCTCGATAATCTTATTACGCCTTGCTATTGATAATTAATTACACAGAGGGTTTAGCCTACTTACGGTCATCGTGGCGGACCAGCAGAGAATGAGCGGCTAAGACGCTGAAAGAATGTTAAATATCGATAGGAAGAGGTATACACATAATCACAAAGTTGGACGTACTTTAATTAATGAAGTCGACTCATACCTTAGTGAAATGGCCTCGATTATGGTTATTCGAGCGGCGTTGATCGTATCTTTTTAAGTTGAAATTGTCGGGAATCACGCGCCCATCTTCCAAAAAAGAGCTGTGCGAAATGGCGGCTGATGATATGATTTAACCACATATCATTTATCATAAAAAATCCCGTACCTTCCCCTTTAACTGAACAAACATATCTATACGAAGCTTGGCGGTTCCTACTCTGAATGTCAAGAAGATAGAGGAAGAACAAGGCATGGTCAGTATATGCAATAAGCGATGTCAGAATCGCCATCTCGAATCGAAAATGATCTTCGTTCTGACTAACACGTCCGCGGGATGATGGTTAGTAGACAGAAGTTTCCCCACATCCTAGCCGTAACATGTTAGCAAGGGATAATACTGCGCAAAATAAAAGCCTTCTAGAGGAAAGAGGAAATGTGAATGTCCAGCTTCGGGTTCGGTGGCACGTTCGGCTTCGGGTACGATGAAAAAGAAGACAGGACAGACAATTCGTGCCATCGGCGAAGGAACGAATACGGATGAGCGATATCAAGCGGCATGAGGGCAACAGTGTTCACTAGGATTCCTGAAGACAATGACAGACGGCCGCAGCATCAATGCGACGGTTGCTGAAACGAGAACACGGAGACAGATTAGCAGGGATTACGTGAATTAGAGTTTGTTGGCGGTATTGCGGGACAGGGAAAGACCGAAACGCCAACAAAACAGACGGCCTCAATTCTGTGTATTATCCTACAGTAAGATAAATTGAGGATGACTTAACGAATTGCAGAGTCAAAAGTAGAACACATAAGCAGTCGATTCCCTGTTCGCTTTGTCGGGGAGCTAATTGAAAGGTTTCTAGCCACGAATTGGATTGATGCGGCTGTGGTTTCGTCGCAGAGTTCATTGATGACGTGTAGTTTGTTGCTGTGTGGGTCGAGTACCGAAGCCGGCTTGATGCCGGCCTTACAAAACAGACGAAGTGACCAATACGCCAATTTTCGACTCATTCTCAGCTTTCTTAATCAAGTAATATCGGGCTTGGTCCAATGTCCATTCCGGAGTCAGTGGGTTTGCGACAATAATAATAAAAAGGCTTGACGGAGGTCCAAGTTTTAAGTCGAACAAAAGAATGATTCATGGCGGGGTACATATGGGTTTGGGAATTACAGAGGAAATCAAGCAAGGCCAATATCTTTAACATAAAATCGCGTAAAATTAAATGCCAGTTTCACGCCAGCCTTGAAAGAAGTCAGTGATTCGACTTATCAGTGAATTGAGGCCACCGACATACATTAAGCAGATTAGCAACCGCACCTGGAGAGACCCTCGCAAAACGCAGACTAGACGGCGGACGGTGCGTCAGGATTCTATGAGGAAAAGAAGGTTAAAAAAGAGGCAGAACTGTTGGGTAATAATATCATGCACCGGCTAGAAAACAACGTTGAAAAGAGGTCAGCACCAAGTGCCAATCGGACAAGATCAGTTTCGAGTAACTGCGTCGCGTACCTCCTACAGTTCGAAAATTGCACAGCAGTGAGTACTTGAGAGCGACAGCTCAGATAATGGTGTTACGCACGGGCTGAGAGTTGAAAATATCAGGCAGGGGTTAGTATCGAATACAGCATCTGATAAAGTTGGTACTTACACCTGCATTCAAAATAACATCGGACCGTGGTAAGTAATTAATAGAAGACTTAGAGAACAGTATCACGTACGCCCTAAGAATAAATGTCAACCAAAAGACGTCAGTAAAGATTGAAATGTTCTAGAGCTTTATTGCGCACAGCCTGAGAATTGAAAGCGTTGAGGATATGTCAATATATTTGAGGTGTTACGCACACGCTAAGAGCCAAATTTTATTTGAAAAAATTATTTGTGATTTAAATTCTCGGAGAATGGCAGACGCACGAACTGGAGTTGAGAAAGACAGTGGTCAGTGCCCGGTAGGAGGCTCAAAGAAGGGTGTACGCACAAACTGAGGCAAGGCCGTGAAGGAAGTTAGTATTGGGTAAAATCCTTTTAGGATTGTGATACGCACGCCCTGTATTTTAAGATATGTTAAAATCAAGTCATGTTTGAGTTACAAGCTGGCAGAATGCTGCGACATACACGCTATTGTCAAAGAATAAAAGATGACAGTCGTTATTGAGCAAGCAGCCCAGTCAAATGGAATACGCACGTTCTGAGAGACGAATGAGGTATGTCCGAGGTCAGTACCGCTCAGTATTGACGGACAGGACAAGATGAAGTTATGACGCACGAACTGTGCATCGAAACGTACCAAAAAGCGATCAGTAAAGGGGAAGGGCCAAAAACCACCATTACTCACACGCTGAAAGGGAAAAATTAGTTGAAATTCACTCAGAAAACCGCATCACGCACGCGCTGGGAATTGATAGATATTGGACGGAAGTCAGAACCGTTAAGACTCTCGAGGAACTGGATTACGCACAAACTAAGGGTATATGTCAGTCAGATGATCGTCAAATCGTTAGTGCATGGTCGGTTACTCACATATTGCTCCAAGTGAATATTGCGTATCAAGTTCTTTTCCTGTTGAAGAACAATCGCAGTTTTGACTTTGCCATTTTCTTCGTTAGACGACGAGATCTTGAAACGACGGTTGCAGGAACGACTGAGATTTTCTAAGCAACCTATCAGCACCGCTGAAACAAATACTCACCAGTCAATTGGTGTTCCCTCTTTACGATCCTTCAGTTTGTTCCGAATGTCGCAAAATGGGCATTTATATTCCTTCCCCTCATAATACTGGCCCATCACGATGCTCATCACAACAGTCGTTCCGGATCGAACGCCGCTTGACCATTCGTCTTGAGTTGTTAATTCGAGACCTTCCTTACCGTCATCAATGCTCAGTGTATATGCGTCGATATCGATATATTTGCGCAAAATTTTATCTTGAGGTGTCCCTGATTGAAAGAGAACTCGAAGCGCATCGTGGAATTGCTGCGTAGCGAATTAATAAGAACCATGTACGCGACAACAGGGTGTGATGCAGAAAAATACCTCCAATGAACCGGCCAAATTCATCGTAAGCGGATGTTGTCGACCCGTCGCATCCATGACACGGACGAAACCCATAGACACGGTCCGCGGAAGCTGTGAGACGTACTGGCTTTGTATAAAGCCCATCATCGTTTCCAACTTCTCCATTCTTCTATCGTTGGTCTGGGTATATTTCTTGACCTACAGGTTGGTTAGGCCTCAGAGTAAAGCTTAGCTCATGAGCGAAACTTACGGCGCGAGCAACTGCCTGGATATCTTTGCTGGTTTCTTTCCATAATCTCAGAAGGATAGAATGTACGGGACCGGAACGCTCGCCTGCACGCCGAATGGTCATATTTCCCCCGACAGCATAGAATTCCCCACCAAGCACAATAGCGCCATTGCTCCTGGAAAAGTTTGAAACACTACGACCGATGAAAAGTTGCGATATATAGCGAGAATCGTTCTTACCTTCGATTGGAATCTCTGACTGGGGAGATACGAGATTGCACAGTCCTAGATGTTTTGCCAGTTGTTCGAATTGGATTTGATTGAGTCAGTTTAGCCGTGACGAC
Organism: Galerina sulciceps; assembly: GCA_023014345.1. Lineage (NCBI taxonomy): Eukaryota > Fungi > Basidiomycota > Agaricomycetes > Agaricales > Galerinaceae > Galerina > Galerina sulciceps. The sequence continues at coordinate 269,579 of JAEDXJ010000044.1, forward strand.
CTTGCTCGTGCATTCGGATTTGGGTACCTTGGGCATCCTGGAGGATGTAGAATCGAAAGCGAGAGCCGGCCAGTGACACTAGCGGTAGTCAATATAGAACAAAGCGTCGTGTAGGCTGTGTCAAAAAAGTCAAACTATTACCCGATGTTCAATCTCCGTCTGATTCTTCGAGGACATCTGACAGAGAGGTTCATAACCGTCATAAGCTGTGATATAAGCTGCTGGACAAGCCCACACGGACGGATTGGGAAAATCTAATCGGAAGGAAATATTGATCATTCTCACAACCTCTCGAGAACTTCAAGGGCACACCTTTTATAACTGTTATCGCCAAGCCGAACGACGAACGTTTGAAACTAAATCTAGAATGCTTACTTCTGAGCTGTAGACAAGTCTACCTCGCCCAATCCCCAGATGGCGATACGAATCTCAGATTGAGGTTCAGACTACCCGTCGGAAATGGTCGGTAAGTACCTACGACAAATTAAAGAAGGGCGACCTCTACAGAACGGGTCGGGTGAGGAGTTACTTGTTGAAAATGGCGTTGGCAGCATGGCAGTAAGGAGACTCACGTCGGGGTCACGAGTCACAAGTTCAGATAACAGAAGTGCGTCTTAGACGGTCTTTGAAATACGTCGGGTTTGATTATGTCAGTCAGCCATCCAGGACAAAGACAGCTGGCAACGATGCCTCGATAGATCTTGCGACTGTAGGGGCTGAGAGAGTTGATCCACCTAAGCGCCACCAGTTTCACGACCAGGATTTGTACCTTCCCCTCCTTTCTAGCTTTATGACTGCTTCCAAGGTCGGAGACACCATGCGGGAAGAAGACAGTCCATCCATATTGTGATTTATGGCCATAGCTCTCTTCATGGGAGTTGGTGATGACGTGTAGCGAAGTTTGGCCTGAGCTTGTTGTTGTTTGGTTTCAGGTCTTGGGCTCGCGCCGGCCCGTCGTCCGCAATGTACTGTGTGGTGCTCTCGACGAACGAAGTACAAAAATACCAACGTTCAACCAATTCGTCGTCTCTCTTGAGCGAGTCACAGAGTGCTGTCATGGAGGTTAATCACACTGGGATTATAAATAAGACCGTGGCAATGGCGTTGGAAAAAGTTCGATGGAGAATGTAGTGACTGAACCAATTAAGTCAAATTTAACATGGTCTGGGAGCGGTTTACTAGGTCTGCGACGCGATGCCAACGGAGAAACTACCAGTTCAACAAGTCAAAGAAATTTTTGAATTTAAAATTGACACCACTACGTCTTAAGTTCGCGTTGAGAGATAGTACACAAGTATAACAATACCCTCGTTGGCAGAACATTTACATAGAGTACATCCAGCAGACTTAAAGAGAAAGACAAGAGACAGGGGAAGACTCGGAATACAACTTTGTTATGTAGATAACGATAACCGAGCCTTTGAATATTGTATGACGAACGACATATTAGCAGGATGTCCTGGTATAATAATAAAAATTTACCTAAACGGAGCTGGATTTGGTCGCAGCCAACGCCGACGCCACCTTGTCGATGGCAGTCGAATTTCCCTGTTGGATAGAAGGGCAGACACTGTTGGGTCCGCATCTGACGGAATTAACGGCCGTCCCAGTATTGACATTGGTGCAGGCGCCATTTCCGCTGTTTTCCTGGCTGCCGACATTTACAGTGCAGCCGGTGTTCAAGAAGTATGTAACGCAATGCGTCCCTGCAGGAAGAATCTAAAACAAATGTGCATCCCATGAAAACCTTTAATATAAACGATGAGCGACAAATTACTCGGTATGAGTGGCGCCCTCCAAAACCAATGCAGCGGTCATCACAGGGGACGTTGTCGCCTTCGTCTCCATCGCAAGTATTCCCGGAGAAACCAACGAAGTCAGCGTTCACGGGTAAACTTATACCGCAGAAAGAAAGAAAAACGAAGAAGAGGGCGATGGACAGCTGCATGCTGGGTTATATGTAAGCGGTTGGAATGAATGCTAAGGCTTCTGAAGTCAAAGGTACGAGCGCACACTTTATAGAAACTGAGGGCCTAAGGAAGGAATGTGTATCCCGGCAACGCATGGTCTCAATGTCACGGAGTTTTTATCCTGGCGTCAAATAGGCACGCCCAATAATCGTCGAATCATATCAGAACTTCCGAGACTGTGGGGGTTTTATTCCCAGAGGAGCTTGTTTACAAATGTGTACTGATGCACACATTACACTTGACTTGATGAGTCGGTGAGGATGGGATGATCCACCGCCTACTGCTCAAGCTTAGATTAGGGTTCTGAAACTACATAGGGCATTTACTGGCACATACTTGCGTCCCTGCTTCAATCCGAGTCTCTATTGTGTGGGGTATAATATCATGATAAAAGTAAATTTCAACTTTATTCCACGGATATGAATAGCATAAGAATGTGGGCGACCTATGGGAAACTATACCTGGTGAATGTCATGTTTTTCATAGTTCTCTATCAATTTATCGCGGCTTAGGTTATGTAGGGATCCGGGATTCGTCCAGCGTGACAGTAAATATATAAATACTCTCATGCCGCCGTCTCAAGTCTCGATTATTGTCATTTTCAGCTATGTCCGTGCATATGGCTTTGAATTTAACGCCCCAGATCGAGGATCTCATTGACAGAGATAGATTTTCAGGGGATAAAACAACAATAAAATTGGAGACACCCCAATTACACGACTCTTTCGATGACCAAGATGATCTTAAGTCCATCGCTGTTATGGATATCTTAATGAGTCGTTTTCAAAAATTTAGAAATGTAATACCTAATAGTAATCGGATTTGAAGATAGCTATACATTTTCACGACTTGCCATCGTTGAAGGTAATGCTGAAATTATTTGAAGCGCCCCCACGGAATTTCCGGAGGGCCAGGGCCGATGAGCGTTGAGGTTCAAAGTTATTCTTAAAACCACAGTAGTTCGAGAACGCAAGAAGAATTCGGTCATCGGTTGTGTAACAACCCACAATCCGTTAATACCAGGTCCCGGCAAGTCAGTTTAAAAATGAATTTGAGTTTCAACTTGAAATTCTGGGTCCATCGTGGTCTCGGTCCACGCCCTTTCACAAGGTCAATTGAGTTCTGTACAGAAGCAGTATTCAATCTAGAAGAAGCCTGATGAGGTGAGCGGTAGGATACTGACCCTTGACCAATGGGAGAAACGGACTGGAAAACGTTGCTAGTGAGTTTGCTGCCGCCAAATTCTGATTTCCATCCATCTTACTTGCCCGTATTCTATGGAAAGCCGCACCGTCAAGCTCCCAAAATAGTATACGCATCAATTTGAAAACAATCTCCGACGTTTGTCAGCAGGCAAGACCTCAGATACCTCAAAGTAAGTCATTGTTCTCGTTTAGGACAATACTAGTAGTATATTCGACCTTTTGTATTTTCTAAGCAGCTCAATTATGAGATATCGGTTACTGACTCCTACAGAGCCTCTATACATGTAATCTACGTGTCGAAAATACTCTAGAGCTTTGTAGCGACTCGGAGGTAAAACCGTAACATAAGATACCCATCTGGGAAAAGCGGTCAAGGCACAATTTCAGACAGCCTGGAGTAAGATAGAATCCATGGATAGTGAGTACAGAACACCAATTATATCCCGAGTCGGTCACATCTGGCATGGAGGGGAACATAACATCGTTCATAAACGAAGGCGAGGTTCCGCATTGGCGCCCGATATGATGACGCCTTTGCCTTTTAAGAAACGACGTCAGGAATCAAAGAGTCAGCACAGTTGATATTGGCATCAAGCATGCGGCAAGCGGTGCGGCAGTATTATTGCATAAAGATTAGAGATAAGGAGAGTCGGCGCGCGGCTCCGTTTCGATGAGCACGGCGTGGAGTGCAATCATCGAGCACAGCGCATACGAACGCATCGATTTCGTCTCGTTTGATGCGTAGACAGAGGGGAACCCTCACAGTGCATAATGAATTGTCTCTAATAGAATCAAATTAGTCACAATGCGGGCAGACCGCAGCACTAAGTGCGTATCGAAAATATTCTAAAGCTACGTAGCGAGGTCGCTAAGTAGTTTACTAAGTACTAAAGCGCCCCGATTACTAATGCGAATACTCATCCGTTCCACCAAGTGCCTGATGGGTCTCTAAAGATCAGTAAGGAAAGTTTGATTCCTATTTCGACAGACTAAACAATACACAGTGATACGCATCGCGACTCTCTGCGTGCTTGAACCTCGGACTTTGGCGTCAGCACGCATTAGGCGCGCCTTCACAAAGCGGATCGCTGACTACCGGGGTCCACTCTGAAAGCAACTCTACTAAGCCGAAGATCGGTTTGATTACTTCACCCATGCACCAAAGTTCATTTTTCGTCCTATTTTCGCGATTTCAAACTCTTCCGAAATTTACTACAAGTTCCGCCATGGCAGTTCATCAATTGCTTTAAACAACCTATATAACTGATTTTACAAAAGATATACAACTGTTTTTCCCTTTCCCTTCATCGTTCTCCTCTTCCTTTACATCTCACCCAATTTCTCTGCATCACTTTCGCTTTCTTATTTGATCCTTGTATTCTATTTTTTACCTTCTATCAATTCGCAGTTTTGAATTCATTTTCCGATGTATTTACTCTATTAAAAACCTTCTTATATTGGTATTCTGCCGTCAGTAAATCGCACTCCCAGTTTTCTCTCTAAAACCTTATTTGATCAGTTTTTCGTTTTGCCCTCGGCTGGCCTCATTGTTTACAACTTGAACGCTCGTCTTCGCCTGCCTATTTCTGTTCCAGCCACCTTCGCCATTTCCGGCTTCGCTCTCGTCCTCTCCTTGTCCTGCAACCCACATAATTCATTAGTTTCGTCAAGTTGGTCCCTACAAACCCCAATTCACGCCTCAGAGCCATTCATTGCAATAACATTTGTATTTTGTTTTGGTGCACGGCATAGTTCGACGTATCTATATCAATGGAAACAAGCTTATTGCCTTAAAGTTCTTTGTTATGGCGTCCTGAATGACATATTAATGATATTTTTGAGTGTCCTAACCGTTATGAATGCCTAGACAAGCTAGACTTCGAGGTACCAATATTATTTTGGCTACTATGGCTAACCAGGTATCCGGCGCACCCCATACCTTGGAATAGTAATTTAATTGATGCCAATTTAATAGGTCAAAGCGATAAAAAAAACACTCTCGACTATGTCCGCAGTTTTAAAGCACGAAATATTTTATTTGGGTTGATATACATCCCATATCGTGCAGTTGGAAGCATTAGACACGGTGATCAATTTCAATCGAAGCACAATTTGACATGAAAGGCGAGTTGACGAGGAAGCTCTTGACGAATGGTAACAAGTTAAATAGCTGCCGAAACTCATTGTCTAGCCCGACTCCAAAGTTTTATGCTTCCATTTTCTTTCTTCCTTGAAAAAATAATTTCCGGGGGCTTCAAAAAACGTCTAGAGCCTTTATATTTTGACTCCATATCATTTGATCCATCCACGCCGTTTTCGCGCGAACTTTTCAGGCGTTGCGAACAGTTCAGCAGAGTTTTAATTGGCCAGATATTGTGGGAAGTTGAAGACAAGGTCGATTTACGCTCAAAGTGTAGATACAAAAAATTATTAGAAGGTAGAGTCATAGAAATTTCATTTGCGTGATACCTGCATGCACCTTGTGTAATATGCATTGCAAATTGGCGCGCAACCGACACGCGCAACACGCAGGTTCCACGTAGATTTCGGGCACTCATGGGAAGAAGCTCCTTGATCAATAATACAAGGGACGGGGTATCCGAAGTCCTTGTTGCTTACAAAGGCGGAGTATGAATCGGCAGTGATGCCGTTGCTATTTTTGGAGCTTGACCTGAGCTTGACAGTGCGGCTTTCCATAGTATTCCACTCTTTTCATGCTAACGTTGGCGACACGAATAGAAACAATCTATCTGTGAGATATTTTGATAGCGAAACAGAGCCATTGAAGTTCAGCGACAGCTCTGAAACTGCGATCGGCTGTTGGCGATATCTGCAGCAAGCTAGACCTGAGATACCACAATTGTAAGTACCAGGCCGCGCACTGATAATAATCGAATATGAGTTGATATACACCCCATGCCCCAGATGTGACATACCAGCGAGGCTCCGATAATGCTACGTACTAACTGCAGCGCCATCTTAGTTCTTTGCGATCCACTACGACAGCTCATGTCTGGAATTGTTCAGAAATGACGTGCTTTCAAACAAGTGCCCATAGAAAACGTTGGAGCCGGAAGAATGTTGGCGATGGGAGGCAGAGCAGGTGAACTCGCCAAGAACCCGCTCGACTTCATGAATCATGTCGAAACTATGCTACTTCTTTTGGGAGTGTATAAGAGTCGCGCGCATCAAGAGAACAGGTTTGTACTTATATTCAAAGATAACGCGATGTGGGAAGTTGACCGATGAGAAAAACATATGCTCCTGAGTTCAGGGCAGGCATTCTCGCGTCAATTGGCTTTCAACTTTTCAATTTCAATTTTCAACGTTCGTTCATCTCCATGACCACAATGAATCTTTCAATGTTCCCCCCTGCGATAGTCAACCCAGCCTCCGCACCGTTCAACACAAATGTGACAGCAAAACAGCCCTGGACCGAGACACAATGTCTGTTCGTTTTCTTTACAATATCATGACTGACTAAAAGCGACCGAGACCACAGACTCACTTTACGATTCCGACATAGAAGTCTGCTCATCAGACGGCTTTGTATTTCAACTACATCGAGTCCTCCTTGGTGCAACAACAGGAGCGTTCCCCGGTTCCGAAATGTCCACGGGAGGGGAAATCGTGCAGCTCACGGAGTCCGCTGAAGTCCTTGCCATTCTATTCACCTTCCTGTATCCAAAGGCTCTCCCCGACCTTCACGGTACCAGTTTCCCCGTGCTAGCCGCTATCGCAGAAGCAGCTGGAAAGTATGAGGTGTTCTCTGCTGCAGTGATCTGCAATGAAAGATTGGTGTGCGTTTCCTTCGGACTCCGCTATTCCAAGATATCTAACTGTGAATGTCTCAGGGAATTCTTGCCACAGCACGCCCCAGAAATTCTGGACCATGCAATCAAGCACGATTACCCGAGGCTAATTAGCAAAACCCTTCCTCATCTCGCTCGAGCTCCGTTTCTTCCAACACTTGGACGATTGTCCCCAGCATATATGCTTCCATGGGTCGGTCTTTTTTTCCAAGTACAACGGAGAATCCGAAAGTACAATCTGTTAATCAATTTCTCACTAGGCACGGTATCGCAACGTTTGGGAGTCGGTCTTCAAAGAACTCGTCCAATATGTCAATTCACTCCAACAACACTCAGACACCTGCGAGGCATACAGGGGACCACATTTCACTAACATTAACAACGGAATCTGTAAAACTTGCGCAGTTTCACTTAGGGCACTGCTTGCATACCTAGAAGCAATTGATACGCTCCCAGCTCTCCATAATACATTCAAGTCTCCCAGTAACTCGAATCTACAAAGCATTCTCACCTGCTGTTGCAACAGCACCTACAACAACGAAGGCAAACGATCCCTTTGCCCATTTGTCACTGATTTAACCAAGTTATGTCAAGCAAAAATCGAGAAGATCCCTTCGTTTGCTACGTTCTTAGGTCTCAAGGAGTAAAATGTGTTTATATATACGATCCGTACCTAACCATAATCGTAAAAATTATATTCAGTCAATCCACTCGTACACAACTATCCCATACCTATCCACGCCTCCAGGATCCAATTTGACATCAAAATAAATGTAAAACCGTAGAGCTCAAGGACAAGAATGTACAATTCGACACAACAGCTTTGATGTTGACTTCCTGAAGTGTGCACTGTGTAGTCGCCTGCCCTGTCCAGCCAAAGCAACCTCCTCGCTTGCTAAAGGCTTGCATAGCGAATGAACAGGCTATCGACCTGCAGGACCATCTCGAGTTCATGTTCGCGTTTTCCGATCTTTCAACTAGGAGAACCCTCGGAAGAGAAGAGGATGCGACGAGGCGACGCGAAAGACGAAGCGGACGGCAGGGTTCCTTCCTTTCGTTCCTTGTCAGACGGTTACAAAACCGACACCCGCCCTGGAACGATGAACTACCGTCCTTCTTATTCCCAAAATGACCCTCTCGAGCTCCAAGCGTATGGTCTGCAGGTAACCTGTGAGTCAACGGTCGATGCATACGGAAGGCGAACTGGAGACACACCTAGCGCGGCTCTGGAAACGTGGGGCACGGTTACGGTGCTGGTCGGCTCCATTCCGCCTGAATGCATGCCTCACATCTTTAGGCTTGCTACTACCTGTCTTCAGCGACGTTAACCCACTCGATCGTGTTCACTGTTACTGGTGGGTCTCAGGTCAAGTTTGTATGTTCGAGATCTGCTCTTCGGCTTGTAATTCCATCTCAGCACGGATGAAGACGTCGTGCAGAACCTTCACCGGCACAAATTCAATAGCGTGACGACCAGCGTCGAAATTGAAGCCCGTTGAAGTAGTCGCCAGAGTGGATGTGGGGTGGATCCGAGTCCAGTCTCGGCTCTCAGGAGAATGTCGGACGTAAATAGCTGTTACTATAAACACTAGGGGTTCAGTCACTGCCGTAGATGGCGAGTAGCCCAGTGCCAACGTGGAAGGCGTTGGGACAAATTCAAGTTGTGGATGGGAAACGAGGAATGAACCACCAATGGGCTGTGACGCTAACACCGGCAAACAGCACGTGCCAGGACTCGGGTCGGTCGTTTTTGGACGTTCTCTGCACTGCGTCCCAACCACATCAGAGAAAAGGTGCACCGCTTACATGACGAAATATAAGTCACAAAAATTAATTATAATCTCCATAAGTCGTTAAAATGTTAGCAAGTCTTACAGGTGCCATACAATGAGCCTAACTAGAGACACTATTATTAATTTGTGAACACTCAAAAATGATATACACACCTCATCCGACACTTAGTGAAGTTCACATTTTTTTACCATGACCGAGAGTCGAACCCCCGAGCTCCAATAAAGCGCAAGCCAAGCACTGAGTACTTAACCGTTCCGCCACGAGAGCTTGATGACAGATTATAAATTTACTCAATAAGTAAGCCAATTTCCTTTTTCGGTGAGAGGCGCTCAACCCAAGGCGTTACAATGTGCCGGGAAGCCTTTTACCGCCTTGTATGGTGGATTGTAATGCGCTCAGAGGTATTTTACGCACATACAAGGCAACTAAATTGTTTTAGACATTCATACGGTGACTATAATTATTTTATTCCAATTCAAGTTTCGTGTAAGCGACCTGTAATTATTCTTATGCCGTGTGAACATGGCAAGCGGATCTAAGCCATGCGCTTTTTTGCTGATGCACGCCTTTGTCCAAATCGCTATTATTCTCTACCCACTGGCGACGTGAGACTACTAGGCAGCGACGTGATGCATCCAGGTTGATCCAGAGCGGGAAGCGAGATAGAGGAACAGAATTTGTAGGACCATCCACTGATTTTGACTGACACGTCGAATAACACACAGAGTTCTCCCTTCGATCAAAGCAAGTAGCATCAGTACCGCTCATTTGACAACTACAGCTGCCAGCGTTACTAAATTTGCAGCCCTTCAAGTCGAGTGCCATGAAACATGTGGTACGTACGTTTGGAAGAAAGGGAGAAATTTGTAGGAAGATTTGACTCGTTTGAGTGAGACGACCTGGCCTATATTCTTCGAAAGTAGGTCTTCGGGCTTCTCGCCTAGTATTACCACTCATGAATAGCACGTAGATGTTCAGTAACACACATCATTTAAAATTGACAGGCAAGCAACGCCTGGGATGCTAGACACGCCAAACAAAGATCCCAAGTGCGTTATAAAATACCTGGAGTATTTAAGGGTACTTTGAACCAACAAGACCCAACTTCTCAATGCATATCTACGCAACGATTCCATTTCTCCTCGGTGCAATCCAACTTTCCACTGCCGCTCCTACGTGCGCAGGATGTCCGCAGTCGGTCGTATTCGAAGGCATAACGCAGCCTCTGTCTGGGATACACCAGTTGGTCACGGCGGCGCCGGCCGTTCAGTGCCTGTGAGTCAACGAATGGTTTTACAGGGCATGATGGTCTGATACTGTCTTGATAGATATGATAACCCGTCGTTCAACGTCACATGCGAATATTTGGTTAGCTAAACTTTCCTGTCTCTGAATTGAAAGGCGCGATCACTAAACATCCCGCCTTCTTTAACTAGAACCAATCCGGAGAACTCATATTCACAGTGCCTAATACCGGGGCTCCTTGTCTGGCGACAGTTCCTACCAGAGTAGAGCCAACAAAACGCACTTGTTGATAGGATTTGAGGTACGCTAACGGTTCATTCTTTACGTGTTTTTAGTGAAATGATAATCGGGATATGTTATAGGTCTCCAAATTTTGCTGATGCATATTCATCATTGACAAAGACAGTGTACTGTTACGGGAAACCTGTCTAAATACTGCATCTAAATATGCTGCTAAAATCCGAGTTCATGGAGTCGGTAGCGATTCAGTGTAAAGTGAAATGCCCTGGGAAAACCAACTGAGTACAATATTGGAATGAAAGCAAGCAACCACATACAGGTAACCGTTAACATAGCGCTTGTACGGGACAGCGGCATCGGTAGTTTCTAGGGCCTTTGTTATTCGTGCATGTGCAGCCAACACGTCATTGGCGGCGTCTTTCAAATTTTCTATCATGGTTCTCTGAGTAACAGTCGCCCTGTTAGAGAGGTAATTGTTCCTCTCTCCAGCGATAGATTCTTTATGGAATCTGAGAAATTTGTGTCACGATCGGTTTCGAAATGAATACTACCAAACTTACGAGAGGACGTCATTTATCAGGTTCGTGATCAGAACAATAGGGTTATTCAGAGTAGGCCATTTGGCTTGCATTTGGCGGCCATTTGACTTTCGATGAGAGTTGATTCTGAACGCGGGAAATTTACAGTCACTGAGTGACGTCCATTCGCAGTTTGAATCAGTCGCAGATGCCGAGGGAACGGATCATTCAAAAATGCCGTATTTCGGCAGGATGTTTCATTTCAAAAAGTTTGCGGACAAATGGGCGAAATGAACACACGATCAGAGTTGAATTTTGCTTTTCGGGCTCCGCCCAATTTTGCTCTGTCACGGGCTCGTCACCCACGTCCAAATCAACAACTCAAATGAAACCCCAAATGACATCCAAATGGTCTACTCTGAATAACCCTAATATCATCCACTATCTGAACATAGATGGAAAGGTTTAGATTTAAATGCGAGGGGAAAATCATGAAGGCATAGGCTGCAGAACAGCCCGTCTTGTTGCGCAAGAAGTACGGCCATGACCGAGCCGCGTCAGAGAGCTTCATGTCACGGATGTCCTGCGCTTGCTCTAGTAGACAGCCGTTTATAAAGTCCATAGCGGCAAGTGTGATGCAGTTGGCGGGAATGGGGTCCCAGTACTTATATAGAATGGTGAGATGCTTGCGGAAAGCTTGGAGGACATCTTCCTGAGGCGAATCCTTCTCAAGAACTCGTTGTTGGAATCCTCCTAGGGCTGAAGGGATCTTTTGACCAAGGTCGTCGATGTAGATTAAATACCTGGAAATAGCCAGTTGGTAACTGTACGGAATGAGATCAAGGAACAAATACCAGGTAAATCTCGCAATTTCAAGTCGCACTTCCAGTGGATGGCCCGGGTAAGTAAGCTGTTGCATCCCAAATCAACGTGGAGCAGGATTTTCAAAAAAAAAAAAGAGAAACATACATCCGCTAGGGTAGCTGATTCTCTGCACGACGAATCAAACCAGTTGTTACCATCGTTATAAGCAGAAAATTCTGAACGCAAGGACTGGTATGTTGCGTTATCTTCCGCTATTGGGTCTTCGGGGACGTAGTCCAGATTTTTGACGAGGGAAGTGATTATCTCTTTGATCTCGGTGGAAGACTCGTTTTTTGGCAAAGCAGTCGAGGTTGAAAGAGAGTGGGAAGTGCGGCTCGGAAGCGGGTTCAACAAGCTCTCGAACATCGAAGACATGGTGAATACGACAGACTTCTGACGATCATCTGGAGTGACTCAGTGCCTTTTATACGTGCAAAATCCTCTACTACGATACGGCTGGATTGCCTATCTCTAATCGTCTGCGGAAGACGATGACAAAAAATATACGAGACGTGAAAGGTTCGTGTAATCTGTTTATCCCCTCGACCGGAGTGTGCTAGCCGGCTTCGTGATTGACAGGATGACTGCACGTCCCAGCATCATCGGGAAGATGCTTGATAGTTAAAATAAACTCTGCGTAACATAGCGTAAAATAGCCAAATTCCGCTCCCACCGCAATGGGGCATACATCAACAGAAGGTAACCTGGACGCCACCTACCACCTGAGCGGGTAATTTTGGAGAAGGACCTGGCTATATACGTTTCTCCCCCAGTTCAGTGGAAGGCACGTCTGTGTTAATACTGCCGATGCCGGACCGAAACGAAATTTTGAGTAGGGTAAAGCGGTTGATGTGGTTATTAAAAGAAATACTTTGTGGCGAGGGTGGCTCATTAGAATAACCATCCTTGCTCCAAAAAAAAACGTCAACCTCGTGGTTGACCACGAGACTGACAGGTTGAGTCCCGATTAAGTGCCGTTTTACTGAACGTTTGTTGAAGGTGACTAGCCTTTAGAAACCCCTACGGGTGTTCAGGTCGACTTATTAGAGTGTATCAATGACGGCTCTGGCTATTTTCCGGTCAGGATAATTGACTTTTAGATTCTCCGAATCGTCCTTTATAAAACGGTCTGCATCAGTCTCTTGCCACATCAATAAGTGTAAGATGTTCAATCTTAGAACACTCCTCATCCTCGCTACTGTCACCTTCTCGGCGACCACTCAGGCTCGTGTGCTGGGGGACTCGCCAACCACCACTATTCCACCGCTTACTACCTTCACGACGCCGTGGTATGACCCAGGCACGACGGTGCCCGTGACAACTCTCGCGCCGACGCATTATGGGGAGTGCGGTGGGCTCTATTATACGGGTCGTACAGGTGAATCAATCGCTGTTGGGGCTACCTATAAATTTGAAGCGACGTTTACACTTTAAAAACAAATAGACTGCGTCGCTCCGTATATCTGCACCTATATCAATGACTATGTGAGTAAATTCACAGACAACGGCCCAGAGAATATTCTTCGACTGACAGTGCTCGACCGCAGTTTAGTCAGTGTCTCTAGTAGTACATGAATAATGTTTCGTTTTGACTTGGAGAATATGTAATAAAATTTCTGCTCATACTCGTTGAGTTTTTTTCAAACAGGGTAGTGCTTTACGTTCAAATTTTCTGCGAAATTATAATGTCTTCCTCTACACAATACACAATGGTCCTTTACTCGACGATAAGCAGAACCAGCGTCCATAACTCAGAGTAGCTACAGTAGAAGTACGGCTGCGGTTGCGTGTGTTGGCCAATCTCAGATGGGTTCGCATAAACTGTCGACTGAACAAAGCGAATCATTTAATAAATCCAACCGTCGTTTAACAAAGTGGCTATATTGATACTCACGGCTGTTAATGGGTTGGCATGAATATCTGGGGGAGCGCATTCGTTGAATGCAGACTGCAGTGAGCAGGCGGAGAGTCAATAGTAATACAAAGCAGGACGCGTACCCGCACATGCACGTAGTCGGGCCTGTATAGGTTGGCCCGGCACCTACCAGAGTTTCTGCATTAGCTACGTGTTCGGTTCTGACCACGAAAGTGGACAAGGTGCTTACACAAGTCGCCTGGGCCCACGATCGGATAGACGACTGACGAATTCGGCGGGATGCATTGGCTGTACCCTTTTATGGGATTCAGAGAAGAAGAGGTCAGTGGTTACTTGAAACTCGTCAGGTATGTAGGTCATAGTTCTCTTACACTCGGCTTCGACTACGCAGGGAATGCTGTGTAAAGAGTTAGTTAGTTAGGTTCAATGAGGGGGAAGTGCGTTGGTTCTGACTCAAAAACGCAGTCAGTGCGCCCAGTCCAGGTGTTTCCTCCTCCGCCTGTCAATGCGTTAGAATTTCTAGTAGGAGTGTTCATTATTGAGTTTGGAGAGTACGGACATTGCCCCCAAGGAGCTACTCCGGAGATGCAATCCTCCTGCGCTTCACGCTCTGGGTATTTGTGAGCTCATGAGCCACGGCCCGCAGGTGGAACTTAGAACTTACGTTGAACGGCGGTATCGATCACCAGCGCGCGAGCCGCTGTAAAATAAGCGATGGAAAAGCCAGCTAGGTTGAGAAAACGCATATTGATATCGAAAACGGGGGATGGTTGGTTGGTCTTAGCGTCGGAGAGGCGTCGTTGAACCTCTCTTTATACGAGGACGGCGGGATGAAAGGCAGGATACATCGGAGATTTAAGAACTCGGTCTATGATGACAGGTTAGAAAGCGGATTGTCGGGAGATCCGACGAGTAACCTTGACCTTGATCATCTTTCTGTCTTGCAGCAGAGCTCGGGCTCGAGGGGGAGAAGTCCAGGGGTTCATCACATGCTTTGATATTGAGCGGTCTTTGCACGATCTGTATTGGCATTGAAGTCAGAGTCGGTGTAATATTTGTAGGAGGTATGATATTATCGGATCTTTGTGCTCACTATGCTTTCGTCAGTGGGATGCTTGAAAGAAGAACCAAATTGCCAAGAGAATTTAAATCCTCGGCTGAGAGATACAAAGGGGAAAAGAGGCGATGGCCTCACGAAGAAAGATTGGGGATGTCCTTAGGCAAGTAAAAATAAATTTAAAATGAGACCTATTCCTTTGTGTTAGCGGGGTCAGCAAATTACTAGAGAGATGGAAAACTTTCATCATGACCAAGGGGTGGAGGAATGTTGAAATCGTATATATAGTCACTTTTTTGGATTAATAACGCTCAGAGTGGTTCTGGCGATAGCTAAGTTTATAATCAGGCGGACTTGAGTTATTCAGAAGAAACATAGTGCGATGAGACCACTGCAGCGCTTTTTATGTGAAGGAGCCTCCAAGCCGGAGTCGGACGACATCAGACCGAGAGCGTGCCGTGGTGAAGGCGTTGTGGATGTGGCGAGTGCGTCTGGAGGCGTTGTAGTAGATGTAGCAAGTGTGTTTAGCCTAGGTAAAACGGAGAAAGAAAACATTTAGCATGGCGAGGGTATGGTTTCGAACCTAGGGTGCACTGCGTAGAAAGTATTCTCGAGGCTCAAAACAGAAAAGAATGGATCTGTAGCATCCATCGGGTTACCTCTGGGTACCTGTATGGGTCTGTTAGGAACATGTAGCAAAATTGAGAAGAAGCAGATCAACGTGAGGCAGAACCAAGGAGAGGCGACTTATTAGGACCGCAAGCGCAATATGACGATGAGGATGCCGCGTTGCCGAATGTCCACGTGATTTGAAAACTTGAGGCAAACAAAACCAACGCGATTTTTTCTTTTTCGCCAATTCTTCGCGATTCCGTTTCATGGGTTTTCCGAACATCGGTCAATACAACACTCCTTCACGGTCGGTCGATGGTTTGGGAGCGTGGAGGGTGCCAGGGGCAACGGCTTGTGTGTTGAGGCATGTTAGGTCGGCGCAGGTTGGGGAGCTGGGATCGGGTAAGCACACGGATTACAACTTGCAAGGCGTACGTCATCGTGCGTTTTACTAACTTATTTTTTGGTTGGGCGATACAGCTTCGTCTGCGTACAACGCATCTGCTATCTCTCCACTCATTTCCGACCCCCTCCCCCATCGAATTTGTCTCTACCATTGTCTCTTCCGCTTCTTCTATCCACGGGCTCGAAGTCAGGCATACCCCGACCGCGTGGACGAGCTCCAAAAAACGAATTTAAAGGGCAAGATGGTCGTTCGCGGCCAAAAGTCTGCTGCGTCAAAAGCGACGTCGGCCCCCCTTCGTTGGTTTCTTTACCTTCACCCTCTGGATACCCAAGGTCTAGATGGGAGCTCCCTCCCTCGATTCTAGTCCTGCCCTCCTGATGAATTGCACCAGCACGCCAGGCATTTCTCGTATCCCAATCCTCAATCCCAATCACCGCATCCAATCCCAATCAAAATCCCAATCGATGCCACCTCCGAACGTCCACCCAGCCCAAGTCCTCGAAGCAGCAGTCCGATCAGCACCCACGCTTGCCTGCGCTTCGGCTCCGGTTCCAACCCCAGTTGCCAGTACCCACACTCATCTCGACCTCCGTCCCGGAGGCTCAGCACAGGAAGACAGTCGTTCGCTTCTCTCCAACGTCACGCTGACGGGCCGAAGATGCCTCCGCCTACGTATTTTCGTCTGTTGTTCTGGACGAAGGGCCAGGAGCGGGAGCGGGAAAGGACAAGCAGGGGATGGGTTGGGCGGGGTATGGCTCACTTCTAACCTGAGCCTCCCTGCCATCTCGAGCTCCGCAGCACTCGCACCGCACCAAGGTCATCGACGGTTCCTTCAGCCGTCTCGACGACGACGATCGTTAACCTTACAAGTTACAACCCCTCAACGCCATCAACCTCAATCACGACCTCATCACTGTAGAGTCGACTGCAAGCCTACCTTCGACTTCCACCCCCTCTCGCGGTAGATGCACGTCATTCCTTCCATCCTCTGAGCCAATATTCGATAGGTGGCCGTCCTTGCCTTCAACGCGACGCCACCGCGCATATACACGAACCGCCGCCGCCGCCCACGCCATCGTCACCAGCCAGCCAGTGGCGAAATGTTCTGGTTCCAACGTCTTGTTGGGATGCATTTTCATTTTCCGTTTTCCTCTCCTTTGGCTTATAATCTTACCACAAATCAGAATGCCCCCGGGAATATCCTTCGACTTACAGTGCTTGATCGTAGTTTAGTCAGTGTCTGTAATAGTACATGAAAGTTTCTTTTTGCCTCGGAGAATTATAAGATCTCATCCCATACTCGTCGTTTTTTTTTTTTTTTTCAAATCAGGGTAGTGCTTTACGTTGAAAATTTCTCCGCTACATCATAATGTCTTTCTCTACACAACGGACCTTTACTCGACAATGAGCAGAACCAGCGTCCACGATTCAGAGTAGCTACTGTAGAAGTACGGCTACGGCTGCGGTTGCGCGTGTTGGCCAATCTCAGATGGGTTCGCATGAACTGTAGACTGAACAAAAGCGAATTACTTGACAATCAAATCGTCGTTTAACAAAGTGGCTAAGTATATTGATACTCACCGCCGTTAGTAAAGGGTTGGCATGAATATCTGTGTGAGCGGATTCGTTGAATGCAGACTGCGTGAGCAGGCGGAGAGTCAATAGTAATACGAAGCAGGACGCGTACCCGCACATGCACGTAGTCGGGCCTGTGTATCCTGTCGCGGCACCTGCCAGGGTTTTGTGCATTAGCTACGTGTTCGGTTGTGACCACGAGAGTAGAGGGGGGCTTACACAGGCCGCCTGGGCCCACGATTGGATAGACGACTGACGAATTCGGTGGGATGCATTGGCTGTACCCTAGTAGTATAGGAAGAAGAGGAAGAAGAGGTCAGTGGTTACTTGAAATTCGTCAAATGTGCGAGTCATGGTTTTCTTACATGGAGTTTCGACTGTGCAGGTGATGCTGAGTAATGAGTTAGTTATTAGGTTCAATGAGGGGGGAGAGTGCGTTGTGTTACTTGAAGACGCAGTCAGTGGGCCCATACCAGTTCTGTCCTCCGCCTGTGGGTTCATGTGTTTGTGCGTCAGGATTAGTGTTCGTTGGTTGAGGCGAGGTGGTACGGACATTGGGCCCATGGAGCTGCTCCGAATATGCAATCCGCCTGCGCTTCGCGCTCTGGATATGATGGTTCAGTGCAATAAATATTACTATGTGTACAACTTAAAACTGACGTTGAACGGGAGTATCGATCACCAGCGCGCGAGCCGCTGTGAAACACCGTAGAAAAGCCCGCTAGGGTGAGAAATCGCATGATGAGGTCAAAAATGGGTGTTGGTTGGTTGGTTGGTTGGTCTTAACGCCGGAGAGGCGTCGTTGGACCCCTCTTTATACGAGGTCGGCGCGATGAAAGGCAGGATACATCGGAGATTTGAGAACTCTGCTGCTGATGGCTGGTTTGAATACAGATGGTCTGGGGATCCGACGAGTAGCCTTGCCCTTGATCATCTCTCTGTCTTGCAGCAGTGCTCGGGCGCGAAGGGGAGTCCAGGAGTCCGTCACGTGCTTTTTAAGCACTGAGCGGTTTTTTGATAGATTTGTAAGTAGGAGACTTGCTTTCGAAAGAAGAACCAAATCGCCAAGAGAATCCTCAGCTGAGAGCCTGAGGTTCAAAGGGGAAAAGAGGCGATGATCGATGACCTCTCGATGAGAGAGTGATGGGATTGGGAATGTCCCCGGGTAAGTGAAAATAAATGAGACGTATTCGATTGTGTTGGATGGGTCAGCAAAATGCTAGAGAGAGGGAGAATTTGCATCACACGGTCGCGAAGGGCGGAAGATGAGACGCCTGTGGGAAAGGTTCAACGGCTTTGCCCAACGAACCAAACATGAACAATTTACTTCGTCCCTTCCTTTCTGACCGCCACCAAGGCGCTCATTCATTCCGTCTGCCTTTATCCACGAAGCGTGATGGAGTGGCTGATTGTAGACTCGTAAGTCGGAGTATGTTCCCCCTCTAACGGATGTCTTCCAGTTATTGACCGCGACGAAGTCAATGCAGCACTTCTTCGCGGTCGGTTGAGTTCGAGAGGGTGGGGCTGCTGAGGCAAAGGCGGGGTGTCGAGTCGTGCAGGTAAGTACCTCTGCCTCCATCCACGGGCTCAAATCCAGCCATACTCCTTCCCCTTGTACGAGCTCAAGAAGGTGCTAAGACTCATACCCCGAACAAATTGTCTATTTCCTCTCTGACAGTGGCAGTGACACGCTCGAAGATCAATGTGGACTGAGAGTATGCCGCGTTAGAAACGACATCGCCCATACTTTTGTTGGTTGGGCCCGCTCCCGTTCTCGGTTCTATTCTGTCCCCCCATGTCGTGGCACAGCAGCGAACTCACCCACGTCCCCTCCCCCCTTCTCTTGCTATCCTCCCATTCATAATCAAAAACACAATCGGCGTCATTGCCAACGTCCTCCCAGCCCCAAGTCCCCGAAACAGCAGTCGAAGCAGCATGCCCACTCGCGCTTCGACAGCTCCAGTTGTAGTACCGCCCCCATTTCGACCGTCCCGCTGGCTCAATGGAGGAGAGCAGGGAAGACGCCGTGGTTCACTTCTGCCCACGGTCTCGCTCGTCGGTTTGTCCCGTTCTGCCTCTCCCGGTCCGAGCATCCACTCTCGACCCCCCGCCCCGCAGGCTCAACACCGGCACAGGAAGCTTAAGTTTAGGAAAGGGTTCTCTTCTCCCACCCGACTCCGTCCCAATCCCGGTCTGCGTTTCATTGCCCTTCTTCTGGTTCCCGGGGGTCGATTAGGATTGTGAATGGGGATGAAGTTGGAGGTGCCGAAGATGCCTCCCCCTGCGCATCACCTGAGGTGGGCGGGCGGGATATATGCGGGCTGGCTTGCCTGTTATCACGCCGAGTCCGACCTTTCTGCGTCTGCGTCTGCAGCTGGATATGCCCGCTAGAAAAGCACCCTCACTGCGCACTCGAGTTCATCCATGGTTTCTTCGGCTGCCTCAACGCCACCATTGCCAGCAGTTCAAACAACCTCTTCGACATCAGCGACGAGTACGATAATCGTTAACCCCCCAACTTCCATCCCCTCTCTCGGTGGATACACGTCATCCCTTCCATCCTCCGAGTCAATATTCGATAGAATGCCGTCCTTGCCTTCAACGTGACGCCACCTGCGCATATAGACAAAACGCCGCCCCCAACGCCGCCAGCCATCGGCGAATGCTAGCAACGGGACCGGATAGAGAGGCGATGCACCCTGCGACGTCGTTCTGCTGCTGACGTTTTGTCAGAGCACTTTCGTTTTTACTTCTGTTTCCTCTCTTTTTCTTCTTATCTCCGCCCGCACCCCACAACTCTGCAAGAAAGACAACGCTGTATAAATAAAGGACTCCATTTTTTGTTCCCGCTCCTGCTCCTGCTGCGCCTGCATCTGGGTCGCCAGCAGCTCCAACGCCGTCCCTCCGACCTACTGTCTTTCCTTCGCCACTCTCATCCGGTGGTAGCAGTGGCAGTAGGTTTTGGAGCATCCACAGAGGGGGGCGGGCGGGCGGGGCGGGCGGGGTTGCTGAGATGGATTGGGTGTGCAGCTGCTCTCTTTTTCCCTTTTGGGGATTGCGGAGTCGTTCTTTCTTTCCTTTCATTCGCTGCCCTTTTTATCTTCCCTCCTTTCTCTGTGGCCGGTGGTGTTGACGTTTGTTCGTCTTCACTTGCTTCGGCTTCACAGGTAGGCTTTGCTGGGGCAGCCTGTCGCTGGTGTTCCAACTCAGGTGGAGTGTGGTGGTAAGATTGTGTGTTCCTCGTTGGTTTCATTTCGTCGTCGTTGAGGATAGGCGATAACGACGGTGGGGGTCCCATGAGGAAGAAAACGGTCGAGGACGAAGACGAGCGGAGCGTTTAGTGCTTGGGATTGGGTTGTCAAGCGCCTCTTGGTTCCGGGTGCATGCTTCTTTGTTGTTCGTGTTCGCTTCTTTCCTGAATTCGTCGAGCATCCTTTCTCGAATTTTTTGTTTGTGAAAGAGGTGTCGGCGAGCTGTACGTCTTTGCTGGTTTCGACGGCTGAATTGTTCTTTCGGCTTTTCTGCGTTCTTTGCCTGATGCTAGGAGGCCTTTTACCTCTGTTCAGGCGGGATAAACTTCACTACCGACCCGTAACCGAGACTTCTAATTTTGGGGATGAGTGAAGGCCTAGAGCGTTTTCTTTACTTACTATGCTTCAAGTCAGCGTTCGGAGAGGGTGCTTGGATTAGCCATCTTGGTTTCAAAATAAATCAAGCCCCATGGTTCACCACAAGACAGATGGGTTGATCCCCGATTAAGTGCCGGTTCTCTAGAGGTCAGTGAGAGGTCATTGGATTTTAGGCATTGCTAAAACCGTCCAGGTCGACAGATTAGAGTTGACTGCGTTTCTCAACGCAGAGCCGTGCCATTTTTAGGAGATCGTTCGTAGGTATCAATCCGTGCTCCAATGGATTCTCCGATTCCTCGTGTATAAATGAACCTGCAGCACTTCTCTTCCGCACTAAAGAGTAGGAGATGTTCATCCTCAGAAAGATCATCGTCGTTAGCACCATCAGCACCGTAACCGCGCTCGTCCAGAGAGATTCGCCCACGACCATCACTTCACCGCCTCCCACCACTACATTCACAACACCGTGGTTTGATCCGGGAACGGCGGTACCCGCGACGCCTCTGCCTCCATCTCATTATGGGCAGTGTGGTGGGCTTTATTTCACTGGGCGTACAGGTGAGTTTATGACTGTTACGTTCGGTCTACAAATTTGAAACGAAATTTATACCTAATATAATAGACTGCGTTGCTCCGTACACCTGCACTTATGTCGATCAATATGTGAGTAAATTTTGGGACGATTCCACAAGGATATTCTTTGACTGACAGTGTTTGACTGCAGTACAGCCAATGTCTGTAATGACGGCACGCTCGAAATCAAACTGTAGATTCAAGCAGATGGAGAGTTCTGCTCGTTCTCTGCATTACACTCACACTTACATCGTCAAGTCGTGTACTCCTGTTCCCTGAATATTTGTATGGTCATACATCCGTTATGTTCACTCGCTTATATCTTATATCTTTAAATGACCGCATCAACGCCTTCCTCTGCACAGCGATACATCACTCGACGATCCACTGGTCCAGTTACAAGAATTCCGAGTCGGTATGCTATAAGTACGTGAGTCTGTACATCCAACCTCAAGCCGGTTGACATGTGCTGAAGACTAAATGGAACGAGTTATTCAAATAAATCATCACTGAAAGAACAAAAAACTACATCATTACTCACTGGTGTTCACGTATTGACACGACCAACTGGATAGCAGCACAACCGTTAACTGCAGTGAGTCGAAATACAGATAATATGACGGAGGATACGTACCCGCATAGACAAGCAGTTGGGCCTGTATAGCTTGGACCCCCACCTGAGTTTTCACGTTCGTCATTCGTTCGGGACCTTGAAAGTTGAGAATTTTCTTACATTGTCCATATGAACCGACGACAGGATACGTTACTGACGGATCTGGCGGGAGACATTGGCTGTGGTCTAAATAGAATTAAGGAAAGGTCAGTTTTTAAAATCCGTGAACTTCTTACATGGATTCGCGTATGTGCAGGTAATGCTACATAATCATTTCAGTTTGGAGTTGGCGAAACAGGGTGTCAGGCATACTTAAAGGCGCAAACCGTAGGCCCAGTGAAGCCGATTCCTCCGCCTGGGGTTGATTCTTCAGATCAGTCTTCGTGCGTTTAGAAGGGAAATTACATTGCGCCCAAGGAGCTGCTCCAGATATACAATCGGCCTTCGCTTCTCGCTCTGATGGTTCGTTAGCTTTTGAAGCGCGTTCAGTATTATGCAAGTTGAAAATTACGTTGAACGGGAGCATCGATAACCCGCCCATTAACAACGGCGAAATAGGCAATAGAAAGGGCCGCAAGCTTGATCAATCGCATAGTAAGGTCGAAATTCAATAATTGGATGTTGATTGGTTCTAGCATCAGTGGAAGCGTCATTGGACCCCTTTATACGCTGGCGGCGGGCTTGAAGGCAGGATTATCGGGGATTTAAGAACTCGGCTTATGACATGCAACTCCCCCAGATGGCCGGAGGATCCGACAAGTACCCTTGACCTCAATTGCCTTTCCGTCTTGCAGCACATGGATGGGACAAGACCGGACGTTCATCAAAGGCGTTCTAAGCACTGACCGCTCCTGATCGATAGGTGTAGTCAATCCGGGTTGGTATTGGATTCAGTATAAGCATTGAATCCACAGGGGACTTCCTTTGATCAGATATTTATGCGCGCTATGCTACTTTCGCCTCAGAGGCTACACTGTAACCTCGCATTACGCAGCTTGTGTATTCAACCGTTGTCCGAACCAGGTGTGGCCCGTGTAGCCACGGTGTAGGTCGTCGATAATACTAATAGGTCAAGCTCAGAACTCTTGAGCGAACGAACAAAGGTCAGATGGATAGGTTGTAAATAGGCGACGTACACGCGATTCGAAGTAGGCATTGATGCTTGCACGAAGAAACGAGTCGCCAAGAGAGTCAAAGAACTTTCATGAGACGATGACGGATTGCAAGTTGATTGCCTTATGATCCCCGATTGGAAAAGGTACAGGGACTAACGGCTTTGCCCTCCGAACCAAACATGGTCAATTTTATTCCGTGCCATCAATCTTATTTTCTGGCCTCTTCCTGCCATTGTCGAGATACGTGGTGTGTCCCATTTTCTTGTCTCGAGTCTGACTTGTATATTCCCTCATTTCTATCATCGCACACAGTCATCGAAGCTGGGTTTCAGATTCAGTTCAAACACAAATCTTTCCTGGTAATTCTGGATGACCCAATTCGTGATTCGTGGTATGTGCTTCCTCTAGTGGATGCCCAGGCGTTGTCTTACTGAAGTTTTTCTATCCAGTTATGGCCCAGGAAACGCGTTCTTCCAGCTATGTAAGATAGTGTCCTTGAATATTTGGGCTCGTTTTCTATCCTAACTTTCGTTGATTGTCTTTCCAGTATCCACGCCTTCCGACTTAGTGACTCTCAGTGCGTCAGCTGCTATGCATTGGGTTACTGAGATCTATACGATAAACTTTGAAGGTGGAAGCTCGAATGACTGGTTCCTGGTTTGTGGTAAGTGCGTCCTTTAGACATTGTGTAGCGAAAACGCCATCTCACTGTTTCTTTCGTAGTTATCTGTGGAAAAGCATGGACGCTAAGCCACTTCAGCCGCGCCACGTCACGTCCATACCGACGTGGGGCTTGATGGAACACGCGTGTCGGGTGCATCGGCGACCACCAAGATTCGCTCGCAGGTACCAGCGGAGCTACTCATCAGTACTTTAACCCTGTCAGAGGCCTCCACCCCGCGTGTACCTGGACATCAGTTCAATCTCGAACATTGCGTGGACAATACAGATGAAATTCGAAAGAAGTGGGAAAGAAACTGCTGACGGTTCTCTGCGATGCGCAAAGTGGCACTCTCTTTTTCGCCAGTTTGGATCCGATGTATTCTCTCATAGTCTAACACTCAGTACCTGCAACGGCGCCATCGACTTCCCATTTGATCTTGGTTGAACAATCGCCTTCTAAGTTGGTATCTTATCTTATCCTTGTCGGGCCTTAGGCGTTCGTCATCGACCTCAGGTGTGGGTTTCCGAGCTGCAAAGTCCATCCTACCATGTACTTACCGGTTCTTCTCAGTCCAACACCCTCATCCAACGAACGTCATTTCTGACGCTGGCGCGCCTTGAGAGAAAAGATCAACGTCGTCGCCAGGAAAGATACGGACAGGAATTGAATTTTTTGCTGGCTGGCAGACGCAGCTCGTACTCTGCTCATTGCTGGCTATCTCCAATGACAGCAAATTTCTATCACATTCGCTTAATTACTGCCTCTCGTCTTGAACCCGTTTCTTGTCCTCACCGAAGTTCAACGTTCAACGTTCAGTTCTCTCCCTCGGCCTAAAGGTGACTTCAAAAATGCGGTTTTCTTCCGGTAGCGGTCCAGCGGCCCATCGCTGACGGCGACCGGAACCGCTGCGCCCACCGCTATAATTGGGGAAAGATGATGAAAGCGCAAGAAGACGCGGTGGAGTGTTGCAAGGCTGGTGGTGCCCCTGCATCGTCGAAGTTTACGTTGATCGAGGGGGGACTCGTATCGTTTTGTCCATTGTCGACCTCTGTAGTTCGTAAGCCAATACCGACGTTCATAACTGTTGTTTCTGTTCGAACCTTTTAGAACAGAGAACCACGTCGATTCCCCTGTCTCATGAGCCTGTTCGTCGATGGCCCCTCGATCCAGCGTCCACCACCCGCACATGGCAAAGTATGAATTATTTCACTTATTGTGCTATTGTTTTATTGTTTTACACCGGGATCATCGATGCGTTGACCTGTCTTCGCTGTAGGTCTCCTTGATGTTGAATACTTCTATAGCTGGTATCAAAATTATTTTTAACTATGTACGTTTTCCTCAGCCATGTCTGAAACTCGTGCTAAATATTTCAAGATACCCTCTCTGGCTCGTGTTGTGAGTTCTGGATACTTCTCCTCCAGCGGTCCAAAACTCGCTTCGCATTGCGCAAGTTTGATTAGTTCCTTCGATCCGTTTGACCGTTCCAGCAGATATGGAAGGTGGGATATATCCGGCGCACAATACAGGTCTTTATTTTGAGGGTCCATGGCATATATTGCTGCTCTGGTATACATAACACTGTCGAGGAAATAACAGCCGGACCGTTGTGGGTCAGTGAGAAAATCGGCCAGCATTTGTCGATATCGAAATCTCTGTGCAGGAACTTTTGCAACGACAGATGTATAGGAAAAAAGGTTGCCAAGTTGGAGCCGAGCCATATCTCTTTCTCTCGAATCCCCTTTGAGGTTTAGATAATAATTTGGGATTCGGACACCGACCACGTCGGTCACCATTGTAAGCTGGAATAGAAGAAACTCGTCGGAGAAATATGCATCAGCGTAGCGCGAGAAAATGTCATCCAAAGATCTTAGCTGACGGCTGTAAAACGCGTCAGGGAGATCCCACGTCTAGTGCAAGATCGAACGTCATGTCAGTATATCAAAACCGTAATAACAGGGAAACGACTCGAGGCACGTACAAATGATTCAAGAAAGAAAAAGAAGATTGGAATCCACTCCGTAATGTTACCAGACCACGACCTCACTGCACTTTCCACCGTTAGTACAGATAATTCAAGGACATTCTGATAAAGTTCCTGGGTAATGGGAGCACGAGAGGAATGGTAAAAGAGTCCATCCAGTATGCTACGGTTTGTAGAATGGTCTAATCGAATAAATTCACTGAGAAACTGCACATAAAACATGATGAAACACTTACTTCGGAGATGCTTGAAGCACTGAAGAGCGTACTGTGTATGTCTCTCTGCTGGACTTATATACAAGTCCTTGGACCGCGAAGGGTCAAAGAAAAATTCTTTCAGAGAGGCATGTAAAATTCGGACGAGGACGATAACTCCGAGCCGTGTCACCGATTCGTTCACCGATATGAGCGAGCTGAGATCAATTAGAATGAGTGAGGTTCTCCCAGGTTCCAAAGAATAAAGGCGTTCAAAATCTTCAGCATCGTAAGCTTCGCCGTAGGGGGGCCCAACTATAAGGAGACCAATTATTTGCTGAACAGCTACGATGTCCTCGACACTAGAAAAGACGTGAGTATATAAAGCATCCAGCTCAGCGAATGGGGCTTCGGTTGATATGGGACGAATACCAAGGGCGATTTCCAGTCTATGCACGGGGTTATGACGGGCAGAAGCAACGAATCTGATGACGGTAGCGGCATAAATAAATTGGCCAGAGGATCGCTCTACAAGGGTCTCCACCGTTTCATGTGATGGCCAGGAAGGAGGAATATACATTGCAAGTCGATGTGTTTGCTTGATTTCACTCAATCTTTCATGCAGATAAAGGCGGATGTCGGCGGAAGGGTAATACGAGTCATCTAATGCGAGTCCGGTCCAAAATGATGCCGAAGATGGGGAGTTGAAGGAAGAAGAGATATCGACCTCGGGGCGACTGACAACGAGAAATACCAATGGCAAGGGCTGTCGTGTGATCGATTGGAATATTGCTTGAAGAAGATTTTGTCGCTCTTGCGTATTAATACATTCATCCAGTCCGTCGATAATAATGAGTCGTGGCGAGTGAGGATCGTCGAAGAAGCCAGATTCCGCGAGGTGTTTTACTGGCTCAATGACCAGAGCGGTGAGTTGAGCCTCCAACGACGAAGAAAAGATCAGAGGGTTGTGTTCGATTGTGGAAGTGATGTGTTCGCGAACTTGCGCAGGAAGGTTCAGAGCAAGCTGATATGCGAGTGTCGCAACCAATGACTGGGCAGTACTTCGTTGATGATCATTCTTGGAGAAGAAGAAACTCGCCAGTAGGTATCCATACGAGTGGCACATCTCCGCTATCGTCTGCGCGATTGACGACTTTCCGGCTCCAGCAGGCCCGTAGAGCCACATCATCCATGCATCGCGGGTCGTGGGGTCTTGACGGAGGATCCAGTCCATTATTTTTTTGAGAACCGCGAGGCGTGTATTCGGATGGCATTTCGGGGGATCAAAGCGTTCTTTAGAGTTGTGTAATGCGCTAGAGACCACGGCGCCTTGAAGACGTTCGAATCCTATTCCAAGTCAATCCGGGCTCGTACAGAAAATCTGACGCGTGCATGCCTTGGCGAATGGTCTGCCGATTACCAGCGTAATAATTAAAGTTTCCCCCAGTGATAACTGCATAAGAGATCATCGACTGTAGAGCAGAGGTTTCTGACTGAATCAGACATCGAGGAAGAGGTGAAGAGGAATCGGACGGATGAAGCGTCTCGCAACCAGTTGCGCGTTGTAACCAAACAGACACAGCCAGGTCGCATAGCCTCCACATGCACATGAACATCACTGCTGTCGTTTGCCGCCGCTTTCCTGTGCAAGTAAGTTCCATCAGACTTTGCTTGCTCGAAGTTTCTATAGTTCTATCGTCTACCAGTATTGTCAGCACATTGTCGTCGTGAGTTCAATGTCAGGTCGACATGCTTCTATCTAAATTCAATTTGAACCCTCCAAATCCTCGTCCCTCGTCTGATCAGTAGTGTGTGAGTGATGTCAACGTCGACATGCTGACACCTGAGGAAAACGTTTTGCAGCAATATCAACCATTCATTATGCTTCGTTCTACATCCAATGCCTACGAGAATGCTCTGATTGTCATTTAAAGCACCTGACCCTTGCTAGCACAGTCATTTATCATAACGAAGCTTTCCCTCGCGGTTCATAAGGAAGAGCGAGTGCAACCAACCCTGCTACCAACAAAATAGCCCCAGAAATGAAAATTGGCACGGAAGTCGTCAGATTTGCAAAAAGCGCTATAATCGGTGCCTGGACGAATTACCTGTGTCAGTACCAGTTGGATGGGGAGTCGTGTATCACGTTAGACTCACCAAGACGCCGAAGCCCCTATAAACAGTCGCTGTTATTCCATTCCCAGTACCGCGGTCCTTGGTAGGGAAAAGCTCGGGGGTGATGGCATAAAGGACACCATACATGATGTTGCTGGTGAAACTGTACGCGCAATTCCACCCGAGCAAGGCGTTAGACGTCCGAGAGGTGGTTGAGGCAAGAATGAAAACTCCTGTTAGGACTGAATTTTCCATTAGTCTCGGGTGACTTGTAAGGCTGTGAAAGGCAAAGCCTACTTACTGGTAGCGAGGGATAAAGTACCCCGTCGTCCCAGAATTGGTAGTTCAACCATATATCCTGCTAAGAGCGCACCAGGAACTCCCACAGCGCTGAGAATAGCTTGCTAAATTAGTAGATCGGTATTTCATATGAGAACGAATTATGAAAACGCAGACTTACATTTCGGTATGTAGTGTCGACGGATCCATCACCAAAGTCGGCGCCGCGAGATGCAAGGCTAGCGGTTCAGTTGTCAATTCAGTAAATCTACACAAGACAAGGAGTAACTTACTAAAATGTTACGAAGGACATATATCTGGAGGAAGGGGAATTGTAAAGTTCTGTTGAGCTGTGATATCAATTTGGAACTTACAGAGGGAATGCAAGACCAATCAGAGCTACGAATACATCCCAAAGGCTTGAGTATCGAAATTTAAGGAATAGAAAACAAGCTCACCCCACACTACGATCAACAAGCTCGTAGAATACGCCATCTTCTTTGTCACGAAGAGGGGTTTGACATGGTTCACATCGAATATTGACAATTTTCGCTTAATGGCCTTCGTTACGTTGTTTGTGGACTTTTTCGCTTCATTTTTCCCATCCTTCTCGTCTCCTACGTCTGATTTACTGGACCCGCCGTCGCCCCGACCGTCAAAACGCCGTAGATCTTCCAAAGTTAACGTCGAAGTGACGCCGTTGTGAGCAGCAACCTTGTGAACCACCGCAACAGCGTCCTCATCGCGTCCTTTTCCCATGAGGTACTTCGGGCTTTCGTACAGCGTGAAAACGAAGAAGCGGATAGCCCAGAGGACGAGCATTAGACCGCCCATAGTGAATAGAAAATAGCGCCAGCCCTGGTTCAATGCCCTAGGACATACAGAGCTACCTTTCTTAGTCGGACAGGAGAAGTTTGCGACCAAAGGCCATGCAATCTGACATGTCCAGGTATACGTCAGCAGTTGAATAAAACAACCAGTCTACATGGACGTACCAAACTTCCAAAGAGCTGCCCGAGAGCCCGCCAAATTGAAAGTAAGGTTAGTAAATATTGATGCGTTGCTGGGACGAATTCTGTTTCGAATTTAACATGAGCAGATTCATAAATAATATGGTCTTTAAGAACGAACCTAAGAAGATGGCCGAGTCGACTGGGAGATTCCCTCCGACTCCGACTGACCATGCAGCAGCTAGAGATGCCAGCACGACGAAATTTGGAGAGCCTCCTGCGGCAATTGCAAACGCGCCAGTAATCAACAGGGTAACGTTGAACGAGATTCTAACACATAAAATTTGAGGGCCGAAGGTGGATATTTCTTTGAGTTGATTTCTGCTTACCTGCGGCCCCAGATGTCGGCACCGACTCCCCAGAAGGCAGCTCCAACAAGGAAGCCGATGCTTTGCCCGAGTTTGAGGAATGGACCATTGAAATGGAACTCTGCGACCACAGGTGGAAGGATGAGACCAGTGGCGATCTGGAATGTGAAGATACATAAAATATATATGGAAAGGTTCGAGATCGGGCTTACCGGCCAGAGGTTATCGCTAAAGGCGCGATTCAAACCGTAACATAAATGGTTGAATCATTGTCAGGACTCTAGAACAGAAGACGTACGCGAAGTACCCAAAGCCTGTTAAGACGAATAGACTCCTAAGAGAATTGAACGCTTGAAGTCAGAGTCAAGTAGGTAGACGTAGTTCATGACGATGGTAAACACCATTGATAACGACCCATTCCGATCTCTTGAAAAGCATCGTTTAGTATCTGAGCTTTATGTTGATAAACAGCGTCTCCTGTGTCGATATCAGAACGTAAATGCTCCTGGACAGAGACCCGGCCCGAGTCGGTTTCAGTTTCAATAATTCCATTCTTCTCGTCGTACATGACGGTCTTGTAGCAGTTCCAGCGACTTCAGAACCTGAGAAACCGGAGAGGAAAGCCAACAATTCGCAATGAATCCAAGTGGGGGGAAGAACGGGACGATCAGATAAGGCAGGTTCAAATAAAGGGTAATATACTTGCCGTGTTGTCGTATTACCCATGGTATATGACAAGTGTGGTTTGCGAAAGCAGCAGGAATGTATGTAGAACACCGGAGAAGAAGCTTTCGAGCCGAGGGCCAAAGATGATGTATTCATAGCTGCTATTAATACCATCGAGACGGACCGAACCAAGTGCGTTAAATAGAAACAGAGGCCTAGTCAGGATTTTGATTAGTGTGTCTCAAAAGTAGGAGTAATGGTACTATTGCTAGCCAAAAAATGGAATCCAGCAAGACAACGCAGAGTTCGAGGACGAGAGTAACCATAAATAAACCGCGCTACGCCTGTGTCTCGAAGAGGAAGCTGACTCTTTCTACCTCTAAACTGAGCAATTTCGACAGAATTAGACTTGACTCGGGAATTTCGTCCCACCGATTCCACGTTCATTATATCATGTGCCCGGTAGCGGAATCGATTTAGTTTCTCTCCCACATTAAAGACCATTAGCCCGGATAGGTCTTTCCAGAAGTCTAGCACAGAGGATAAACCTTTTAGAAATGACAAGGCCGCTCCAAATTGCGTCAAGATAAGCCACAGAGGTCGACAAAGTTTCAAATTCCAGGTGTAACAAGATTAGTTGCCATCAAATTAGACCGGTTTGGATCATAAGAGGGTATGATCAAAGGGAAATGTAAGCCGGCTAGCCTCAAGAGCATTTGGAGGAAGAAAGAAACAGAGAGTGGCGGCGGCACTACGTAGAGACTCGGACGCGTCGTGGCGAACTTTCGCCTGTGGGAGATGATGGAGGCAATCTTTCCTTCGTCCTCACCGCGATTGGTGACATGTTTACACATAGGATTTTGGCACTGCCCTCCCCAAACCAGTGCCGCAGATTTAAGGTTGATAACACGGTTGTTTGTTTCTTTACCGGTCTTTGCCCAGAAGAGCGGCAACGAAGGTGCACATCACGATCAGCCGCAGTCTGGCTCAAGGTTTTCAAAGTCGTTAGTGTGTCCCTGTATCCCGATAGCAGCGATGAGAGAGGTGTGCCAGCAAGCTTGGGAGCAAGGGGCGAGACGAATTCGTCCGTGGCGGCGTTGATTGCTTTTGTTTGAATTGAATGACTTTGGCATTCGGCCCGCCGCTGCTGGGTTCGTTTTCTCGAATCATCAACTGAAGTAAATTCATAGATCTTACCCGTCGCAGCGACCCGGAGTCCCAGACTCAACTATCATGCTTAGAAGCACAGCACTTGTGAGTGTTCCAAGATATGATCGTTCCTCGCTATTCGTGCTGATTGCTCAATGTCGCAAAGCAACTCCCGACTGAACTCAAGCATTATATCGGGACGTTTTGCACAACGAGCAGCCTAGCCTCTCTATCCCAGGTGCATAGTACATTCCGAGAGGAAGCCGAGCGTGTCTTGTACCGTCGGATCTACCTAGATGTCTGGCAGTCGCGAGAAAAGCCCTGCTTGGACATCTTGTCATCGAATGCGAGCAAAGCCTCGTTGGTGCACACACTGACTATCGAGTTTCACTACAAGTGGGGCCAATCCCGCGACGAAATCCGCGAAATCATCGACGCTCTTTCAAATGCACTTCGTCATATGCCCTCCTTGTCCGACCTGCGCATCCAGCTGCCAAATGGCATACTTGATGATCTTGCTCCAAAAAGGATCGGTGATTTGATTTGGTGAGCCCTTGTTATTGATCGAGGGATGATTGGCTCTCAAAGTCTTTCGATCAGCAATCGTCATTTTCAGCTGCACACTTTGTGCTGCAACCATTATTTCGATATCCCTGCAATCGTCGAAAGCCAAGGACAACTAAAAATGCTTGGTATCTATAACAATGGTTGCCTTTCAAAGCTACTTCAGCGCCTGGAAGCTACGCCAGTTTCACTTCCAACGCTCTTCGCATTGGAACGAATTAGCGCCCTACCGATCTATAACCATCTCGAGATATTCCCTACACTTCCTGCCAATAACTTTCGAGCTTGTCGGGCAATTTCAGAGACATTCATCGCAGATATCTCTAGGCAAATGATGATGACCACAACCGAAGTGGTCCAAGTGTCCATCTGGCTGAAGGACTTCTCTGATATGGCTCTTATCCGTGACATTGTGAGGGATATGATGTGTTATTTCCCCCATGTCGCGTTTCTAGACTTCCTGCTTCGATATCCCAGTCGGACGGTGAGCGAATCCTTTTTTTTGCGCCTCCAGAAATGCCGTTGATTTCTAATTTCCGATTCAGGTACAACCAGAGATAAAGGACATCCTTTCGGCTGTGACTGAGCTGAGAGAATTGAATTTTTATTTTTGGGATGAACGAGTCGTAAATAACTTTGATAAGGATGAATCGTGGGTGCTTCCGGTCGTTCAAAAGCAGATGCTTGCTCATGAATGGATTACTGTTTGCCCCGAGCTTTGGCAGGTTCAATTTCTTGATGACTACGTATTCGTAAAGTAGGATTTTATATACAATTATGCGTGAGTTCCCAACCCATGTTCAGTGTCTCGATCTAAAAGCCAAGTTCGCTCAGACGATAGCGTTTTTCTGTTACGTGGAATGCCCTAGTAGAACAAACGAATTAGTAAGTCCGTTGAAAAAGGGAAATTCTACTCACAGGTATCCATTTATATAGCGCTTCCACGGAATCAATGCATCCGTAGACTCGAGAACCTTCGTTATCCTAGCGCAGGCCGCTAGTGTTTCGTCCACAACGTCTTGGAGCGTTTCGAGAGCCGACTTCTGCGTGACTCGAGCACGATTGTGGATATAGTTATTCGTTTCCTCTGCCAGACACTCTTTGTGAAATCTGATAAATTTATGCCTCATTAGATCCAGAAACTTCAGAGAGAGGGGAAACAACGCACGACAAGATATCATTCGCCAAATCCGTAAACAGAATGATATCCGACATAGCCGGGATATAAACCGAAATATCGACACCCATATCTTTTGGGAACAGCATGAACGCAAACGCAGGCGACGCGCCGACCTTGCTGCGCAAGTAGTAAGGCCACGCCTGGGCCGCCCCAGGCTCTGGGAGCCGCATCATAGATTCTCTGATGCTAGGCATCTGCTCGATGAGCGTGGCGTTCATGAAGTCCATCGCGGCGAGGGTGATGCAGTTTGCGGGGACGGTGTCCCAAAGCCGGTAGAACTCGGTGAGGTTCTCACGGTACGCTTGGAGGATGTCGTCGCGTTCGTGGCTGGCGGACGATGCGGTAGTGGAGGTGGAGGTTTGGGTGGTATCGTGTTTTCCGAGGACACGACCTTGGAATGCACCGATTGCGTTGGGGGATTTTTGGCCAAGGTCGTCCATGTGGAGAAGGAACCTGTGGTTCACATTTTCAGTGGCGGTTATTGGGATGGATGATGTTAGGAAGATACCACGTGCAACGCGCGATCTGCATGCGTACTTCCAGTGAGTGTTGAGGATAAGAGAGCTGTGGGTTTGGGTTTAAGCGAAATCAGTGATCGCTTCATTGGAGACTTACCTCTGACATAGCAGCGGCTGATCGACATGTTGGTTCGAACCAACCGGTACCTTCATCGTAGGAGCAGAACTCCGAGAGTAACGATTGATAGATCGTATTGTCGTCTGTTAAGGGATCTGTGTGCTGGTATTCGAGACTTTCCACGAAGGATGTCATAATATCTTTGATAGAGGAAGAAGCCATTGCGAGATATTTGAGGATACTGGGGATTCTCGATAAGTTGAAACAGCTTTAAATGGCCCATGGTCGTTCTTTGTACCTGTATAATCTCGTTCCGATAAAACTCGACCTAGTCACTCTCGGGAGGTGTTTCAGTAATGAGCATAGCAAAATTCGCCATCGTCACAGGCTCCGTTCCTTCCGGGTCGCAAGAACGACGAGAGAACGAGCTCGGTGCGCTTCCCTCGCGGTAAACTGTGGCGCTCCCATATATTTTCTCCCAAACCTGGTAATGTTCCAAGAAGTATTTCCATCTGCCCACAGTGATAACATGATCAACACCTTGACTGTCGGGAAACAAAACGTGGCTTCCTTTCAACATCGCAATCTCGTTCCGTAGTTCCAAAAAGATAACAAGCCTCTGGGCCAAGTGTCATGCTTAAATTAGAATTCTTTCCCGATGTTAGTGGAAGTGGTGAGTCATTTGACACTGTGGCTGGCGCTAAACCTGTTTGATTTTCGAATACCACGATGAACCACACACAACATATCTCATTACCCTCATTATCGGAAGCGAAGGCGGAAAGCTGTATCGGCTATACTCTCATCCTAATTTCCTTGTGAATTGTGATAGGATGCTCGGCGGCGGCGCCAGCTTCTTCCAAGCAAGGGGGATTTGTATATTCAAGTTCGCTAGGCTTGGAAGCAATGATAAGGTTGGATGACAAGTAGATCGTATTAACATTTTAATCGCCTCTATACCTTCCAGCCTTCACGGTGATAGCTGGGACAGAAAATTCAGGCACCATACTCCGCGCCGACTCTCCCGACAGCTTTCAAACCAAACAATAACCAACCTAAATCCTGTAATCGTCGGACCGTCCCGCCTGGAGGATCTTTTTTCGTATACAAGTGGACCTCCTTTACCTTCGTGTCAGTTTTCGTTGATACTAAGTTCAGATAATGATAGTAAGCACCATTTTTGGGTCTTTATTTCAAACATTGCCACTGATTCTAGTCGATCACAATCTTTCCTTTACCTTTTGGGATTGAATACCGTCCGTATTTCTGCCATAATATTACAGGTTCATCTCCCGAAGGCTATGGCGGCAAGAGATTGCAGAAATGTTGGAGTATTGAATACCTCAACCAGCTGCTCGTTCGAGTCTATCTGTTCGGTCTTCGTCACCTTGAACGCCTGCCACGTCAAATGGTTGACTCGATCTAGACTCGATGCCAGATGGCTCCGTCAGCGTCTGTCTTGGTCAGACGAGTACGTGGTATCAGTGTCGTTGGTCCTGCTTGGGCTCGAGCGAAGGAAGAGTGGTCGTGGACACGCCTGGAATTGGAAGCCAGACTTGGCCCAGGAACTAACAACCTAACGTGCGTGTATCACGCGTTTCAATCAAAATAAACCCCTTTCCCCTTCCCTTACCCCAGACCATAGACTTCCTACCTCACTACCAGCGAAAAGTGCCTCGAGACTCAGAACTTGAATATTTCCATCTTCTCTCGTCCGCCTAAGCATGCTTGGTTTCATGTGGAGGAACACAGTTTATCTACAAGTTGTAGGGCGCGAATTTGCAACTTGCAACTGCTTTATCCTACCTTAGCTTCTGGACCATCCTTTCCTTGCCGGTCCTTACCAGTCACTGCTCTCCGGCATTTTGGGCGGCTTTAATCCCTGACTTTCCAGGTCTGCAACGCACCCACCTCTTCCGCAGTTGCTAGCATGGAAGATGAACTCGTTATTGAATTGAGATGTTGAATGCCGATAAATCTAACGACCATGCGCGCGGTGAAGCTGAAATTCTTAGCACTCCGTTCGGATTTCCCTAGAAGCTTGTTTCCTATGGTTTACTCTCTTCCCCGTCACCGTCGGCCTGTACGCGGAAGTGCACCTCCTAGGCGTGGTGCGGTTCTCGCGGTATGTATGGAAACGATGCATTGGTGGGAGGAGGGAATCATGTCAATTTTGTGGGCCAGGTGAAAGTCGTGTCGGTTTTCATGGAGACGAGGTGTCGTCGATGAGGGGAAGGAATTTGTCCGAGGTCATCCAGATGGATCGAGAAGCGAGAAACAGTGCTGAATGTTCTGAGTGTGTTAGCTGAAGCCTGAAGGAAGAAAACTCGCACTTTGGAGACTGACTTCCGGTGCGATCACGGTAAGAAAGGTGTCAATATTTCGTTGGCGAACAAAGGGATTAATCCTCTGACACAGCGCATTATATTCTGTCGATTCAAAAAGATACTCTGTCAAATAGCTGCTCCGTGTTTCTTGGATTGTTTTGTCAACACCGAAGCTTGGGGAACTGTGACTACGAGGCATTTCTCACAGTATTTTTGTGCACTCCTTGTGGTCTACGACGTCACTCCCATTTGGTTTCTCTTCGACCTACTACTGTGAGTTCCCATTGACCACATGGGCGTGTGGGGATCACCACAGCCTGCACCATCAAAAAAATTTCTAGTACAACTTTTTGACAGTGCCGAGACCTTCCATCTTTGTGACGAAATTTACCTTGACATATGTATTATATGCATTGTCAATAGCGTACCTGACCGACTTTGGTTGAAGGCAGTGAGTCAATGACAATAATTCGATATTCCAGCTTGCACTGAGGCCTGTTCGATCTACCAATTAGCGCGCATGACATTGTTCGAGTCTGGCATATCCATCATCATCGGAAGTGTCGGTGAAACCGTGATACCGATGAGCTGAGTATACTCTCACGACAATGGCTTCAGCACAGGTGTTAAGGAATTCGAAGGTGAGCCAGTGAATTCTGGATTATTACCTTAAAGTCGTTGATAATGGGACTCAAGAACAACCAGAGACCGATTTTGCACCAAGATACGCAGAATTATGTGCACAGCGAGACGACATGCGAGAGTGCTTGCACGCATGTTGATACTCTCGGAAACCCGGTGTTCAGCTATTGGACCATGCGGTTTTTACACCGAAATGAACTGTCACCGCTCCCTTGAGACTTCCGAACCATTCCTTGTTAATACCTGTCTTCTTATATCAGCAAATCAGATCTGTGAGACCATTTTAATGAACGCGTCATCCAGATAATGATGGTAAGCGCTCGTTATCATCTGTAACTGAATTCTCACAGTGGCTCCTTATAGCCACAGAAGGCCCCCTCGCATTCTACTATCGATCCCTTCTTCCCTTCCCTTGGGCCGTTCTTAATGTACCAATACCTAGTGACTTTGTTCGCTGTGTGGCTCTGCACCCACGTTCTAGACTCGAGAGAAGCAAAAGGTTCACTTCTGCCTGGGCCGCGCGGTCTTCCCTTTCTGGGAAACATCCTTCAGATCCCGAAGCTCCAATGGTTAAAGTATACAGAATGGCAGAAGGAGTTTGGTAACCCCAATTCGCTATTAGCGAGCTCAACCATTGAGAAATTTTAGGACCTATCTTCTCGCTAAACTTTGCTGGTAAACCGGTCATCGTTGTCAACACCCATGAAGTCGCAGTTGAATTACTGGGTCAGTTACCCTATTCGCATCGAGAAAAGCGAGTGCCTGAAGCTATACTCATAGAACGGCGCTCCACAGTCTATAGCTCTCGTCCGCGATTCATCATGGCTGGTGAAATTCTCACAGGGGGTGTATTCATCCCCTTCGCTGTTTATGGTGAACTGTGCGGCGCCATCTTATTTCTTGCGCCTAGATTATTAATACTTTCTAAGATGGAGAAGACTTCGCAAAGCCGCGCATGAATGCTTGAATATCCGAGCTTCTGACAAGTACCTGCCTCTGCAGGAAGTGGAAGCCGCTGCGATGATAATGGATATCCTGAATGACCCAGGTCACTGGGAAACCCACTTAAAACGGTGTGGTTATTGTTCCGCCACACAGAGTACTAGCCTGATTTGTTTTTGATATAAGTGCTGCTGCTTCAACAATTCTATCTGCAGTGTACGGATGGCCTCCGACCGAGTCGAAGGACGACCCCCTTGTTGCGCGGATTAACGATTTCATGGGTCGAATTATTTACGCCGCTCTTCCTGGCAGTTATCTGGTTGAATTTGTACCTCTGATGAAGTACCTTCCTACTTGGATGGCACCCTGGAAAAAGTGGGGGCTGGAATGGTACGAAAAGGATACCGAGATGTTTCAAGAATTTTACAATGGTGTTGCTAAGACCTTAGTAAGTTACGAATTTGGAGTGAGAATACCGCAACTCTTACCAGCACCTCAAGCACAAAAACGACTTTAGACAATCCATCACGTCTACGCTGATTGAACGCGAGAAAGAACACGGATTGTCAACCCAGGAGGCTGCTTGGCTTGCTGGAACCATGTTGTGAGGCTCTTTTACTCTACATAGTTTATGGCTCTAACAATTTGTCAGTGGGGCGGGATCCGAGACGGTTCGTGTGGTAGAATATCCTAATCCCTGACCTGACACTTTTTCGGCGTAGACGGCCGCCGCTCTCTCAGTATTCATGCTTGCCATGGTGCTATACCCCGATGTTATGCGTAAGGCCCAACAAGAAATTGATGCTGTTGTAGGACGTGCACGTCTCCCAACTTTTTCAGATGCCCCTGATCTTCCTTATTTGCGGGCAATGGTGAAGGAGGTTCTGCGATGGCGACCGGTCGGACCGCTAGGTACGCTTCTGGTCATTCTAATTTCTCTCCTTGGGAGAACTCTCACTTTGGATTTTCAGGTGTCCCCCGATGCACCACAGAGGTAAAATTTACGCTTCTATCCGGTTTCCTGTCAATTTCCCTCAATATTTTTCATAGGACGATTGGTATAACGGGTACTTTATTCCAAAAGGCACTCTTGTGATTGCTAACGTGTGGTTGGTTCAATACCCCTTATTCCGTATTTAATCAAGCTAACGGCTTTCAGGGCGATGAACAGGTAAGACTTGAAAAGGGAGACCCAAGTGTATTACCAGAACTCACCATTTATTCACCATCAAGGGATCCTAATATCTATCCTGACTACGAAGAATTCCGCCCAGAGCGATTCCTTGATCAAGAAGGAAATGAAGTAATGCCGCAGAATACTCATGGACAAGGCCACGTAACATATGGTATGAATGGGTTCATTCTTCATTCTTTATTCATTAATTTCTGGCAAGGTTTTGGTCGCCGTATCTGCCAGGGAATGCATGTTGCGAACAACGCCTTGTTCATCGACATTGCGTCAATGCTGTGGGCTTGTAGCATTGAACCCGAGCGCGGCGCCGATGATAAGCCCGTTCTTCCTTCGAGGACGGAGTGTATAGATGAAGGGTTGGTCGTGTAAGTCTCCTCCTAAGATCTGTGGGAAATCGGTCATTGAGACTTTATAGGCGTCCTGTCCCTTTCAAGTGTCGGATCTTACCTCGGTTGCCAAATGTCGCGAGCGCTCTGCAGATTGCTAAGGATAAATTAGCATAGTTCTCTGTAGTCACTTTGTAGTAGAACTTGTTGTTTTTACGTATCCGAGTTAAGATCGCCTCAACTGACAGATATTAATTCTTCCTGATAAAATATATCATCTTCATCATGTGAAGTTCCGTTGACTGTCCAGGTTGACGACCTGTACCAATCCGCACCTCCCAGGATCCTGTTCAAGATCTCCATATATCAGCCGAAACAGAAGGTTTTTATCCATTTAAGCACTTATTCTTACAACTCATCGCGGGAGCTCGGTCGTTGAGTTCACAGTCCACAATTCTTATCTTCCAGCTCGTACTTCCAGCTTACATCAATTCTCGATCAAACTACAGCCAATAACATTTACTGGACGTTCAATATCCAAATTATAATAAAGGAAAAACCGAGGAAACTCATTGCTGACGTCTATACATAGTAAGTAGTCGCATATCTCCAGCCTAAGTTTCTTTCTTTTCATGACCTAACGTTGTAGACCTATCAATCTCCGTCAAACTACCCTGCACTTCCTCCGCGTCGATGGTAGATCGACCTCGGAATTGAATCTCTGATAGGTGTTGAGTGATCGATAGCGGATTTTGGTCTTCAGCGGCCACATATACTCGGGCGACCATGACAGTCGGTGCGAGTCCCTGATAAATGGTAAACGCAATTCGATCTTAAGAGATAGATAATACAAACCGCGAGTGTAAAAGCCAGCGGACTACCATAATCGTTCATACCGAACCACCAGAGGCTGTCGCCATGATGTGGAACAACGCCGATTGAAGCCTGTAGAAGGAGCTCCAGGCAGTACATCGCTGCTGACTGGCCCACAATTTCCACGACATGCTCGAACCTTCCCCAGAGTGAATGCAAATGGCTGTCTTTACGCGCCATGGAATATATCCTGTAGGCGATCAGTAATGTCGTCGTTAACGTTGCGAAAAAGGAGACGAAGAAAAGCGATGTTTCGAGCGTGTTGAGCTGCTGTCGTTCCTTGAGCGTCAGTTCGTGAAAGTCTTTGATCGCGATGATCACAAGCGTGGTTACGGAGAGAGCTTCGAGGATTAAATCAGTTAGATTGCTTATCGTCAATCAGTAACACTAACCAATCTCTGAGAACAGGAGAATCAACGGCAATGTAATTGCCCGCCACGAGTGATTCCAGATGCCAAAGCACCGCCATATCTGCGAATAGTTCGGTAAATTGTTTACCCAAAGAAGGAGTTTGACTCACAAGAAGGGAGTCTGCGAGGCACAACACGGCGAAGATATCGATAATGACAGCGAGTTCGAACCAAACGGGCGAGGAGGATAGAGCAAAGAAAATGTCTTTTCGTGTCTCCCCGTTTGTCACGAAACTGAACTGCATGAGGTACCACTGTAGGCCCAACTGAAGGACGCTGAGTGCGTAGAGAAGAGAAATGGATGCGACAACGAGTCGCTGCCTGGACCGCTTCCGAGTGACTACGGGTATGGTGGGTTCGAACCTTGTAGTCGATAGATGAAAAAGGCTTACAGGATATGTACATGGTGAAAAGGTAGACCGCCGTATAAATACCTGGGAGAAGCGGTTGAGTCCATTTTACGACCTGAGAACCAGTATCAAGACTCACCCATTAGAAAGGTGAACATAATAGTAGAATTGAGGGAACAGCTAATTTCCGCGCGTTGGAGTGCGGCGGGTGGTCCGTCTGAGGCTTCGGTGGGCATGGTCGGTAAGAGTCGAAAATCCGGGGTGCACTGGATGTGACGATATGTCAAGCTGCCTCGTCTAAGAGATTGTGGGTCTTCGAGGATGTTAGTACGCAGTTCACCGCATAGAACCTTATAATACGATTATCACTCACATCGTCCATGATAGGAAGAGGATACTCCGGTCTTCCCTCAGGCATGTTATCTTATGATGCGCTCGTCAGGATGTGAGGCGATAACTATTCTTGCACAGAACAAGACTGATGTCTTGGCGATTCTCCTGTTGAAGAAGATATTAGTCTTACAAGGTAAAAATAGATTTTAACGACGTTGAGGTACCATCGATGCGAAGCACTCACGGTGTATTTTTGGTCGCTTTGTAGAACGCCTTGCAAGTACTTCGCCAAGAGATTATGCCCATGCACATGTCCTGTTTCAACACGGAACAATCAGTTGGCGCTGAAATGTGCAGAATGTTCGGCCTTACTGCAGAATATGCTGATATAATCGACGTCCCCGAAGGCGCCATACAACTGGGACTCGGATTGTTCTAACGATGGTCCATCGGGTGTGACGGGGTGGATTTTGGGGCTGCGTCTGCCAGCTACTTAATGGTATTACTGGCTTGGCTATAAAGACGCGTTGATTGAGACGCACCTTTTCAATTAAAAGTAGAAGCCATGTGTCAAATAATCCGCCCGGACGTGATATCTTGCGTCCCAAAATAGGTTCTAAACCTCGTCAGTTCCGTAGATGGTTGTAGTTTCTTGACGATAAGAAAGAGGTTGGCAGCTCTTGTTGGATACTGGAGCTTATACGACCGTGTGTGTTTGTACCCAAGTGAACGGAGACTCAGTCGCGAAAGTTCATCCCAGCCTGACTGAAGGAATAGGTCAACGTGTCAAAAGAATACGTGAGTGATATTACACTGAAATGGTCCGCGGAATTCGGACGGAGACGTACATTTCGACCTCTTGCATTTTCGTTTACAAAATAGAACAGGACAGCCCGGAATTCCAGAGAATATGCGCACTCGCAACGTGTCTAACATCAAGGTCTCGTATTCGTAAGATGTCCATACCCGAGGGTGACTCGAAACACACTCACCAGGCAAAACGGTCCAGGGGAAGAGCTGTAGCGTCTATGATGGTGTAGGAAAAGAGAACGGCGGTCAGCTTCCTTCTGATCTCAGACATGGTTCTATGCGTGCGTTGCTGTAGCGGGAGTGTAGGTGGGGCTGAGGAGCAAAGTGGCGGGTGGGCGACCTTTAAGGGCGACGGGGGGGAGTGAGCAAAACAGCCACGATTCAGGAACGGGAGACCCCGGGATGTCTTTGGCATTCAAAGCAAACACTGACAAACCGGACATCCCGTACAAAGGCATGCCAGTGGATTCATCCCTTTAAGGTTGCTTACTCGGTATGTTTTCATAGTATGAACATATGAACCCTTGAATGCAAGACAAATGCAAGAATCAAATGGCTACAGGCTTAGATTGGATGGCCTCGTCATAGGGTCAACCCAAGATCATGGCACTCGTGAGTCGTGAGTCGTAGATCAAACGACATCAGGTTTTGCGCGTAGCCACTCGTCAATTCCATCACGAGTTTCTTGATTCCACCGTACGACTAAACCCTCTATTCCTTCGAGGAAAAGGAGCTGAACAGGAGCAAAAGACGAGCAACCTGTCAAATTGAATTCCTTAATAGGCACGCCCGCGTCACGACGGTGGAAGAGGAACCGCATGATAACGTCGCTTTTCAGATCCTCGCTCGAGTTGAAAGAGATGGTCCTGAGGGAAGGGAAAAGAACAAAACCACCGGATTTGATTTCGATATCCAGAAGCATTTGAAGCATCCTGGACCCCGTTCGGATCTCCTCGACCTTGATTAGTGCCTTCAAAAAGGAAATAAGGTCGAGATCGGAGCGATCTATGTTGGAATTCGCGAGATCGATTTCTAGGATGGTTATGTTGCTGAGATCGGACGACGCAAATGACCGCAGGACTGAGAAAACTAGAGCGTGTAGTGACATTGATTCAGAGAAAATTGGGCCGGTGCTGAAGGTAAGCTGGTGTCGACGGATCTGAGGAGGATGTGGCAACTCTGAGTCCTTGACTACATCAAAAATCAATATTTCGTTCGCCATGGCGCAATATATCATGTTTGCTTCTCCTTTTTGAACCGAATGACTTTGGAAATACGCTGCCAGAGATTTTCCAAGGAGGGAAATGTCGTCGAAGGTCGGAGGCTCAATGTTGGGCTCGTATTCTCTGCCATCGGCAAACAAGCAGATTGCGAGCGGAAGCGCCACATGGCTTAGAAATATGTTTAAATTTTGAACCATGTCGCTCATGAATAGCCTTCTAAGGCGGGGAAGGGCAACTGTTGGCCAGCGATGGTGGTCGATACCAGGGCTGGGCGGCTCCATATACCCTAGGTGGAGAACTTCGAGCGAGGTCATGTTGGGGAGCGCGGATAAAAGCTCATTCACCGCGATAGAACAGTAAAATAAATTGAGCGTCCGAATCTGCGAAAGCCAGGGCCCGGAGAGCTTGAAATTCATCTCACGGACGATTAGCGAGTGAAGGCATGGGGCAGCACCTGCGAAAAAGACGGTGTCTAAGGGGTGCAGCTTGGAGTTTCCCTCCTGTTGGAAATCAATCCGAAAGACCTCGAGTCTCGGTGCCGGACGCCGCAAGAAATCCCATCCCAGCTCCTGGCTAAGGGTTTCGTCTTGTATCCGAATATTTAATCTGTGCAACCGGGATAGATCGCTCCCCATCAGTGCGAAGAAAAATGGGGTCGAAGGCGCGGATCCACTGATCTCTCCAGAGACGGACAACGGGGCTTTTCCAGTTCTCCGAATGATTTCCGTCCGCCAGTTATCGCTTAACTGATTGAGTGCATCTAGTTCAACTGAATCTGCCCAAAGTGATGCTGAGCCCAGCATGAGCTCACGCCATGGACGGCAAACTTGTGAGGTGTGGCGTGTTGTGACCAGGGTAGATGTGGAGTGCGAGAGGAAGGGGTGAACAAAGTCGTCCTCTGACGGAGCGTTGAAGGAGAAAATCAACCAAAATAAATCCGGATTCAGCTTGAAGATTGGAGGAGATGTCCCATCGTGCATGGTCACAATTGCGGGGCGTCGGTTAGTTGTTAAGGAATGAAATGTATGCCTATATAATCCTGGGTTAATTACGACTAGTAGTCGTTCTGAAGGAAAAGCGCTATTACTCACCTCGTCAAAGTCAATGAAATACCACTTGGGAAACCAGCTAGGACCGAGATGATTTGGGCGTGAGAACCAAACAGCAACAAGCCTTGTCGTGCAACACTCATCGCGACGGTCATGAGTATGTACGCTCGCTCAATCCCACTGTTTCTTGCCGTTAACGTGGTCTCTCTAGAGTACAAGCCATGTTCGTATAGTTGTCGATTGCTCAATGTCTTCTTCCACCCACGGCGACCTCACGGATACATGGATCGCCAGTATCACGTCCAAGTCGC
Organism: Galerina sulciceps; assembly: GCA_023014345.1. Taxonomy (NCBI): domain Eukaryota; kingdom Fungi; phylum Basidiomycota; class Agaricomycetes; order Agaricales; family Galerinaceae; genus Galerina; species Galerina sulciceps. The sequence continues at coordinate 314,160 of JAEDXJ010000044.1, forward strand.
ATCCCATTTCATGATGCGATGAAGCTGATCCTTCTCTCTCCTCTTCGTCCGCTTCCACCTTCCTTGTTTCAAAGCGCGCGCCATGTTAACTTGTCAAGCCGACCCCCAAACGCTTCGCGATACTACCCGCATATACGTGTCCCAAACCCGTCTTCCTGCCCCAAATCACGGTTTCTCCACCGCATCACCGATCAACAACTCCTCGAACCTTGAAGCTTGAACGTCTCTGCCACATTTCGTCGCGCCCACACTGACTCTAGAACGAACCGTCGCCTGGTCGCTGCCTCACGAAGACGTCTTGCAGCACCGCATATTTTGTCGTCGGATGCGTCTGTGCCCTGGTATGAACAGAAGAAACAAGCGTTGACGGAAGTGTTCAGCAGTGATGAATGAGTTAGCGTGAACGGCAAATATAGGAGTGCACTGATACTAGGCTCAAATTATGATGGTCGGTGGTATGATTTCCTCGTTCTCTGATCTGAATTCAATGTTTCTCCGCTTCCACCGACTTACGACACACCTCGATGTTGTTCTTCGCGAAGATTCCAACAGTAGAATGGTTATTCAGGTGAATTTCCTCGGTAGAGGTCGAAACACCCAGCTCATGCCCAACTCGCTGCATCCATCTGCTAGTTTCCGTGGAGCCTCCTTTGGCCTCTGTTCCCTTTTCCACTATCCTGCTCTCGTCGCTTCAACCGCCTGGCGCTTTGCCCAACCAGCTCTACCGCAACGTTCCATATCGAGACGAGGCCCTATATCTAACGTCCACCTTGCTCTTTCAACGAGCCGTACCCCCTCAAGCGTCGTAAACCTATTGAAAAATGCGCATATATGCTGTTCACGCTTGTGGGGTAGACGCAAAAACGAAGCGCTCTGCCTACGTAAAGCCCAAGAACCTTACATTCTCCACACTCTGGGCCCAATCTCGCGTTTTCTCCCATTTCCTTCGCCACCGTTGTCGGCTTCGTAATGCTTATATCCTTCTCCTTATCTTTTGCGGCTTATCTCACCCCTTTTCAGTCGAGGTCGGAGCGAAGGTCTTGAGGACATTCCCGACAGATTCCTCTGTTGGGTCCTCCTTCAAGACCGCGGAAGGCTCCGGCAGGTGTTGTTTCGCTTGCCAGGACCGCTCTCTTCTTCCATTTTATAGACGGCTCTCGTACTGATCCGGCTGTGTTCCGTGATCCGGTTGTCCTGCTGCTTATCAATATCGAACGAGCAGCAAACCAGATGATTGACGGACTCTCGACCAGTCAGTCTTGATTCCTTCTTCTAAGTTTGCATCCTTGCCTTGAACCACCAAATTCACTGTCTTTTGGTGGAACCATATTAATAGTCGAATTCCCTGACTTTCCATACTCGCCTTAACTGAGCTGTTTTCGAAACGAAGCCGAACGTTTCATTTAACTGGAAGACAGTTTGCGACTTGACAGTGACCGTTTATGTAATAAACCGTACGTAAAACATTAAACAAGCCTCTTCGGCTATCCTTAACTAAACAAAGCAGCATTCTGTCACTTAATTTGCAGTCTCTTCGATAAGTTGCTTCGCGATAGTCGATCGAGGAGTAAAGGAACATTGGAACTTGGCCTTATGCCTAAAATACAGGGAACCAAGTCAGCCAACCGCCACAAGAGCAGAGGAAAACATGCTTGATTATCCCAAGATCGTCGTATTCATTGTTGATCTCTATTTCATTCCCTGACTCGTCCTTAGCCTTTAAAATGTCGAATGACGCCAGAACGGAGGCTATGATTAGCCACATCTAATTCATCAAGGTTGTAAGTCAGATGTAAACAGATAATCGTAGCCAGGCATACCGTGGAACTGGCAACATGTTTACCGGCGCAAACTCTGATGGGCGAAGTCGAGGATAAAAAAACTTGCTGATGTGTAAGTACAAATTGAAAGGCTCACCGGCGTCCAAAGCCGTAGGCCAAGACCCTGTTGTCGTCGTTCAGATTCCCATTCTCGTCCAAAAACCGTTCGGGTATGAATTTGTCTGGCTCAGGGTACTTCTTTTCGTCGCGCGTCATTGCCCTAGACAAGTCTTGGTCAGCGGAGAACGATTTGTTGGAGCACATTAATCGTCTAACCATATATTTGCGAAGACAGAAGTGCCTGAATAACACGGAGGTTTAACAAAATAGCGGGAAGAGATGCGAGGAGAATACCTTTAGGGATGAAGTAGCCTTTATAGTGGTCGTCTTCGGACGCATTGTGTGGAAGGCCGACTTGAAGTGGCGGCATAAAGCGCATCACCTCTCGATATATTGCATCGATATACGGGAGGAATGGACGGTCATCAAATTCTGGAAGGCGCTTTGACCCAGTGAGGTTGTCGATTTCAGCTTGGGCCTTTCTTTGGACGTCTGGGCTTATCGCCATCGCATAAAAGAATGTCCTTGTTGCGGAGATAGTCTGAATAAATTACCAATGATGAGGACTCAACAAGCACCGCTTTCGAAATAATACGCACTGTATCTGATGCCGCTGTGGAATAGAGACTCCGTCAATTTCCGCCGATCATAATAAGCAAGGATTCGAGCTCACCTCCATATACAGTATTCGCGGTGTTCGTAATCGCCTCTTCTTCATCCATCGTAACGCCAACAGTATTTTTCCTCTCTAACAGGTCAGAAACCAGTGATGGTAGCGCCGTTCCTTCTGCCTGGTATTGATTGCATCAGCATATCACGATGAAATTATAAGTACTACTTACCACACGTTTCTTCGCAAACTCCATCGGAATAGCTTCCATTTCGTCCGTTAACCTCTTCACCTGATCAGCCAACTTGTGAGACGAAGCCCCAGGAAACCAACTCGGGATATATGCGAGCGCAGGAAGGATGTTCATGAAATTAGCGCCTGGCATAAGCAATTTTGTACCAAGGTGAATACTTTGATCAGCCGCGACGATGCATGGGTCCTCTAATGATTTTACTTCGTATCCATACATCGTCATCATCGGGATGGAAATTGACAGCCTATTCGGGGATTCGAAATCGTCATTTAGTCACATACTGGGAAGTCTATGTACTTGCATTTTATTATGGTCGTCGAACTTCTCAGGGGATTCAAGTAGACTGCGAAGCATAGCATGCACCGTTTGAGTTTGCACGGGCTGATATTTCCGAATAGCTTCTGGACGGAAGTTCTGTTGGAAAACCCTTCTGTGCATCCTCCACCTGTTCCCGTATCGGTAGAAACCGAGTTGGATATCCCATCCCATCCTTTACACAAGCGGTTAGGTTACGATTCATCAAAATTGAAGGGAACGGGTCACTTTTTAACGATCGGGAACACAGGTCGATCGGAGTAATTACTTGCCCGTCGGTCCAGTATTTCTTCTGCGTCTTCTCGGTTGTTGAGGACGATGATGCGAGTCCCGAACGCAACTGCATGAAGGATCTCGCCTGGTAACCGAAATAAGTATGACCAAAAATACAGGTACAAAACAAGATAACGAACTGTTGTACTTCTTCTGCCACTCGACGTAGGTCTGGGCGGCGTTGTTTGCCGGGAGATCGGTAAGGTTACCTATCAGAGGCTTTGGTTGCGGCCCTGGGGGGAAGGGAGATCCCTTTTGGCTATTAAACCATTCGCCAAAAAGTTTCTTTACAAGCCATATGAGAAGAAAGGCAGCGGCTATCGAGCTGTAAGAGGGCATTATTATTCACCCAAGTGCCTAGAGAGACTTGTAGCAAGGAAAGAACGCGCGTATTTATGTGTCTTCAGCCCTCCGATTCTTGTGCACAAAAATAAGCTGATCTTGACATCGCCGGGACATGTAAGAGTTGCGGTGAAATTTTCTTTCACGCTGTCATGAGTGATAGTCACTTGGTAAAAGTTAAGTTATTTTTTTAGCTGATGTGATTTTGTTTGTTGGCGGTCATTACACTTTGATTATAAACAAAGAACTCTCCTATTTTAAGAGCCGTGGTCTTTCCGAGTCCAGGCTCAGATCGGAAACTTTCCGCGATTTCAATACATACGTCGTTCTAATTTTTGATGGCCAGTCCTTTAATCAGTGATCAAGGCATAGAAGAACTTGTTTATCTTGCCTTGCCCTGTATTTAAGTCATTGCAATGGAAAAATTGAAATGCCATTTAAATTTATGAATACCGGCGCTTATTTTAGCCATCTTGGCCATTCTGGTAAACCCACTGCCCTTATTTGCCGGAGGCTATGGAGGATTCAAAGTGGAGATACCAGTTATTAACACTCCACTGTATCCTTTTCTGTCGGACTCCACGGGATGTTCAAACTGGGGATATCAGCTCCTTTTTGGCGATCAAATGTTCCAACTGATTGTCCCCGTCACACCGGGAGAATACCGGGCACCGGTGTTCAGCAATGGTCCCAGCTGGCTGACACCTTAAGAGTCAAGATCAAGAGAGTCAGAGAAGGGACGCGTCCCGTTTGGAGCTGATGGGTGCCGTAAGCATCCTTAGCAAACCGCAAGATTTTGCGCAACCCGGATCGGTGGGGCGTAGGTGCTGCTAAGTACCCCGTATAATTCACTGCACTCTTCTGATAGCGGGTATTCCTGATACTATTATAGACAAACCACGATACACATAGCTAGATGATATGTAGCTTAACGGTAGCCAATTCCAATGAAGATAGAAGTGGTGTAGCTGACTTAGCAAGTTACTGAGCATTGAAGATACGCGATATTTTTAATCACAAAAACAAACGAACCGTGAATAGCGCACATGAGATCGGCCGAGGCGAGATGGCTGGAAGGAGATGTAGAAGAAAACGATAGATATCGAGTAAGAATATACTACGTACCTTGTGCAGTGGAATGGAGGGAACGGGGCCAACGACACCTTAGAATAGCGAAGGCGACAGCAACTGGAGTTCTGACTCCGGTGCGTCGATGGGAATGTAAAACCGTCCTGATGGTCCGGACTCAGTGAGAAGAAAGAATATACAATGGAAAGGGTATGCGGCCCGTTTAAATTCATATATGGAATGAGGTTGACACGCTTGGGTTAAAGTAAGGGATTGGATTGCTTCTCACCGGCTGGTGATTGACTGTGTGATGCGGTGGAGGATGCGGTGATGGGATGTAGTCTGAGTTTGACTTCTGTTTAGATCGGGTGATTCTAAGCCCCAGTGTAGGAACCTGGCGCTGGGATAAGATAAGATCGGTTTGAGGTTGTGATAGATCGCTGTCGCGTTTGACTACTGGCCAAAGTCGTGAAACTGCTGCGTTCTTACACCTGTGGTGTTGTGTCTGAGCGTGGAATGGGTCAGCGCCGGTCGACACGTGTAGATTGCGGCATAGATAGGGGTATATCATCTCGTCCCATGGACGATAACAGTGATGACCAACGTCAAACGGGAATTCTAGACAGAATTTCATGTCGACTACGCTACTATGGACCGACTATTAATGGAATTTATTATACATAATCTAACCTTACTCCCTGCAGCACGTCTCAAAGGCTGTTCTGTACTACTACTGGGCGAAACGGAAACCGCCGGTCGACGAGATTCGCCATGGGTCCCACTTCTTCGCAATGTTGGCAAGGACACCAACATTTTCTCCATACATTTTCTTAAGAGGGGTGTCAGATAGGACGTAGTTAGGGTACCAAAGGGCATCAGAGGACGATAATCCCTCAGCAGCAGCCGCGGCCTGTAAGTCGCTTGAAAGTTGCTCGAGAAGGTCGCTGAAATATTTGTCGTCCTTGGGATCGTTCCAAGCGGCGCCTACATTGGCAGGATTCCAGGGATGTGACTTTGAGTGTGGGTACGCAGAAGGACGACCAGCGTCAGACCCATGGGAAAAGGCGGTCGGGAGGAAACTCTGCGGTAATGTAGAGCGCAATTCCCGAGTGATTTGTAGTCGCTTTTCCCGTATTTCTATAGGCTTAAAGTCAGCAAAGTGCTCATGGTAGTCAGGAGAAGCTTAACAGTAGCAGTCTCTATGACTTTGCTTAACAGATCCATGCTATATCCCGTTGTAGCCCACTGCTGCAAGCCTTGACTGTTGGGGAAATGTGGTCATCCTGTGCCGTAAATATGGGTAATGCGTAGACGAACTACTTACCGAGATATAGAACCTCCTAAGACTTCAGAAGAGGAGATTACATATTCAGAGAACGTCTGCTGTTTGAATTGGGCCCCCAACGCAATGAAGTCGTCGAAAATTCCTCGTGGAATTTTCGGCCCATCGTAAAGCAAGTAGACAAAGCCAGTGATCTACAAGTTGAGGTCAACGATTATAGTTCAAGTAGAAAAAAAGACGAATTTACCTTCCCGTCAGCGTACAGGAAGACTGGGTTTATATCAGCTTTTGGATCAACAACATGTCGGGAGAAGTTCAAAATAGCCTGGGCAAAGCTGGTTATATTCGCTGCTGGAACTGACAAAATTGTACCCTATAGCAAGCGTATAATTAGCTGAAATTGCCTGAATTTATTCTCTCACCTGAACCAATGATTGAGGAAATGCCGACAGAGTGAACTTAGTGACGATTCCGAAATTATTCAATCCTCCCTTGTTTCAATGAATTTGTATAGTACGACTACAATCAAAATATCACATACCTGGAGGCCAAAAAAAAGATCGGAATGCGACGACGACGTGACAGTCAGGATCTCGCCTGTGTACGTGACGAGCTCGTATTCGACAATATTGTCGCTGACCAACCGAGTTGATTGGTCTTGTACGAATAACCTCCACCGGTGGCTAACCCAGAGACGCCTTCATCACAGTAAGAACCAGACAAAAAATTCTTCAGACCTCTACTCACCAACGCCTTCTATCCGCCCACCAGCAGTCATGACCCCGTGCTGCTCCAACTTCGGGAATACGTCGGTCCATGCATTACCTGGACCAAAGCTGGCGGCTCTGCGATTGGCGTCATACGAGAAGGAATTCAGCTGCTTCAGCGCAATTTGAACTCCAGTTGTGGATGCGAATCCCTTATTGTAGCTGTGACCATTTCCTTTCGCCTGTTGAGTTTATTAGAGAGGAATTCGAGTAAGCTGGCAGGAATGATTTACCGCCCATGGGGATCTCGTTTCATTAATGATCTTGAACTACACAAAGGGTTTAAGACCGTAAACCAATCACACAACGAGCATGACGCACGATTGATAAGAGTTCTTGAGGACTACGGGGTTCAACAGAACAGGTAGAATTCTGCTCGGCATTCAGACCTGAAAGGGCAGTGTCGTTGATAAACTGAGGTGAACCAGGAAGTCCTATCAGGAGTGGTGGGTTCAAGGTGCGCAGTTTTTGACAGGCTCCTGTTGCGGCACTCGTCGTGGGATCGGCAGCGAGCACATGAACGAAACCCGCGAAAAAGACAAGGAAAATCGAAGCGTGGACTTTGATCATCGAAAGAAAAATGGGCTGGGTGAACGATAGAACTATTCAGCTCCCTTTTTTAATGAGACATATCCGGTTCATTCGGTGAACGGCGATACACACTTCCTTGCAATGAAAACGATGAACATTCAACGTAGATCTGATATGTCGAAAAATTCTGAAACTATGACAGTTAACCCTTGAATCTGACAATAAACCTGTGCATTCTAACGCTCACCCCTGTCATTAGGAATGCGGAATCATGCCCTAGTCGAACGATGGACATCGCTCGAGCTAACCAGAACTGGTAAACGTGTTACACGGGTAATTTTTGTCCTTCGTCCCAGGCGCGCTAATATAGCATGTCGCTGTTGTATCTCGGTTTGAAAATATTAGAACAGGCGGTTTTTTTGTCAGACCTCAGGAAGACACTCCGTGGTGGGAGACGATAAAGCAATCCCTGTCGACGCTAAATTAGATGGGCACTTTGAGAAGATCGTTGCAGTTCCGGACAAGCTGAAAAACCCGAGCGACCTTGCCAATTCCATGCCAATGGTCTACTCGGATATCTGATGAGCGCTTCGAGCACTTTTTCTGCCGAACCATGCAGACATTCCTTTCGAACTGGCAAAAATTCATTTAGGTATGTTCACTTCATTGTTGGGATCCATTCCAATCGATTACATATAACACTCACAGCTGCGGTTTCAAATATTTACAGTCGGGGAACGGCAGAGGAATGAGACGGTGTGTAAAGTTTCATGGGCGAGGTAAACCACCTTTGACAAGAGGTATCAAGCTCCCATTGAGCAGTCGTCCGAAGCGGCAAACTTACTCAGGTTCCTTGACCAGCTTACTGGTCAGGGGAACGTAGACAGTGCGGTCATGATAGGATCTCGGTTCTAGAAATAGAGCACCCGAACAGTGCGGGAACATCGCCGCAGCCCTGTGTCTGCCGCAAATGCGGCCGCAGACCCACAATGTCGGGGTTATAAATAATGTACTTTTCGGGCCGCCATTCGACTCTACTTGATCAAGTATGACACTTCACGACATACGTGCTTTCGCGTTTATCTCAATCTCAGTAGCTGCCACGCTCTCCATAGCCGTAGCCACTGAAGATTTTGACTACATCATTGTGGGTGAGAAACTTGCCAACTGACTCATCAACTGCATTTACTTAGTGCCGTGACATAGGTGGTGGAGCCTCTGGTGCTCTTGTAGCTGGGAGGTAGTTCAATTCCTGAGATTTCCGTGTGTGTATCAGTTCCTAAGATTTGGTAGACTATCTGCAGACCCAAATGTTCTAGTGGGTATTTTAGAAGCGGGACATCTCGTTGAAAACAATACCACGTTAGTTCCCGGTAAGTCAGAGACAAGCATGCCTCAGTGCTTTAACACTAATGTACTTCCTATCAGCATTGTTCGGGAACTTTATAGGAGATCCGAACCTTGACTGGGGGTTTACGAGCACCCCTCAAGTGCATCTTGGGGAAAGGAAGTTGAGTCTTCCTCGAGGAAAGGTACTGTTCAAGGTTGGCTTTCCTTAAGTATAAATGGACTTATGCCCTCTAGGTTCTGGGAGGTACAGCATCAGTCAATGGGATGTACTTTGTCCGGTAAGCCCCTTCTTTTCCACTACAATCTCAGCGGATTACATTAACCCTCCTTTCAAGGGGAAGTATGCCTGAATACGATGGTGAGAAATTGCCTACTTTTCGGACATGTTCTTACTCGTATTTGACGTTCCAGCTTGGGAACAACTTGGCAATCCAGGGTGGAATTGGAACACGGTCAACAGTCACATTATGTCGATTGAATCGTTCACTCCGCTCCCACAAATATTGCTAAAAAGTTTGGTTCTGAGGATGCTGGCCACGGTACCCAAGGTCCGATCAACGTGACTTTTTCTAATTATTATGAGCCAAATCAAGTCATCCCGGCATTCTTGAAAACAATGGAATCGCTTGGAGTCTCTCGGAACATAGCAGCAGTAAGAATTTACAATCCCTCTTTCGTAATGCAGATTGAGAAACATATTTTTCAGAGCGCAGGTAGCAATGTCGGTGTATACGAAGTTCCTACCTCGATTAACCCTACCAACCGTACCCGGTCATCCGTAGTGAATGGATTCCTCGAGCCTAGCAAGAACCGCGGGAATCTTGTAATTAACACCGGCGCAGTTGTAACGCGGATTCATTTCAGTTCTGGATCTCCTCTTGTTGCTACTGCAGTGCAATATATCCAGGGTAATGCAACGAAATTTTGGAACGTAAAGTCGTCGGGGAAAGTGATCTTGGCGGCAGGTGCTAAATGTTACTTCCTTTAGTCGATGTTATTTAACCGCTTTCCGGCAATTCAGGTACCTATCAAACTCCCAAAATTCTGGAATTATCTGGTTCGTTGAATGTACTTGGACGACCTGGACACTTCGATCTTTTGTCACACAGGGATTGGCAATGCGACCCTATTAAAGAAGCTCGGAATCCAAGTTTTTAAAGACTTGTCAGGCGTCGGGGAAAACCTTCAGGTGAGTATTTCAGCGCCGCGGTGTCGACTATGATTTACCGAACTTCCGGTACAGGACCATGTCGGCGTTCTCGTAATATCAAATCTTAAGTATTTCGTCACCTATTTTACTAATTGCTTCGCTTTCAGGGTGTCTGGGAGCTCAATTCCGATATCGGTCAATCCTTTGATTCAATTTTGACAAACACGACCTTTGCGACGGAACAGTGGTCATCTTATCTGACAAACCGCACAGGCGTATTTGCGTCTGTGCCCGGGTCTACAGTTGCTTTCTTACCTTATTCCTCGTTTATTCCTGCAGCCCGTTTGTCTCAGCTGTTAGCCAGTTTAGACAAAGAGTTACAGGCTTTCAAGGGCACTCCATACGAAACGCAGCTCACTTTACAGCGCAAGATACTTGAAAACGAGAGCGTACCTCAGGTAGAGTATGTTGTTTTTGCCTAAAAACGTCAGAAATTGAAGTTAATGGTCATAAATTAAAATTATAGACTCGTCATGACCACGCGTACGTCTTGTCTTTCATATCTTCCATGTGTAACACTTTGTAAAACCATTCAAAAGAGATCCAATCCCCGCTGATTGTCCCGGAACTCGGAAAATCGTATGTGTCTATCGCGGCGAATGTCGTGCGTCCTTTCTCTCGCGGAAACGTTCACGCCAGCTCTACCGATCCTACTGCACACCCTGCCATCAATCTAAATTACCTTGGATTCAATCATGGTAGGGCTATTTTAAATAATTGATCTGTCGAGTTCGAGTCATCAATTTTGAACTTCAGACTTCCAAATTCTCAAGGAAGCCTTCTCATTTGTGCTCAATAATGTCACGAAGACTTCCCCATTTTCTGGTGTCATCAAGGAACTACTAGCGCCCAATGTTACGACCGATGCAGGTCTGAACCAATATATCATCGATAATATTTTCAGTGTATGGCATCCATGCGGTAGGTTCAAAAACTTTAGAGGCCTGTCACTGAATAGAAATTAAAAATTAATTCTTTCTGCTTTCAGGCTCTACATCCATGCTCCCAACTTCACAGAATGGAGTGGTAGATTCCAAGTTGAAAGTTTATGGTACCCAAAATGTTCATATCGTGGATGCCGGACTTATTCCTTTGGTACGCTCAATTACATCACTATCTTGTCGAGAAGCTAACAGTTATTTTTAGGAACTGTCTACCCACACTATGGCCAGCGTATACGGTAACGCTGCCTTTGTATGTTTCGTTATTCTCCATTGGCCAAACTCTGAAAGACTTACGTGGCTTTCAGGCAGCTGAAATCGTCACCGTCGACTGAATTGCATATTGTTTATTAGAGTTAGTAAATATATGTAGCCGTTTAGTTAAACTTTTATACTCTAGATTTGAATCAAGTTGAGCGCAGTCCTATTCCTCCTCGCACAACAATGACAGTTTGTCGCCCGATTTGAGATAGACGAGAGGCGTTGTAAACATGTACTCTGGGTAACCCTGGATTCCAGTAATGGCGTGGTAAATTGACTGTCAGAAATGGTGGCACTGACCATGTGACGTGGCGGTCATGAATGCGGCCGTATTCGCGTCCGTCTGCCCTACCACCATGCAACGAATACAAGAAGTTTATGTTTGAATTGGATTCAGTATGCGTAGCTCCAATATTCCGCTCTATTCACAGATGAATCTTCTTCAACAGGCTCTTATTCTTGGAATTCTAGCTGCCTTTATTGTGTATTGGGTGAACGGCCAACGTCAACGGCTGCAGCACCTTCCTCCAGGTCCAAAGAAACTTCCGCTCATCGGAAACCTTCTTTCGATGCCCAACAGATTCGAGTGGAAGACGTTTGCGAAGTGGGGCCAAGAATACAGTTGCGTTTTTTATTTACTGCACAATATTCGTCTCATGCTCTTCGCAGATTCCGATATCATTCATGTCAATGCTTTAGGGACATCTATCGTCATTTTGAACTCCTACAATGTCGCTACTGACCTCCTCGATAAAAGGTCTGGCACCTATTCTAGCAGGTAACTTTGAGCACCTTTCGTTAGGGACGACGTCGCAGAATATTGATTTATTTCCAAAGGCCGCACTTTACCATGCTGCACGAGTTGCAAGTGATTTCTATTATACTTTGAAAACAGGACTCATGCTACAGTAGATCAGGCTGGGGATTTCTTTTCAGTATGCTCCCGTACGGCGATGTTTGGCGGGAAAGTCGTCGGATGTTTACGAAACACTTCAATTCCTCCCGTCATATCAGTATTGACGAAAAGCGTAACGTCATGTATGTCAGACGTCTTCTCGGTCAGCTCTTGCAGCGTCCGAATGATTTTTTACAGCACACCCGCACGTTCGCCCAATTTACTATTTCCTAGAAGGTCGTACTCACTATTTGCTGCACTATTTAGACTCGTTGGCTCCACAACACTGTCAATGACCTACAGCATCGATGTCCGACCATACAACGATCCTCTTATTGAAATAGCTGAACACGCAGTTGAGGCCGGTGCCGAACTCTTGATTGCCGGTGCTTTCCTTGTCGACATTATTCCTGTCCTAAAATACGTTCCTGACTGGTTCCCTGGCGCCAAGTTCCAGAGAAAGGCTGCCACTATGCGAACACATGCGGCAAAAATTCGGGACGCTACTTTTGAAGCGACCAAGAAATTGATGGTATTCGCCCAATTGCTCGCCGTCTGAGTTTTTTTTTTTGACGGATCCTGTTTAGGCTAGTGGCGATTACGATCCCTCCTTTGTTACAGAAGTACTGATTCAAATTGAACACTCCGAGCATCCGGACAGGGATCTCGATATCTTGAAAGATGTCGCCGCTCAGGCGTACATGGGTTAGTCTGATGAATCATGGTTTCTTTCGGCTAACGAATCTTTTTTTTAGCGGGCGCAGATACAACTGCTTCGGCCCTTGGGACCTTCTTCTTAGCCATGGTCTGTTATCCAGAGGTACAGAAGAAGGCTCAGGACGAACTCGATGCAGTCCTGAATGGAAGGCTTCCTGACGAGAGCGACATTAAGTCGCTCCCATATCTCTCAGCACTGGTCAAGGAAGTTTATCGGTAGAGTTACATTTCGAACTTAGATTGCTAAATCTAATTTGAAAAAATTCTATGCTTTCTTCCAGTTGGCAGCCTGTTACGCCACTTGGTGGGCATCTTATTTTCCTTGTTAACAAGTAACAAATTAATTCTTTCATCCCCTCAAGGAGTTCCACATCAAACGACAAGCGACGATCTTTACAACGGCTATCATATTCCAGCAAACTCTGTTGTAATCGCCAACCAGTGGTAGGTTTTTTGTGTCGTAAAGCTGATATTCCCAGCTTCTTAACCTCCGTTATACAGGGCGATGTCAAACGACGAACGAGACTACCCATCTCCTCGGGAATTCAGGCCAGAACGCTTCTTAAAAAATGGAAAGTTAGACCATTCAGTCAGGGATCCGATGGACATCGCATTTGGTTTTGGTAGGAGGTGAGTCTACTGAGCTCCTTGTTCGTGCCTTCCCATGTCTAACAGCATGGTAGAGTTTGCGCAGGCAAACACCTAGCCCACGCAACTATCACGCTTGCTGCTGCATCAGTCCTCTCGACATTTAATTTACTTAAAATAAAGGGTGAGAACAATCTCGAAATTGAGCCAAAGAAGGAATACAAACCTTCCGGGATATGGTAAGTTTTTTCGTTCAAAGTTGCCCACGCATGACTTGCCTTACACCATTTGTAGTCAGCCCCTCGGCTTTCCTTGCATTATTAAACCTAGGTCTAGTTACACCGCGGAACTGATTCGTTCGTCTTGTGGTTTGGATTTAGTCCAATAAAGCGGGAATTTTTTTATGACGACCTTTGAGTCGAATCATTTCTTCTAATCTAAACGCCAAATGGCGCCGTTTGGCAAATGATGGGAAGGAAAGCACTAAGCCTTAAGGACGTTCTCTTGTTCTACTCTTTCGTCGACTTTGGTTCTGGTAAATATTTAATTCCATTCCCTCCCTCGCTACATCGAAGGATCTGTGGAAGAGAGACATATGTTTTTGGCGGGGCCTTGATATTGAGGTCCGTCGTGGGAAATTTCTTCTCTAATGAGATATTACCTCAGATGTTGCCTGAATCAATTTTCCAAATGCGCGTCGGCCAAGTCTTCACTTCTTCAATGCTACATACGCAGGCGCGATCTTCTCCATCCTGTGTCGTACCCTCGGCGGTAGCGCCGCGGTACTAGAATTGACACGGGTTGAATAGACCCTGGCTGCTCGTAGACCCCAGGTTGGAATTCGTATGGCTGACACCGATACCGGATAGGAAGATAGCATGATCTGAGAGATCGGCGAGTAAGGGGGGGTGGATGAGTAGATCGGGCTAGGTACGTATATCCGCCTGAAAACTTTTCTCTTCTGGATGCGCCCATCTACTAACTTTTCCAGTTATAAATATTTCCTGTAGACGGTTCCAGTGCCGACTTGAAAACTTCATCACGTCGACAGACCATGTTGTCCGTACACCTCAATTTACCCTCAGGCAAAATTCAGATTGGACGTTGAACGTTAACGTTAGCTTTGCCTAGTGAGGTACGTGTTCCGATATGAGAATAGGATGAGATTTTCGAATGTGCCGCTTCCAAACAAGCCGGAGAGCAAAGCTACATGTATGCGCCTCCGTCCCAACTCGTGCCGGATGGACGAGTTTGATCGAACCCTCTCCGCTTGGTTTGCTACCGCAGAACGACGATATGAACGTTCTTTCTAGCCAGCCACTTTCCTGCAAGTTCATCGTGGCCATTTGGACCTTGGAGTTGTGATAGCCGGTTCACGCTGCTTGTAACCAGTGGCCTAAACCAAGGGGTCCCCAGCGGAGAAATCCGAGACTCCAACTACCTCAAGATCCCGTACAAGATCCCATCAATTCACACGGCTTTTGTGTGCCATCACACTGGGCGCAAAAGTCAATTTTCCGAAGTCAAAAAGGTATTTCTCAACCTATAAAAAATAATGAATGTTTGAACTTCATAAAAGTATTACCGTATGGAGTACTGAAAAGATATATGGAGTACCGACGGTACTCCATAAGGTAATAGTTTTTTCAGTTTCAAACAGTCATTAGTATAGTTCACGGTAGCGTTTTTCGTTCGTTTTTACTCTGTTTTTCATTTCGTTTTTCAAAAAAAAATATGATGAGAAACAACCTCGAAAACGAGCCGAAAAATAAAAATTTCTGAAAAACAACCTCGCACCTTGTTTTTCATGAATTTTCCATTTTTGATACTGTTTCTCGTCTCGTTTTTCCGTCCTTCATTTCGAACTCCGATTTCATAATAAACAGCACGCATCTCTTGGTACCTCATCCATCTTCCTTTCCCCCCACCATCTTGCCCCGTTCCCTCCCGTTCCCTCCCGTTCCATACACCTTTCCAACACTTTCCGCATCCTTCCACATTGATACTGAACGCACCTTGCCCCCACTGTGGATTGAGTGACCCATAACCCTCGAGAACGCGCAGGCTGACCCGAGAAACCACAGTTTACCCAACCTGCCACGGTGACCAGGTGACAGCGAGGCGAGAGACAAAAAGGACGAGCAGGTGCGAGGCTAACTGTTCCATACCGCGCCATCTAATCCTCACTCTCCAGCTTGTGCGCAGGATACGTCGACTTCCATGACCCGCGCGACATTACTTCATACGACCACTGGACGGAACGACAGCAGCATGCCTTCATGCCTATCGTTCAGCTGTTGGACGACCACCAACTACGTATGACTCAGAGGTGGTTCCGCTGTGGCCTTGCCTGGAATGTAGTCACTGTCCCATCCCCCACTGCCATCTTGTATAAAGGTAGTAACACTGCAGGGACTGGTATTCATTGGATTCCTAGCTAGACTTCACGTAGTAGATTGTGCTCTACATAGTGTAGGAAGTAAATAAAATGGCTTTCTCTTGCGATTTCAGTCAACACCCTGTTCAGCGCTGCCAGAAACTGGTGTACTTAGAAGCTATAACATGAAGTTAATTGCCTTGGGAGCCGAAGTGCTTATTTAGATGGGTCTTCGGCGGAGTTTCAGAGCTGGCACGAAGCCGCACCCAAGCCGGGCCACTGCTACCCTCCATTTTTCAGCGTTTTTGGTCTGTTTTTGCAAATTTCTGGGAGGGGTGGTTCATAGTAACGTTTTTCGGCTGTTTTTCGCTCATTTTTCATTTCATTTTTCGTTCGTTTTTACCGCCAAGATGCAACAGTTGGCAGTAAAAATGGACAAAAAACGAAATGAAAAACAAGCCAAAAACGGCCGAAAAACGCTACCGTGAGCTACCCTATTATTTTAAAATGGTTGAGAATCACTTTTTTCGAGTGCGAGAAACAGCTTTTGCGCCCAGTGTCAATCCAAGTTTCGTCAATGCACCGATAACCTTGTCCACCATCTGCATTGGCTGCTCTCGCTGCAAGCTCCAGTAATTATAGAATTGTTTCTTTTAAATAAGCAAAAGTAGAATAATATGGCTCTATCGTATCAGGATAGACTCCTGTAATTTCGTCTAAAATAGGTCAGAAAACACCTTCCTTTCCCGAACTCGGACTGCACAAGTTTCCGAACAGGCCTCTCAATTCGACTCATGTAAAACTTGGGTTTTTTTATTCTGGAATATACGTACGTTGTGTCCAGCAGAGCTAGTATAATACGTAGCATGCTTAATTGGGCGAGAATACCCTCGAAATCAATCGTGTTTGTCTCACCGAGTGAAGTTTTTGAACAGAAACTGTGCTCTAGTCGGTAGACTTGCTTTTCGGAAGAAAAATAGGCAGAGATAGGTAGAGATTAAACGTAGAGTCGTCGGTGAGGTTTACTTGATAATCGCAGAGGAGGATTGATGGCGTGATGATGTCCCCATAAGTCGTGTGAAGTGATGGGATCTGGTACGGGATCTTGAGGTAGTTGAAGTTTCGGATTTCTCCGCTGGGGACCCCTTGGCCTAAACGGTGGCTTCTGTTGGCTTGAACCGGGATCGACACTCAAGACTACAGAGTTGATGGAGGAAGGCGACGCAGACGCCTTTCCTCCGTCACCACCAGTCCAGGGCGGTGCCTGGGTTCGGATTCCACTACCACTCTCCTTGCTATCGTCGACTTAGGTGCCCGAGTGTCAGTGAAACTATACCTGTGTCCCTTGCCCATGCCACTGTTCGGGACTTGTGCTTCAAAAGATAGAACTTGCCAAGAAAATGGTTCGTCGTCACGTATCTTCGTCACTCGTCAGACGTTCATTCATTTTTGTATTGCCGGTAGTTCTCGACTAGTTCTCGGAAGTTGGTCAATCCTAATACCAACGTCTTGCGAGCGGGAAGTACGGTCGGCAGCCAGCAGGAGCACTCTCATTGAGCGTCGCCGATTCTGTCACACTAGCGCGACCTCTTTCATGCCCTCCACCTTCCTTTCGTGCACTTAATGGCTCGAATGCCATTCATTAGAGATGGTCCACATGCAACAGGCTATGTTACAGCCTCTACAGAACCCAAACGGCGGTCAAGAGGACGACACGACCCCTCACAGTCTCTGAGAATACATGCCAGAGATTTTGATGTCGCTGGCGGGCATCATCTCCGATGTAGGCAACGTGAGGAGGGTCAGGGAGAGTCTGGGCGTTATCAGTCGTTGGCAATATTTGTAGCAGTCCCTCGATGACCGGTATATGCCAACCTCCTGATCAAGAGCGAAGCCCGACAACACCATTTATCCACCTGTTTCATGCGGATAAGCCGGGGCGTATCAACGACATTCCTGAGCAGTCTTACTCGGGCAATTCACTCATCAATCCCTACCAGTGATTCAGCGATTGTGGTAAGTCTGGGTTCACGATTCGGACATGTTTTACTTTTTTTCCCGCCATACTTTTTGAATATCTATCCTCCTCAGTCTTCCTCATTGTTCGCAATCCTATATCTTAACCATCACCTTCCATCGTCACTGTGCTAACTCTATCTCTCCGAATTAGGACCCCAGTCGAAATCCACACTCAGACACAAGTGGACGATAGCACAGTAGCACCGGCTGGTTCGTATTCCCGCTGATACTCCCAACCTCCTCGGGCGTACAATGCACCTTAGCAATTCTTTTTTTCTCGCTTTTGTCTCGATTTTTTGTAATTGGTTTGAAATTCAATCCTGACGCGGAAGGGCATATTTTGGCACCCGAGTCCGTCTGAGAATACAAATTTGTGTATCGACCTTACGACATCCGTCAAGGTAACCTTCGGATTATTTCGGGAAGTCGTTACTATTTGAACTGGGAAAATGCAGTCTCGATCATTTCAGCATGCCTCTTTGAACGAGGTGTGACTGAACAATCGAAAGGCATTGGGCGACTATGCAATAAGAGATAAGATTAAAGTCAAGGTCAATGGAACAGTGAGTACTCACACAGCGAGCCCTTCATCGAGGAGGTCATTCGGATCAGGTAACACCTTATTTCCTTGAGTGTCTAACACCGGATTGATGTTTAAGGCAAAGACAATGCTGGCTGCATTTAATTTGAGGGCGTTGCTAAAGAGATTTTGTTTGTTAACGGCAAAACTGAAAACACCTAGGTTCAAAAACATACTTTGCGACGGTGTAGCCAATACAAGACCTAATGAATATCCCAAAAAATATCACTTAGATGTGAAAAGCGGAAGGAGAGAAACAACCAACCGACGACCAAGACCATAAGTGAGATGACCGTGGTCTTTCGTATCGGCGAAAGAAATGGGAGTAACACCGTCTGCGTCGAGATACCGCTCAGGTCTGAACTCATCGGGGTTTGAATAGACATTTTCGTCGTGATGAATAGCCCTGTATCTGTGTGAGCAACGAAAGAGGTCACCAGTAGTCAATCCACGCACCAAACGTTGGGAAACACCAACGTTCCAGCTGTACGGATCCAGTAAGTGGGGGAAATAATTGCATATCTGAAGTATTACTTACATGGAATGAAATGCCCATCATAAACATCGTCCTGAATCAGACGGTGGGGCACAGCTATTTATATTGGAAAGCAATCAGCACTTCATCCTGTGAGTGAGGAATGGAACGACTCGCCGAGAGGGCCCATGGGGCGCCATCTTAAAGTTTCCTTGATGACAGCGGAGAGATACGGAAGATTTTTTACCTCGTTGAATGTCGGGAATCGGTCGCCGTCAGTAGCGGCTTCGACCTCGGCCCTCAGCTTCTCTTGAACGCGAGGATAAAGGACCATGGCGAGCATGAAGAAGCTCAGTGTGGCACCAATCTAAAGCAAGTAATCGAAAGTGAGTTCGTCAATCGCTTGTATTCGGAATACGGGTTGTCTCTTACCGCTTCTGCTCCAGCACCACTGGAAGGAAGCATGATATCGTCAGCTTTAATTTAGAGTGAATTAGAAAAGAAAATACTCACAACATCATACCCGCCAGCCACGCCCTTTCGACTTGATTCAAGTCATAGTCTTTCGAGGGATCTAGAAGTCTCGCCATAAAACATTCCGAACGCGAACCATCATCTAAACCGGCCTTCACGTCTTTTGCTAAGCCTAGGAACATGTCGGTATCCTTCTTGTACCAGGCGTAGCCTTCTCTTTTCCACCTGGCTAGTCTCGACGGGATGTACATCATCCACGGGAAAATGTCCACGAAGTAGTTACCTGGGGTCGAAAGAGAGATTAGCTGGTGAAATACAGACTAAAAACTCAGCACAGCGAACCTGGCAGAGCGGCTTTGAGCATGCGATCAACGTAGTGTTCAACTTTGGCGACGAGAGGGTCGTTCGTTTGAATAGGCGGGTACGAGTAGACGGCACTAAGAACGGTGGCGGCGGCAGTCCTGGACGATTGGCCAGGGAAATTCAACGGCGTTTCAAGGCGATGGATAAATATAGGTCTCACCGTCTGAGTTGGGGATCGATTTGGCCTTTTTCGTGGAGTAAGCCGTGAAGAAGGTGAATAGTTTCCTTCTCCTGCAACGGCGTATAGTTTTCGGCGGTTTTGAGGGATAGGCCATCATGGGCAGCTCGTCGCATCCTTTTCCACCTATCGCCGTAACGCGCGAACGCAAGGTTCATGCCACCAGTAAGGATTTCTGTCGCCATAATAAACCTCTGAAGGAAAGTATGAGCTAGAAAACTTGAAAAACAATGTTTGTTATACCGGTCTATCTGAGTAGATCGCGGAACGGCGTTCCTGATAAGCAGAAAGTGTAAGCGAAAGTTGAATTGGAAGATCCAGCCAGACTTACCAAGAGGTCCGCGGCAGCTTTGGCTGTCCCTATCACTATGACCGGTTGTCCTGCAAAATTGAGGCTATATACAGGTCCTGAATACAATTTCAATACTCAGAAGTTGGAAATACAGAGGCCACTCGCCATATTTCCTATGCCATTCTAAGTTCAGATCAGCTTCGAGTATCAATCATAGAGTATGATGTCCATACCGGTGTACTGTATCCACTGATTTTTCCCTAACTGATGCGCATTTCCAATGAACGGTAGACCTTTAGGACCAGGAAATAAAGGAGGAGATTGTTTTCGGAAGATCATGCGGTAGACCAGCCAGGTAAGCAGAAAGCCAACGCCGAGGAAAGCATATCGAATGTAACCATCATCAGTGAGTACGGTCATAGTGGGGTAGATATCCCTAAAGTTCGGAGTGCGTCTACTTGTAGCATAAGAAGAACGGACGTGCGGTACGTGGCTGCATTGTGCGGAGGGTTTTGCGGTGATGGGATTGGTCAAAGATTTGTAATTGGGATTATGGAATCCTTGATGACCTTGCTGACGGCTGTGTATCAAAAGCTTCCAAAAAAAATTCTGTTACCTGGATGACAAGCAGATCTCGTGCATTACGACTACTGTTATACTCAGTCATTCTTGGACTCTATTACCCCTGCGCAGCAGTAAAAGGGATGTCAAGCTTCACCTGAATTCAACTTCAACTCATCGGTTAAACGAAATCTTAATTTTAACGAGCGAATCAGAAATATTCTTCGATTCTGAGGTTTGTTCAGTTCCTCTTCGCACCAATAATAATTTATCTTCCATTAAGGACGGACATTCGAACCCTTATGGGAGTCTTCTTTTCTTCCTTCTATGCCAAGTCTGCTTACTGAGGTCGATTTTTTATCCGCAGGCGACGACTTGACGGCTTTGATGATGGCAGGGCGGCCTTAGGGATAGACTCTTCGAAGTGGGTCTAGATGTCGGATGGACGGCCAGTACCGCTTACTGTAACATAGGGGTGACCGGTACACGAGAGGGTCGAGCAAGTGGCGGTTGAGTCATCGAGGTGCGCTGAAGGGACGAGGCTTCACTGCTTCCTCTTGGTCAGTGCATCCATCCAATCTCAACTTCAGACTTTGGAATCAATTTTAGCAGCGTTTCACACATCTATACGCGTTACTCCACCCCCTCCACGTCGACGTTGTTCTTACTGTCCAGAATCGACTTTCTAAATGAACTTTTCGCTACCACGTCTGGTCTCTAACCACCGCAACGAGGTTTAGATCATGATCTCTCCACCGCATCGGTAAGGCACCGACACAATCAATCGCGTTTTTCTTTCGCTCCTAGCTCGATCTAGATCTTCTTGGCTTGTGCGTATTTCTTATTCCTTGATCATCAGGGACCAATCTACGAAAATTTAGGATGAGGGGATGATTGACTACCGTGAAGCAATGATCTATGGCGGTCTTCCCCGGGAAATATTATCCGCGACAATTCTTTTTCAAATTTGTAGTGTGCGCACTTCCTCTAGGGCGCCGCAGATATTTAGATAGGCTTTTCAAACAATATAAAAGAGTTCTTATGGTATCGTCAGACTCTCTTTGGTACTTCCGAAACCTTTTAGGGTGTCCGAAAACTCTTTTTGGTCGTTTGCGAAAACTCTTTGAGTGTGCCGCGAACACTTTCTGCCTGTCCGAAAACACTCTTTTGTCGTCTCTGAAAACCTTTAGCATGTCCGCAACCTTTTTTTGACATTCCGAACACTTATTTGCACCTTTTTTTGTTATTAAAAACACACACTTCATGTCCGAAGACATATTTTGAGATATCAATCTCCTCGAAAACACATTTCTGCTCGGCTGCCGAGTTCAAGCCCGACGGTCGGCAGGCAATCGGAGTTTAATTATGTAATGAAGATATCAAGCAGCGACCGAAGCGCGCTAAGTCGACGACGCACTGCGCAGCTTTGTAATTGTTAGGAATATAATCCGGCGCTTAGTAGATAGTTCGAGAATACGTTAATTAGTAATCACATTAGTAATATTAGATATTGTAGATACATCGAGAACATCGTAGATACGTAGTTTACTAGTATATAAAGGCTCTGTAGGAGCTGCTAATAATTAATATATTACACCTACACGAATAATCTCAATAGTAATATTGTCATGGAAAGCATGTCTGCAGCATTCTGACAGGCTCCCTGTTGGCATTTAACCGGCAGTAATGTACTTTCATTTTGCGCAGATCCATGATACGTATTGCGACTCTCTGCGCGCTCGCACGTCGGTTTTTACCGACTTCACGCGTTAGGCGCGCGTCCATCGTCTCGCGCGTTTCGGGCCAACTTCAGCGCATTGTGTACTATCAGAGGCCTTATCGTGAGCTTATTGTTATACTCATTATTCCACGCTCGGTTTCCCCCCTCCCCATTTTTCTGGCTTGCTCTCTTGTGTAGTTTGAAATCTTTATTTGATTTTTATACTCTACTTCATCCTCCTCCCCCTTTTCCATTTGGCTACTTCAAATTCTGGTGTATTTACGCCATAAATCCCTTCTTGTACTGTATTTAATACTCAGTCAATCGCACTCCCAATGTTACCCTCCAAATCTCGTTTGATCACCTCTCAATTTCGCTCTCAGTTTCCCTCGTCGTTCGCAACGTTACGACGCAGGTATATCATTGTACTGAGTGGTTTTGAAGGGTGTTCAAGGGTTCAAGGGGTCCAACAGTAATACTGACGGGACACGAGAGTCATGCGATGAAAACGAGGAAGAGAACGAAGCCATAAGCGCCATGATCCACTGTATCAGAACAAATGCAGTACGCGCGCCTAACGTGAGAAGTCGGTAAAATCCGGGATTTGAGCGCGCTAAGTGTCTCTCTAGCTCCCAGCCCATATCTCTTCAATCTATTGATGTAGAAAATAAATCGCGTTGAGATTTTGAGGGTGAATGTCGAAGCGGTGCTCTGCACAATCAAACTCGGATTTTACCGACTGCGCTAGGCGCACGTCTCGCGCGTCTCACGCGTCGCACATTTGCAAAGCAAATCGCGTACTATTGGAGGCCACTCAGAAAGCGACCTTACTAAGTAAATCCAGTGATCATATTCGCAGTTTTCCCCCTCAAACCTCGTCCTATTAGTGCTTCATTTGGTCCCAGGTTGCCTTCGTCACGTTCGCATTTTCGTCTTTTCACTTCGTTTGTAGCCGCCTTCGTCGTCTGCGAGTTTGCTTTCATCCTTGCTCTTGTCCCTCGACCCTTGTATCCTGCTCAATTCATTCTTGGTCCCTATGAACCCGATTTGTGCCTCGGAACCACACGTTAGGCTCGCGTTTATAATGTGTGCTTGCGCACGGCATTAAATAAACATTGTAGACATATCAGCAGTGTAACTGACAAGATATCTGAGTGTATTCAACTGTGGGAAGAGGTGAACAATGGATGAACAATGCGGCGTGGCGGATGGGAGAATGTACAGATCGGTTGTCGGCTTAGCTGAGTCTATTTCGAAAGGCATCTGATAGTAGGCTATACGCTGCAGCCAACCCGAATTGTACGAAACGAAGGACGCGCGCCTAACGCGTGAAGTCGGTAAAATCCGAGAGTCGCAACCCGTCCCAGGGGTCTGCTCAAATTGAGACCATTGAATGGCGACTAGGAGTGATTATTATTTTTCAATAGACTATTGGAGCCTGTTAGATAGCTACATCCAACTGTGCTGGACGGTGGTCTGCAGCCATTTAAGCTGCGCAGTGCGTCGTCGACTTAGCGCGCTTCGGTCGCTGCTTGATATCTTCATTACATAATTAAACTCCGATTGCCTGCCGACCGTCGGGCTTGAACTCGGCAGCCGAGCAGAAATGTGTTTTCGAGGAGATTGATATCTCAAAATATGTCTTCGGACATGAAGTGTGTGTTTTTAATAACAAAAAAAGGTGCAAATAAGTGTTCGGAATGTCAAAAAAAGGTTGCGGACATGCTAAAGGTTTTCAGAGACGACAAAAGAGTGTTTTCGGACAGGCAGAAAGTGTTCGCGGCACACTCAAAGAGTTTTCGCAAACGACCAAAAAGAGTTTTCGGACACCCTAAAAGGTTTCGGAAGTACCAAAGAGAGTCTGACGATACCATAAGAACTCTTTTATATTGTTTGAAAAGCCTATCTAAATATCTGCGGCGCCCTAGAGGAAGTGCGCACACTACAAATTTGAAAAAGAATTGTTGCGGATAATATTTCCCGGGGAAGACCGCCATAATGATCATCTTCGAGCATTCTCCGAACCTTTCTAGGTCGGGAACTCTTACTTGACTTGCACCTAAAGCGTCTCGATTTGGGGTCGTTTGAGCGATTCAAACCACTTACACGCGAAAGGCACGACCCATCAAAGAGAAGACTTTCGATTTGGTGCAGCTGAATGACGAACTCGTATAGACCTCTATGTCGATTCTACACGTCCCCGTTTCTGGAAACTAAGTTACTTATTTTGCTCTCTCCCACTTTGTATGATCCTCGCCAACCAATAATTGTACGGACGACCTGTCAAGAAAATTCGCTTCATCTGCGACAGCGTTCTACATGAATGTCAGATATGGACCATTCGATCTCGATTGGTAAGATAAACCTTCAGATATTCTTCGTCGCCGAAGAGTGCCAACAGGTCCTCAAGCTTGTCTACCCAAAATTCCGCTGCACCGTCGAACTCGGCGATAGGCAGTCCGGCACTAGCCATCGTTTTTGACTGAGGTTCAAGTACATGGAACTTATTTGTCGTTAGGAAAACATAAAAATCTTCGGACGTCAAGGCGTAAAAATACGGCTTACCTGATTGTAACGAACAATGTTCGTCTTAACGGCTTTCAACGAGGTGAAGATCTCCCCGTGCTTCTTACTCCTAAAGAGAAGGTCTAATGAGCTGTAAATTTGCAGGTGAAATTCGGGCTTACCAATGTTCGCTGAATTGTTCATGCGTTAAGTCTGGTCGACGTTTTATGAGGCAAGTAACGCGGATAGTCATCTCAGTCTTATAACTGATAGGTACTCGGATGTCTAGCTCGTTGAACATGTGGGCAGCAAGATATATACCAGCTCATTTCTGCGGCCGCATGCACTGTGACGGTATGAATTTCCACCTTCTGTTGGTAAAATGCTTAATTCTCTCCACATGATCTAGCAATTCACCATGAAAAATCATGGGACCTGTCGGACCTGTTGTCCGTGTCCTGCTTCTGCCTATCCCCGTGTCTCCCCATCAATGACTATTTACGACGAGCGTAAAAAAATTGGATTGACCCAAATTCACACCCTGGTCAATTATGTAAATCTATTTTAGGGCAAAAGAGACAGGTCCGAACAGTTCGCCATTCGGGAGCGGCCGCATAGCGAGACCGCGAGTGCTTCCGCAACAGCGGTTTACTACCCCAACCCCTGCCTTCGTCCTACGTGAACGACGACATTATATCAGACGTTCAAGATATTGAAAGACAAGAAGCGTCACCATCAGGTCCCTAAATGTACCAATTAACCTCCGTCCTTCCTGGTGTCCGCTCACTCCTTTCCTTGTCTATCTATCAACTCCTACTGGTTTTGCTCGCTGTGTATCTCTGCACCAAGGTTTTGTTCTCGAAGAACACGAAGGGTTCACTGCCGCCCGGACCTCGTGGCCTGCCGTTTCTGGGAAACATTTTTCAAATTCCAAAGTTCCAATGGTTGAAGTACACCGAGTGGCAGCAGGAGTTTGGTGACACCCCTTCACTTCGTGCTAAGAGAGATTTCTGACTGATAAATTTCAGGACCAATCTTCTCACTGGATTTTGCGGGGAACCCCGTTATCGTTCTCAATACCCATGAAGTCGCCGCTGATTTACTAGGTCAGTGGCTTGATTACATCAAGACTGATCATCGTGTTAAATCATCCTTGCAGATCGGCGCTCCACTATCTATAGCTCTCGTCCACGGTTCGTCATGGCCGGTGAAATTCTGACAGGGGGCATATTCATCGCCTTCTCTGTTTACGGTGAACTGTACGTCGTAAAGCATTCTCCTAGGACGACGTAAACATGTTAGCTTCTAGGTGGAGGAAGCTTCGAAGAGCAGCACATGAAGGCTTAAATATCCGAGCTGCCGAAAAATACCAGCCTCTGCAAGAGGTCGAAGCCGCTGCGATGGTAGTGGACCTTATAAGGGACCCAGATCACTGGGATGACCACTTGAAGCGGTAAGGCTATTCCTTCCCTTCACTTCCCATGGATCTTGATTATCGATTTTACGCAAGTACTGCTGCATCAACCGTTCTCTCTGCAATTTACGGGTGCCCCCCAATTGAGTCGAAGGACGATCCTCTTGTGACACGGATCAACGACTTGATGCACCGTCTCATTCGCGCCGCTCTTCCTGGTGCCTATATGGTTGAAATATTCCCAGTGATGAAGCGTCTCCCAACCTGGATGGCACCTTGGAAGAAATGGGGATTAGAATGGTACAGAAAGGATAGCGAGATGTTTATAGGATTTTATGATAACGTTGCTCAAACCCTGGTGAGTTAAGGAATTGGAAGGTAAAGCACTTTAACGCTTACGCACTGTCAGCGCCGAGGGGATTTTAAACCTTCCTTCACGTCTTCGCTTATTGAACGTCGGGAGGAACATAGGTTAACGAATAAGGAGGCAGCTTGGCTTGCTGGAACTATGTTGTAAGATTATTTATTCCACATCCTCCGATTTTAAATGGCACTAATAGTTCTTAAGTGGAGCAGGAGCAGAGACGGTACGTGTAGTGGAATCCTCAAATTACTGGATTCCCATGCATTTCCAAACGTAGACGGCTGCCGCCCTCTCAGTTTTCATGCTGGCTATGGCTTTATACCCTGATGTGATGCGAAAGGCACAACGCGAAATCGATACCGTCGTAGGAAGTGCCCGACTTCCAACGTTTGCCGACGCTCCTGCTCTCCCATATCTGCGAGCTATGGTGAAGGAGGTCCTGAGATGGAGACCTGTTGGTCCGCTAGGTGAGAAGTTTAGTTGTTCAAGCGGGTCAAAAGGTCTTACATCTGAATTTTACAGGGCTTCCCAGATGCACCACAGAGGTACGGCTTCAATTTGTGTAGGTCTTCTGGTCATTTTCCGTTAACTCTACCTAGGACGATTGGTACAAAGGATATTTCATTCCTAAGGGGACTGTTGTTCTCGCTAATGTATGGTATGTCTATTAATTATTTCTCCATATTTCATTTATGTTCAATGGCTGGAATTTCAGGGCAATGAACAGGTAAGACGAGTAAAATAAATGCCATTCTCAAAGCTTATCCGTGATCCAGGGATCCTAATATTTATCCAGACTACGATGAATTCCGGCCAGAGCGATTTCTTGATCAAGAAGGAAATGATGCTATCCCTCAAAATACACATGGACAAGGACACGTAACTTATGGTAAGAGTGTGGCAGTTCTTTATTCAAAAACTAACGTTTCGCAAGGTTTCGGTCGCCGCATCTGCCTTGGAATGCATGTTGCGAACAACGCTCTGTTTATCGACATGGCATCTATGCTTTGGGCCTGTAACATTGAACTTGAGCGAGACGCTGATGGTAAACCAATCTTACCCTCTCGGACGGACTGTATAGACGAAGGTCTTGTTGTGTAAGTTCTTTCATCATCTCGGTGCGAACCGAATTAATAGACTTTATTACATTCTAGACGTCCAGTTTCTTTTAAGTGCCACATCCTACCTCGGTCTCCCGATGTAAGAGACGTCTTACAGATTGCGAAGGAGAAATTAGGGTAGTCTTGATCAACCAGCGGCGTCTAGACAAGACACGTTTTCATGACTTTGAATACCTATAGCTACTGGATACCTGCCTATCTAAAAATATACTTTGGCCGACGCACATGTTGAATCCCTCCAGTTTTCGAGGAGTTTCAAACTACTGAAGCGTTCAAGTGTTAACGATTAAGGAGTTTTCAAGTTGTGGCGGGATATATTGCCTACCACGAGGGTCTGCTACCCTTACTAACCAAAAACGAGTCATAACGCTCGTCGTACTGATATGATAGCGCGTGGTGGGTACAAGCTGAACCATGAAAAAAAAAGACGCAAATATGACCATACAGGGTACATTGTTATGTACATGTCGTGTTCTCCGTAGTTGTAATCGTCACCTGAGGCGTCTAACATAAGCGCTTAGAAAGTTTACATATCGAGCGTAAGCTTCGAACCACTTCAAAGGACGACATGCAACTCTTGAAAGCCTGGATGACTTTTTAGACAATTTTGCAAGGTCTTTGAATACATGAAATGCGGCGTCCAATTGCTTGATTCTAAAATTGTTAAACTGCCTAAAACAGAAACACGATGGAATAGAACTGATTTTACATGAAATCGCCGTCACGAGACGCATCAATGCTGTGAAGCGCGATCTCCTCCCTTTGTCCTGCCAGACTGCGCGCCTGCTCGACACGCTCCTGGACCGTGAGCGCGTGAGGTGCTTAGAGCCTGTTCAGTGTGGATCAGTTTCGGGTCCAGTTCGGATTTCAGGCAAATTTCAGGTCCAGTTCAGTTCTGAGTGACATTATGTAATCACGTTCCCACGCCTCTCTCTGCCAGTGACCGTTGTCGCTTTGCAGTGGCTGCGGCTGCATTTTTTCGTCAACGCAGTTGTTTGCGCAGCTCAAATATTAACAGCGTCCTTCTACAACAAGACTCCTTATCATACATCTGCCCTCAGTGGTCATGCTTGGGTACAGGAGCTCATCAGCAACTTCACAATTTACTTTTCCGCTTTTTACCCTTTTTGGACTTGTCGCAAGCCAAGAAAGCGAGAAAGCGGCAAAATTCACCAGAATTTTCTAGAAATTACGTACAAATCACTGATGGATTGTTAGTTTCCAGGGGCGCTCAGGATGAGGATATCACCGTCAGTCCAGTGGGCCTGAGACGACATAGAAGTGAATACACGTATATGAACTTGCTACTGTGCAGTGAAGAAGGCTGACGGACGCGACGCAACGCAAAATATACCTGGGATACGGCTGACCAACCAGTCACAGCGAACATCACACTGAACTTGACCTGAAATCCGAACTGGACCCGAAACTGATCCACACTGAACAGGCTCTTAGGTCCGATTGGCACAGGAGCAGCGATCACACTTTCAAAATATGAAGACTAAGAAGTATCCACGACTTTTTTCCAGCCAGGATTTTCTCGCATAGCGGAATCAGCTGTATTTTGACATATAAGAATTCAACTAGATACAACTAGACACATAATTCTACGGTTATATTCTCGGAACATATGACTACTCCCATCTAACTGAATCTACGATCAGAACCCAATTACAATAAAAATCGGAAGAAAATTCTAGTTTGAGTGCTTTTCCAAATGGTGTCTTTCAAGTTTACTTGATGATCCAAAAACGTGGTTGCACTTGGAACATAGAAAATTGGTACAAATTCCATGTTGCGAGAATTCATGCCTCATACGATCGTGACTTCTCGTGAATTGCTCCCCGCAGTCTGGCGCACTGCATTGGTATGTCCTTGAGGCTGAGCCATTATGACAACTTCCAAGGAGAGTATGACAGCGTTTAACATGGTTATTGCGACTATGTGCTCGTTTGAATGTCTTTGCACAATCAGGATCCGTGCAGTGGAAAAGTGTGCTTTGAGCTGGAAGGTGAGAATTAGGGATTGTCACGGGTAACCCTGGGGTATTCCAGCGCTACCCGTACCCTTACCCCCGAAAACCCGTACCCGCGCTCAAGGGTACGGGTTTTCGGCGGGTACGGGTACGGGTAGCGGCGGGTCGTGGCAGGTGCGTCGGTGGACTCAACGGGTCAGTGGTAAAACGTATACTTTAAGGATTAAATAAATTTTACTTCATTTTATGCACCTAAAACACTGTAGAGAAAGATAATAGTGCATGAAATATATTTTAATATGATGTTTAAACTATGTAAACTTTTTTTAAGCTATTGAAGGGATGTCCAGCATCACCAAACGAACACAATCTTACCAGGGGCATCATAAAAAATGACTCCAGTAACGAAATCTTCGCTTGGAACAGCCAGTAAGCGCCGAATTTGAGCTCAGCGCTTGACCCGCCAACCCGCGTCGGGGGTACGGGTTTGTCTGGGGTACAAAATCGCCTACCCGTACCCGTACCCCAGCAAAACCCGCACCCTTACCCGCACGGGTCGGCGTACCCGTGACAATCCCTAGTGAGAATCCTCGTCATCAGAGGTTAGCGACCCAGATGAATTGAGCGAAGGGGGACTGGATGTTAAAAGTTGAGAGTTCTCCCTGAACTCTCTGAGCTGCAGCAGCTCGGGCAAGGGGTGATTCGATGATTCAGAAAGACTCAAAAATTCAGAGTGAACGTTTGGCTGAGGTTGTATATCCATTGCTATTTGACGCCGTTAATAAGGAAGGGTCTGAATGGAATGAAAATAACATTACTAACGCGTACAATCAAGCGACCTGTTGGATTCTTGATCGTCTGTGAAACTGAAGGAGGGTTGCGTCATTTGCAATGCAGAGAGCATCTCTTGGATGGAATTCCACGATGAGTTGTCTGAGAAGCACACAATCGGTCATGAATTTAGTTATAGAAAATATTGTGTGTACCCATCACGACCTCTTGCGAGGAAATTGAGTGTGAATTGAAGACAGGAAGACAGTCCGGTGAGTCTGTTTGTCGTTGTGAGTATGACATTCTCGTGAAACGTTTCCCATGAGTCTATATTAAAATCACTAACCGGGAGGCGTCACATCTTGCGTCGACCCAGGCATAGCTACCTGCAGTCCCTTTGCGTCTGCTTCTATGAATTCTTGCGAAGGCAAAAAACGAATTCTCCAGATCTTATTTCCGTTCTTCTGAAACGAAGAAATGTGGACAGAACTTTCAACCGACCTCTCGTCTAATTAAAACCAGCACATCACAATTGGCTGTAATAGCGAGGTTTAGCATGAAACTTACCTACTGACTCCTCGTAGATGTTTGCCTCCGAGAGAGCTGCGCTAGAATTGCGTCTCGGGGAGAGCAATGCCTCTCCAGTAATAGAGCAGGGTAGGTGTATCTCGAAGCTTTCAAAAATGCACATAGGAAATGAAAACGAAGCCATGCTAAGATGCCTCACTGAACAAAAGATTGGAAGATAATCCAGCAGGAACTTTATAGCTTTAGAAGGAATCGAAAATCTTTGGAGGTGATGTAGGTGAGAGGTTCAGTGACTTTTATGAACAGCAGATCAGTATCCCCATGAAAACCACTTTCGGTGTTTCGGGACGACAATAAGTCCTGTTACGGCACGGGAGAAACGTTGAGGCCAAAATATCGAGGCGGAGTGAACTTTGAGTTTCAACATTCGAAGTTCCTTAATGTCGTCAACGCCTCCCGCGATAAACGGAGTGGGTAGCAAACAATTGACCGATGGTGTCTGATCTAATCAACGCACGAAAGAATCTGTTGTCCACTTTTTATCAGCACATCCTGACAACAATGCTTTTCTGTCTTCTGACGAGAGAGTTTGAAGTTTTTGTTTTTATAACTCAGGTATCATCAAATTTAATTAAAGGGAAGAGCTCTAAATGGAATGAAATTAACACAAAGCTGCTTCATTGCTCGTGTTTTGACTGAATACACCGAGCGCTCTAAGGGTCCAGATGTTCTCGGGAGGTTCGGAATATCTATGGTGTACTCAGGACTGTCGGATGGAGAAATTTGGGTCACAGCAAGTATGTGAATGATGTTCTATCAGATTATCAAATTCCCCGGAGCACCCTAAAAATATATGAGAAACCACGGTAATCTTTGACGTGTGACTTTCCGCCGGTTTTCACGGTTTTACGGATTTCCAGAGCTGTGACACCTTAAAAGGGAAAACCTACTAATTTTGGCATGGGTGTCTGGCATTAGCTTGGGACAAGGTTTTCGAAGTTCCAGGCTTACTTTGAAGGTTTTTGACTGCTTTCTGTTTGAGAAACCGTGGTGTTACATACTGATTCGAAAGCGAGGTAGTCGCGAGAATGTTAGATGAAGGGTTTTGACGACTTAATATGACTTGATATTGGCGTGAAAGATTGGAACTGATAACAAATATAGACTTAGACCCTCTAAATTTTGAAACACATTTGATTTAAACGCCTGAAGGTGCCCTCGTTCTGGTCAAGTAAGAATGGCTTTATCGATGGCCGTGGTAGTTGCAAAACCTTCGAAAACGCACATTTTCAACAACCACGAAAACACGTCAAGCCCGGCATGAACGAGAAGCCAAAACGGCTCCAGATGAATTACACGGCGCACTCGGGAGCCCTGTTAACCACTTATCGTATACGTTTTACAAAGCATAGTTGACCGAGACCGACACCGGTTTCGTTGACAGAACGGTCTTACTAGGCGAATAGCTCACAAGACTGTAGAGCGGGGGGAAGCAAATTCCGGGTGCAATGAGCTAAATACGGATGGTGGAAGGAAAATCCTCAAACCTTCTGCAAAAAATTCCCTCCCATGTTTAGACTGAGGTTACGGCGATCATGTAATGCTGCGTTGAGCCTCGGGAGAGCCGTGGATGCCCGTGCGATCCTTTTTTTATCTCCTGTACAAGATGAAAACCACCATATTTAGGACATAGTAAAGTTGGCTTGGACTGATGAAAGTTCTTTAGAGGAACAAAAAGTCCACACATGTCGGTGCGAGTATTTACAACTTCTACTATGACCATAAGGGCTTCGTTCGACGTGGGAAAGGTCATACGGTGATCCATGGGTTTTGAGTCCCTTCAAACTTCAACTTGTCATTGAAAGTTATGCCTTGATTGTCCAAGCCACTCATAATTTACCGTGGCGCCGTATACTCTGTCCTAGGTCGAGCTTATACTCACCTTCGTAACATAAACGGAGATCTAAACAGGTTCCGCCAATACAAACTTGGAAGCTCGTCACATGATATAGGCACCCGTGTTCAGGAACGGTTGAACCACGACTTTGACGACTTTGACGTCTCTGACTTTCTCCATCCCTCTGGACGTCCCTTGCTCTCACTGGACGATAGCTCAAGTATTCTCCAGCTGAACTCTTGGAACCGCTTTAAAAATGGCTCGATCAGCAGAACCGCGCGTTGGGATAGGCCAATCAGTCCTACCCTAGGAGTCGTCGGCTAGAGAGGCTCGGTAGTCGCGTCGAGCAGGCCGTTCGGCGTCGCGTCGAAGGCTAAAGCAAGGATGGATTCGTCTACTCAACAGCGAACACCTATGTATGGACAGCACAGCCACTGATGGGGATATCTACATCAGTAGTTTCACAATTTACTTTTTTCCGCTTGTGCAAGCGGAAAAAAGCGTAAAAAAGCGTGAAAGCGGCAAGTTCAAAAAGCCGCGTCCCATTTTTAAAAAGCGACTTTTCCACTTGGCATCAAGTCTACGTAATTCTAGAAATTTCTAACAGGGCGTTCCTGAATCTAGTCTAAATTTGTATCAAATTTGCAAATTTCACTTTTTTGACTTTTTTTGAACCGTAAAAAAGCCCAAAAAGCGTAAAAAGCGAACAAGTAAATTGTCAAGTTGCTGATGTACGATCAGGACAGGCCAGAGGCCACTACTACAGCGTTAGGCATTTGACATGAATCAAGCATCATTTACCGGTGAGTGAGCTCACCACCATGCCTGCCGTCTGAGAGTTCATCTTGTATTGCCAGTTCTGCGTCCCTTTGGAACGTTTGAAAATACCTTACTTGATTGACAACACGGGGGTCACATCAGCAACTTGACAATTTACTTGTTCGCTTTTTACGCTTTTTGGGCTTTTTTTACGGTTCAAAAAAAGTCAAAAAAGTGAAATTTGCAAATTTGATACAAATTTAGACTAGATTCAGGAACGCCCTGTTAGAAATTTCTAGAATTACGTAGACTTGATGCCAAGTGGAAAAGTCGCTTTTTAAAAATGGGACGCGGCTTTTTGAACTTGCCGCTTTCACGCTTTTTTACGCTTTTTTCCGCTTGCACAAGCGGAAAAAAGTAAATTGTGAAACTACTGATGCAACCTCGGGCAGTAGGACCTAGGTCTTGAACTCAAAACAGCGCTGGGACCGGTACTTCGCACGTTTCCGTCACCAACGCGTCCCTCGCGTCAACCTTACTGTAAGTAGAGGCCTTGTACACCCTTTCGTTACTTGTATGCACAGTTTTGGCCTCAAAGATAACGATATAGCGATGACCACGGCTTGAATCATTGCATGGCTGCTAAGGCGCCGAGGCATCGTTTGGTTCGCCACAATATGGATCTGTATGTTCAGTCCTGTCTGTTTCCCTCCTTTTTTTCAACGCCCACTGACAACATGTTACTATCACATTCTTCTCTTATTTAACTCCGCTTTCATGCGACGTCACTTTATTTAGCCACCATGCCATTTTCTCCCAACGCCAACGCCAACGCCAACTTGATGGTCATAGGTTGGGATTGGACAAAGACAAGGAGGCTTCAGCGCAGCTGCACGTACTACTGCCCATGTACGAAGACTATTTTCTCCGACTTCGCCATTTCGGCTTGCCTTCTCTCGATTCGCCGAGGGCGAAACTCGACTATAACAGTTAGCTTGCACTCTTTGTATTTCATCCTTCTTTACCCCTCTCCTTTCACGAAGCCACCAGCACGTTAAGTACTTCATTTCTGACCGTAAATACATCATTATTCTATGTTTTCTTCAAGCGATCACGTTCTTGAATCTAAATAATTAGCTACACTATGTTTAATTTTTGACAGATTGTCTGACAACGAATCTTGTGTTTGGTGACAGACTTATCTTGTCTCGAATATACTTCGTGTCCCCCTTGACACGTAAAGACAGTAGCGAGCTACCTTCTCCCAAGCCATAAGTAAATAAACCGATCCGCTTTTCGAACAGATCGTAGGAAGGAACGGCTTGGATTAAGAACGCCAACCTCATGAGAGGGCCTTGCTGCTTGTAGTGTGGAACCGGCTGAGCGGCGCCAACTCGACCACCCTGATTTTTTGATGCAAGCCAAATGTTATTTGGTTTGAGAGCCTGATAATACATTGCATACTTCGGATGTTAGCTTAAGATTCTGAGCGAAAAAATACTATTGAAATACATACCAGTTCAGCATGAGCTCCTTGCAACACATCTTCTTTAGCCCCATCGTAAATCATGTAATCGAAAGCGAAGAAGGTTGTCGCAGGATCGATTTCTGAAGTCAGAGGTAGCTCGCTTCTTGAGATCCAAGCCTCGCGCTTGCGTTGGTAAACTGAGAATCTTTTAGAGCACTGCTAACTTGTAAGGGAGAAACCGAGGCATTTGGGTCACTAGACTTGGGGCTGAATCCCCGGTACGCTTAAATTCGCATGAATATATGAGCACAGAATACACGAGTAAAGAACTCACGTTCGAGAACAATAGGTGCGTCAGCACCTATAAGAACAGTTAAATGTGTCTCTCCGGTTCCTACAATGACCATAGCATAGCGTCCATCCCATGAAGAGCTCTCCATCCAGTTAACTGCGTTAAGAAATGAGGTTACTGATGCATAGGAGGAATTCGTGGATGATATCCCTTCGACATCCTCATTTCCAGCAGCATGCAACATATTCACAATGCTGGAAATGATAGCCTTCGAATTCCCGAAAGATGTGGTCAGGGAAGCGTCCACACGACCAACTCTACTTGGTTCAATGGCATATTTCGAAAGGAAGGATGAGACAGCTATATACGAAGGCCTAAGTCAGAAACAGTAAGCATGAGTGTTTTATTCACTCGCCAAATGTAACTTCCGAAGTGCGATCGTCCCCACTCGTCCTATCGCTTACAGAAGCCGACTCAACCAGTTGTTGAGGATGGACTCCAATCGCGATAATCCCAATATTCTCTGGGCGAGGTTTTTGTGGTAGGTTGACCAGGTTTGAAATGATAAGACTGGATTTTGTAGCAGTTTTTTGGGAGCCCGATTCTATAGCGTCATTGTCGACTGTAAGTTCAGCTTCTGGTACGTGCTCTATATTGAAAATAACATCGCGTAGGCGGGATTCTTCGCCGTCATCCACAACATCAGCTATTGGAGTCGGCTCGACTTCAAATTTCAGCTTTGGGAAAGGGATACCGCCTGGTACATCCCCGATATTGTAGCGTCCACTCTAGATATTGTGAGATGCATTTAGGCGATAATAAGGAATCGTATAACTTACCTCTTGAGACCAAGCGTTATTACCGCCCATACAGTACGGAAGGCAAGCAATCCAACGCTGAACTTCTGGATCTTTCCCGAGGTCGGGATCATTGAGGACAGCCATACCAGCAGGAATAAAGTCTCGTTCCTTTTGCCGTATTTTTTCTTCGACAACCTTTGTAGCCTGCTCATAACAGAGGCCTTCATGGTCTTGGAGAATTCGTATGACATTAGTGTCGTCGGAATTTGTAAGCTTCTCTTTGGCGTAAGAAAAATAGTCGTTCACGAGGCCGACATGATCTAGAGGACCAAAGGTCAGTATCACGTCCGAACAGTATATAGCCAACCTGCCTGACACAATCCCCTCTGCCTCACGCATGAGAGGGTGATTTACCTGTTCATCCGTAAGATTGATGTCGAGGGTGTAGCGAAAGTAAGCTAAATGAATGTAAGCAAGCATATCTTGCAGAAAATTCGAGTCATTACCATTGGCGAAATACTATGGTGCACTTTAATGAGACATGATAGATGAATCAGTTAAGGACTTTGCTTGCCATTGCGATATTCACTCGACGCGTAGCCAAGTATTGGTCAAGGTCGCGGAAAGTTTCGTGAATATTGGAGTCCCACCATTCATGTGTGCAACGGGTGAGTTGATCGAACGTGCGGGGATGAGATGTGGCTTTGATAGCGCGAAAAACAATGTCGTGGCATAGTTCTGCCCTGTCCTCCGGGTGCAAAGCCTGTAGAGACTGGTTAATAACTATGAAAAATCAGAAGTAGAGGGTAACATACCCCAGTCCCCGTGGCAGCTTTCTTGAATCCAGGAATGCGGTCTAACATCCTCCCGCTGTCGATATAATCGTCGGCGAGGAAGAATATCCCAGCAATACGAGCGCCCCAAACCATGCGGTCGAAGTCCGCTGCTGGAGCACCTAAAGGAAGATTAGAGTTGTACTGGTGGTCAAGTCGAACAGTAAACATACACCAAGTACTGAATCCAGCAAGGTTCATGAAAGGCAAGCGCGCGTGCTTCTTCTCACTACTGAATGGCCAGTACTTCATCATCCACTCGTCATGCAAGCGATACAGTTCTGTACAGTAGTAGGACCATTAAATTGACGAATAGGTTTTAATTTGTTTCAAGGCTTACCCTTCCATCGTGGGTGGTTCCGAGCAGGCGGATATGGCTGCCCAGGAAGAGGGGGGAATGGGGCAATTTCTCCGATCTTGGTGGTTGACATTGGGAAAAACGAGGCTGATAGACTTTGACAGTGGGGAGACTGTGTATGGCGCCTGTGGTTATAAAGAAGCGAACATATGTTAGTCCAAATCAAAAGTTAAACTGAAACAAACCGCAGATGCGGAGAGGACTTGAAAAAGAGCCGCGAATTTGCGGTTCCGGAACGGCCTCCCTTCGAGTTAATGAAGACGCTTTTAGAGTACAATCATCAGGCGGACAAGCCGGTTACTCTGAGGTTCGGATGCTGGAGAAAAGATATAATACTTCATGCATACTACAGGTTGTAAAGTTAATGCGGGACTGTCGCTCCGATTTTCGTGGCTCCCTCCTGCAAAACGAACATTCACGATGTAAAAAAGTAGAACGAAGAAGGGGAATACCATGTATCGTGACGGGAGTCAATTCGAATTACTCATTGGAATTTTCAAGCGCTAGATATGATTACGAACGCGGGTTTTACTTTCCTCGCGAAGAATGATATGTTGAAAACCCAGGGTAATGTTTTCGACTGGGTTAACAATTCAACCGTGTGACAATTGCACGTGACTGGACTACTGTTTTGAAACCGCAAAAGTGGTCGCCACGAAGCAATTCTTGTCCGCAACTCGGGCGATT
Source organism: Galerina sulciceps (assembly GCA_023014345.1). Taxonomy (NCBI): domain Eukaryota; kingdom Fungi; phylum Basidiomycota; class Agaricomycetes; order Agaricales; family Galerinaceae; genus Galerina; species Galerina sulciceps. Next base: position 352,254 of record JAEDXJ010000044.1, read on the forward strand.
CAGAACGCGGAGGCCACCAGCGGACTACAATCGACGTTGTTTGACGTACTACGCTGTTTATAAGGTCTGCCTTCCTCATTTGCCAGAGGAGCTCGCCTTCAACTCTCAATGGTACAGCTATCGGGTAAAACCTTTGTCGTATCTGGCGGGTTAGTCCCAATATTGATTGAATATTGATTCCGTGCTAAAATAGGGCCTATCCCTCTGACTGAACCATAGGTCGAGCGGTCTCGGGCTTGGAGTAGTCAAGCGGTTTGTGGAGCATGGAGCTCAGGTTATTGTAAGCTGCTTTAATTTTGCATCCTTACCACGATTTACTAGTATTCAGGTCCTGGATTTATCCGAGCCTCCAAAGTACGATGCTCCAAAGAAAGCTTCCATATTGATCACTGACTTTCCCTAAGCATATCTGACAAAATCTTTTATCCGGGCCGAGTGGATGTAACACGGGAAGTGAGTAACTCACCGTGTTTCCTGGTTCGAAAAAAATGCATAGAACTTGGTTTCAGAACGAAGTATCTGTCGCCATACGACTGGGGATCGAAAAATTCGGCCAACTATCCGGTGCAGTGCTGTGCGCAGGCGTTCTAAAAACTGGTCTTGTATGGTCAAAGTTCTAGAAGGGCCAAGATTGGCCAGCTTAAAATAAGTTTACAGACCGCCGCTCTTCCAGAACATGCGGCACCGTATGGACTGCAGTCGTTTGAGGGATTCCGCAATCTGCTCGATATAAATGTCCTTGGATCGTTCAATGTCGCGCAGGCCGTTGCTCAGAGCATAATCGAGTCTGAGAAACCTATGGTACGAAACCCATCTCACAGTTCTATTTATACTAGATTTTATCGCCAATAGTTTGACACGGAACTTGATGGAGACGCTGGTTGTATTGTCTTGACCTCTTCCTATGTGTCTACGGATGGGCAGTCCGGTTCCGTGGGTTACGCAGCCTCCAAAGGTAGGTGACATTCTCCATCTCCGCATTCTCTTATCAGTAACTTATTTTGTATATTTTGCGGTCCAGGGGCCCTGTCAGCAATGGTGCTTCCTATGGCCCGTGATTTAGCAAGGTATAGAATTCGGGTCAATGCCGTCTCCCCAGGCGTTTTTCGTGAGTCACTGAGTCAGTCTGAGCTTTTGCTTTTATATTCTGATTAATATGTAGTGACACCCATGAGTTCTGCCTTCGTAACGGACAAAAGTCGCTGCGGAGAGTTCCCCCAGAGACCAGGCCGTCCAGAGGAGTTTGCTCATCTTGTTCAATCGTTGTTCGAAAACGAAATGGTGAATGGGGCCGTTATTCGTCAGGATGGTGCCTTGAGACAGGCAATTACCAGTAGCATTGAGTAACATTGGTGTCCTTCTGGTTTCTTTTTTTTAAAAATAAATACTTCGAAGTGATCAGTTCGTCAGTCTGCCACTTTAGGAGCAATAGATTGAAGGGAAGGAGGACCAAGCATTAGAGGTGATAGATAGAAGCTTGAGAAGAAGTGTGTGAAAGGCCGTGGTCCTCTCGTCCGGGATGGACGGGCGCCTACGTCAGCAGAACCCAGTCTATTTTCTTCAGACATTGGGTGGGTCTTGCCTTATTCTATAGATAAGCCTACGGATAGCACTTGCGGAATGCTTTTGCGGTCCTAATATAGTTCGGTGTGGGATGACCAATGCTGCCGATGAAATTAGTCATTCAAGCATCCGAAATGAGCCAAGCAGCGGAGCGTTTCAATATATAGTCGCTTCGTCACTGTCCCTGTCATCATCTCTTCCTCCAGTCTCAACCAGCACACCCCTCCCGCCATGCCTGAACGAGATGATATCCGCAGTGACGTTCGTTCTCTGCGCAGTGTTGAAATCATTGACAGTATAGCCTTCTGACAAGTTTCATAGACTTGGGACCTCAATTTAATCCCGAACCTCGAAGGAAAAGTCGCCCTTGTCACTGGTGCAAAGTATGACCCGTTACTCTTTCCATTCGCGCCCTAATTCAGAACGTACAGCGTTGCGACGGGTATCGGGTGGAACACGGCAAACCAGCTCGCTCTGAAAGGCGCAAAGGTGTATATTGGCGCACGCAGCGAGGCCAAGGCGCAAAGCGCTATCAATGCCATTCTTGAAGCATCGCCATCTGTTAAGAAGGAAAAGCTTGGTATTTTCGTGGCCGATTTCGGAGACTTGAAACAAGTCAAGGCGGCTGCGGAGAAATTCGTGGCTACCGAATCTCGTTTGGATATTCTCGTCAATAATGCTGGCTTGTAGGTCGACCCGGTTTCCTGGTATTGAATACCCACTTACCAAACCTCACAGGCTAGCACGTCCTCTGGACAAGGATGCAAATGGAATTTCTGTATCCATGGTCACAAAGTAAGTCAACTTCGACCACCGTCTATTTTTTGTGTCAATCATGAACTTCAGCCACTTCGCCGTGTTTGTTCTTACAACTACACTTCTCCCCCTCCTCAAGAAGACCGCAACCGTCTCTAATGATGTCCGCATCGTTACTGTATGTGCATTCATTTGGATGTCGAAGGGCTTGATTACCTGATCATGCCAAATGACAGCTTTCTTCCACGACGCACAAGCTCATTCCTGTGTCTGTGCGCTTTGAAAGCTTAGAATCATTCAACGCAGAGCTAGGCGGTACAGATGGCATGCCTGCTAACCTATTCCGTTACGGTGAGGAATTACTTTCCTTTGTTACATTCACTAGAAAGATCTAACGTGGACCATAACTCGCAGGGTTGTCCAAACTTGCCAACCTTCTTCTCGCGAAAGAGCTGCAAAGAAGGTTCGACGAGGAAGGAGTCAGTGCTATATCCATTGCTGTGCATCCAGGCGGCGTGAAAACTAGTAAAGACTTACAAGTCATTTGTTCTTGCGCTTATGCTGATTTGTTTCTTCTTCTTTCCCAATAGCTGGTGCAATTAACTTCGTCGGGGGCGCCGACTCACCGCTATTGGCAGGCGCTTTGACACCTTTACAAGGGTCAATCACATCCCTCTTTGCAGCCACCGCACCTGAGGTCAAGAAACACAAAAACAAATACGCTGGGGCATACCTCATGCCTTTCGGGGTTCCATCTCCCGAAGATGAGAGCGAGGATGCAAAGAATCCTGAGCTGGCAAAGGAAGCGTGGGTGACGACCGAGAAAATCGTGGTGGATATCCTTAACAAATGATCAACACTTCACATACATGAACGAGACGGTCGTTTTACATGACCTTGACGACTGACCAATGGTTTCAATACAGTTTTCGGCGATAAGATTGCTGTGTACCTCGTAAAGTACGCTTCTATACCTCACTATCAATAGTTTTCCAAAATTATATAGAGCGAACCTTGTCATTCCCCACCAACAGGACGAAGCTTTAAGGCATTTGAAAGGGTCATCAAACAGGACTCGGAGTGCACCTCGACATGTTTTGATGGTGGTCGAAAGAACGAACGAGTGGATAGATAGAGATCGGTATGTAAAGTTCTGAGGCTTTGAGCCATTGAACGACCTTTCGTGACGTATTGACTAAAGTGACCTGAAGGAAGTCAAGCCGACTATTGAGCTTCAAATGCGAAGATTGCTTGACGGAATTCCGATTGTGGCTTTATTTATAGGAGAAGTATGTGTGCAAAATACTATGACAGGGAGACTGCTGGTAAAAAGCTCGTGAAGACAAACCAACTTGGAGGACGCAAGGAGGTCGGGGAAAAGTCATAAAATTTGTTCTTGTTTGAGGTGAAAGGGCCTTGCCAAATTTGCCAGCATCGTGATTGGCCAATCAGATAATCGATGGCTTGATTCAACACCACCATCCGTTCTTCCAGTTTTTCAATCCTTCAACAAAATCTCGCCAACTTTAGCACCCGTGTTATCAAATCGTCGACATAGATGGCATTTCCACGGCGGGTCGCTCAAATATGATTCAGGCCCCTTGCGGTTCTTCGTTGAGGTGCAGTCCGACCGACTCCGACGACGATCTAGGAGAGAACTTTATCAGTCAAATTCTTCGGCTCTCGGATCTAAGCGCTACTGATTTTTTTAAACCCTGGAACTGTCTAAAACTTGCTGGTTGCTCGTCTCATCTGAGAATCTTCGTGCTTCAATCAGGAAGAAAGCGGTCGGAAGAGTCGTCTGCAGAGCGTTATACTCGTTTACTCTGGTCATGCGTCTTTACAGCGGAAATGGCGAACCGAGACTCCTTTCCTGAAACATCGCGAAGTATTTTTATCGTCATAATTCGCCCAAATTGATTTCATCTCTCGTTGATTTTTTTGCTCCACATCCCGTCATGAAACGACTCCTGATCCACCTGCAATGTCAATGTAGCTCCACTTTAAAGCGAGCAACTCATGTTTCCCCTACCTTGAAATCCCATGTTTGCGGACGCTGCGGATGTCTTTGAACTGCCGTATTTCTGTCGCTTCGGTGGACCGTTATTAGATCGACCTTTTGACCTCAAACGTTGATGTACCAACACCACTCTTGCCCTGTCGTTACCGGAACGTTATTTCAGCTATTATTTTATCCCAAAAACACCCCCCCCTCCCTTTTATTTCGATTAGGAACTCTCTCCACGCCGCTTCTTGTTAGAACTTGACGCTGCGCCTCTCGGGTGAGACGGCGCGCTGAAGAAGTTCACGTCGCCATCTCACTGCTTTCGAGTTGCCTTGTGCGATTGATCGATCTAGAGAGACAGGAATTCATTTGGAAAGTTTCTTCAAGTTCGCTTCATTCATCCTTTCTCCCTGCGTCTCCCCCGCTGAGTCGTTGACAAAACCTCTCTGGCATTCCTGCAAGCCGCTCTGGTCGATTTGACTTTTGGTCTTGACCTCTACTCGATTGCACTTCGCTCCTTTCTATCTTGGAGTTCGCTTTTACAGTCCAAGACATCCCCGAGGTAGCTCAAATGAACCATGGGTACTACGAACCACAGTCAGCGTGACATTACCACGAGCTTGAATCTTATATTGGGGCGGGAAAAGTACTCAGCTTAAAAATGGATCAAGGGGCGCAGTTCTGCGCCCATCTTGTACGAGGTGCTTCTCCCGAGACAGACAAGGGAACAAACGAAAATGATTCAGAGGCACGAATATGCTTCCTAAATTTAAATCCCAAGTAAGAAATGATTTGATTTCTGCGTTGCATATCTTATTCAACCTCTAATTATACAGTTATTTATACTTCGTCATATTCTAGTGGCAAAACTAAGACCATCGTTGAGCAAGTATATTGCACTATATTCTGTGCTCGGCTCCAAAAAGGACAGGCATGTGTATCTAAACTCTTGACGTGTAAGAATATTGAGCTATATAAATCACTGACGTTCAAAAACTCTTGCATGCTCCCACAGACACAGAAAGTCTACTGAAAAGTACCGTCATCTATTCAGCTATAAAACGCACATTAAACAGCACTCGCGCCACCGTCCCAACTGCCGGGTAATTTCATTATGCTGCGACTGGCTTGGAAGATCGTTGTTCTAACCGCAGTCCTGTTACTCCAGTCGTCGCCGACTCGGGCAATCAGTCCAGAAGTTAGTCCTGGTTCATTCTACCTCGTGAACGTGGGCTTTACAGGCCGAAGATTATTTACTGGAGAGGGAAAAGGGGTGGTACTACCGAACCAGGGTTTCCCGGTTACTACATCTCTCGTAAGTCCGTTTCATTTGTTATAAACTTGGGAGCTGACTTTCTTTATCCAGTCGCAGGCTATTACTGATGCACCCCTTTCAAACCAGATTGTTAGTCAACGGTTTTTTTACTCGAAGCTTTGGGTCTCTAATCGTCAGGAGTAGTTTACGGTCGATTCAACGATGACTTCTCTTTTCAACGAAGAGGCTCAGCAATTTGCAGTCGTCGATGCAAGCGATGGTGGGTCGGCTGGTTCTGGAATCATTTTATGCAACACATTGTTTCCTACTCCTCCCTTTAATCCAATCGGAAACTCGGATTGGTCTTTCGTGCAGGGAACTCAAGGTACAATGTAAGTTCGATTCAACTTTAAGTTACTGGTTTAGATATACACGCGTTACAGCATCACACTCTCTGGAGGGAGAAACCTTGCGTGGAGTCTGCAGACCGCAGCTTTTGGTACACAGGTATGTGGGCTCTCACTTTCCGAGCAGAACTGTTTGACGCTATACGTGTTAAGATTACCCTACAACCGTTAAATCCTTCGGATTTGAGACAGCAATGGCTTTTTGTTGCGCATAGTCTGGTGTAAATATTTCTAAAATATCTGCCAACTTGAACTTCATTCGAGTTAAATTAAGGACCCCCTGAGAAGTATCATGGAGGATAAATTTGATAAACGACAGGGTTCGAAATTCGAGGTCTGTCGCTCGACTCGCTCCTCGCGCCATTCTTCAGTCAATGACGCCTGAATAAGTTGCCGGTGCTTGAATCCATTCTTGCAGCAACAGCGTGCCCTCAAAGTTCCCGTGATAGAGAGGGTGATAGATGTTCAGTATCAGATACTGATTGATAGGGCACCTATAATTGCACAAAAATCCCACTGAATGTAATCACCTGTTTAGCTTGACATCGGTGGGACTGGTTACTTCAGCGAGCGAGTTCTCCTATTCAATATTTCTAGAGCGGCCTCTCGGCATATCGGTTTCACCACTAGAGAGAACTCTTCGAAGTAACTAAAAATACAGGTTCATCGGAGGTTTTATTCGCAACAAGAATCTTCTCCGAGGGACCAACTTTCTTTATCTTAGAAAAGGTCGAGCACAGGCGGTCAAAGGTAACTGCTAAGAGATACAGAACGCTACTGGTACTTTGAGCAGAAATAGCAGAAGCGCAAATACGCGGTGGGAAAAAGGGTCTCCAACGGTCGTGATAGAACGACGAGCCTGGTCTCTGTTCAATTGAGAGATTGCATTTTTAAACTGAGGCTATGAACATGTAATCTGCGGATTTTGATTAGCAAACGAGCGGGCATCATGGATATGTCAATTCGATTGGATCGTCTGCACGGAAGATGTCAAGTCTGACAATACCGTGCACAATGCCCGGGACCGAAAATGGTAGAGAAAGGTCTTAAGGCGTTCCTTACAAATGACGATCATCCCGAGATAAGAGCACCGCCCATCCATGCTTCTGAAGCATCTGAAGCGACAAAAACATTAACTGAATGTCATGAGAACAAGAATTTTTAGATTCGAACGATGTCTACATAACAGCTTTGACTGGACGACCCCGCTTGTCCAGTCCTGTCATCTTCCGCCAGCCTGTCCCACTTCTTGGGGGCCACAAAATGGGCGTCCCTAACACTGCGCAGCTGCATTATATCGAGGTCATGTGCGAGTCCATCCTCCAAGGCACGCTGTCCGATCTCAACTAATCAATTTCCGTTACTGATGATTATTCCTAGGGATGTTCACCGTACTCGTCGTCGTTGTAGTTTGGCTGCTCTGGTACGCAAAATTTACTTCAAGGAATCACTTGGTTTGACTTACCGTTATTCTAGCCAGCCGCGTCCGATGCCAAGGATCCACAGAATTATGTTTTCGATCAGCATCATCATGTGGATGATTTCGTCTGCGCATGTGGGACTCCTTATCCAGCAAGTCACCCAGACCGTAACGCCAGTGCGAAATGCACAAGCGCAGTTGTCGATTGCTACAATACAGGTAATTATTACGCTAAATGGCGCGTACACCGACCTAAAATAGCCTAGTTTATGCTAGCCGATCTGATTATGATCTGGAGAGTTTGGGTCGTCTGGGGAGGAAGTTACTTGGTGTCTCTCCTGCCCGCCGTACTAATGCTTGCTGCCGCTGGTAAGCTTGAAATTTTTCCTGATTCGTTGTGGACATTGAAATGGCCAATAAGGTTTGAGATTCGATGGGGCTGCTACTATCCTCACCTTCGCTGCAAGACCACACATCGCCGACGTAGCTGCCGCTCTCATTGCTACCAATGTCCTGTTGTGTACTGTTCTAATTGCAGGACGAATCTGGTAAGCGGCTTCAGGTTTATGTGGTGAGAAATTTTAAAGTCATCGTTCAAGGTATCTGCAATGGCAAATGAGTAAACTACTTGGTCATTCTCCTCCATCACAGCTCAGCAAAGGTTATAACGGGATTCTGATGCTGATAATCGAGTCTGGCGCACTCTACGCAGTGGCTCAAGTAAGTTCTTTACAATTAAGCGCCTTAATTCCTCACCGATAATTCCATGACACAGCTTCTCGCATTGATTCTTGATGATGTGCACAGTCCGGGAGTTCATGCCGTTTTGGATATGCAGTTGCCATTAGCGGTAATTCTCTCCACGCCTTAGCGGCGCTCCCACTAAAGCTGTGAACAGGGCATGCTTCCAACATTGATTGTTGTGGTCGTTCATTTCGATATGGTACCAGGCACTCACGCGAATGAAACCTACAATACGACCTCGATTCACTTTCAAGGCCAAAACAATGTTGCCATGACCGCTGTGACTTCAGGAAGCCACGACACAAGGACGAACGTCGCGTCACTATCCTCTAAAGCTGTCAGCAGCAATATCAGTAGACCTGAGCTATATTACGAAGGTCAGGGAGAAGTTTAGTTTACCTCGCGTATTTATTATCCCAGAGTAAATTATTAATCTATCCATTCCAATGAGCGCCGTCGAATAATTCCTGCTATGTAGCCCCCGAATGTCACGTTGAAGCGAGTTCCAAATGAGCCCGAGACGTTGAAATGCGTGTTCTACCTTCTAAAATCTGCGAGAGAATTTCTGTTAGTGAGTAACGAGGAAAAATTTGGGATGATCATGATCGACTTGTGTCGGGCCAGTTTTGAAACGACGCTTATATGAGATGACTTTCAAAATTATAGATTTGACGGTCTAGTCGCATAGCACCAAAAAGTTATTATGGATCAGCGCCCAGTGGAAGGGTTTGGCGATCGGTTCAAGTTCACCCTAGTCCCCTCAATCGTGAACAAGTCAAAAACGATCCGAGATCAAGACTGTCATATCATGGGTAATTTGGACGGTGATTGTCTAAAGCCTAGCGTTATGCAGGTCAAAATCAGGCACCGGGAAACGGACTCGCGGGTGTTGGCCATGTAGAGAAGTCGACAGCGACAGGACCAATGGAACTAGTGCTTCCCAGTCCTTTTGAGCTTGACTGGATGCTACATTAGTTTGATGGAATGACAGTACTTTAAATTGTGAAGGACCTCTCTGCGGATCAATAAATCTGGTGCAAGCATTCTTCAAGTTGAAGGACGAAGAGGCAGTGGACAAGTTGTGCAATGTGGACCAGATTCAGAAGGTGCGGACAAGGCGATAAGATAAGATCTAAGTCATGTCCTCTGAGTCAAACAAGAACAATCAAGAAAATTTCCTCTTCAACGACAATCTCCATGCCACGTTGCTCGTTCTCGATGTTCGTACCGTCCTAGCTTTGCCATCCATCGATGAGAATTGTAACTTCATTTATTATCTTCCTTGTTCTATCAGTGCTTAATGTCAAGCCCAGGATTTCCTTCCCAATGTACGCAGGCGATATGTCTGTTTAGTGTGTTGCGAGGTTCCGGGTGGCCTGAAGGCATATGTCTGCATGACCAGTGAGTCCTTTCTTGAAGCAGAATGACAGAGGGGCTTGCTGAAAGGATACCTAGCCAATTTCGGCACGAACTACCATCAGGATTCTTACATGTTCTGTCCAGGATGCGTCGTCTTCCCTGTGCCTCGCTTTGTTTGAGTTTCATGGCGAAGACTACGACGGGTGGGGAAGAGCTAGCCCAGATAATCACGAGTTTTTCGACTGAGGAATCGACTTAGACTTCCAACCAGCGTTATCCTGATTCCATAGTCCATATCCCATGCCCCAACGGTATGTTTCTCGGCTTCTAAAGCTCTCCAGGTCGTTATCAAATTTAACACCCTGATTTCAGCCGCAGACAAGTGAAGGATACCAACTGGCCTTCCATTCCTGGACTCCGGCCTGGGGCCTCCTCCTTATTCCCTAGAGGTCGGTCACTCCTGATGACCAATGGGACAACTGATGCTACATTGGATGACTTCCCGCTGCGTCTGGAAACACAGAATATTTTTCAGATCGATAAGCGAGCGGAGCTTCAAAAATCTGAATATGCGTTTCCAGACCGTAGACAAGTGATGAAATCTAGAAAAGTAGATACCTTCACCTTTTTATATCCTAATCTGTCAACTTCCCTGATTAGATAACTAAGCTCAATGGCTGATGAATTTGCGTAAGAAGAGGGGGAATACCTCGCAGAGCTACAGTCTGTTCTGGATGCACGCAGCACAACATTGAACAGCAAAGTACTCTACAACGAGGTCAACTTCGAAGACGATGTCACCACTTGCCTTGACCGACCTTGATCACACCGCCATCAAGAACGCCGATTTTATCTTGTTCGGCAGGGGAAGAGACACAGCGGTCTCCGGACAAGCAGCTGAGCAAGCTATGGAAATTAACGCAGGCGGGGACAGAGCAGCTGTGCATGAAGCAATGCCCAGACCGATGACATGCCAAAAAAAGAAGGAACACCGAAGGAGAACCGAAAAAGGTATTAACGCCGGTTTGAAGCAACTAATTTTAGAATCTGGAACTGGAAGAGGGGGGGGGTACCCTCTTCCAGTTTTAAAATCTGGAAGAGGGTGGTGTTCGAGCCCGGGAGTTTTATTTCTCCCCATTTGGGATGCCGCACCTCGGCCGATCTCGCTTAGCAACATCTGGAAAATATTCTGTGTTTTCAGACGCTGCGGGAAGTCATCCATTTACGAAGTAGACGTGAATATATCTGCGGCTGCTTAGTATGTACCACCTGAATTCGAGACGGCTGGAAGACGGTTACTAAACATGAATGTGATTTCAGCTTTTGTAGTCACCCGTTGACCTCGCGCAGGAATCAACATGTACCAGTAGGATTCTACGCACGCATACGTTTCTGGAACCGGTTTTCTATTCGACTTCTCACTCATAGCAGGATTTTGTTCCCGGTTATCCGACTGCTGGGGACCAACTCTGTTAGGTTTAGTCGACCACTTCCAGTGTAGTCCTTCCGCCGTGGAAGTTCTCGCTGCAATGTTGGGTGACGTTAAGTTACCGCGACGCAAAACCATGTCCTGTAGGACATTGATTCTTCAATTTGGCCATCCGTCTTTAGTGATGTGCCGGCTCCGGCCTCAGGCCAAAAGCCAGGCCAAGCCAGGCCAAAAAAAGCCGGGCCAAGCCGGGCCCGGAGGTTGGCCTGAGGGGGCTTTTGGCCCGGCTCAGCATTTTGGAAAGCCCAAGCCGGGGCTTGGGGCGGGGCTTTGTACTGTAGGAAAATTTCTGTATTTGAAGGCAATAGACTACCTTTTTTTTCGATTTTTTTCGAAGATGTGCACTCAAATTTACATTTGTGCTCAGTTCCGGGGTCAGACACGAAGCTCGTGGATAACCGCCCAGTGTTCTGCGCGCTCCATCGGAGTTTCAATCTCAGTTTGTCGTCTTGATTCTCTAAAAGTCTGTTTAGACCCTGAAGAATGAATTGAGTCGTGAGTCCAAAGCGATTCGTCGGGGTGACGTTCGATGCGATTGACGAATTGACGTGGCGAAATAAAATGTCGGACGAGTGGGAACTTGGAAATCGCGAAAATGGGGCGAGAAATGATTGTCGGCGTATAGAGGGATTGATCGAACCGAGTGTCGGCTTAGTAGAGTCTGGCCTCCGATAGTGCGTGGTTCGCTTTGTGAGCGTGCGAAGCGTGAGACGCGCGCCTAGTGCGGGCGGCAAAGTCCGAATTTGAGTGCGCAGGGAGTCGCGGTGCGTATCACTGCCAAAAGCCCCGGCTCAGGCCAAAGCCCGGCCAAGCCAAGCCCGAGTTTTGGCTTTTGGCCCGGCTCAAACTTTCACCAAGCCTGAGCCCCCTCAAGCCAGGCCAAAGCCGGGGCTTTCAGGCCAAGCCCGAGCCGGCACATCACTATCCGTCTTCAAGTTCCCTTTCGTTTTCTCCTCTCTCTATTCCCTCGCCCTGCACCTCGTAAGCCAGTCTTCCACGACGCATGGCTTCCATATCAATAACTTCCTACGAACCGGCGGCGTGGACTCAAACTATTATTATAAAGCGCACCTTATTGGCCCCAATCTCCTGCTGTGTTCTGAACTCCTGATAATCTTTTTGGCGACGTCTAAGATGTGGCTAACGCGACCGTGGTAGTTATCCTAACCCGATTTTCGACCCATTCAATCGTGAGTCCGTATTTCACCTTTCATCATACTATTTAAATGAAAAAAAATATTCAGAATATATGGAACACGGCTAGAATTTGTTTCAATCCCACCGTCAAGTATCCGCATTTCACTATGAAAGGTTTCGACCGTTCGACGACACCAACCCATGTCGAGGCAGTGCCTTACCAATCCCGACGTGCCACCTCTTCCACCCTCCATCGACAAATAGAGGACGAAACGCCTCCTCCAATTCTAACCGATGCCCCACAACTTTTGGTGTGGTCTGTGGTCGCGGTGCACACCAATCCCATGATTCGGATTACTTGAATATTAAATGGAGCTGTAAGCGGTGGGTGCTGGCATTTCGGCTCGTTCTTCCAAGGTCGAAACGTCTGACGACTATCATTTGTAACAGACTATGCATCGACGTCCTGGAGGCTGTGTCCTTAAGAGAGGAAGGATAGGCCACGCCGGAAGCTACTGCCGCAGCTCCAGTCAACAGGGTTTGATAATCATAGTAGGAATCCCGCGTTGGGGGAACACACTGGAGGGTCGATCAAGCATGGACCAAGCATGGACTCTGCGTGGCACCGTCTCTAGATGCTTTCTGGCTTCGTCAGATGGTGTTGGGCTATTCTCTCGCTTCTAATCATCACACTTTTTAGCTTTGAAGGCTTCATGCTTTGAGGAGACTTTTCGAATGTAGCGATACATTTATTTATTTATTATAATTTGTGTAATTTATTTTTTTCCTCGGATGTTTTAGTGCTTGCAATGTTAGAAACAGATTATCAACCATCTCTTTGCACTGCACTGCTCTCGTCTCCTCCAGATCATCTCTCACTTCCTTTCTCGTTACCCATCATCCTAGCAAAGACGTAGACGAGTCATCAGCCTCTTGACTGAGTTGACTCAACAGCGGTGAGTTACCTACTTATCTACAAAGCTTTTGTTGAAGGAGTTCGTCTCTAGGGTCGTTTGCAGTGTATCGATGGATTACAGTTACTGGCTTCCGCACCCTATTCCTCCACCGCCAAAGTTGGCAGCCGTAGAAGTGGAATCGGAAGAGGAGCTCGATACCTCACTGATCGACTCCTTCCCTTTTGCTCCTCGCCTCAAGTCCAACTACATACCCTCAGAGGAAGAAATCATCGAAATAAAGGCACTACTCAAGGAGCCTGGGAAGGAACTTGAGGTCATGACGGCTGAAATCGAACGTCTCCAGGCAGAACTAGATGCGCAGAAGAAAAAGCACAGGAATTTACAGAAACAGTTTACATCGTGCTCTGCCCTCGTGTCTTTTCCTCGACGTCTTCCCGATGACATCCTCCGCGAAATCTTCATCCGCAGCCTTCCAACAAAGAACAACGCGCTCATGGATAACAATGCCCCTCCACTCATCTTCACTCGAATTTGCAGCCACTGGCGCCACGTTGCGCTCACAACTCCTTTGCTCTGGTCGACAATCCACATTCCCGTCACACGTGAAGAAGTACACAAGTGGATGGCTCAATCTCAATCTTGGCCGAAATTAGTGTTCACGGAGGAGGAAGCCATTGAAAGGGCGACTGGACGCGCGAGTTTTATTTCCAGGTGGCTGCAACGGTCGGGTGCTGCTCCTCTTCACGTCTCGTTCTTCGGCTCCAGGCAAATGCCAACAACCCCACCGATATTCTTCGAAAAATACATTGAGGCCGTGATCCCATTCGCTCTGCGATTGAAAAGCTTATGGTTGACTGGAATAATTTCTTCGTATGAAAAGCTCATCGCTGCAGCCGGTTCTAATCTTGGTTGTCTTGAGTCCCTGTCCATTGACCTCACGTCCACCATCCCGTTGTCTCCAGAGGACGATTTTGGATTCTCGAATAAATGTGACTTACATCAAGCCCCGAGCCTGCACAAACTGTCAATACGTCCCCCGCTTCAGCACATCAAGGCCTTTGAGATCAATTGGTCTCGGCTCACCCACGTCGCCCTAGGTGGCAGTAGCGAGTATCATTTCTCTGGTAGTTTCCTGGGACTCAACGATGTTTCCGCCATCCTTCAATCCTGTTCAAGTCTGATTGAATTGTTCCTGGCCGTCAGACCAAATTTCTTCCCCCCCGGTTTCGACATTGTTCTCTCAGTCTACCTGCCCGCTTTGCGACGACTATCAATCCAAGAACAGGTTAACGCATTACCCCTCATCGAGAAGCTTGAAGCTCCAAACCTAGAGGAGATCAGTTTCCAAAGCACAATTCCCGAGTCTAACCTCACCTTGTCGACTATGATAAGTCAAACACGCGGAAATATTCGAAAAATAACGATCGATTCGGTATACCTAACTCGTGAAACGTTGATCAACTGTCTCATCAACTGCCCTGAACTAACCTCCTTATCCCTCAAAAAGACGTCTAATCATGGATTCGGTTACGAAACGACACAGAACATTCCCAACTTATCGATCGATGATCAAATCCTCGCCTTTCTATCCACCGAAGGCTGTCCTCGCCTCGAGGTCTTCAGCTGTCACTTCCCCACTGCCTTCACTTTCGACGGCTTCATGGGCTTCATTCGAAATAAACAAAACGGGTTGAATTCTGAGCTTTCGAAGCTCAAGAGTATTTCCCTGCGTCATACAGTGGCGATCAAAAGTATTGCACACACCTAGATAGACATGTATCTCGGCATCCACTGGACCGATTTCTTTAATTTAAAGACTGTTTGATAGCCTAGGTTATTATCTTGAGTACTTTAATGCAAAAGTTTAAAAATTTTAAAAACCTGGCCTACAGGGTGAAATGTGCCAAAAAGTAGCTTTTCACCAGTCGGATTGAGCCATCCAAAAAATCTGAAAATATTTGAGGCCAAAGATCTAATAAATGTGAACAAGACACAATTTAAATCTCAAAAATCGATAGGCAGGATATCGAGAGCGTCGAGCCCAAAGTACCCCATTTTAGTGTAATAAGTGCAAATATTACGTTAAATCGCCTACTTTGGGCTCGACGCTCTCGATATCCTGCCTATCGATTTTTGAGATTTAAATTGTGTCTTGTTCACATTTATTAGATCTTTGGCCTCAAATATTTTCAGATTTTTTGGATGGCTCAATCCGACTGGTGAAAAGCTACTTTTTGGCACATTTCACCCTGTAGGCCAGGTTTTTAAAATTTTTAAACTTTTGCATTAAAGTACTCAAGATAATAACCTAGGCTATCAAACAGTCTTTAAATTAAAGAAATCGGTCCAGTGGATGCCGAGATACATGTCTATCTAGGTATGTGCAATACTTTTGATCGCCACTGTACGTTGCCTCAGGGCGGAGAAACAGTTCCTTGGGAATCGCGCCTAGAGATGAAGCCATACATCGAAGCCGGACTCTGCTTTAGGTACAACTACACTCATATTTGGCAACCAACGGCCAATCGTTGCTTCCGAGCTAATGATGGAATTCCTTTCGAATTATTTGGAAGTGAAGATAACGAAAGCTGGAGGTGGAGCGAAGTCTGAACACACGGTTTTTTAGAAATTCCTACATTTTGGATCGCCCAATGAAACGAGTTGTTTTAATGTGATCTTATCTTAGATCTAGTACCATCAGAGTTCTGAACTTCATTAATATTTCTTTGTTGAACTGTGAATACATTCAGAAACAGAAATAAAGCGTTGATGAGGAGCGAGTTTTGAAGCCTTCCATCTCGATCTTTTCACCAAATCGTGTTCGCCAGAACAGTCTGGCCAATTGTCTGGCCGAAGAACTTGTTTGCGTAGGCTGATGATTGAAATATCAGTATATTACAATGGTAAACATGATAACTTACTGCTAGGGTGATAGTTATTTCTGATGATTGCCGGGCGGGTAATCAAAAGGATCACTTAGCATTGCAGAAATTAGTGACTCGTATCGGGCTCACCTAGGGAAATGCACGGGTTGCCCATACCCGTGCGGGTCACGGGTAAGGGTACCGACGGGTACGGGTACGGGTAGGTAGCCATGTACCCTCAACCCGCGTCTACCCGTGCAATATATTTTAGAAATCCTACGGTCTGCAGAACATTTACAACATTTGCGCCAAATATGCAGCCAACACCAAGCTCCGAGATACCACCTGTCCCATTGTTCGTTCTAAATATTTTATTTAGTGCTAATAATTTAATTCTAGCTACATTGATCCACACCGCGAATCTCTGCGCACTTGAATTCAGATTTTCCCGTACGCATTAGACGTGCGTTGCACGCTTCGACCGCTCTCAAAGCGAATCGTGCACTATCGGAGGACATTCAGAAACTGACCCTGTTAAGCCGCCGTTCGGTTTGCGCACTCCCCTCATACGCCGACATCTATTTTTGCACTATTTTCGCGTTTTTATTCTCATCCGACGATTATTCTCGCTCGGGGCTGTGCGTTTCATCATTGCTTTATTCCTCGTTCTCGTCGCTCAACCCTCGTACCTCGTCCAGTCCCGTTGTTGGGTCCCTAGAACCCCGAATTGCGCCTCAGAGCTACTCGTTGCGATCGTTGTGCGCAGCATTAACGATGTAATGTCATTGCTTACCTTGCTCTCGCTGCTAACTAACATGACCCGCAGCATACCCGCGACCCTTGCATACCCGTGGCGGGTCAACCCGTGGGTATGCGGGTACGGGTTTCGACGGGTACGGGTACGGGTAGGCTTCGAGATACCCGAGGGTTACCCGTGCATTTGCCTAGGCTCACCCCCAGAAATCGGTCTTCGCAGACCCAAATGAAGTTGCATCCTGGAATCCGTACGTTTTTGGTGAGTTTAGCATGGTTGTAAATTGCGCATGAGAATCGTAAAGGAATGTCTTGACCTAAGAACGGTCTATCACCCCCAGAAATCGGTCTTCGCAGACCCAAATGAAGTTGCATCCTGGAATCCGTACGTTTTTGGTGAGTTTAGCATGGTTGTAAATTGCGCATGAGAATCGTAAAGGAATGTCTTGACCTAAGAACGGTCTATTAGCAGACGGAAAGCCTCGTCAAAACCGATGTACACACCCCACTGTTCGAGGATTGGAATGACTTTATCTTTGCAGCGAGTTTAGTATTGAATGTGTTAATGACGGATTTTTCCAGCGCTTGTGCTGAAGCTGACTGAGCCAGCATCTGGAAGTGTACGTTGGTCTGAGCTCTCCGAGATGAAAAACAAAAAACAGCGTACCAAAGGAGTACGATCAATGGGTGGAACATTTAGGAAAAGGAAGTTCCTTCCTCCTGCGTTGTACTATCGGGACCATAAGCGAGGAGCTTCCAGCTGTGAGACGGAAACGAATGATTACAAGTTTTTGAACCAATGCGAAGTACGCGTTCAGAAGAGTGTCAGAGAACCTATATAGGTCGAAAAACCAATGTCAGTCACTTTGAGCGACTAATTTGAGATCGAGGCTTACGCTGAGCGATCGCCTCCATTGCCGTAGCTGTTCCCGATGTCGTTAACACCGATCCAGATGGAGAACAGTGCATTAGCACTTGTCCATGGAGTCGAGGCAGGCTTCTTCGCCGCACCGTTCAGGAATTCATTCACTTGGTCCGTCAGACTAAGGACGGAAGGCGAAAATGGCTTGACGAGATTCGCGTCGATAGTCGCGCCACCGTATGCATAGTTGTATGTGTAGACCAGAGAGCGGTTGTACGTCGCTGTGACGTATCCGACCCAATTTTCCCCGCCCGTTGCGGAGAACCCAGGGAAAGGTGGATTACCGATTGGATTTGCGGTGTTGGGAAGCGTCCCAGTTGGTACAAACCCAGTCTGAGAGTAGGAATCGCCACTGGCAGCGAATAAGGTTATCTCTTAATCAATGAATAAATGTGAAGACGTACAAGCCGAACCAAAAGTTTGGTTTGGCAGCGTTGCTGATCAGAGTAGACTCTTCCACTGGACTTTTTACGACGGCGGCATGGGAAGTTGAGAGCAATAACCCAAGCACGAGAGAGAGCGTAGCCGAAAGATGGAGCATGGTGAAGAACAAAAGATGTCGAACTCCAGAGCGACGATTGCGTCTCTTTATAACGAGGAAAGAATATTAGGAGCAATCATGTGGATGAGCTGGCGTCGTGCACGATGACTAGATGGCCTAATCCTACGGATAGGCACAGACGAATATTGCTTCGTTTAGACCGAAAATCATCCGAAAATAGATGTCAGCGGCTGTAAACGACGGATAAAAAGAATAAGAAGGCGCTGGTCTGCGCTGGTGCAAGAGATGACGAACAGAGGAATTGCGTCTTTCTTGGCATTTTAAGAGAGTCGAAATTAACTGCCACCTGATCCATTTGCAGAGTCGCCTTCATTTGCAGAGCCGCCTTGTGGCCACGAGGAAAGACACCTGACTCGCGCTCGGGGCGGACACGACAAATAGGCCTGATGATATTTATTTACGGACTTTCTACGGGGTTGACCGCATGTTTTACAGTCGTTGTACATTCAAGTAAGCAGGTCAGTCATTTTTTTGCTGGCGAACATTAATCAGTGAAAGCAAATGAAAATTGAACGGTACTTACTCCTCTTATTGGTACCTCACTTGGGCGCCGGCGAAATTTAGATAAGGCGAGAAACCAACGGTGAGGGGAAGGCGTGTCCGGTGTTTGACGTCGAATCCGTAACTCCCTCCCGACTTGAGGGGTTTATAAAGTCCAGGTCGTTTGGAAAGCGGAGTTAGGATCGCCCATGCATGTAACAGACGCTGCTCTGACAAATGGGACTGAAGAGGCGGTTCAACGCCGTGCTCGACAGAAATATTGTGGCAAAAATATCAACATCATCGCGACCTCAAGCGTAGAATAGATGAGGAATGGCTTTCATATCTGGACTTAAATTTCAGGACAAACTGATACTCGGGCAGCGAAAAAACTGGTAAGAGAATCGACGGACCAAGTTCTTTTTACAAGTTGAAATAAACTATAGGGCCAGATCTGGTTGTCGTTTCGGAGCTTGAGTTCATAGCCTTTCGAAACATATCGCAAAACGCGTCACGGACCAGGCAATAGTGTCAGATAGTGTCAGACCTTTATGACTCAAGTCGCCGCCAATAGATCTCCGCAGACCCAGTATCACCTCATCCAGATCCCAGATGCAAAATAGAGACTAATGAGTAGTAAGTACATGAAAGATCGATCAGGCTACATGAAAAGCACTGCGAGAAAGCACTTACGGATGTCCCAGTAAATAGATGTCCTTCCATAAGTCTAGAACACCCAGGGTAAAGGAAGTATTGTCTGGCATCAGAGAGGAAATGCACATAATGGCTTAGTCGAGTGAGTCAAAGAACTAATCGTGGACGGAAACATGGAATTGTGACCTCATCATTCCCGTCACGGTCACGCGTTTGTTCCGCGACATGTGTAATCTTATCTTATCAAAATTTCAGGGCGAGTTTGTCCTTGATGCTGACTCGATACCCTTGTTCGTTGCCTAATCACCAAACGCTGGAACGACGTGAGCTCGGAGAATAGATTCGCGAAATTTGCTCGCTCAAAAGGCGAGTTATCCATGTTCTGCTGCTCCGGCACATTCTCTTTCTTGTCTCCCAAAAGGCGGATAACCGTGGAAATTCGTGTGTTCCCTTCTGTTGACCTGTTCTTATTTCCTTTCCAGCCATGGCACTTAAACCGTTCATTAGTTTACCAAATCTTTGATTAATATGTCGTCGCTTTCGGCCTGGATGTGGGACTTTCAGAGTTCTGGTATGTGAAGCCAGTCAGTTCTGATATCCGACTCTACACGCGAATTCAATAGATTTTAGCGATAATAATCGTGTTCCGGTCTGAAAACAAGCAATAACCCAAGCGAAAGACTTGGAGAGATATTGTCGTAGCTCAAAGTGAGTGCTTCTCTCATAGATTTAGTTATTCATGATCTCCTACTCGTCAGTCGGCATTGAAAACGGTAAAAAAGGGCAACGGATCACGGAGGTAAGTCTACGGCAATCAAGTTAGCTATCATTTTAAGACGGAACAAACGCTGACCGTTGCCCGTCAAAGGACACCATTTGTCTGACTTGGCTGATATTTTACTGAAGCTCGATTAAAATCAGAAAATCAAACCAATTGCTTGCTTCAGTGGTCTGGTATTCAATCCCCTGAGCTAAGATAGTGTCGCAGCCAGGTACAACCATAGAATCAATGCAGTTCTGCTGAGATTCCCCAGTATCGTCAACATAAGAACCTGGACAAGTTCTGTCTACTCGCCGTTGGCCGCAGGAGCATACATAATTCTTCCAAGTTTTTCTATCGAAAATTTCTGACGAAGGCCATTGAATTTCCTGGCTACTACGCCTATGGGTGTCATTATGTACCTATGCTCGCAAAGCTACTTAACGCAAATTTTTTGTGGCTGAAACGATCAGGATCCTTGCTCATTTCTCCGAGCGCCTCAAGCTATTCAACATGAACGTCAATAATCCATACGCTCAGGGAGGATGGCGCAACCCACAGAATGCTCATTCTATTAATGATACGCCCTGGCGCCCGGCCTTGTCTCTCCCGCCTACATATGCCGCCTTACCGGCTCCTAGCAGCGGACCCAACTCTGTGTCGACCTTCAAGTTTACGAAGTTCAACAAAAACATATTAAACTGCTGCGTTGTCACTGGAGATGACCAGCGCCAGATTCTCGAGATACACACAGACAATCTCAAGGAAAAAACTGTCATATCCAAGCTTGATGGTGAGCTTGCTGTGATTCATTGGAATCGGCATACCACGTTGTGGATGGAGGGTACCCCCTTTCAACAATCTGGTGCATTTTTAAAGCTCTCTGAGGACGGAAAGTAAGTTAAAGAATTTGCGACGGGCACCATTGCTTACCATCTTCTTAAGATATCGCATTATGCGCATTTCCAACGTGCCATATATATGGGTTCCTCAGAATAAAAGTGGTACCTACGTGCGTACGCCATTTGATCATCAGCTTTTTTCCGATATAAAAATTGAAATCTCTGCAGCTATATAAACTCGGCACTAATCCACTCGAAGAAGTGGCTCGGGCTCGCCTCTCGGAAGATCTGTCAAGTATTTCTCTTGAGATAGTCAACGAGGCATTTCCGTCAGGAATTCTTCAGCCTTGTATTGTCGCGACAGTTCTCCTTTTTTCCCACAGGCCTTTCGACTGACCTTCATTTTCCCGGATGAATTACGCTACCGGCAGTTGGTTCATTTCCATTTTATACCATCACTAAAACAAAATCAAGACTTCGTTCGAACATTGCGGTCTATGGGTTCAATCTCTGTACTATTTCCAATTGTAAACACACTATTCGAGAAGACGGAATGTATTAAAATAAATTCAATGCTAGGAAACATATTTTGGATGAACTTTATAGACGGCATCTGGAAATCAAATTAGCGCTCAACCATGTCAATGCTTCAGATCAAGTCAGTCTTCCATGCTAATTCTACGAGTACGCCCAGTAAATTTTTGGACCCTAGGGCTGCGATTTATGGTACTCCGTGCATCTACGTTTCCTTTCGACACTGAGTCCACATAGCGTGAAAGCAATGAGGCAACGAAAAGAAATGAGCGCGAGTGATCATACCGACGCCAAAGATGTACAAATTTAACAGCCACGTTCCTGCTGTTGCCATCAATGATGCCTTTGTTGACCTCGTCGCTCCCAATCCTCCACAGATTCATATTCATTTGATCTCGAGCAACAAGAGAAGCTCTTAGGACTCTTCAATGGCGTTTCCTACGTTTTTCGGCCGTCCCACAAGTCGAAGCCAACGAGTGGTCGATGAGCTGGCATAATGATATGGTCCGCGGTGGATACTTTCTTGTGTGGTGCGTGCAAAACCAAACATTATAATTTTCTACCCTTTCTAACTTTTTTGGGATCGTAGCTCGATGTGCAACTGTTTAAATTGTTTAGCAATGGAGGCGCGTCAGGCTTGCTACTCGAGTCGCGTGAGCTTCTGACGAAGTTCAACCTTGGTTTATAGTCCGCCGTGTTCTGACTTTCTTGTGGAACAATAAATGTGTGTCTTCGTGAGTCTTCGTGAGTCTTACATACTCCCATCAATTTGGTCTTGACATGCCGTCAAGGTCACTTCGAACCAAGGTAGTACTCATCATCGTGGAACTGCAACCACGAGTGGGACGCTGAGCTAGACTACCCGGGGTTTAGGTATGATAGATATCAGTTACGACAAGGCTTTCCTCAGCGCCACGAAGACCTCAAACTAGTCATGGCTTCAAAGTTGATTTTGGTGAGCCTGGTCACCAACTACATGTTACTAGAACTAACGACTTCGTAACAGGTTACTGGGGTGAATGGATTCATTGGTGCTCATATCGCCGAACAGCTTCTTGAGCGCGGCTACCGCGTCCGTGGGTGAGTCTAAAAAGTTCTCCTTGCCTGCACTCTCAGATACCATCATCGTGCAGGACCGCTCGTGGAGCGAAGTATGACACCCTCGTCGAAACCGTTCATAAACCGGGACTGGACTTTGTGAAAATAGGCGACGTTGCTGAGGCGGATTTCACTGAGGCTTTGAGTGGAGTAGATGCCATTATCCATACCGCGTGTCCTTTAGCTGGACGAAAGAATCTGGAGGAAACTTTCAAGGTGAAGTTAATGGACTATATTCTCATCGGGTTATAACGGCTTTTTCCTCCTACGCCTAGACTTCAATTGATGGAACGACGAATCTTGTTCGTCAGGCCTACAAGGCTGGCGTCAGGAAGATCGTAGCAACAAGTTCATTTGGTGCTCTTCTTAGTCGTACGCACTCTGTATCCTTCCATCTCCCACTTTCTGATCTTTCTCGTTTCGACAGCATCATTTGCGAAGGTGTTCAGCGGCGACAATATCACGGAGTCGGGTAAGTTTGTAATGCTCCTCGCCTCGTCCGCCTACCTAAGTCTTTTTCCCACATAGATTGGACAGAAGTCACTGACGAGGAGTTCGAAAAGAACAAGGAAAACCCGTACTACATTTATTTCACTGCCAAGGCTCGCGCTGAGAAAGCGCTCCTGAACTTTGGGCAAGAGCATCCAGATTTGGATGTTGTCTCAAGTCAGTTGATCCGTTGCTATCAGCTCCCTCCTCGAACTGACGACTGTGCAGTCCTTCCGGGCTATGTCCTTGGCCCTTACGCCCGAACCTTCCCGTTCCCGAGTATGGTACCAGCTCTAGGGACAAACGAGGACGTCTACCAACTCATCAGCAAGGGGCCAATCGCATTCGCGCCGAATTGGTTCGTCGACGTACGAGACGTCGCGAAGGCTCACATCGTCGCCCTAGAAGCGACGAATCTCCCAGCCGACAAGAAAAGATTCATCATAAACGCTGGAACGCATACCTGGAAAGAGATTGCCGGACACCTCAAGAGCGCTAAGCCGGAGGTCAAGGACCGGATCATTCCTCTTGATGAGGCCACTCCGCTACCTGGACCGTCGTCCGACCTCGATTCGACGCGAGCGAGGGAGTTGTTGGGAATCGTGGATTATATACCGTTGGAGAAGACGCTTTCTGATACGGTTGACGACCTTCTGATGCTTGAGAAGACATGGGAAAAGAAGTAGTGGCCTGGTAAACGGGAAGTGGTTGAAAAACCACGTCACAGATGTACATTTCCAGATTGATTATATCATTTTCTATTGAGAACGGATCTCGAGTTACAACAATCCTGATAGTTGGGAGGTTGTCATCGCGCAAGTCGATGATGCTCGATGACTCTTCATTGAAACTACGCATTGACAATGCCTTTCTGTTGCGTGTGTAACAGTATTACTTCTAACCAGCCTTTTCCAAAATGGAACTCCAAAACCGTGGATTGGCAACCTGAGTTTCATCTCATCTTATACAATGACTAGGCGTGTTTCACTGACGAGGGATCAGATTTGGAGGGAAACATATTCATACCACAGCAGTCGCTTGACTCAACTAGTTTTTCGCTATTCCGAGTACTGCCTGGAATATGGGACTATCGATGATCTGGACATGGCCCTTGAACTGCTACATAAATAAAAAGTAAATCACGGAACGGAATAATTCCACGTGCGACATACGTTTAATTATCCCAAAATCCGAGTTGGCGGAGCAATTGCGATGTCGTGGTGGGGAGATGGTACCAGGGCTTGAAGACCAACTGACGAAGTGGTGAGATGATGGGTCAAACGCTATAACGTAGCCAGTAAAACGAGAAAATGATATCTTGATTGATTCACCAGAGCGTTGGGAAACTGTATGTTTCTTGTTTGACCTTAATCAAAAACAATCCAGCAAAACAGCTGCTAGAAACGATTGTATCAGCGACCGTTTTGGACTCGGAAATTAAAGGATCAAGGCGCACCGAACAACGAAGGGCTGAAAGACACAGCGAGCAGCTGCCGTACTTGAGCCTTAGAAAATCCACACCAAGAGAAAAAAATGTCAAGCCTCCAGTCTTCAAGTTGGACATGATTCAACGTGTAACGTGTTGTAACAACGTCACCGAGTACAACCGTCAAAAAGTCAATAAAATGGGCTGGCGGAGGGTCCTTGCAGATTTTATTCATTACAGCTAAATTCAGAACGTTAGACCAGCTTGGCTGGCGTTCCTGCTTGGGCACTGTTTATTTGTATCATGGATCTAAACCGAAAAAGGTATGCCGTTGACAGGATCAGTGATGTCTACTTTGTGTGCGTCTTCCTATTGGCTTAGAGCTTCAGCTCCGCTCGAAATTCTGAAGATGAACGGGAACCAGGCTAGCCTGACGTTTTGAATTTAGCTGTAACAGTGCGGTTTTTGAGAGGGAGGCCTGCCAGCAATGATTCAGTGAAGCCGCAAGGCAGAGGTTCCGAGTCAAGTTCAACAGAGGATGCGTTTGGCATTTGTTTGGCGTTGTTATGCATTCGCTCCTGAATTGGTTGTCCCTTCCAACATCTCACCTCGTCCAATTATCATCGCCTCGATGTACTAGAAGGCGATGTACTTCACTTTTCCACCACCTCCTCACGCCTTAGAGATTCGGTATAGCGTCCTAAAGCCTCCAGCTGGTACTTTCGACGAAATAAGAATATTTACTCTTCAACCCTGGGTTAGAAACCTATCCTTTGACCAACATTTGACGGAGTATTTCGCCACAGCTGATGCACTCCGTCGCCGAAATTTATTTCTCGCGCGTATTCTTTAAGGAAATGTGTTAAGTATTTATGAGCTATAGGATTTTTATTAGAACTATAATAATAAACAATAGAAAATAAAACCCAAAACACAGCAAAACCCACCTCGAGGATACTGCATTTGAGTACAACAAATGCTGGAAAGGCTTTGATCCAAACAGCATGATTTATCGAGGTAAAAATAGGCAAATCTGGCAGTTGTTTCGAGATGAACTCATCAATAATCCGTTCGTTTTTTGAACGCCATTGTTCAAACATTCTACACGAGTAACTAGGGTGGCCTCCGTCGGCGCAGAATGTCCCCCTCGTTGATAACTTGCGCCACTTGTGTCAAGCAGAACTGCGCAGGGCTGAGTACGGTGATCCTACGACCATCGGGCTTACAACCACCAGTAACACCCTCAAGGAACCGCTCTCACAGGTGCGTTAACTGTAATATAAAAATATATGACTGAATAACAGAAGTAGGTCGGTTCTAGACTGATAACTCGTGCCTTCATTGATCCAGCCCGATGAAGGTAGGTGGTACTCCAGATCGTTGTAAGATTAGAAGCCTTTTTTTTTGGTCAAACTCATGCTATATATATCCATCGACAGATTTGGATTGTTTGATAAATAACTAAACGCAGCACCGATGGCCCGGGTCGTCGTCATTCTAAAATTACACAGTATCAACGGAAATACTTGCCCGTGACCATCAATGAGGCTATGAAGATCCAAACGAACATTATTACAGGAGGTGACTCGTCATCTTTATTCATCCATTAGCGTTATGACTCTCACCAACACTGCCGATATTTCCAGCGATTTCTGAGGGATATAAAGAAGTCTGAGTTTCAGAGAGACGCGTCTTTTCAACGCGAATGATGCCCTCAACCAGGTTGTCATTACTTCCCCTCCTCTTCACTCAATCTTTTGCCGTCATACTTACTCAAACCACTCAAATCAAGCCTAATTCAGTCTACGACTATATAATTGTTGGAGGTATGCTTATTACTCTGCGGATTCGGAATGTAAGAGACTAACTTCACGCAGCTGGTACTGCCGGTCTCGTCGTCGCCAGTCGTTTGACCGAAAATTCCAATATTTCAGTTCTTGTCCTTGAGGCCGGCGTCAGGTAAGCTCGTTATTACACTCTGTGATGACGTATCAAGTCATAATGTCGTCCCCAGCAACCAAGTCGGGGTTGCAACAGAAGCACCATTTTTGGGACCGACCTTGACTCCAAGTGGGCAGTTTCTTTAGATATTCGGGTATCACGAATTAATTTTTCCGTTCAAAGATACACAATTCGATTGGAACCACACAGTTGTGCCCCAAGTCGGCCTCAATAGTCGAACTTACAGTTATCCTCGGGGATATGTGTTGGGAGGATCAAGCTCTATAAGTAATTATCAACAAAATGGATTTAGACTCCTCGTTGATCTCCTTAACACTTTGACAGACTATTTGATCCACCAGTATGGCACCGATGAAGATTGGAACAGATTATCTTCCGTATCAGGCGACGCAGGGTGGGCTTGGAGCAATATGAAACAGTATGTCCAAAAGGTAAGAGAGCATTAACCATTTTTGATTATTCGCCTGACTTTCCCTCTCAGCACGAGAAATTTGTTCCCCCTGTCGACGGCCATAACACGACGGGTCAATTTATTCCTACATTGCATGGTTTCAACGGCGTCGTGTCCGTCAGTCTTCCAGCTACAACTCAACCAATCGACTCTCGTGTCATCGCCACAACGCAACAACTCGCCGAATTTCCTTTTAACCAAGACACAAGTGGAGGAGATCAATCCCTTCTTGGAATCGGATACCTTCAGTCCTCAGCGGGTGGAGGCATTAGAAGTAGCTCGTCTACTAGCTATCTCGCTCTCGCAAATGGTCGACCCAACCTCACAGTCCTCATCAATGCCTTTGTCCTGAAACTTGTTCAAACGACAGCGACGACTTCGGGTGCGAAGGCATTTCGCGCGGTTCAGTTCACAAGTTCACCAGGCACTGGGCTTACTCCAGCAGGTATGATCCTTCTTCCTTCTATTCGAAAGAATCGCTCACTTTCTACCAACCAGGAAACGCCCCAGTTACAGTGACCGCCCGCAGAGAAGTTATTGTTTCTGCCGGCACTGTGGGTACACCACACATCCTTCAGCTATCAGGGCTCGGAAATCAGGCTGATCTCAAGGCCGTGAACATCCCGGCAATTATTAACAATCCCGCAATTGGAAGTAATCTAGTCGACCACGTTCTCCTTCCCAATATTTTCAACGTCCAAGGAACTCAAAGTTTTGATGGAATACTTAGGGCTCCTGCTCAAGAACAAACCGATGCCAATCAGTGGTCGACTAAAAAGACGGGGTTGTTTGCTAATAATGTCGCCAACCACTATGGGTTTTCAAGGCTCCCTTCAAACGCGACTATATTTCACAATAATACAGACCCAGCTCCAGGCCCGCACTCCCCTCACTGGGAAATGATTATCGGGGTATGTTCGAATCGTTTGCTTATTCCGAGTTGAAACTGATGTAATGGCCTACAGAATTTCTGGTTTAATCCTGGAGTCAACCGACCCGCAACTGGAAGCTTCCTATCAATCGTGACGGCTCTTGTCAGTCCAACGTCGCGTGAGTATTATTCCCAATTTTTGAAAGCTGTCGAATTTCTTAATTACTCCGCCGCCTTAGGTGGAACCATCAAACTTAGGTCAAGCAGTCCTTTCGACAAGCCCCTTATCGATCCCCAGCATCTGACAACAGAATTCGATGTTTTTGCGATGCGAGAAAGCGTAAAGGCCATCCAGAGGTTCGTTGCAGCTCCGGCCTGGGCTGGCTATGTAATTAGTCCCTTTGGAACGGCCTTTTCCGCGGCCAAGACAGATCCTTTAGTCGATACCTATGTGCGAGGACTAGCTTCCAGTCTCTATCACCCAGTGGGAACGGCTTCAATGGCATCGAAATCAGCAACCGCCGGAGTAGTAAATCCAGATTTAACGGTGAAGGGGACAGAAGGACTCCGTATTGTAGACGCATCCGTGTTTGTGAGTGGTTCATTGCAGCCGTTTCATAATCCCATTATACCGACGTTGCTTTTCAAAGCCTTTTGTACCTAGCTGTCACCCTCAAGGTCCGGTCTATCTACTCGCAGAACGAGCCTCCGATATTATCAAGGCTGCACAGAAATAACTTTTCATTTCTCTCTCCATTACCTTATTTGAATATACCTCGGACTTTCAGTTACAGGCATATAATATATAAATACTTTCCTGAATCTAGTCCAAATAAAATATAGTGTCGTCCTCTTCTTATTTCATCCATCAATGCTTGACACAGCTTCGTCTGAGGAGCCGGGATCAACGAGGATCGTCGATCAAAGACCACGGGCTCAGGTCTAAAATTGGAGCCTCCCGCGAATATTTTGCCCGCATAAATACTCGTGGAAGTTCCCCTGGTCCGACCAGCACAATTTCAGGCCTGGAAATTTCTCTAAATACGTGAGGTCGCCAAACATGCCTGTGTCACAGAATGTTAAGTCAAGCAGGGCGATTGGGAGCCGAAGTTGCACCCTCCATTGCAAGAATGGCCGTAAGAGTTCTGGTACCAGCTTTTTCGTCGACTTGGTCTTTCGCAGTACCATTTTAATCGTGCGTAGTGCAGGAAAAGGGGTGGAACGACTCCAGGACACCTTGCGAAGAACTTCGAGGGTTTCCATAGAGCTAACCTGGAGGATTTCTAAAGAAGAAAGGCTGTACATGAACATTATAAAGTGTTGGTTATGAGGCTCTACAGCGTCGGCTGAGAGATAGAGGTCCAAGTGTGTAAGGGCGGCCATTGGAGGTGTCGAAATACAGTTTATAAACATCTCCGAGGTGGCCAAGGATGCTGAGGAATGAATGTCGAGTTTGAACGTTGGGGAAGACGGGAGTCGTATTGGATCCAAAAGGTCATAAAAGTGAAATTCTCCACGGGAAAAACTGAGGACGATTTCCTTTGGAATGTACACGTCAAAATAATTCTGTGAATACCTGGACAACACCCTCTCAGCCAATCCTAGATCCTTGGACGTTATATCCCCACTATACTTCTTGTTGGTGGAACTCACACTGAGCCCACATCCGAGTGCGGGGGTGATGCAAGCTAAGAATTGCAAGCAGGTTCCAAAACGTCCAGTAAGAGATATGTTTCGGAGACGAGGGAGGACAACATTGGGGAGCGAGGGATCATCGGGCTTAGCTTGATAAAACGGGATACCGTCTTCAAGCTGAATGGATTCCAGATTTAGCATCGCCTTGAAAGCTTCGAGGATTTGAGGAATCTGAAAAGGTGGAGAGAGGGTTATATGCCGTAGCTGGGGGACCCAGGAAGCTCGGAGACTAAAAGGAACGCCCGAGGAATAGAACTCTCGAAGAGCTGGCGCATTATTCGAGAAGATTTTGGCCTTGGAGCCGGATAGAATTCGAGAATTGTTGTAGGAGTAATTCAAATTAAAAGATTCGAGAGATTCAGTCGGACGTAGAAGTGGTTCCCATGTTTCGTCCTCATACTCCCATTCATTGTGAATGCGGACATCCAGCCTCCGGATTCTTGACCACTCCGTTTCTAGGAGCCAAAAGAAAAAATCTTCGACGATATAACCAATTACCTCTCCCTTCACACACAGAGGTGCCTCCCCCGTTCGACGAAGGAGTTCTTGCCTCCAGTTACTCGATTCTTGGTTCAAGAAGTCGATATGAATAACCCTACCCCATATCGAAGAAGATCCGAGGATTAGATCGCGCCATGATTGGCAGACTTGAGAGGTGCGTCGAGTTACTGTAAGCGCGCTGTATGTGTAACGAGGCGGACCTTTGTTCGGCTCGTATAATCTTCCTAGGTCTTCAACTACGTCTAAATTAGCATTCATCAAGAAAATTTTCCAAAGGACATCCTGGTTAAGATGGCTTATGGGCATGTTTGTGCGTGCCCGCTGATCAAGAAATTCTGTTGGTCAAATAAACCTAGTCCAATAGACGTGAAATTTTAGCTAGGATATCGGATAGCATGGCACGTTTCTGACCTGTCCAAATTTCTGGCCTATTTCAAAGGGTAATGGTCTATCAGAGATGTTGATCGACGGTCAGTGGAGACTGCGAGTTGGGTCAATGCAGCCAGTGACCTTCGGCCCGATTTATACCGGAAAAAATCAAGCACGGAAGTTGGCATCGGGACACACGCACTCAAACATTCTCAAGAATATGGTAGCCGTATGAGAGAGTAGGGACGTACATGCTCGTACCTAGCCGCTGATAATTTGAGTGACGGAAGATAAAGGAAGTCCAAATAAAAACATTCGATTCAACGCTGCACTCGTACATACGTTATGAGATTGGCCACATGCAAAGACATTTCAATGCCCCCAGCGATCTTTCTGCTTCTGAGCTAAGGCATGCGCCATCTGCACATTCTTCTGAGCTTGAGGCAACTTCGCTTGCTGCTGCTTCAATCGAATCAACCCTGTTACGCCCTTCCAATGCGTCGGCAAACTCGACTTCGAATGGTCTGGCCGGTTGTGAGAGTCGTAAGCTTGCTTCGCGTGGTCAATCACCGGTTTCATCATATCGCCGCCGTTGTTTTTCATCGTTTGTTTGAGGTGGTGCATGAGACGGACGCGTTCCCAACCTGCGCCACCAGCGTGGAACATTCGATTTTCGAGTGAGTTGAAGTCGATGGAAGGGACTCTTTGGATTTAATTAGTACAGAAGACACAATTAGAACGTGAGCGATACTTACTTTCTTAACGCGTCAGTCTTTCCATGCTTGATATTTGGGACACGAACTTCGATGCTAGAGAAATCGGTGTCGCGTTGACTAAGGGGATCCGCCCGATACCTGGAAAATGCGCATGAGGTAAATTGGTGGAGAGGCGGAAAGATAATCGTACCCAATGGGACCAGCTGCTACAGTTTGGATGGTGAGAATGCACAGAGAGAGTAGAACGTAGACCGAAGGAAAGATCATAATGGACCGAGAGATGGGAGAGATATCCAAGTGACCAGCACTTGGGTTGTTTGAGGGTTTGAGTGCGCAGCGCTAGCGTACGACTTCGAGAGCTCGCCTGCCTTTATACCGAGAGATCTGCAAAACTATCAATACGTAGCACATGGTTTTGTCGGTGTTCTTCGGACACCGTTTAATAGAGGGGCCTTTCCTCGCTTCCGCGATCAGCACCAGTCATTGGCAAGGTAGCAACACTTGGAATCGATATTTGATTGACACCAGTGCCTCCGAAGACCCAGGAGTCGCCGATGAAGTCACTCCAGGGTGGATGGAATTGGCTGAGTATACGTATGTTACAAGGTCAAACGAGGAAGCAAAGTTGAGAAAAGGAGCTTTGGGCACTCCTCTAATGCCATGCCATGCAGGATTCCGGGTCAATTAAAGAAATTGATCCGATTCAAGGAGCGTTGGTCCGGAAGTCCTTGATCCGTTTTCAGTGGGACGGTGATGCCTCCTTAAGTCTCATCGCCGAAGACGGAATGGTATTATGTCGTGAGCCTAACGATACGATCACCCCTTCAGTGTCAGCTAGTTTAAAAGTTTCAAACCAACGAAGCAAGGCTGACAGCCTAAGCCGAAAAAAAGATTGTCCGGCGTGGAGAGATCTCGATAAAATAAAGCCCAAGAGAAATACGAAATGGTTAGCCATAGAACGAGGTAAAAAATGGCCATAACAGTGTACGCGATGGAGAGAACGTCGCTCCGCCATTCAAGAAGAACAGAAACCGAAACGCACGTCGTTGTGGTGCATTAATCCTGCAGAGGCCAAGGCTGTAGATGTTCTGGGTATTCTTGAACCGATGTCTTTGATGAACGCGCGTCACGCAGTACGAGCCCCTATGCATTGAAAGATCCTTGGAAGTTCGACGTGCATCAAGATGAGGAGAAAGCAAGACATCCGGTATCCAAATTTTTCTTCATTACACGTGACGGTTTGTCATCAATTTCTGTTCTCTCCAAGCCACTGCACTCGGTCTCCCAGGATGTCTCCATCTTTTACTATTCCTAGCGAGGGCCCACTCATATCCAATTAGCATGCTTCATGAATCCATCATTCAACGACAGTCAGCCCTCCTTTGTACCCTATACGAGATAAGCTATGATGTATGTATCACCATCAGGTCGACTTTCCGATGCAGTCTGCTGGGATAAAATTTAAGCTGACTGGATCTGCGTCTCTGAAGTCTTGACGATCGCTGACGTTTTCTTAGGCTTTTCCTGGCAGCCTGCGGTCGAAAACGAAGAGCTGGACAAATCCGTCTCTAATCTCCTGCTAAATCAATATTGGTCAAAGCGGATGTTCATTGTAGGGCCTAGGTTATTGTTTTCTTGATTTATCCTCGTGGCATATCGGCCGTGGCCCGGGCCTATTGGTACTTGTCCACTCTTTGTCTTCTATGGCCCCACCTACGCGCAGGCAGGCCAAAGCCGCTAAACGATAAGGCGACGCGTCTTTATTCATCAGAATTCATCATAACAATGCACAACATCTGGCCCGCAAACGAATTCGAATTTCCTTATTCAACTTCTTGGTGGCCCCTCAGAGACGATATAAAGACTCGTTCTACATGAATTCTCTTCAGCCCCTCCAACCAAGTTTTCAGTGATTTCCCTGCTTTCTGCAAACCCCAATTATGTTCGTTCAGTTTTTTCCTCTTCATGTAAAACGTCGGTGACAGTGATGATATACAGGTCTGCGTCGTCGAACCTTGCTGCTGCCGCAAACGCCTCAATGACGGATACGGAATACGAGAAGCTCATTCACGATACCTTTAACTTCGACTTTTCACGTGCCTATGAGTACGTTTACTGTCGTCAAGTCGTTTCGTTCCTTTCATCTTATTTTTTTTCATAGCACCTTAGCCAATACCTGTGTCCCTCGTCTGAAGCCCGATAATGCAGACATAAAAGATATGGATTTCGTTACGGCCTTTTGGTATGACACTGAAGTAGAAGATTCCGATGGCGAAGAGAAAGCTATAGCGAAAGGAAAGGGAAAAGAAGTGAAAAAGAAAGTCAAAGTCGAAAAGTTTCCCAGCCCCAACAATTCGTCCAGCAAAGCAGCCACGTCTTCCGGTGGACGCCGTATGGTTACGCGAAGTGCCACCTCGAGTGCGAAAGCCCATTTAACCACGACGAAGTAGTACGGCTAATGTAGTATATTTGATAACGTATTCACGAGAATAGACGCTAAGAAATGTGCCGTGCCATGTTACAGAGTCTCCTATACTGAGTTGTATTTTTTCAGAGGACCCCACGAGTCAGATCGTTGAAGCCTTGAAGCTTGAAGGTGTAATATTTAGCACGCACTGATTAGATTAGATAATTTCCATCAGTGGCTGTGTAAGTCGGGGAATTCGGCTTTCTTCGATTTTTTGTTCAACAAACTTTGTAACGTTGACCTCCACAGGCGGCACAAACCTTGTCACCTCGAATTATCCTAGATTATTCTACTGGCTTTATCTTCTGAACTGAGTCGACATTCCAAGTGAGAGCGATGGTTGCTGCTCTTCTATTACCACTTGAAACGTCTAGAGCAATCCTCCAGAGTCCACGGTGTCGAGGTATCGGTTTCGTTTTCAATGACTAACACGTCGCTATAAGCTGCTGGACCGGAGGGTGAAGGATAATTTGTTTGTCTCGTTCAACTTATGTGTCTTAGATTGGACTGCACTCATCATACCACAGGTTCATATCGCAGACCTACAGCTCCTCTCAGTCCTGACGCTTCTTGAACGTCTCAGCCTGGCAATTTTGAAGCAAAGAAGTCGTTTCGTAAGGCTCGTAGTTCATTTTCATAAAACTGGTATATTAACCCCTACTCTAGTGAAATGTCCAACTGAACGCAGAGTCCTTCTTACTCGGAATCGTCGACGTCGACGGGCGGAAGTGGGGTTGCTGTGCAGCCAAGGACGGTAGCGCCTCCCTATTCGAAGTTATCAAGCTCTTAGCAGTGCTCTTCAATGTCAAGGATGAGGACGTACGTAGCTGTTGTCGGCGCAGCAAGTTGGGATATCAATACTGAGGTTTGGTAAAGTGGTGAGGATAGTTCCCGGTCAACACCAATCGCGACATGCTCACCAGGTATCATTCAGGTCGCCACATAACACTAAATTAGATGGAAGAGTGGTCAACCTCAGTCCTCGGAATATAACGCGCTTTGGGGGAAAGGGCACTCACATCCGATACTTCCATCAATGGTGGGGTAGTCAACTCCCTGGAGGGTGCTCAATTGGGCCAAGTTATCCGGTGTGTTCTACTCAAAAGGTCCGTCAGCGTCGCTCATCTATTGCTTCGTAGGAATGAACAGCCGTCTCACGCACTTCTTGTATATCAAAGCAGCAGAGTGGCGAGAAGGTCTCGTCGCAGCTCAGCTGGGCAGCAACCAATGCGGGGAAGACAAAGGCGAAAAGAGCGAATGCGCGCATTCTGATACGAGGACTCTAACAGGCTCAAAGTCTGGGTAGTTGGGGGCACAGAGGACCTAGAGGCTGGGAATGGGCCTGTCCCTGGCTTCTTATACTCGTCCAGCGGACGAAGCGGCTTACGTTTCGGCTCTCGATGTCAATGGCTGTCTGGCTGTCGCGCGTAAAGGATCGTTCAACACTGCGCGTATAAGTGGATCAATAAATCAAGTTCATGTTGACACCGCCAACGGCTTGTTCCTGGTCGTACTCACGTTCCGTCCGTTTAATAAAGTGATTTACTCAGCTCCGAGTACACGAATTTTTGAGGACTTGTTCAATGGGAAAGGGCCATTGACGACCACTTAAATATAAGATATGTACCAATCTTTGACTATGGACGATTCCAATAGCAAAAGCAGACGCGCTGGGTATTTCGGTATATTTGGCTATGAATATGGTGGGCAACTTATTGATGCTTTCCGACAAATGTGTCGCCGTCGGGACTGCGTGGGTAGTGCGCGGAATCTGTCGCATGTCGGGGCGAATATGAATATCGCAGCTTCACGTCTGATTTTCATTCTTTCTCAACGTTTAGCCGTTCCTGTCTTCATTCCCCATCAAACAGGATTGGATATTCATTCGAATTGAGAGTTCGTCTACCCTAAAGGAACTTGCCCCAGAGAACTTTTCTCTGGCTGAGGTAAAGGAGCTTACCGTCAACATCCACTCAGGGAGAGAAACCGACAAAAGTCGTGCAACTAGCAGTAGCTAGCCTCGCAGCCGATACTTCTGTGACTGTTGATGGACATCCTCAAGAAGGTCAGGCATGAGAAAGAGGGCGGGGTATTCTCAATCGCTGTTCCGATATTAAGGTCTTCTTCCCTCCAATTGGCCGGAATAATTGTTTTTCGGCTGCGTGTATGTGCACAATTCGACATAACCACATTTCATGTGTAAGAGGCGAAGATAACGCGCAGGGGCGCCGATTAGTATGTACTAAAATATACCAAACAATGAAAAAAAGAGGCTTGAACTAAAATCCAGATGCAAAAACGTAAAAAAACGAGCCCAAAAGCAAACAGTTCAATAACTATCCCGTCGCCTGCGACTCTTCCTACCACCACCGCTACCCGAGAGAGGATAATGGTGCTGTACGGGCTGGGGCTGGACAACCGCTGCAGAGTTTCTGTGATCGCTCTTCTTCCCCATACCGAAGAAGCGAGAGAAGAAGGACTGTGAAGGAGCGTTGGACGCCCGAGGTGGTTGGGAGAGTGATCGTGAATGCGAATGCGAACCAAAGGTACGGTGGTATCGGCCACTTGTGCTCGTGTTTGGAATTTGACTTGGGTCCTGGTTTGGGGAGGTGTGGTTAGCTTTGTGATAACGAAAGAAGATAGAATACACAAAGGAAAAGGCAAAAAAGAGCATTGAAAAAGGATGGAACATAAGAGGGAAAGAGGGCAAGGCAAAAAAAAAACACCTGAATCGGGAATGCGAACTTACCACAACGTGTAGGGCTTGCTTTCTCGGCGGGATAACGACCCAGCCGCCACTGCCATCGTTGGTGGGAACAACCACGGGATGCGTGTCTGATTGCTGGATCACAGGCCGGGAACTTGAATGATGAGAGCTGGAATGAGCCTGGTAGGGCTGCTGCTGCACCTGCTGGGTTGGGTACTGATACGAATGTTGTTGATATCCTCCGGCTCCTCCATATGAAATAGGAGGATAGTTGTTGCCGGTATTATTATTACCAGGTCTCGCTCTGGATCTCGAGGTTTGCATATGTCGCTCATCGAGAGAGCGCGAGCGACGCCTGGAATACGTCGGTCTTGAAGTGGTGGGTGCTAACGTATTTGCGAACGTTGTGGGATGGGAGTGCGACGACGACCGATGTCGTCCAGAGTGTCCGAGCCCACCATCCTCGCGTTGCCTATGGCGGAGATGATGCCCGTCGGCTACACCGAAATCTCGGGCGTGAACTCCCATTGACCGTGAAAGATCGTGGCGTCCTCTTGATCTCCCCTCGGGTCCGGGAGAGGCTGGGACGTAGCCCGTTGGAAGAGCGAGAGGGGCCTCTCTTCCTCTTTCAGAAGCACCGTGAAAGGTGTTGGAACGACTACGTGCATGAGAGGAAGGCGAATGGCGAGGAAGGGATCGCGAGCGTGAGCGCGATCGAGAACGAGAACGAGAGTGAGATGGGGAGCGAGAAAAAGAGCGTGCACGACGCCGGGTGTCACTTTGGCTGTGCTTCATGATACCTACTATCGGTGAACCTTGATGAGAGTGCCCCTGCTGTCCGCCAGCCGTACTTCCGTGGCTCCTATGTGGTGGTGTGGGTGGATGGTAGCTGCGGGCATTACCGTAGTGCGATGGCGGCGACCCTGATGCTGAAGGCCAACTAGCGCCAATATCTGGAGCCAATTGACTTGGATAGGCTCCGTGTTGTGGGTACCCGCCGCCGCCGCCATATGGTGACATCGATGGGCTCAGCATTTGTGGGGCAGCTGACATCGGTACCATAGACACTGGCTGCAGTTGTTGTCCATAGGATGGGCTAGTCATGTCGGCCTGTCCTCTGTGACGACTTCTAGAAGGCATAATAGGATAGATATTTGGTGGAGGATAATTGACGACGATGAAGCTAGATAACGAAGAAGACAGGGAAGAATTCGAACTGGATCGTGAAGGAGGAGGAAGTGTTGGAGGCGAAAATGCGTCAACGAGAGCGTTGGGTATAATATGTGAATTCCAATCGCGTATACGGTTGACGGTCTCGGTGTCGATTCGAATGTCGTTTGGGGCCGACGAGGATATTACTGACATAGAAAGTAAAAAAAAATAAGGTGATTAGTGATGTCGTACAGTGTCTCTCGGACGAACCTGGGTCGCAGCCTCGTAGTTATAAGTGAGAACCTCGAGAAGAAGAATAATGATCCCTAGAGGTGATGGTAAAGCCTTGAGGACGGCTCTTTGTGGGGAACGAGGTAGCAACGATGGATGTATGATAGAATGAGGAGCGGTGTGGAGGATTTCGACGTCATCCACTCTCCACATAAGTAGTCGAGAGTCAGCAGCAAGTCAGCAGAAACTTCGAGAAGCCTAGAGCCAAACAGGGTCTGAAATCCTTTTAGATGTGGCACAGCCTCGAGCACTTGAAGTAAGTTCCAGTAAAGGTGTGTTCGAGACACTTCAAATCCAGGCGACTCGGACCTTGGCACTAGTACAGCTGGCATGAATAGCGACTTTATTATCACAAAGAGTCGTGCAATGGGCGTTGGGCGTTGCGAAAGTGCCAGTGAATTTTTACAAGACAGAACAACAACAACAACAACAACAACAACAACAACAACCACCACCACCGTGGCCCCCCCAGTTGTCGTTCCTCGTTATCCGTTGCGGCTGCGGCTAATCGAAGTAGACCAAAGAGTCAGTACCTGCAATGTCAGAGGCCTCCAACAAACTCTACTCATACATCTTCAACCGATCCAACCCAACCCCATCATATATCCGTACTACCACTTCTGCATCGATCAACGCACTAAAACGCCCCCGATCTCCAGATTCTTCGCACTCCCAATATCCTAACACCCGCCTCCGACCAGATGTCCCTCCTTTCGTACCTAAAACCCCAATGCCAAGTCCCCCTCCTTTATCTCGAACGCAGAGAAGGAAGCTCCGACCGTATTTCCCCAAGACTATCCTGAAGAAAATTGGCACCAACTCGGATAACGCCAGGATTCGTGTAGCCCGAAATCCAGTACGCAAACGCTTAAGACTCAATAAGAAAGTCGAGGAACTCCTCCTGGTAGCAGAGACCAACAAGATCGTCGTCATGCGTACATTCACGGCGCTCTGTAATCTACATGGTATCTCAGCCACCCCTCGCGAGCAGCAACGGCGCAGCATGTTTACAGCTCACCTCCATGTCGCTCCCCTTCGGTACCCGCACATACATATTCCTCTCGACAGTTCACGGGCTTGGAAACTCCTCACGAAGCTTAAAGTTACTGGACGGATCAGCAAGCAACGGTTCAAGGTCCTTATAGATCGTCATCTCTCACACCTGGCTTCTATCTAGCTAAGTAAAATAGGTTGTCCTCCCCGTCATGATTGAGGTTTTATGCTAGCTATGGATACCCACATAAATCCCCGTATCTCAATGCTCTTCATACTGGTTCAACCCCTTAGTACCATTGCGCGGCCCATCGAGTTATGTTTTCTAATGTAGCTTACTATCATGTATAGGTAGATGGTGTTTTAATTGTAACAATTGTAACAAAACAGAACAAACGAATTTTGTTTTTATGACAAAGGATTTTCCACGGCCACATGAGTGTCTAGACTCAGACGTGGGTTGATAACGACGCTCAACGCAGCGCTCACAGCTCAGCGGCGGAAGTGCTCAACGTTGAACGTTAATAGCCAAATAACCGACTCAGCTGTTTTTCTATCCTGCAGAAAATTTAGTCACGCAAAAAATTTAGTCGGCTTGCATCAACGTGAAGAGCCAAATCAAACCTTGAAGTGTTTCTTTCTTCTACAAGTGCCCGGTCACGCCTGCAGTTTCTCTGACGCTGCACAAATCCCGCAACAGAGCTTGATTTGGACTCCTCCAGAATAAGTGGCCTTTTTTTTCTAAGTTTCCAAGCGAAAAATAACGCAGCATCATTATTTTACAGAGCTCGCTGGGTCGCTTGCACTAATTTCCCCTTGCACCTACATTGACTTGATCAAAGTACGTCTGGCGTCAAACGATTCTTTCCTAAGACAAATCTCCATCAAGTACGGTCGCGGTGCGAAGCTACTCGAACATGAGTAATGGTGCAGAAAAATTTGGTCCGACTTGAACGTCGGCAGCACCACGGGAGCGGCAATTGTCGTTAGTTCACTCCCTGAGAAAGCGATTTATGCCGGCTATAAGCCTAGGCCACCTTTTTGCTTAGTACTACAAGGAGGCAGAATCAATCATTCTTATCCTTTGATGCCGGTTAATGGGTTGTCGTATGTCTTCCGTTGTGTCCCCTCAAGCTAACCCAAATATGCTCAGAGTAGAATGTCAACAATGGCGCCCCTTCTGCCCTGCACACTGGCGAACTACTGGCGACCATTCTTGTTTTTATCATATGCATCAGACCCCAAAAGCTTATTTCTACTACTAATACTATTAGGTACCCTAGCGAAAACTCCGCGGTCGTCTTCCGGGTCCCGTTAAATTGATTGTGCGTGCCTGTCCCTTCCTCGTATCAATCTTGAAGCTTGAAGCCTTGTGCGTTTATTTAGACCCTTCAATTCGTTCAGCTTTGATATTCAACGACCTTGACGCCACCCACCGCCCGCCGACACTGACTGAATGAGAACGATCCAAGTAGCAACTGAATCTCGTCTCGCCCTCCCCATTCAAGCATTTGGGGTTACTACTGGCAAACGTGAGATTAACGTATGTAGTTTTCTTCACGGGGCAGACCTGTGGCTAGATAAACGCATATTTCACTATTATGTGACGACAATATAAAATCTAAATATTTTCTATGTATTAGGTGTTTCTGATAGCTCGAGGAAAGCAATTAACAAAATGACGACTGAGTATATACATCTCTACCTTTCGATGATCGCAGTTCATTCTGGGAATGACCACGAAGGAGTTTTGGAAGCGGAGCTACTATCCTCGAAAGATGGGGTGGCTGACCATGTTGGACCCAGTGAACCGGAACATGCGGTTGAGAGAGCAGGAGACATGGTAGGAGGCAGAGACGAGGCTTCGTAGATCGAAGTGAATGTGATGGCGCTGTCAGAAGACTGGCTCAGAGATTGCGAATTTGAAAGGCTTGCTAGGTTCAAATGCTGGGGTGTAGGGCCGGTGGGATGGGTCGCGGTGGTTGGAGATTTCGATGGGTGCTCAGGAAGACCTGGATCGAAAGAGGACGCCGACGTGGGACTCGGGTCTGGAAGAGTCTCTCTCCGGAATATGCGGTAAAATAGCATGGTCACCACCAGGAGATTACACACTAGTAAGCAGACGAAGGCCTGTGAGAGTGAGGAAGCCTCTCAGTTACGCCAAGGCTAGAACGAGACAACGACCTCACCTGCAGATGCGCACATAGTCGCATGATGAAATAAGCGTTGGGACCGAGATGCGAATTGAGCATCCATACTAAAACGAAAACAAGAGCGGCCAGGAAGGACAGGATGCTGCTCGAGAAAAGAGCAAGCACAAGACGACGTTGATTTCGAGGAAGCCTAATTTTCCACAGCATGATCGGCGGGGTGACAACAAGGACCACATCAGCGAAAGCGTCGACTGTAAGCGGGTAGTGTCAAAGGACGAACGATAGTTTGTTAGGGGGCGGTACAGCCGACTTACACGTCAATGTCGTCAAATTCGCGATCCAAGATCTCACTGCGGCCTTGGTGCATTTTGTATCCTTGGTTGGGCAGGCCGACGCTGGTGGACCCGCGGGGAAGAGCGCCGTCGTTGTTATGTTCACAATATAAGCGCATAAAAAGATAAGACCAAGGCCGAATGCAAAGTATCGACATCGATGTCTGGGCGGGAATATTCTGGCGATACCTAAGGATAGGCTGATACGCGACAGCCTATTCTTATTAGTTGGGTCGGTCAAAGCCAGGAGGAACCTTCTTACCATACGACACTGCGAAATAGGAATACGTTGAAAATAGTCGAGAAAAGGAAAACTTCGCCCTTCGATGGAGTCGAGTGGATGGCTGAAGCAGGCAACATTAGTTATTGCTTGAGTGAAAACCGACAATTGACGAGTACTAACTTGCAACACGCAACCACATAATGACGACATACATAATGTCGAAGAAAAGAGGGGGAACGGCGGTCCAGTCATCCCACCACATCCTCTTCGTTCGCCATCTGTGCGCCAGGCGGATGACCGTCGATATGATTGCGACTGCCTGCAAAAGAGTGACGCCGACTACCGCCAGATGTCAGAAAGCATCGCTCCAAGACACACTATGAACGTACCTTGCCAGCCAATCTCGGCTCGTAGTGACATAGTCATGACGGAGTGCTGGATGGGTGGTCTGGAGGCATGAAAGGCTGAAGAGAGAGAGGCTAGCAATTAATACCGATGGGACGCTCAGGGTCGGAAGGCAAAGTCTCACATCTGCGCAGGTGCTTAGAGTGCGTGGGAAGTTGGCCTCAGTCTAAATTTGTATTGAGTGATCAAGAACAGAGACATGCTCGACGAGTTTCCCCAGGTAACGTATTCATCGGTGGCGATACTGAGGAGTAGAACAGGAGCGGAAGGAACCCTCAAAATGAATGGACATTGAGTCAACGGGTATCGAAACTAATTAGCGTGGACTGAGTCAAGCGTCATTTAAAGTGGCATTATCTCGTCCTCTCGATAGTCGAGGATAAGGATCGATAAGGGTTGAATATTCTATATAAAAAGCATTAAATAAACCCTCAAGGATTCTGTAAGTTCAATCCCGACCCCTCTCGAAACTGAGTGCGCGTTCTTGAAATGAGACTTTCAAGAGTCAAGGATAAAAATTTTCCTCTACTTAGTCTGTCAACTCCTAATTAGCCGTGTCAGTTTTTGACACATAAAACGAGGGTATTAGATATTATTGTCGCGTAGACTGGGAACCGGTGGCGAAGGTATTTCTTGGACATACAGTTGAGTTCGAATCAGGGACGCCGCATAGGATTTTTACCTGAGAACAGGGTCCAAGTCGTTATTGAATGCCCTTGTATAGGACACGTTAATAATTTACCGCAAATCATCATCGCTGCACTCATTTAACTCGCTGTATCGAAATGTCAAATAAATGGGCATTCGAATTCGGGCTCACCTCCACAATCGACAGCCTCTCCAAGCATGTAGTATAAACCTAACGACTCTTCGTTTGTATCGTGGCTTCCTGTAGAAGACTCATTCTTCATAGGGGTAAGATTAAGCATTTTAATTACTCGCCTTGTGGGTCCCTCCCCGACCCTGAGTAGATGATGGTGTATCGACAACATGTACTCCGATTAGCAACGGCGATAGTCAGAGCCATATCTCCTGTCAGGGGATATCGGATGGCGTGAGGTTATTTAGTTGCAACATTGTTCGTCGAGGATCTGGTTCAAACTCGACGCTAACGTTTAGGATGTGCGTATGATTCAGTACATGACATACCGTGCTCATACGACAACTAAAACAAAAAAAAAAAAAAAAAAACTTGACAAAGCTCTAATTTTGGAGTCTAAATTAAAAAATAAGTTGCGAGATACGAACCAAACGTGGACTGAACTCACAACGACATGCCGGTGGAAACGAGGACGAAGCACAAACCAGAACTGGCGTCACCGTAGGGTGGGAAAGCTTCGAGATGGGAATTGACGCCCACAAACTCGCCTACGATCAGATCAAAGGCGGGGAGACCTCAGATTGTGATTATTCATAACCCACGGACCAATTAAAGTGGGCAGTGCAGGCATTTTATTCCCGAGGTCCATATTATTAACTTCGTCATATTACCGCATGTGGATGACACCCGCAGCCCACAAAGCGTGTCCTAGGTCAATGTGGGCAAAAGGCCGGCAACGGTTAGGGTGTAAGGAACCCAGTATTCAACTGAGCCCTGAACACATTGTATATCAAATGGGAGGGGATTTAGAAATGCGAATCGACGCTTCTTCGTCACGATGACACACAAAGGTGCCCAAGGCGCAAGGATGACGCTAAGCCAGGTGCAGGCGAAGTTGCACACGACCGGAAGACACGGGTTCGGTTGTAACAGTAGGTTTGCCCACTGTATCGATAGGGTTCCGACATTCGAAAGGCGAAACCTTATACACACACACACACGAAAGCCGGAAGGGTGTGGTACACATATATAATAGAGCGAGCTATCCCAGTTATGAAGCTTGTCAAGCAGTCCCCATGTCGCATACACAACGCCGCAGGGCCTCAGCGCCATCTTCGAACGAGCCAAAGCATAAATCCTCAGCGCCAGTACCCGCGACATCCAGGCCCGCAGCCAAAGATAGGAACAGTAGCGAGGAACTTTCCAAGAAAAGTTCGTCACGGTGTCATTTAGTCGGGTCGTCCTACGATTTTCCTGTACCCCCCGCTCAAAGGCGCGAGCATCTTACCAATGGTTCAGACCAGTCGGTCAGACCAAAGCTCTGGGATGATCATTTACCGAGAAGATCGGGTGGTCACCCATATCTCCGCAGTGGGAAGACGTCATTTGAAGAGGAAAAGTCAATGCACCATGGGGGAAGTGACGGGGAGGACGATGATGACCTACCTTTAACAGTCGGACGGAGCAGCACGGGGGATCGTCATTCTGACACCAAAGTTGGGAGCAGTCGATTTACAAGATCGCGAAGGCCATGTCCCAGGTTCAAGCTGTGCCCTCGGGAGGGGGCCAATGAGCTAGAATCCGACTGCAGAGAGCGTCCAGAGGAGGTACAGATACTCGGAGGTCATTTCTACAGTTCGACACTCCATACATGCCAGGAGCTTCGTCCACGAATCACGCTCGATGTTTGGCATGGCTGCGTGATCTCGCACCAGAATCATCCCGCAATCCATAGGAAAAATTTGCCTTGTCCTATATACAATGTACGCGTCGAATGACAGCGCGAAGATGAGAGCATGTGTAGGAAATACTCGTAGCATTTGTTTCGTTTTG
Source organism: Galerina sulciceps (assembly GCA_023014345.1). Classification (NCBI taxonomy): domain Eukaryota; kingdom Fungi; phylum Basidiomycota; class Agaricomycetes; order Agaricales; family Galerinaceae; genus Galerina; species Galerina sulciceps. The sequence continues at coordinate 396,631 of JAEDXJ010000044.1, forward strand.
TTTCGTTAGACCAAGGTTATGCACTTGACGGTTGCAGAAGTAGAGTAATTCCGACCAAGCTTTGAGTTCCGCTGGCTATCAGTCACATTACGTAAGTAGGTACCACGCGGTTTAGATTTTTGGATTTTACGTATGACATATTATGTACTTGGCAATTTTCGGTCGGCAGAAATCAAATGGCTTTCCCTACAAATTCGATATATGGCCGGAAAGATGACTCAGTTGGTAGAAATTTTTTCTCCGAAATGGGCCTGAACTGACACAATTCTCGGCCTCTGGACGCTTATTTGTAAGAAAACAGCGGTCTCGACAAAATTGCGAAAGACGGACTCCTCTCAAAAAGGACGACTGTGCGCCCCGTAACCGAGTTGTCAACGCTACCCTGCCCGTTCAACGCATTTTCATGACGTCAGCTGATCCGCAAGGCTATGTTTTTAGCCATGTTGTTGTGAGGTCGGGATTCTAAGGGCATCCCGTCGGCTCTTATGGAGGCAAAACCATCAGAAAAAAACCATGTGATGATTTCTAGGTACGCTGAATTCATCAGGGCAACGTGAGCGCCGAGCGCGCCATGTCCCTGCCTGCCTTCCACCACCATTCCATAGCTCTGGCTGTTCAAGTCGTATCACCAGACTTTTGAGAACCGCCGCGAAAAATGCCCCTCGATGTGAATATTGACGACACGAACACGACTCTGATAGCCTATCAGGGCGGATGGGAGCTGCTTGTTGGGTCAACGAGACAATGGAACGGGACCGTCCATTCAACACTGCAGCCTGGTGCTAGTGCTACCTTCCAGTTTAGAGGTGAGTTTTTTGATCCTTCGTCATCTATCAGTTTGACGAATCATTTTATAACTAGGCTACCAAGTGTGGGTCTGGGGAACTATTCCTGCTGGAGTCGGAAGCAACCTAGTAGATTTTTCAATCGACGGAAGCACACCGAACGTCACCTCTCGAACATCGAATGGCTCGGCCAACTTCAACGAACCCTATTACGCTTCTCCAATCCTCCGAGATACGTACCATACGATAGTGGTCACGAATCGCGGCTCCAACGCCAACGGAAACACGGAATTCTTACTGGATAGATTTGAGTTCACTTCGTCCGACGATGTCCCTCTGTTCTCTCCGCCCAATGGAACAAGTTCTACCCCAATTACTACAGCACCGGCCACCCCTTCCGGATCCAGCATTTCTACGTCGACAGCAGCGGGCAGTTCAAAGACTCCCATAGCCGCCATTGTTGGTCCCGTCATAGCCGTGCTAGCAGCCGCGGTCGTCATTCTTTCCTATCTCTTATGGCGAAGGCGGAAGTCAAGTCCCTCAGAAAGTACCCATGGCGAGAAAGGAGAGCCGAAGCCAAGTTGTGAGTATTTTTCACTCTCTCAAAACTTTTTATCCGACCGGTCTGCTCGGAACAGTCCTGAGTTCACGTCGCCCTCAACTTGCCCCCACTCCCTTCCAACTAGACGAAACGCCTGCAACGGTCTCTCAGGGCCCGACCGACCTTTCATCGACCTTATCAGATAACGTGGGCCTCGCTTCCAGCACTGGGACTCGGCAGCCATCGTCAGAAAAATCGGGATACCGCAATGCAAATCTAGAAGCCACTCGGTCCCCAAGTACCGATTCTGCACACCCTACCAGCATAGCTGCTTACCCAAGGCCGATGGCATCTTCGACGACTCTTGGGACCACCAGTTCAAATCCCCTTCGCATGCCACAGGAACACTCTCACCACTATCACCGAACAACGACACCGCGTCTTCAATGTATACCCCACAAACTACTTCTCAACGACTAGAAACGTTTTCTACTCTTCCCCCAATGTCGGAAGTACCATCCTCGACCCAGGAAGATTTCGATCATCCGCCACCGTCGTACTGGAATCATGACCGAGAAACGGCCGGCACTGGAGAGAGGCCGAATCTTTCGAACTGATCAAGCACGTTATTTTACCCTCCTATTGTACATACGGTAGCCTACATTTATCTTTGGTTTTTATGATTTACGAACCTCATTTCTCTGAACCAAGGTCGATCCAAAAATAGACCCAGTCGCAAATTAATCGTTACTTGTCCACTACGGGGATCGACATTACTCCGCTTCTCTTCTCATGACAGAAACTTTGATTGACACAATCCATCAAGAGCGCAAAGCGCGGTGGGAGATAGAGGATAGAGAGATGGAGTTACGTCGGCTCAGGCACTGTTAATGGGGCATGCCTACGGTGCGCATAAAGATTCAGTTGTTCGGCAAGGAAAGGAACTCTGAGTTCGCGAAGCACTATCCATGGTACCTAAAAGTTTTCCAGACCCGTCAAATTAAATACATCTTCTGCATGGACTTGAAATTTCGCGTTCAGATGACTGTAAATTACATCCACTAGCATGGTTGACAACGAATAATCTCATCCATTGACGTGAACAAATCGACTAGCGTTTCCACGGAAAACCGCACGCCTTCGACTGCTTAGTATTAGTTAAGTATGGTCCACCCAATCAGTCGCAGACTATGTCCGCTCCCTCAGTACCTGCGATATCGATATTTTCTTCCGATACCCCAGGTAGATGGAGAAAACATCCGGCTAAGGAACGAACGTCCTCTATTGGGTCGTGAAGGATCCTGGAATTCGGCGAGGTCAAATCGACGCTGCATAATACATGAGATGAACTTACGACAACTTGAAGACTCTGCCCAACAGGCGGAACCACGACATATCCATCAACACCGCCATTGATGGGGACAACAATGGGACGGTTTCGGGATGGCTGAATGACTGTCGGAGAGGTGTTCGACGGATGAACAGTTGTGTAAGGATGACGATCATAGGAACGCGAGCCCCTCGACGAATACGAGTCATTCGAGTAAGACCGTGTTGAGTACGACCATTCATCAGATTCGGCGTAAGGGGCCCTACGAGAGTACCGATGACCATAACGCGGGGCAGTGGTTGCCATTGGAATTGGTGGAGCCGAGTACCTGCTCATCGAGCGGGCGGGAAAACGGTGAGATCCAGTAGGAGGATAGGACATGTAGGACTGATTTCTGTGCATGGGTGACGGTGGTCGTGAACCAGGTTCGAAATAATGTTCTTCTAGAGGTGGGATTTCGGATGGTTGAACGACATGAGGGTTTTGAACGTTCGAAGGCGGCATTAATCCCTCCATTGAGGCTTGCCTTGAACCAACAGGCTAAGAGTAAGCGTGAGATTGGCGAGAAAGAAGAATGAGATTTTATAGATTCGTAGGTTTGTCATACGAACTCACTGCTGACCCATGAAATGCAGACTGGGGAGCGTAGTTGTGGTGTCCACTTCTATTGCTTCGACTATATGACTGCCTGTGCCTATCGCTGGGCATGTAAGCCCTTCCGTAATCCGAAGGTGCGATATTGAACTGGCCATCAGCTGAGGGGTATTGCTGAGACGAGCCGACCCATTGCTCGATCCGATTTTGATTAGACATATAGCGCTCGGTGGCCTCTGGAGAGAAATCATATTCTGTCATGGTTGCTGTAGAACAACGAGTTAGGAATATAGCTCAAAGGTTATAATGTTTCTGTGCATGTCAGGCGCGCCTGGCAGGCATGGACTTCTTGATCGACGATCGCGTCAAACACATGAGGCTGTTGAGTGCCCCGAGAGGCGTTTTTGATGTTACATGCTCGTACACGCGTCATATAATAAGACAGAAAAAAGAGTAACTTGTAGAGTAGATGGCGGAGGTGAGGAGTCTTTGGGGATACCATGATAATGTAAATTAAAAATAAAATTTGGTGATTATGTAGAGTAATTGATTCGCTCGTGCGGAAAAAAACCAAAAAAACAAGTCTGAACAATCTTGAAGAAAAATAAGTACTCACCGACAAGGGGGTGTCCAAAAAAAAATATGTGATATCACGTTGGTTAGGTAGGGGTCCACCCACCCGGCTTAAAATTTTTTTGCACTTTGGCTGGAAGTTGCCGGAATTGGTGCCCAGAGTGCCGATTTAAGTAGAAATAGCCATTGTGTAGCCGGAGCCTGGATAACCTTACTCTCGATTCCAAGAACCACGGAGGATACAGTAGAGTTGTTTAATGAGCAACCTACAAGGGGAAGCGTCGAGGAGGTGAACAAATCAACATAGCTCACGTAAAATAACAACTTACCCGTTTATTTGCAGAGCAGTGAACCTATTCCCAAGGGTTCTTGCGAAATGTCATTGGCTGAAGAGGGACACGCAGGGAGCAGTTTGGCAGTAGCCAGCGAGGACATGACCCTACAGTCATCGAGAAGTGTAGAAACTCATCAGCTTGGGATCCATCGTGCTAAAGCTAACGAAGCACCCCGTGGACGTACTCGAGGAAAGCAAAATGTAACAACAATTTATGAATGCGACTGCAGTGAAGAAGTATCAAGTCAAGACATCCAAGCGCAATCCGCAGTTATCGAGTGCAAAAAACCTGGTTGTGAGACGAAATGGGTAAGACTTGATTATCACTGATCTTGAGGCATAACAGACTTACCATGGTTCTGATTCAGTTTCACCTTCTCTGCGTCAAACTCGATTATGCAGTGAATGGTTGGGTGTGCCAATCGTGCCAGGCAAGCAATGGGACGGGAGCGAGCTTGGAGGACTCAGGCAAGACTCAGGCGTTGAAATATATGATTACGTAACAGTCTGTATATAGTAATTTATCACGTGATAGGTAGGTAGGCCTTGACCTTTTGCCCTAAAAAAAAAATTCGACGTGATATCCTTAAATTTTTTTCGGACACCCCCTTGCTCACCGAAGTCATGTCCGAGTCAAAACGTGTACCCAAGGGATTAGCAAATCAGTCAGAACATCTGGCCGATTCGCAGCGACCCAATATGCAACGCCAATCACTGCCGCCTCATAGATAATATTCGCCAGCATGTCATTGGATTGCCGTCCCACGTCCAACTGGTCAACCTGATGTCCAAAAATCGCAAAAAACAGCTCCGATTCTTCCAAGGGAAGACTTTGAACCAAAGTCTTCGGAAAAGTTTCGCCGTCTGTGAGGGTCGGCATTGGAGGGTCGAGGATTAACTTGAGCTTGGATATTCCCCTGTTGCGGATTGACCGAATCTTCGACGAGACAGGATTGGACAAAGAGGAAATATCTGTGGACATGTGGTATACAAGGTACGCGCGGTTGTACAAAGATGGGAATGATATGCCTTTCATGACCGTAAATCGGAGAAACATGTGTAGTTGCAGGTCGGCATCGGTATCGACATCCCATGGAGTTTCTAGCGATGGAATGCTAGTGGAAAATCCTGGGGAAACAATACTTGATAGCTCGAGAAGTAGTGGACGGAATAGAGACCTTTTTCCACCAAGGAACGTATTGTGAGATGTCATATACTCCTTCAGTGTTTCGAGCATGATGGAAGGAGAGGCGAAGGTCACCGAACCTTCCAGATGAAGATTTGCATTCATCATTATCACCTCATTGACGGCGTACGTCTGAGCCCCTGATAGTTTAGTTATACTGAAATTGAAGATGTCGTCCTGAGCCTTTGCGGAAGAGCGATACGCATCGAGGACGTTCTTCCGAATTGCTGGATCTTCGACGTCCTCAAGATCGGCGAAGACGTTTTCGTCTGCGTATTTAGTGTTTGGAGGGGCAATGGGGATATCTGCAAGACAACTATAGAGGACCGACGGGTCGTTCGAATGAGGTTGGCGAAGGAATGTTCGACGTAAAACTATGGCAATCCGGGGGCTCACAACGTATAATCTGTGGGCACCCGGACTGCCATATATCAATCCTTCCCAAAGCCCGAACCCGTTCCCGGCCAAAACGAATTCGGAATTACTGGCTGCTTCCCAGACACCGAGGAAGAAGTAGTTCGCCAAACTTTCGTAGTCGATTGCATACCATTCCTGGATGTCTGGGTCGAGTCTCTTCCGCAGCATCTCCTGGAACCTGTGATTTCCGTACCTTTCGCGGATCCGTTCACCCTCTGCAACGATGGTGGAATGTGGTGTGTCCAGATAATATTTCATGCCGTCTAACCATATGTCGAAGTCTGTCTGTAGTTGGTGTGTCTTCTTGTACGTGCGTATCCAGTCGGCTAGCGGCGCATTGTTGGGATTATTTTCCTGAAAATAAGTGGAGGAAACGCCATCGTTTCGATAGTGCATTAGAAAGATAAACTTGCGTAAGGTTGCGAGCTCCTTTCTGGACAGGGCAAAACCATGGCTTTGTACTCCAATCCGGATTCTATTGATCACCAACGACGCCTCCTGTTCAAGGCGAGCGAGCTTGACCTCTAGATGATCGACGTTGCTTGGCTCTTTTAGGTCACGGTAGAGGTTAATTTTACCATAAACCTTCGATAAAGGCCGATTTTGAAGAACGCCAGTAGTTAGGTCATAAAAAGAGATTGTATCCAGGTCTTCTCCAGTCTTGTATGCCTTATAAAAAGACCTAGTACGCTCGCGCTTGTTCCTGCATTGATCAAATTCGCAAATGAGATTTGTCCATGGCGCAAGCAACTCTCAATACCCACATAGGTGTTTGAGGACCCGTCAAAAACTGACGGAGAATGAACCGTGGAATGCAGTGGTGGTATTGATTCTTTGGTACTGCAGATGGGCTCGGCGCCATCATGGCGGCGAGATGGGGGACGGAGGAAAAATGCGTGTGAACGACCCAGTCTCATCCGAATGACTCTTCCCGCGTTGTCCTTTGATTCCTACTTCGGGTAGCTGTCAGTGGTGCTCTCTCTCTCGTTCCTTCTTCACGTCTCGCCCCCTCAACAACATCGCCAAGCCCTTTTCCACGGCGCTATGACTTGCAGCATTCACGCGAATTCGACGTCGCTTCCTGTCTTTCAAAACGTCGCAACTCGAGGTGAGTTCCAGTCCATACTCCAATTTGACAACTACTTACTTCGATTCAGCACACTCGCTGCCTCTCCCTCGTCGCTGACACGTCCCTCCGCTCTCGTCGCTCACCATACGCCTTCCCGCGGCGTCGAAAATACAAATCGCATGCACCAGCAAGCACACAAACGAGTGCACGAGTCGCACAACAGCTAGGGGCTCGTGAACGTCGCCAGGAGGTGTGAAGGCTACATAATCGACTGAAAGGTTAGTATTTGTTCGTCTTATTGTTCGAAACCTTGCTCACCTTGCCTCCAGTCATCACTGGGTCACCAACCATTGTCTCGACTACACCCCGCGTCGTACGTTCTTCCTGCGTCGGCACAGGTCGCACACAACATCAACGAGACGGACGAGCATGTTTGTCAGCGGTGCCGGGAGTGTTCAGGGCGGCGGAGCACGGCTTGAGTAACAAGGTGATTAAATATTCCTTTTGACATCGAATCCCTACTTACCTCGACATAGCATTCTCACTCGACGTCCTACATCGTCGTCGTTGACGCCAGCCCCTCCACCTTTCGGCGTGCAAAGCATGTACCTACAACCCCGGTGCCACGACATACGCCCCGCTGCACCAAGAAACAACCCTCCAGAGTCGTTTGAGAGCTGGGATTCGAGCTGCGGATGATTTCGAGGTGAGTAAACGCTCATATTGTCGTTAACCACCTTCTTACGTTGGTAACTCTCTCGCAGTTTACACCGTACCAGCACCCGCCAACTGAACCCCACCCCACTCAGCGTGCGGAGCATGCATGCACGTTTACCCAGGTGTCGCGGCGTACGACCCCGCTACACGAAGTCAAGCTAAGCACTCGCAGAAGAACATGACAGCGACAAACTCACCGAGGAATTCGCAATCGCAGCAAGCCCGTCCCGCGCCTGCGCCTGGGCGTCCAACCCCGACTTCGAATCATCAGGGATTACCGCCAACGACACCACCCATTCCGTCGTCGCCCTCAGCATCGTCCAATGACGACTGTACCCTCGGTCATTCGTTTGTCCATTCGGCAGCTGGGTCTGGAGGTACGGGTGCATAAATGCGAAGAACCTGGGTGCTGGTATGCGTATACGGGGGAAATGTCGAAGTGAAGCGCTACGGGCGAGGAAAGGCGGCACTACCCCAGCTTTTCCCCCTTCCGGAGTGCAGAGAATACACCCTGGTGCACCGGCGTACAACCCCGCTGCACGAACACAAGTCAAACACCGGCAGAAATGCATTGTAGCAACTAGGAACTTACCAGGGCATTCCATTCGCATTCGCGGCCCACCCCGCCCCATGCCTCCCTTTTCGAGTTTCAAACACCACTCTGATCGTTCAAGGCGCACCGCCGACGATGCGCCCCATCCTGTCGTCACCGCCATCAATGTTCCACAGGCACGGGGGCGTGTCAAAGAAGATATGGAGGGGTGCGGGCGGAGCCTCCCCTCCCGACTCCAATTCGTCAAAGCACACCGCCAACGATGCCCACAACCGCGTCGTCATCGTCATCACCATCGGCTGGGCCTGGAGCTGCGGGTGTGGGTGTGGAGGGACACCGTACAGAGTACGCGGGAGTGCGGGTCACGGGACGAGGAAGCTCGTACGGGAGGAGAACTGCAGGGCGGGGGAGGCGGGGAGTACCTCGTTCTCACCTGCTCACCCGTTCTCGTCGCTCCTGCGCCTCCGAACCCGACTCCAAGTCGTTGAATCGCCCCGCCCACGGTACCCGCAATCTGGACGACTTTGCGGGCAGGTGGGGTGGGAGTTGGGGCTAGTGATATGGAAGACTGGGCCGGCGCGGTGGGCGGGCTTGCCCCATTCTAGGTCTGGGTTATTAGGTTATTAGGAGGAGAGGGAGGAGAGGAGGGAGACATACCTGTCTGATACACCCCGCCCCTGTATCAACCGTCATCGTCATCGTCGTCCTCGTCGTCCTTCCTGCGGCGTCTTCAATGCTCTCTGGTCCGAGTTGATGGCACGTTAGGAGGGGAGGAGGGTGAGAGGGGGGTGACATACCTGGCTGATACACCCCCGTCAGGCGATGCTGAGAGCGGGCTAGCCGCTGCCCCGTATCACCCCTCGTCGTCGTCGTTGCCCCTCCCGCGGCGTCTTCGAACCTTTCTAGTTCGGGTCGATGGGACGGTGCGGGTGCGGATGCGGATGCGCTGTGGGCTGCGGGCTGCAAGGGACGAAGGGGGGGTGTTAGAGATGGCGCAGGAGGCAGGAAGTAGGAAGTAGGACGTTGGAAGAGGAGGAAGACCTACCAGCTCGTGAATACCAAGGACAGCGGTCGAGGCAAGCCGCCCACGATCCCCGCGATGGCGTCGATGCACAGACAGCGGGCTCGACTATGTCCAGTAGTCGTCGTCGTGCTCGCAGACTCGTTCGTTCGTCGGCATCTGTGGCGGGAGTGAAGGCTAGGGGTGCGAGGGGCATGGAGAGGAGGAGAAGGAGAGGAGAGCGGGCGTTTGTCACCCGACCCGTTCTAGGAGTAGGGTTGTGAGGCGCAGACGAGAGGGGGCGGATTGGGGAGACTTACCCTGCCAGTACACCCCCCTCAGACGATGCAGACAGCGGTCGCGGCATCCCAGTTGTCCCGCTGCCCGCCTATCATCCGTCGTCGGCGTCGTCATCCCTCCCGCCGCGTCTTCGATGCTCCCTGGTCCAAGTCGATGGGTGGTACGGGTGCAGGTGTGCTGTGGGCTGCGAGCTGCGATAGGCGAAAGGATGGGTGTCAGAGATGGCGCGGGAGGTGGTTAGGGCAGAGGGAGGCCTTACGAGCTCGCGAATAGCGAGACCGCCCGTCGTACGGACAGCGGTCTCGACCACTTCCAGTCGTCTGCGCCGTCGTCGTCGCCGTATCGTGCTGTAGCCGTCTGGACACCGAAACCTGATGCAGGTGTGCATGTGCACAGCCTGCGAGCTGCGAGAGAGTGAGGTGGGGGACGTCAGAGATGGGTCGGGGAGGAAAAGTTCAGCGAAAACGTACCGATTCATGAGTAGCGAGACCGCTCGTCGTCTGGACAGCGGTCTCGACTACTTCTAGTCGTCGTCGCCACCGCTTCAGGTGCTGGCTTACGAAGGAGTGATGACAGGTAAGTTTATAATTCGTATTCGATGATAAAACATGTGCTTACTTTCTCCTTAGCCTTTGGCCTTTGTTCGAGGACGTGTCGCGTGGTGTTCCTGGAACGAAACGAAACGAACGCGATGTCAGTGAGAGATGGCGATGGGGCGGACGATAAGCAGGACGACTTACAAGGAGTCGAAGGACGATGTCGGTGGTGTTTCGTGCTGGAAGGCGAACGTCAGAATGGTACAGGGTAAGTAAAAAACTTCAAAACTTACTCTGACGTCGACTGATCATTTTTGCTGCGATCTAGGAGACAGTCAGCAAACTAGAACGAATTGGAAGACAAACGAGCACCAACCATGAGGAGGAATGTCGAGACGACCTACAACGGTCAGCAAAGACGTCAGCTCGAGCGGGGAAGACAGCAAGTCGATGAGCGGGCGAGTACTTACCAGACCGCGAGTACCGCCGCTGCTGCTCGTGCATCTTGAGGTGGTCGCCGACGACGAGGAAGAAGAAGAGGAGGACGGAGAATGAAGAGAGGAGGAGAGGAAAGGAGGAGAGGAAAGGAGGAGAAGAGGAAGAGGGGATGGAGGATACAAGCCGAATCCACCTCGGCTTATATACCTTTTTTCTATCCCTGTATTCGGTACCAAGTAGGCGAGCAATCAACGGAACCGCGCCTAGCGTTTAGCGCGTTTTTTCGACTTCGGAAGGGTGATTGGACCCTGCACTACGATTCCGTGGGCCGAACGGGATCGGATGGGAGAGCGTTCGTCCCCTTCTGACTATGAGATTCAGATGAGTTCCCCATCCCCTCTTTCATATTGTGAAGAGTGTATTTATTACGATACTTTCTGTTACCTAGATAGAAAAATTAATACTCTTTTGTCAATGAAATAATCTAACGAGTGGTAAAGTGTGCTTCTACTTCTACAGTTAATACCTACCTCTGCTTGAAGTCAAATCCACCAAGCTCATAATTCACTGACGGACTTACTGAGCGATCTAGATTCAATACATCTCGCCTGTCAGATCTACACGACACTGCTCAGGAAAAAGAAAAAGACGGCGGACAATCGGAGGATGCGCACAAGAGTCAAAACACCGCATCGCATACGGAGGTACGCAACTTCGAAACGATTCTTGCCATTTCGTTGGCGCTAACACCTTCTGCTTCTCAGGCTAGTATAAAGCGAATAATAAAAGGAGCCGAACTGCCAAAACGCGCTATTTTTTTGAGAGCAATTCGGCGAATGGGGGACGGAAGAGGAGTACTAGGACTCCGAGATCCACGATCTTCCGTCTCGCGGTTGCATCCTCATCTCCGTTCTGCGCTCGCTCGCATATCGTTAATTCAATTCAAGTGCGTTCTGTGTTCGTATTCCATAACCAATTGATTCAGTAAATTCATTCTTTAGTTCTACAAAGCATGTGCAATACCGTGCCAGTACCGAAACTAAGTAATGACAATGCCTCATGCGCCGTTCTTGAGCTCAACTCATGTTTTTTAATTCCGCAGAGACCCCAACCTAGTGCTAACCGAACAAGAGAATGGTTCTGCGACAGACAGTTCCGCTTTCTTGGAAAGAAAAAAGGCGAGAAATGGGGATGTCGGAGGTGCAGATTTGGGTAAGGACATACGCATCTTCGAAACGATTTCTTGCGACTTCGTTAGCGTTAAAACCTTTCGCTTCTCAGACTAGTGCTAAACGAAGAACAAAAGGAGCCGAATAGCTGAAACGCGCCATTTTTTTTGGGAGCAATTCGGCGAATGGGGGACGGAGGAGGAGGACTTGGATTCCGAGATCCTGGATCTTCCGTCTCGCGGTTGTACCCTCATCTCCGTTCCGCATTCGCTCGCCAGTCGTCAATTGAACTTACGTGCATTCTGTGTTCATTTCCATGAACCAATTGATTCAATATATTCATTCTTTAGTTCCACGAAGCATGTGGAATACCATGCCAGTACCGAAACTACCGTCAGTGCCTCACACACTATTCTCAAACTCTACCCATGTTTTTTTAATTTCGCAAAGACCCTGACCTAGTGCTAACCGAACAACCAGGTGGTTCTGCGAAGGACAGGCCCGCTTTTTGAAAAGCAAGGTGAGAAACGGGGATGGAGGAGGTGGGGGTTCGATTGAGCCATTGGCGCGATGGACAATTCAAGGTTCGCGCTCACAATTTACGATTCAACCCTTGCTCGCACGCATTTTGGGATGAGCCTACTGAATAAGGAACTGTAAATTAGTGTTTCTGTATTCTAGACAGTTTGGTATGAATAACACGAGCACGATAATACAGGATAAGCGCCTAAAGCACTTTTCGAGTCATCTCTCCACCTTGGCTGCTCTCAGTCTTACTCAACAACTAAGACCGTAGTCGACTGTGTCCCGGACATTCAAAAACAAAGTAGAGGCCTGGAATTGACTAATTTCCTGGGAGAGAAGCAGAGCAATGGATGCCAGTGCGGAGGAGTGGGTAACTGATTCGTGCCCGACACCCGTTGATGCTGCTGCCTTGCATCTCCAACCTCCCAGAATCAGTACGACCGTAAATAAACTGTAGTTTAGCGTCTATGCAGCTTTTTGATACAGATATTATAGAGACTTTATTCAATTTGTTTGACGGAAGTCGTTCTCGTTGCAGAATAGGCGCCCATGCCTTGCGTGGCTCGTTTGGGACTTGTATCTCGGAAATACATCTTGAATATAAATCTATGCATGAGGTAAAATACAGAAATAACTACAAGACGGTTTAGATACCACTTCATGCTCGCAAGAACACGATTTCTTTTCGGTTAGCGGTGTACTGACCCTAGACTAGCGGGATCCGAACAGTCGGTGGCACTAAAAAAAAAGAGAAAAAGGCTTTGCTGAACATTTAAGATCGAAACAGGGACGGAGGAGAAGATAGTGCGACGGTCTTCGGAAGCGCCGCACTTCATCCTCAAGTCCTGAAGGGAACTCTGGAAATCTGCGCCGTGTAGTGGTTGTGTTAACGCAATAACGCCACACTACTGCTCGGTAGGTTCCTGAGCCGGCAATGCATGAATTCCGAAGAATTAGAAGGGAAAAAAAGCTCTGCAGAACTTCTAAGATCGAAATAGGGACAGAGGAGAGGATAGCGCGACACCCATCGGGGTGCCACACTTCATTTTCAAGTCCCTGAAGGGTATTTGGCAAATCTGCCGTGAGTATGTCAACGGAATGACACGACAATTCTGCGTGCTAGATTCCTGAGCCAGCGATAAATGAATTCCGAAGAATTCGAAGTCAAAAAATCCAACATAACGAAAAAAGGGGATGAAGTACAAGCGCCCAATCATTAGTTGGCATGCCTTCCACTCCGATCTCCCGAAGCTCCAATCAGGAGGTGTACAGAAAAATAACTTATGGGTAATATTCTCGTGCAATTCAATGCCTCATTATTCAATCACATGCGGGAAAGCAGAAGAACCGCCAGTGCTTAACCTCACGGAAACAAATGAGAAAAGGGGACTTACAATCAAACTTACTAAGTGAATGATTTAATGGGAAAATGGATGTCGAACACTCAATATAGCTCTGTTCCCGGCAGGCGGATAACCAGTAACAGAGTTATACGGGTGGTAGAAACTGAAAATCGAGCCAAATAGTGTTCCTATTCCTTCGTAGCACGTTTCTAATTCAAGCGGTCAATTAAAATTCACAAAAAAATTGACAGAAAAGACGTACTGATTTTCCAAGTTACTTGCAAAGTGGGAGATGAACATTGAACACGCAATATGGTTTTGTTCCCAGCAGCCGAATAACCAGCAACAAAACCATAGAGGTGGTAGAAGTCGATTGGGAAAAGTAAACGGACAGGATTTGGGCTGGGAGGTGAAATATAAACCCAGAACACGCCGTATAACGATGCTCCCAGCAGCCGGGTAGCTAGTAGCAAGGCCACACGGGTGGTAGAAGTCGACAGGAAAGACAAATCGCCAGGAATAAATTCGGAGGACGAGGTTTGGCATTGAAAGGATATACTGAATGTTTCTATGGCTCGGATGGAGGACATAGCTGGTAAAATGGTCAAGGGTCAGCAAGCAGATAACGGAAGGAAACACTAAGCTTACGATTGAATTAATATCGAGACCGAGCGCACTGAATTTAGTGCAAGCGGATGGAAGATTCCCAAGGTCGCGTGTTGCGGTTGACTTCCAAAAGTGGCGAGAGCACGCTATCATCGCCTATCGATCAAATCTTGAATGGCGCCGCCATGTAAACTCTGCGAGAATCCGGCGCTCTACCCAGAAACAAATTGTCAGAGAGTGTGCTATAGCGAGAAAAATGTGCATACCGTGAGTTTGGATTTATATTTCGAAGTGTCTGCATCAATAAATACAATTGAAGGCAGGAATGAAATCAGAGCGGAAATAATTAATGTGGAAAGACTTACCAGGAAATAGGGATCAGGAAAGGAAGAAATAGTGATGAGAGCGCACCGTGGAGGAGGATGGTGGAAGTTAACGACAGAGAGAGAGAGAGAGAGGGGTGGTGCGGCGTTGACGGCAGGATGCGATGCGAATATGATGGCAACCGCAACCGAAATTCGGGGCTGGGGAAAGTGCCGATGGCGATGGTGTGTCTCGGAGATGGAGAAGAATACTAACGGCGATTCTTGCCAGCTTCACCCTCAATTCTCGGGCTTCGGGTGGCTGAAAACCCTGGAATTGACTGACAGATTTGGTAAGTGCAAAATCATATTTATTTCATTCTCTGTGGGTGGACTGGATAATTCCAGTACCCACCTTCTCAGAAAATATTTCCTGGTAGCCATTGGCTAGCAAGTAAAATTTTTTGAGAGGGTAGGTACTGGATTTTGTCCTGGAGTGAGTGAGATACATGATCTGAGTATTTCAGTTCTCGGAAATAGTGTGATTGACCTGAAGATGCAGGGTCTTATTAAGTGAGCTAAAGATGAACTAAAAATGCTACAAAAGCGCTCAGAGATGCGGTTCTCAATCCTAAAAGCGAACAGATGGCTTAGAAGTAACTTAGAAGACCTTAGATCAGTGCGCTAGTACTCAGTAGTGCACTTAGTGGCTTGATCGGGCTTGGAACGCTTGGCACAAAAAACCTATAAAGGTGGGTACTTACCGAGTGAGCCCAGAAACCCCACTACGCCGTCGTAATGCTCGCATTATGGCGGTGCGCCCCCCCCTCAATGTCGTTAGTGACGATGAAGATCCATCGCCGTTTTATCTCTTGTGTTTGGTGCTTGATGTGCCAAACATTGATGCGACCTTCCTTTCTCGATGACCACCATCATCTTTCACCCACTGCATCGTAAGTGTTGTTTTTTACCTTGTAAATAGGGTTTGTGCTCATATATTTCGATTTAGGGTCTCGTTATGGTGTGCTCAAGGACTCGAGTTCATATTTGGAGGTCCCGGAAACGCTGTGAGTCGATTTTGGCGCTCTAATCTTTACTTCGCGTCCAACTATATATTTACAGGGTCTGGCAACACTCAGAGCTGGCCGAAAATTCAGACCTGATGTTTGGAGTTCCGGGGAGCGGTGTGGTTTGTTTTGAGGTGAGCATTTCGTCTATTTCATTAAGCAGCACGCTGATATGTTCTGCAAAGATTCCGACGTGATTTTCTTGATTCCGGCAATTGCCTGTGCGTCGCAGGAGCCTTTTGAAGGTTTCAAATAAGCCGGTTTGATATTTGGATGGCTGGGAAATGCTTCAGAATGTAAATCAGTGAGTGATTGAGCTCTTTATTTCGTTGTGACGGTGTTCATATGATCGTGTTCAGGATTTGCGTCCATTTTCTATCGTCCAGTAACCCCGTCATTGCTGTGGTTTCATTTGAAACTACAAGAGTGTTTCCATGGAAATTCAACATTCAGAGGCCGGCGAAAGACTGCGTTCTGATTTTTGTAAGTCATTCCTTACTTCAGGTCCACCTCGTGTACTCATTTTGACCGCACTGTGCTCTTTCTCTTCTAATCCGATTCGATATTCGTTCTTCTGCCGGTTCCAAACGCTTTCACAATCCTACCCACTCCGTGTCGTTTGCCTCTTCAAATGTCACGAAAACGCGCCCATCTTCATGCGACAGCTTGCCATGAGAGTCAGCCAACGACTCGAGCCATGTACGTCATTCTGAGCCATCGAGTAAGTTGATTCCATTTATTTTCGTAAGCTCTTACTGACTACCCCACAAGCAGCACCTGGAGATTACGTCGACAACTCCGATTTCACCGAACATCGCGCGATTGGTGCTCGGCTCAGCGAGGTCTTCAACAAGACATTATTTGCGAAAGCCCAGAATTTCAGCATCAACTAGAAAAGCTCGCGTGTTGGCCAACGTCGGTGCAAGATCTCGGGGAGAGTTGGGGTGGCTTGCAAGATGTGGATGGGAGGATATTTGAGGGATAAACCGGTTTATTCACGTTCGCTGGCTATGTACACGGTGAGTTATATGTGCTGTCCTCTCTCCTCCATCCTCCCTTCCCTTCCCCTTGTCGCTGTCAACGGGTGTACCCACACCCGTTGGCCCATTCTCCTGCCCTTCGGGGTGGGAGAAACTATGCTGGTACGAAAAAAAGAGGGGACGGCGAGTTCGAAAGATGGCGTTTTTTTTACGATCTAGTCCTTTTATAGTTAGTCTAGTTTTCAAAAATATGCACTTTTTATATGTTCGTGCCTGAAAACATACCAGTTCCTGGAAAAACAAGGCCCGACGACCACCAAATCAACCGCAAACTCTATCCGCTACCTGCGATATCGAACCAAAGTCTTCGGAAAGGTTTCGGCGTCTGTGAGGGTCGGCATTGGAGGGTCGAGGATTAACTTGAGCTTGGATATTCCCCTGTTGCGGATTGACCGAATCTTCGACGAGACAGGATTGGATAATGAAGAAATATCTGTGGACATGTGGTATACAAGGTACGCGCGGTTGTACAACGATGGGAAGGATATGCCCTTCATGACCGTAAATCGGAGAAACATGTGCAGTTGCAGGTCGGCATCGGTATCGACATCCCATGGAGTTTCTAGCGATGGAATGCTAGTGGAAAATCCTGGGGAGACAATACTTGATAGCTCGAGAAGTAGTGGACGGAATAGAGACCTTTTTCCACCAAGGAACGTATTGTGAGATGTCATATACTCCTTCAGTGTTTCGAGCATGTTGGCAGGAGAGGCGAAGGTCACCGAACCTTCCAGATGAAGATTTGCATTCATCATTATCACCTCATTGACGGCGTACGTCTGAGATCCTGATAGTTTAGTTATACTGAAATTGAAAATGTCGTCCTGGGCCTTCGCGGAAGAGCGATACGCATCGAGGACGTTCTTCCGAATTGCTGGATCTTCGACGTCCTCAAGATCTGCGAAGACTTGTTCATCTGCGTATTTAGTGTTGGGAGCGGCGATGGGGATATCTGCGAGACAACTATAGAGAACCGATGGGTCATTTGAATGAGGTTGGCGAAGGAATGTCCGACGTAAAACTATGGCAATCCGGGGGCTCACAACGTATAATCTGTGGGCACCCGGACTGCCATATATCAATCCTTCCCAGAGTCCGAACCCGTTCCCAGCCAAAACGAATTCGGAATGACTGGCTGCTTCCCAGACACCGAGGAAGAAGTAGTTCGCCAAACTTTCGTAGTCGATTGCATACCATTCCTGGATGTCTGGGTCGAGTCTCTTCCGCAGCATCTCCTGGAACCTGTGATTTCCGTACCTTTCGCGGATCCGTTCACCTTCTGCAACGATGGTGGAATGTGGTGTATCCAGATAATATTTCATCCCGTCTAGCCATATGTCGAAGTCCGTCTGTAGTTGATGCGTCTTTTTGTAGGTGCGTATCCACTCGGCTAGTGGTGCATTGTTGGGATTATTCTCCTGAAAATAAGTGGAGGAAACGCCATCGTTACGGTAGTGCATTATAAAGATAAACTTGCGTAATGTTGCGAGCTCCTTTCTGGAGAGGGAAAAACTATGACTTTGTACTCCAATCCGAATTCTGTTGATTACCAAGGAGGCCTCCTGTTCGAGGCGAGCGAGCTTGACCTCCAGGTGATCGACGTTGCTTGTTTCCTTTAGGTCCCGGTAGAGGTTAATTTTACCATAAACCTTCGATAATGGCCGATTTTGAAGAACGCCAGAAGTTAAGTCATAAAAAGAGATAGTATCCAGGTCTTCTCCAGTTTTGTACGCCTTATAGAAAGACCGAGTACGCTCACGCTTGTTCCTGCGTTGATCAAGTTCCCAATGAGCATTGAGGTCCATGGGGCAAGCAATTCTCAATACCCACATAGGTGTTTGAGGACCCGTCAAAAACTGACGCAGAATGAACCGTGGAATGCAGTGGTGGTATTGATTCTTTGGTACTGCACTTGGGCTCGGCGCCATCATGGCGGCGAGATGGAGGACGGAGGAAAAATGCGTGTGAACGACCCAATCTCATCCGAATGACTCTTCCCGCGTTGTCCCTCGATTCCTACTTCGGGTAGATGTCAGTGGTTTACATAACGCATGATGCCATGCGGGGGTTGTGAGCTCGGAGAGGATTCAAATACTCTACAAGTGATCTTCTTTTCAATACATAAAAAACTTCCTTGTATATTGCGCTACGGTCCTACCTTATATCATTCGTGTGCACTGCAAGAAGGTACTTTACCAGCTCGCTTTAAACCCCACCCAAGAAGTGTCGTCGCTTTTGCCTCCAGCCAAACTCGAAATGTATTGCAGGCAGGTGCCTGCGCTGGTAGTCGACCCGGCCGAGTCGTATAGATTAACATAATTAGTCGAATCGATGCTCCGACCAGTGTATATAAGCACTGGTGCACTGAAGTATCGGCCTCTAAGATACTGTAGCAAGTTTTGCCCAGCGCTTGGGTTGAGGACTTGTGGTGCCGTACTAAGTGAAGCCTCGAAGCGAACATTATCAGAGATGAAACGGACGAGGGATGCATCGTCGTGTTCACGTAAAAAACCTGGAATTTATTGTTTAGGCTTTAGCACGGACTGGCACGTTGTAAATGGAAAACCTACCTGTATTGGCGTCTATCCAAGCCTTCGCCACGGCGGTTGAGGATAATTCGACGACATATATACCCATTTCGCGCGCTTGGGCAACCTCATATACGTTATTTTCGGGCCTGTCATCAACCCAGACCAATAAAGGCGTCTTGAGTGAATGCCCAGGAGCAACTTTGATCTCCGAGTCAGGGAGTGGGAGAGGTTTTTCGCCTGCATCGGAGGTCAATAGAGTATAGGGATGTTAGATGCATTGCTAACATACCTCTCGTGCAGCTATCTACAAATTCCTTCAATGAATTCTTCCCTAGCGCACGGGAAAGATTATAGGGCGAGATTCCACCCGCGTTAAACTCATCCAGTCGCATCACAATACGGTCAGCCGTCTTGCTGCTTAAACCTTCTCCATACCACGTACTTAACCGCTTTGAAAAAAGATCATTGGTTGCAAAGGTAACCTGCAGAAAATCGGCATGATCAGAAATATTTTGGAACGCAAGAGTGTGTTACCTTTGCACCAATGTAATCCTGCCAAAATTCTTTTGCATCAGGAAGGACCAATTCATCTGTTGGCCCGAAATCACGAATTGTGGATCCGTCGTCTCCAAAGTCAGGTTCATCCAAAGTCGACGTCGTGTCATCGGTTTTATGGTCCCGAAAGTAGCCAACGACTGCAATTGAAGTCAGCAAAATGATAAGCTGATGGCTGATTTGTCGCTGGTCATCTTTCAATTGCTGGATGAGCGCGCTCGGTTTGAGAAACGAGACAATTTTCTGCGGCCGCTTGTAATTCCAGGCAACCAAATGTTCTCTTGTCCGTTGTAGGACATCGCCAACACTGCGTATCGCTTCGGACAGCTGGATTTCACCGTTTCCGTGGTATTGCATCAATGCGAATGGCGAAAGGATATTGCGAATTTGTACAACGTTGGAGGAAATTTGGATAAGTAGAAGCTCCTTCTGAGCGATCTGGTCAATCCAGGTTTCTATAGCTTTGCAAAGAGCGCAGACAGCGGACGCTATGGCCAGGACCTCCATGGGGTGGTTATAGAATTGAGGGAAAGAGAAACGTTGGGCTCATCAGACACCCTAAATAAACAAGATGACGAGGCGGTGCTGTGGCTATGACTGACAATCCCAGGTACCGAACCACTTTTACCACGATCGACATCGTCTTCGATGCAAATGAAGTGTTGGTTAATAGGATTATCTCGCGTCTCATTGACAGAAGGCTGTCTATGGTAAAGATCAAAGTTAAATATGCGTCATGACCAATCCGCCTTGATCAAATCAGCAGCTCGTTCGGCGATTGCATAAACGGCCGCCTGCGTATGTGCGCAGGGAACGAACGGCTAATTAAACCCTTAGTTTCGATCAGTAATATGAGGGACTGAGACTGACCATGACCGAAGCATCCACTATCCTCAGCCCATTTGCATTTTTCAATTTCAAATCTGGGTCGACAACTCCGAAGTTTGCATCCTTGGCCGACATAGAAGCGGTTCCCACTGGATGGGCAGACGTGAAGGCGTTGAGAGTGATAAAGTCTTCGAGAGATTGATCTGAGGTAACGTTGGCAAATGCGCCGGCAGGTTGAAGGACGTATCCTTTCCAAACTGGGCCTGCGAAAAAGCGTTCGACGGTGGCGACCCCCTCTTTCAGAGCCAAGACGTCGAAATCGGACGTGAGTAGGCCAAGGTCGATAACGGGAGGATCCAGTGGGTTATTCGATTTCAACGATACTGATCCCCCTGAATAATAGTGGGTCATAGGTTATCGCCAGAGCAAAGACCCAACGTACTCGAGACCGGAGTCACCAGTGCCACACCCGCACCAACGAAATTGCCGGGATCCAGACTAAATCCACCCCCATTCTATAGCGCCAATTATAGATCCTCGAAAATCAATTTCGTGGGTGAAAGAGACTTACAGATATAACTAATTCGATGTGCGGCGAGTTACTTCCTGAAGACGGATCTTCAAATGTTTTGAAAATGGGTGAGTTGTTCGGTATGCGCGACCATGAAACTTGATTGACGCCAGCGTTGACAAAAGGACCCATGCGAGTTTTTTCCCATTGATCCAGTGCTTCTGCTTGCAGAGTGGCGTTCTGCTTGATTCTATACGTGCATTTGGATAAGCTGGGTAAATTCTGTGGTTTAAAAGTAGAATGACCAACGTATCGATGGTGTTGGTTGAATTAGCAAACCAAGTAACAGGGACCAATGGTTGGTCGGTCAAGTTTTTTCCGACACTGGGAAGGTTGAGCGTAGAAGAAATTCCTAGGCTTTTGAGTTCGGTTTTATCACCAATGCCGGAGTTAAGCAAGATATGAGGCGTGTTGATGGTTCCAGCTGACAAAATGACTTCCTTGTTGGCTGTTAAGGTGGTTAAACCTGACCCTGTTCCGTCATGCAGGTTCATTATTCAAATCTAGTGGATAATTGACATAAAGAGTGAACCGCACCTGAACTCAATTCAATTGTAAGAAAAGACGTTTGACCTCCTCCTGATCCAACAGGAAGAACACGAGTGACTTGAGTGTTCAAAACGATCTCAAGGTTCGGTCTTGCCACAACCTGAGGTGTTAAGTACGCGGTAGCGGCACTGCTTCTTTCGCCATTGCCGATTGTAGATTGTAACCAGCCTGAAAGCACAAAAATACTTACCAAAAACCAATAAATCGTTGAACGAAACTGACATACCGAGTCCCAGGGGGTTCCCGCTATTCATATCCAAATTAAAAGGAAACTCAGCCTGAAGGTCTTTCGTTGTTTGGATACTCCGCCCATCCGTGTTTCTCTGAGGAGAACCCGGTAGACTGACAGAGGTCATTCCTGTACCGGCTAGATTATGGAAGGCTGGGTTAAATTGCCCAGTTGTGTTATGGTTATCTGCTGGGGGAACCCACTTCTCGTTCTGAGGGATTATCGCTTTAGTAAGATTCAGACGGAAAGGTCGCGTATGGGGAAATACCTTGAGGAAATAGGGAAGTAGGCTATTCCAAGACCAGCCTGAATCTCCAGTAACACGAGCAAAACGGTCGAAATCCGACGACGATCCGCGCGTATAAAACATGTCATCTGTACGAAATCAGTGCTTGTCGAGTAACGCCAAAATTTACATACTGATCGAACTGCTGCCTCCGAGGATATGCCCACGAGGGTAGAGTAAAACTCGCCCAGCAGCAGCTGGTTGAGGAACAGTGGTAAAATTCCAGTCAAATGCAGAGAAGATGAGACCAGGTTCCAGGAAAGGAACCTGGGAATTCAACACGTCTTCATTTCTAAATGACATGAATAAACCTCTAAGCGTTCATGGTCCAACCCAATAAGCAAGACTGACGATGGGCCAGCCTCTATGACCAGGACTTTAAACTTGGAATTCTCGGTGAGACGACTGGCAATCACAGAACCGGCAGTTCCCCCTAAGATTAGTTCAGCCTAAGTCAACTCAGAAACTGATAGTGTAAAGACGCTTTCTCACCGCCGATTACAATGAAGTCAAAATTTAAGTCCTTTGGTAGGTCGCCAAATTTCTGACGAATAGCCGCATGACAGGAGATAAAAAACGTTGAAAAAAACCAAAATGGCAAAATGAAAGTAACTAAATGCATCTGGGATCAGAGAGACTCGAAACCGACTTCGTGAACAAATAGATTATATACCTATGTATGACCCGCAGCCACAAGGAAATTCGGCGAGGATGACGTGCCCGATTCGAGGTGCTTCAACCTGAAGGAGCGATTTCTTCCCTTTATCAGAGAACTACAGGAAGGGGTGGAGTGATGTACCTGCGAATGTTGGACAGTTCCGCGACTTCCGCAATTATAATTTGCTTGGCTCACGCCATTCAAAACCACGTTTTCGTCGACGGGTAAAAGGAAGAGCCCGTAATGGCCGTGAACGTCCGCGCTGCCACACCCGCGTAATTTTGTCGCCTATATATAAGTCTCTCTCATGACCGCTTGTTCTTGAATCCCCAAAGTTCTGACTGGAAAATAGAATAACTAGCGCGAGGCTTGGGTTAGTCAAGTTAGGAACAACGTATTTAGGGAGATGGGAAACGAACCAGGTGCAAAATACAGCAGCAGCTGTAGAGTATCCTTATAGTAGGGCTAATCTACATAAAGTCTCGTTATCTAGTTGTGAAATCTTTCTTCGTGGACCAAAGGTGGACTTGTGGATGACGACGTGCTGTCAAAACGACTATCTCTGAAGTCAAGTGAAATATTTGTTGTTCCGCGGAGACTTGAACGCCACATTCGTGTGGAAAGGGGGTTCTCATCGTTGACCGCAGCCCCTAAGATCCTTCCTGGATGAAAATTGCATCAGAAACCGTCTCACAAAAAGAGGTAAAAAGTACAGCCAAGTAAAGCACGATGAGAAGAATATAGGGCAAAGATTACATTCCAGAATGGCAAGAAGATGCCTAGGATACTGACTGATATACATTTCTGCTTCCCCTTATGGGTGGCCAGTGTGACACAGCGAGAATTATTTCAAATCTTATCTACTGATGCCCATTGTCTTCGTCCATGAACGAGGACGGAACACAAATTAAGATGAACATCAGGTAATAATTGATTTGGACGACAACTCGCCGCGACGAATGGCGGAGGGGACTGTACAAGAACAAATGGATGGAATTAGTTGGGTCGATGACAACGTTCAAGGGTGACGAAAGGTTGGAGTGCACTGGCGGGGCCCATCCAGGCTAATAAGATAGACCACATGGATTCAGATATAATGTGTCAAAAAACAAAGAAGAGAACTCTTACTGTCACATCGGTAATTCGGTCCAAGCACTTCCTTTTCGTGGATCGGCTGGTAGAAAAGATTTGCCTCGGTAATGGCCAATTCAAGGATCAGATTTTCATTTTCCATGGTTCTACTGGGATATCGATCAAAATTAGGGTCAGGATGAGTGATTGAGAAAATAAATAGGACCTCTCACCCAAGAGTTCAAGGAATGTTTTTCCCATGAGCTTTGAGACGATCCCAGTTGGAATGATACGTGAAGGAATAGATCTGATCGCCGTTGCACCAGATAGGTACTCCTCGAGTACAGCCTGGGACATAAAGAGTGATAATAGCTCGATCCTCAGGCCACAGCATCATTGGACTAAAGTCGGCTTTTTGGTACATGACGGTGCGATGAGAAAGGGAAGAGGAACAGTATTTTCCACTGCGAATTTCACACTCCGCGGGTGATGGATTCGTAAGCAAGGTGGAGAGAAAAAGCAGGTAAAGAGATGCCTCCTTCCTTGAGTCATTCTAGACCAAATTATGACGGTGAAAATTTATAACGACAAAATCCTGTGATTACAGACAAGGAAATGCAACACCTATTGTAAATAGGTTTGATATCTAGGTTCGCATAAGATGTACTTTTAGCACGCAAAGGGTAACAAAGAGGTTCTCGGAAGTCACACCACCAAGCCGCTTATCTTTCACCTGTTTATATGTCCTGATAGTCCTACAAAATGGAAGAAAGACCAACGAGTACATTGGCACAATTTTAGCGGTCCCGGTAGACGGTCAAGTCATAAATATTGGACGGACAGATGGTCGGTCTCGGCGTTCAGGGAGTTCGGGTATAGCTTGTAGAACTAGAAGTAACGATCGTGTAGGTAGAAAGATCTCCAGGTTCAAAGGCACCAAGTCACATGAAAGAGATCAAGGCAATACACACATACACCGGCAACCAGCCACCAAAGTTGTTCCAGCTTTGTTTATAGCTCGATACAGCGCGATTCGTCACCGGGCTCTGGCCGATGGGAAATGATGGCGGAGAACTAGGTTCACTGCGAAGAATGGTTGGTGCCGGCAGAGGTCCAATGGGCAATACCTGCTGAGTCCCGATTGTCCCTGAGCCAATCATAACCTGGACGCCGATAGAGGGGACGCCTTTGACGACTACAAAGAGAAACGCTGGCCCAGGGGCTAGAACAGATGGGTTTGGAGGTACCTGGGCGACGTGGAGAGTCGCCGTGTTATTGTCGAATCCTGTGTAGCTCGATTGAAGGACGACCATTCTTTGTCCCATATTCTAAAAAAAAAATTGTACGATTAGATGGAATTGCGGAGTTAAACATGCGGACTCACGATTGAATGGGTCGAGAATCCGGTCCGGATCACAACGACCGTCGCGTTAACCGCGTTCGAGACGTCGCCAAAAAGATCATCAGAGTCCAGAACGACATTAAAAGCAGGACCACCGTACGACAGGCGGGAAATGAGACCCTTGGGCTGAGGACGCCTTTGGTTGTAATAAAGTGGGAAGAACCTCTCAGTCCTATATTCGGTCGGGAACAGGATATCAGGCCCAGTAGCGTAGTCTGCGTTAGGGTTTGAGCCAGAGACAAAAACGGATCCTAACAAAAAACATAAAATTAGAATTATAGAGGGATGATTAGGGGACTGACCGTCAGGGAGCAAACTGGCGGTTGAGTGATACACCCGAGGGACGGTACTCGCAGCGAATCCATTGCTTGACCAGCGACTCCCAGCTGGAGCGTTTGGATCGTAGAGAACAGGTGTCAACACTGGGTCATTTGCGTAGGACTGTCCAATCGACCACGGTCTGGTACCGTAGCCAGCAGTACCTTAGAGGGTTGAGCTGACGGGCAGGGAAACAATGAGAGAAAACGTACCTGTCTTCGCGCCGTTAAGACAGAGAACCTTGCCATCAGGTAACAGGATGAAGTTCGTCATACTCCGTCTTTCGGGAAGAGGATCGTCGTGGACGTAAGAAGGCGAAACATCAGGGGTTATTTTGACGCAAGACGAAGAAGCTGGCTGCGAGATTGGGACAAAATCGGGTGATGTCCACCTAGAAACCATCAGCACGGAGTATTCTACTGAAGAGACGATGCCTACCTATCAGTTGGGACGTCTGACCCGCCACAGAACAATATGGTAGCAGTCCAGTTGTTGGCGGGTAGGAGAGGCAGCATGGCGGTGCCAGCACCGGCAGGGTATGCTCTGACCGCGTGCGGCATGTCGTCAAGAGGTGTTTCCTTTCCGGTTTTATAATTCAGCAGGATAGTCGACCAGGTGGCTTGAATGAGTAGATTTCCTGAGGGTAGAAGCCAGGTTAGAGGGTAGAGATTGGCCGGTAAGGTATTTTCTAGGAAAGGAGACGTCACGGCGCGGCCATTTGGAGGGAAGAATTCGTAGGTCGGATTGGCTTGTCTGGCATCGTTGACATATCCACCGCTCCTGCAACCTCCCAGCTAAAGTAAAATAAAGTAAGTATTACCTCGAAGGTATGAGGCCTAGTGGTCTTACTATTATGGCGCTGCCGTCTGGAAGTGTTTCTCTGTCTTATTCAATAAGAGTGCAGTCGGCGGATAGTGAACGGCGAGCTTACACTGTAGGATACCACCTTTGCTCTGACGAAGTTGGTGATAAGTACCAGTTACAGCTATCGTCGTCGCAAGGAGTCAACAACCTGAGAAACAAAGTTAGTCGGTACGGAATTTAAGAACGGTAATAGAGATAATGGGCCACCTAATGCTACATGAAATTTAGGAAAGGGAAATGCTTCGAAAATGTTAGGATAGAACTCACGACCGCCTCCCATCTGGATCTCGATATGCACTCGTGCTCCCATCTTGTCGACCTGCAGGTTTCCCGCCGACTGTGACCGCTTGATTTCCACCAACGTTGAGCCACGTTCCATTACCCAAAACGTTCCCGCCCTGAAATTTTTGAGACCAGAGACGAAGTAAGAAGACAAGCTCGCTCACGGCGCAAAAAGTGTTTGTCAAAATATCCATCGCTCTTTGAGAATTGTTTGAAAGTCGATATTCTGGATTTCATAAGTTAGACAATTTTTGATATGAAGTCGCGTAGTCTTAGATTACCAGCAGCCCATGCAGGGTGTCCATTAATCTCAATTGGATTGTTTTCCACCTTGTCGATTATGTATATCTTGTCTGGGAGTCCAAGAAATATCTGAAATGTGTCTGAGCAGCAGCCGAATAGTTAAAAAGGAGGACACACCTGCTGAGAGTTAACCAGACTATTCCCAATAATCTCGAACTTTCCCGGGTCGCCTTTGTGCTCCGGTTGACCTGGCGTGGAGACGATGGATTGAGCGAGGGTGAAAGGCGTAACCAGCACCGAAAGGTAGCTGAATTGTTTCATGAGAGCCTTGAAAAAGAATTAGGCGCGTGTAGTAGTGAGCGTAGGCGCTATTAATTGTAAGGATAGTAGTTATTAGTCGGACTGGTCATTAAGGTCGGAAATTGGCACGGGAGGAGAGAAACACATCGGGGTCGGCGGTCTGAAAAAGAAAGTTACACGATCACGAGCAGAATGCCAGCCACTGGAAATATTTATTTATCTGGAAAGGAACTTTACACTTCAAATGTTCGTCAAAGTGTAGGGACGCTTTTCACATCAAAAGAGAGGCAATGTGGGTGAGCCCTTTCCACCCCACTGCCATGACGATACCTTTGTTTTATCACACTATTTTAGTCACAAACAAAGGTTTCGTTGAAGCAAAAATATAAAGGACGTCTTCATGTGTTCTTCCACATTGACCAACATTTAAAGTATAAAGCGGCTTTCCAGCTTGACCGACATTTCAGGTGGAAAGCTCCTTTCCAGTAAATAAACATTTGAAGTGGCAATCATCCTGGGGGATTCACGTGCAAAGGCTAGTCTCCTATACAGACTTATAAACAGATGACAATCGATCTGTTATTATATGCAAAGGCCCTTTCCACTGTGACAGTCCTGAGGCTGATGTGAAAGAGAAACTTGAGAGAAACGCCGCAGCCTGCCATCATGTCTCCGGAGTCCGGACCGTCGGCGATTCAAAAATTTCAGTCACCTGACCGCGTTCAGGGATTTCTTGGGCAGGTCGCCCTTTTCCCTCTTGTTCCTGCACCACGACCATCGTCGGTCCATTCTTGTTTCATTTTCTTGGAAAGAAATTTCTTGAACTATGTCTGCCAATGCACTTCTTCCAACCTCTGAGCCGCATGCGACTGAACCAGCTAAGCCAAGACTTAAATTATTTTCCATGAATAACGGACGAGCACCTCTCGAAAATAAGCGACTGAATACCACCTTTTCTGAAAAACCTACCAACAGACTATCTTTCACCTCTCAAAAAGCGCCAAGGCTCTCCTTGAACGGTTTTATCGCCAATAACCCCAGGACTTCGACTCCAGTTCAGCTTAGGACGTCAAATATGTCCTACTCACTGACCAGGAACGTGGACAATAGGGAAAACGGTGCGTTTTTGGATTATTATCTGCGAAATCGTCTGATATATGCTTTGTAGATGCTTCATCCCCGACTCTTAGGTCCTCTGTTTCTCCAGAACGCGCATATATGCAGCCAAATCGTCGAATTGTGGCCTCTCCAAGCTCTGAACGGATTTCCGATCATCATTTCTCGCAGGCACCTGTTATGGTTTCTGACAGCTCAAGGGCGACTCCTGCTTTTTCTGGGGATAGTTCGAAGCTTGGAAACCACAATACTGCGGTATGTTCCTTGTTTTGGCTCGTCGTTACGCTCATACACCAGCTTCTGTTAGATGCTTTATTTCAATACAATGGCTGCAGAGAACCAACAGCTTTCGAACGAGAACAATCGAATCAATGCGTTATACACTCAGACCTCCAACGACCTTGCCGACTGTCGTTCAAGATTGGCCATCGCAACCAGACAATTGGAGGAGGCAAACTCAGAGCTTAAAACCATGGGCCCAGCCCTCGCGGTAGAAAGAGAGACTCTCGTCGCCACCAACACCGAACTCGCTTCCCAAAAACACCTCCTTTCGGAAGCGAAGGCGGAAATCGTGCTCATCAGAGAGGAGCAAAGACTTTTGTCCGAGGCTCGAACGCAGGAGAGGATCAAAAACGAAGGGCTCGTGAAGAAGGTCGAGAAATCGAAGGCTGCCATTGCCGAACTCTCTGCGTCGTGAGTTTCTTTCAGAGGCACCCTTTTGCAGGTTTTGATGTTGTTCTGCAGGTATACCAGTTTAGGAGAATCGTTCAAGGATCTCAAGAAATCCCATGATCAGTCTCAGCACCACCTTTCGGAAGTCGTTAAGGACGCGAAGGAGACCAAAAGGCTCGCAACGAATGGTCTTGCAGGTGATTTGAACACGAGTCACTATGTCATTGTCACCCTAACATGCCTTTAGCACTTGAGCCCATGTTCGACGACGAGAAGACATTAGCACGAGCTGCCGACACGAAGGCTGTCTTGAGAGAACTGCAGGAGGATTTGGTTTCTTGTGCGTCAAAATTTTTCGTCGTGTTAGACGAACATGTAACCCCGATGCCCGTTTCTTAGCTCATCAAGTTACCGACCTTCTACGAGACAAGCTCCATCACCAAGGTTCGCAACTTGCGGATGCCCAGTGTCGCGTCAGAGAACTCGAAGAAGAGAAACGCGGATCTTTACGCGAACTTTTGCTCGCACGACAAGATGAGAAACGTCAGTTCGACCTGCTCATGACTGTCGGTACGTTGTGTCCACACATTCTTTTCATATCTCTTGGATTGAAATGTAACAGAGGGTCGAGTCTCTGGACTTTTGGAACGTCTATCGGCGAGGGAGAAGGAAACGATTGATACTCTCGCTAGTGTTGCTTCTCTGGAAGCTGAACTCAAAGCTGCGACAATGGAGTATGCATTCCTCAATCATTTCTGCTTCTCGTTCTTATATTTCGTCCCAGGAACGAGGTTCACAGAAACACCCAGGAAGTGCAGACCAAAGAACTTGAAGCGTTACGGATCATAAAAGAGGAGTAAGCTTTCTTGACGCTGCAGGCTGTCTGTAACGGCAACTTCGTTTTGCAGAAATGTATCGAAATTGCTAGCCCTCCAGGAAGTGATCAATACGCGAGACAAGGAAGTCATACATCTTAAAGCCGAAGTCAAAGCCTTGAACGAGTCTAAAGCTGAGTTGCGAGCTCTGTGAGGGTGCTGAGCTATCCTTTCACGTAGCTTGCTTACAGCGCCTAGTCTGGCGGAGTCGAAGAAAGATCTCGCGCAGAAGAGTGTGGAACTGCAGGCCAGGGACCCGTAAATCCACCCGCTCTTTTGTTTCGAAGTTTCTCGGACTACTGATACGTTTTCAGGAATGACGACCTGCTGTTGAAGATACGTCAGGGCGAGGCCGAAGTTGCCTCATTGAAGTCAACTTTGCACGAGTATGTTGACCCTATGGCGTCCTTCTAACGCTTAAACGCGTCCTTCAGGCTGCAACAAAAACACACACTCCTACGAAAATTCGAAGTGGACGCCAAGACTGAATTACAGGAAGTCAAGAAATCTAATGCTGAACTGTAAGTATCGTTGTTATCTGCATCATGGTCCAATGGTAATCGTTTTACCAGGCTCGGTTGCAACAAGTTGTTGAAAGACTCGCTTACAAAATCTGAGGCACAGGCGAAAGCAAACGTCGAGGAATTGAAAAAATTAGCATCGAGTAAATCGCAGTATCTCGAAGACGAGTTGGAACGAACCAGGAATGATGCCAAGCAAGCCTACGATCGGTGAATTTTTACCCTTTTTTTTTCGTTTCCAGACCAAGTTTGTTGACTCTCTTTCTAGTCTCTTTGATGAAGTTTCTGAGCTTAAGGTTTTCCACTTTCATATTTTCCCATCTCTTTGCTTATTAGTCGTCTTTCAGGAGCGACTCTCTGTCCAAAGTGTCGGATTATTCCAGTCCAAGGAGGAATGCGCCACTCTGAAGGTACTTACCACAGCTTCCTCGCATTTGACCAACATATCTGATTGTCTGTCAGGAGCGCTTGGCTTCGACGACCAGTCAGCTAAATGCCGCTCGCGAGCAACGTAGTGTATTGCAAACGTCGCTCAATAGGCAGCAAGAAGATTCTAGCCTTCTCTCGACGTCCCAAGAGAAACGCGCATCGGCTGCTGAAGCCTCTGCAGCCCTAGCCCAGGCTCAAATGGTCGATTTGGAGGCTAGGCTTGTCGCTTTGAACGACGAACTGGTATCCGCCAAATTGACCTCAACGGCTGCTGACAACTCGGCGACCAATCGAGCAGAGCAGGAAGTGGATCGTCTCAAACTACTTGTTGATGATTTGGAACGAAAGAACGGCGAACTTGTGGAAACTGCCAATGAAATCCTGACACGATATGAGAGCGGGTCATTGGTAGGTATCTTTGTCTCCTTCAAGCACGTTGATCTAATCTTCCTATGTAGACGGACATAGAAAAGGCATTCGTTGGCCACCTCATGGATGAATCACAGAGGATTCACGAAGAAGGCGTCGTAAAGAAGGATAATGAACTCCGCAGGGTGTGTGATGTTGTCTTCTTTCTGGCTGTTCTTCAGTTTCTACATATGAGCTATCCTTCTCGCAGCGTCAGCATATGATTGAAACCCTTAAAGCCAATGTGTCTGAGCTGCAGGCGACTGTCGCGCGATTGCTCAAAGGAGGTCGACCTGCCGCCATGGGCAAACCGATGGCTGGTCTCGACGTCTTGCTAGCATCAAGCCCCAATAAACATGTACGATACAGTCTTTCTTGTCCAAATTTCTATTCTAATCTTAGATTTCAGGCTGATGATCGAACGGAGGTGCGCATTGAACCTCACGACCATGAAGCACTGTCGATGGACCGTAAAGTACTTCCCACATCTATTTCCGATTCCACAAAGAAGCCACCTGCTCCTTTGAACACTGTGGATCCCAAGTTCTCCCAAATCTGCGACAACGTTGATTCTGACGACGACCGTCCACTCTCATCTCAACTTAGCCAACTCTCGGACTTTGTGAAAGATGAAAAACGAGGCAGCAATAAGCGTAGTCGCTCGTCGTCACCTCCTGTCGCCGAAGGAACGACCCGTTTGAAAAGACGCGCCGCAAGTTCACCGAAATTTTCTTAATTCCTTATGCTAATGCGTTTCCTTCCTATCTTGACCAGAAAAACCCAACTGTCAAACTGGCTGCTCAACCTCTTGCCATCTCGCCTGTTGTTAAGAAGGTTTGCTTGGATGCTATCTTACTGAAATATCTCAACACTGAATCCGGTTTTTTTTAGCAGACCAACGAAGGTAATGCAAAGTCGAAGCAGAAAAAGCGCAAGTAGGCGTGTGTGTCCCTTCTTTTCTTTTCTTGCTATACCCATGTTCCACACGCTGGTGGACGTTGTATACGAATAACCTACCAGCACTTGTAAGCTACATACTGCATAATTCTTGCACCTAGTAAAATAAATTCTTGTCAAGCAGTGAACCAGCCGACAGACCAGGTAGCCCAACTTGAGCCCAACTTCGCGTCCCAACTTGGGTCCCAACTTGATGACAAGCTGGAAAACGCCAAATTTCTGTCTACCTTGGGTGTTTCACGGTGCGGTTAGCCAACTTACCTTCGAACCTGTTGCCAACCCGACTATTTGCTGATCAGGTTTCCCTTCATGGAAGGCATGGAAATTGGAAATTCAAGTTGGGCATCCTAACTTGCGAAAGCGACCCAACTTTGCCTGTCTAACTTCATAAAAGTTGGGAGCTAAGTCGGAACCCGAGTTGGTACAAATTTGCCCATCAGTGAATCTCTCTATCATCTTGACAAGATATTTATACTGCAGCAAGGCACAGTAAATGGATTAACTTCAAACGTATGTATTTATTTCATTACACCTTTCTGCAGCCTCATTGGAAGATAAATATGAACTGACATCGTCATCTCAGTGGGTTTATGGCGCATTGATATCTTGTCACTGTCCTCCAATATTCAGTCATCAGCTGACACGGAGGGTGGGAAGAACCAAGGCGGTACAGGTCATCGTCGCGGGGATAAATTCGTCGCAAGCTTATACGATCTGATCGATAACTTGGTCCACCAATCGACCATACAGAGGCATGCCTGTGGACAATACCAGGGTCATATCACCTCGCCGGACGCAGAAGAAGCTTACTGAAGAGGAGCTTAAGGACATTGATCGAAAACGGCTGCTAGGTACGCCCATGTGACTTATTTGGGGACCTGGACCTTGGCTCATCTGGACCGATAGGCGAGCTTTCTTGCGCAGAATGTCGACGGTTGAAGCTTCGGTGTGATAAGAAGCTGCCCTGTGGGTCGTGTTTTAGAAGAGGCTGCGAGAGTATCTGTCCTCTTGGTATGGCTCTCGACTATGACGTAGGGCTCAGTGTTGACTCATGCGGGTCTTATAGGGATTCTCGCTGCAGGCCAGGGTACAAGGTTCGTATTCGTTTTTACTGAGCTGGTGCTGTTGGTCATTCAGTCTAGGACAGATTCATCCTAGCGGACACAGAGCAGCTACACGAGAAGATCTATGAAATGAGTAATCGAATACGACAGCTGGAAGACGGCCTTGCCATTCTCCAATCTACGGTGTCGGACCAGAGGCATCCGCTTTTGACTGACGAACTGCTGAAGATCAAGTTTGGTTCCGAGTCCATCAACGCCCGTCAACCTACAAGTGAAGAAGAGAGCAGCAGTACTGTAGCCAAGTCGATCGATGCTCTCGGTACTTTGACGCTTGGCAGTTCGGGTGAGATGCAATATTTCGGACGTTCGGCTGGTTCTGAGGTGCGTGCTGCTGCAGTTCTGCGTTTCACGATTCTTATGAAGATTACACGACATTTCAGACATTGATGATGGTGAGCACCCTCGTTTTAGACTCCCATTCTGCACTCTCAACTATTCTGTAAGAGAGCTGGAGAAGAAGCAGACGGCTCCTCAGAAGAAGACAACGATGGAACAAACTCTCCTCACGACATATTCCTGGAAGTCGAAAATCTGGCGAACCTCTTCCCGTTCGCCAACAAAGGTCGACCCACGAACCAGGGAATGGAGTTGATTGAGAGTTTCCTGCCTCCATTCGAACGGGCATCAAAATTATGCGACTCCTACATCCAGCACGGCTCGTATTTCTTCCGTCCCATCAAGGCTGACGACCTGCTCAACGGCCTCTTCCCGTTCGTGTACAACAGGATGTTGGGAAGGACACAAACCGTACCACAGCCCCAATCTGCCGACAAAGAATACGACAGCCCACACGCACTGGCAACCCTGTGTTTTGTCTTCGCTCTCGGGTGTCTGCTCGACCTAACGCGCATGCCCTACAATTCGGAAGCAGAGAGATATTACGACTTGGGTCGAGCTGCGCTCTCTCTTCGACCGGTGTACGACTCCCCGAACATGGACTCTGTGCAAGCTATGGGGTTGATGGCAACGTATCATACTCTAGCTGGGAAAAAATACTCTAGGGATAGCGCGGTATGTGATTTTTTGGGCGGGAATGATGCGCTAGCTCACTCGGGTTCGACGGAATTGCAGTGGTGCGTGATGAGCTTCGCGGCAAAGATTGCCCAAAGTGTGCGTGGTTGTAGTCCTGGTGATAGCAGCTAATGTTGACGGCTGTCCTTGCAGATTGGCCTCCGTAAGCAGTTTTTACAAACTTGATGCACGTTCTAATTGTTTTTCGGTAGACCGGGATAGTGCACGTTGGAATATGGACCCTAAGACTGTGCAGAAACGGAGAAATTTGTTCTGGGAGGTGTTCTCGGCGGATGTGTCTCACGTACGTTTCATGCAAGAAAAAAATGTCGTCGAGGATCCGTCCTACTTCTAAAACTACTTGACAGAGTCTTGCGCTTGGGCGACCGCCGGCGATACATCTCTCGTACGTGGATTGCGAGTTCCCCATGGACGACGACGCTTCGTTAAGCACAGATGCTGAGCACCAGAATGGATGTGATTATAATGTTCATCCTCTAAATCTGAATTTATGACTTACTTATCGCAAATAGTCTGGCGGATGAAACACACGTTCGCAAAGGATATCTACAACTCCGTCGCAGATGCCACGCTCATCGCCCATTCGCCGAGCTATAACACCATCCTCGACCTTGACAGGAAGGTCAGGGAGATCTCCTTCCCAGCAACGTTTAATCCGTATGTGACGAAGGAGGTTGGCCCGGAGATATTCCATTCGAGCTCGCTTTCGCTGAGGGATTTCTATGCGAGTCAGCATCGGACAGTCAGTTGAGTAAAGTTCTCGTTTTTCTCGGTCCTGGTTTATATTATGATATTGATGTACTTTTTGGAAACGTAATTTAGCCATGATCTACCTGCACAGAAGTTTCTTCGCCCAAGCAATGCTGGATCATCCGACGAATCCGCTGCTCAGCCCGTTCGCGCCGTCGTTCCTGACGGCGTATAGAAGCGCGTCTGTCATCATCAAGGCGTCTGCACACTTGTTCGAACGGTGCGCGGCTATGGCGATGCGGTTGTGGTTCTTAATGTACCATACGTTTTCTGCTGCTGTGAGTCGTCTTTATTGTAAATTTGGGGGTGTGGTTTGATGCTGAAAAACACAGGTCATTGTCGGCACGGTGGTGACGCGTTCTCCGAACTCGAATATCGCGTCTATCGCGATGCGAGATTTTAATCTTGCGTTGAGCTTATTTGAGAGGACGGCCGCGCAGTCTCAGCGCGCTAAAATCGCTTTGGTCAGTTCTCAATTCTACTCTCCACCGTCTTACTTGCCATGCTACGAATATAATAACAGGGAGTCCTCCTCAAACTTCGCGACAAAGCCAAACGCGCATACGAACAGTTCGCCATGTCGAGCAGCTCATCCGAAGCTGCATTCGCTTCAGGCGCAGCAGATGACATCGAAGACGACCTCGCCATCTTCGGCGGGCAAATGCGTGTGCTCGACCGGAAGGGCAAGCAGGGAGGTGTGGCCGGGCATGGGCATCGGCGGTCGCCTTCCTCTAACACAGGGAGTGGGGGGTCAGCGAGCACGGACTCCCCGCAGGCGTCGACCTCGAGCGCGAGCGTGTCGCCGACGACGCACCCTGCGGTGTTGAACCTTGGAGGGTTCGGGCTTGAGCTGCCGGATGTGCATCCGAGCTTGGTGGCGTATTTGAATCAGGATGCGGTGAGGAGAGCGATGTCGGGGCATGGGCAGGGACAGGGACTTGGGCTAGGAACGGCGAGTGGTTCAGTGGCACGAGGAGGTGTGGGAGGAGGAGGGAGGCCGCTGCAGTCTCAGGCTGCGCCTGTGTCGATATTGATACCTGAGGCAGAGGGACAGGGACCTGGATCTGGGTCGCGCACTAGGCCGGCGCCGTCCGCCGAAGATGTTCCTGCGTCTGGGGCGGGGCATGGTGCGGGTTTGGGGTCCTTTAGCTTTGCTTCAAGTCAAGCGCAGACGGTTCCACTGGGAGGCCAGCAGCAGCAGCAAGCAAGTGATTGGACGGCGTTTGTTAATGGTCGTGGTTCGTTCGTGGATGCTGGACAGCAGCTGCAGTTGAGCCCTCTTGGGATTGGGTTCGGCTCGCAGTTGCAGTCGCAGTCACAAGGGGGTGGGGTATTAGGAGGAGGAGGGCGCCCGACCTTGCCTGGCATAGCGTCTCTGCCCGTCTCTCCAATGTCGCAAGGGTTCGGAATGCAGGGCGGCTATCTCCCGAGTTCCGGGGGTTTTGGAGCGTCGCCCTCGTCTTCGTCGCTTCAAGCCGGGCAGTATCAGGAGCGGGGCGGGGCGGGGGAATTTGTGGGTTATGATTATCCTGCACTGCTTGGTCAAAGTCTAGGTCAAGGCCAAGTTCAGGGTGCGAACTATGGGATGGATAGTCGGTCTCAGTCTCACTTAGGATGGGTGGGTGAAGGAGGTGGTGGCAACGAGGGTTTGGGCATGAACCCTATGGATCCGGCTGGTGCGGTGGAGATGGGGCTGTCGAGCGAGAGTGGGATGGACGCGGGGTGGATGTCTTTTATGCGGGATTGTGGGATTATGGATGTGGAAGGATGAGACCTGTGGGGGTGTGGGTGAGGCTGGTTTTTTGGTTTATGGTAGTTATCATGATGGATGGATGTATTTATTCACAGTGCTTTTGTTTTCTAGTTTTTCTAGTCGATTGGTTATATGTTATTCTAATATATGTATAAGGAGCATTATGTTGAGACTTTTGTCTGTAAGCTCTGTCTATGTAGGTCTTCATGAAGCTTCATTAATCCAGGACACTCTCCAGCATCTAACATAATTACTCGAAATCTTGTCAACCTCAAGGCCATTTTTTGCCGAAGTGTCGTTTACGAATATCTCAAGCGAACGCGAGGTAACCGGTAAGCCCCCATTTATAATTCAGTGATCTGTTACATTGCATACTCTCCTCAAATTTATGGACATTGTTATATACGACTATTGGAATATGTTCATGACTTTGGTTGCCAGGAAGGTTTCGACCTACGGACCTACAATTTTTAACGTGAGACTGGACGCACAAAGTACGATCCTGTTCTCACCAAATTCATTTACGAGGACGCAATTGGTCGAGAGAAGTCCCAAGGGTTTGCAGAATTCTCAGGTAAATTCTTGTTGGACTTCATAAAGGTTGGAGTGCTCATCGGGAACCACGTGTATATGTTGTTGTCGGGATAGAATCGAGGCAAAACGCGGGTGAAAAGCTTGTGAACTGGTACCTTGTCAGCGAACTCCAGAAACAATAGATAAAGGTGTCATACTATGGCCGCCGAATGCTCTGTTCTTAGGCTCTCTTTCAATATCTTTCAAACCCCATTCTGTTAGGTTTTCGGCTACCAGTATGTCAGCAATATTCGAAGTCAAACCATATTGCACACTTACCATTGAAACGTTTGGTCAGATTTGGATCACCCCGAAGCTATAACCAAGTTGTATGTCAGTAAAGCACAGAGCCTTATAGACGTGCCATTTCACGACTTACTAAAGCGACGGCATCAAACAAGAGACCATTGCGCATAGTGTCTACACGCATAGGGTGATACGTCATTTTGAACCCGTCTCCTGCTCGTCCCTCTGCATGAAGTCCAGGATAAAGCTCAAGATTGTCAATGTGGGTGTACAACTCCCTTGCGGCGTTTGCGACATCTGGGTACGCATTCCACTCTTCAAAGCTCTCGTAACCTACAAACAAATGAATTATTTTTTCAGCTGAATCAACGATCGAGACATCGACATACGCTTGAGTCCAAGCCATTCGCGGAACTCGTTGAGGGTGCAAACGCTGTCGGGAAAGAGATCGTGAACAAAATATTCAGCCATTATTATGGATCGATGACTCACTTCCAGGTCCTCGCCTGTATAATGCCGCCCACGTCGACCATTTTCAGTACAGAAGGTGTGCCGCGAGCACGGAAGAACCCAGAAGGAGCCTCTGTTGCTTCGTATATGAGTCTGGAGATGTCCTCATCAGCAAAGCGACCTCCCGGGCCTCGTTTAAGCCCCGCAAATGTACGATCCTTGACCGGATCTTGTGGTATCGCGATCTTCCTAGCACGCTCATAGTCTTCAGGCCCCAACTAATCAAAGAAAATGTTTAGGGAGTAGATTATCAACCAGGACGGGTGAAGGAAGTACATTGTCCCAGTCCTTGCTTCCCGCGGCTTTTCCAAGAACAGCTTGGAGCCATTTGATATCCGGCTGACTGAAAGGATATTCAAAGTCAATCACAAAGAAAATTCAGGAAAAATGCTGACCTGAGAGTTGCGTGCCAGCGATACAGAATATTGAATCTAGTGATGTCAAACGTGACTTAGTTATTGCGCTGTATAGAGTGGAAGATTGGAATATTGACGTACTCAACTGAAACCAGATTCCCATCTCCACGACTGACTGGCTTGTTCTTCACGTCTATTTCCTGTATGTCAACAGAATAAGTCTGCAGTTAAAACAGGATGGGCAAGCGCCTTACATCAAGAACTTGCGCATTTCCAGGCCAGCCCCCACCATGAGCCGCCATACCTGTCATATAAAAAATGCTGTAGATAGCGTCGGTAAGATGAATGCTACTTACCCATAACTCCCCCGACATAGTCGGTAATCACGATGTTGACGAAATGCTGGCAGCTAAAGCAAGCAAAGCATTAGAGCTAGACGTTAGCTGAAAGCCAAAGCTCACTTGATGCGGCGTGCAGTATCGAAAATCTCCTGGTCCTGTTTCGCACGAGCAATAGGATCCTCGGGGGGCGGATTGCTCCAAGTTCCTCGTTCGTTTTTCTCAAGTATTGCCCTTGCTATATACTGAGGGAGAAAATTGTGTTGATTCAAATACGAACGAGGACAGGAAGCGGAAATGCTCACATTATGATTCCTGTTGAATATAACCAGAAGAGCGGCAGCGGCAGGCGGAAGGAACAACATGCGAATATCATAAAAGCAATCAGGGTGAAGCAAACCGCTTCCCTGGGCCTTGTCGCGGACATCGTTTTCTTCAGCCTCGTCGTCGCCATACAGAGGAGACAAATTGAAATAGGAAGACGTCGTGTTATTGATGCCTCCGCGCTGGCTGTCAAACACAGAGTGGATAACCAGCGTTCCGAAGGCAAATGTAAGAGAACTCAATCCGCCAGAATATTCTACCAGCTGATGGATAGCTATGTTAGCAGAGGTATTTCACGATGAGGACACGTTTAACTCGCCGACTCAGTGTTCTCGGTCTTCGATCGCTCGAGCAATTTTTCGAAGACTGCAGCCGCGTCGGGCAAATTTTCCTTCTGTCCAGTTTTGACTGAACGTCCATACGGCATGTGAAGCTGTCCAATGAGCTCAGGAGGAGGTTGATTTCCCAGAAGATCGGTCGGTGGATGAGGCGTCATATTGTAGAGAATAGCAATAAGTTTGTTGTTCAGAGCGGTTACTGCATCCGGAGAGAGCAACTTCGAGAGCCGCGTCAGGAAAGCCAGAGCGAAGCTAATGTATTTTTGCCCCTCCAACGTGATAATAATGGCGTAGAGCTTCTTCACCCAATCCACCTAATTTACCAAAAAAAATCAATACGGTTACATGAGGTTGAAATTGGCTTACAATGGGAAGAGCCTGTAAGTTTTCGCCTGGAAGTAGTTGAGAACTGAGGCCGGCAAGGAGCCTTCTTACTGGAAATACGACGAAGAAAAGTCAGACTAGACTAGAAAAGACAGGAGAATGTTCACCGTTATCCTCTGCAGATGGCGGAGCTGGAGTACTGGACATTTTCTCGATAGGAATCTGAGTGGACGTTAGACTACAAGCGATGACTTTTTATACGGAAGAGAAACTTACCTGATTCCTCAGAACCTTCTGTTGTCCATCGGATTTTCGTAGTGGGTGGAACGGCAGGCGTATAAGGTACGCAGCACACTGCAGCAGAACGTAAAGACTACGGAGATGAACGCCGCGATATCGAAATTAGTTCAACATAAGGAACCACCAGACTTGAGAGGTACCAGGTACCCCAACGGTACTGTAGAGCATTGCTGCCATAAGCCGTAGACAATACCCTGACATATCGATGCCCCACTGGGATAAAGAAGAGTGAGATATACTTCGTGTCCTGGAGCTAATAATGGCATAGCTAGACTGCAGCCAGTTTGCTAGGGTGTGACGAAGACGACGAGAACGTTGGTATGACTGATCGGGTGACTCGGAAGCCTGAGAAAGTATGGCCATAACGGGCAGCCTGGAAGGGCGGACGCACTATCCTGCGCGCTATTTTCATACAAGGCATCTAAAAGTATTGTCACCCCAATGAAGTCGAGAAACTTGAATCGGACTAAGTCACTGTCCCTGTCTAAAATCCGGCACTTTTCCCTTCCGAGGTTCTACACGACTCACAACTTTTTCGTTCTCTATCCCCTCACATGCCGTTTAGAGTCTAGACAAGTGTCAAGGCTGTCGACATAAAAACCTCGAGGCATTTTTTTATTTTTGAGACGTTCGGGGCTTCTACATCGCCGGTGACTTCCTACAAATCGAGTTTCTTAATAGTCTGAGGGACGACCTGCTGAGGTAAAAGGTGAACTGGTCAATGAGTTCAAGTTCCTGGTTTTGATTGTAAGTTTGGGTTTTGGGTAACCGACATAAAAATAGGTGCATAGTGGGGTCTGCTTCGTGTAGAAAATGTTGGTGTAAAAGTTAATTCCGTAATTTGGGGTGGAGGTCAATTAGCCGCAAAGAGGACCTGTGCCGCTGTCAGTATCACTCTCAAGTGCCTGGCACTGATTTGCGCACAGCCAGGTCGCTGGCAGCCCTCGTGCCATATATCGTAAAATACATTGAGGGTGTCAGAGATACGAGGGCATCACCTATTAGTTCTTCAGCGCACCATCGATGTTGACAACTTTTAGAAGAGCGGATCGTACCGTTGGATGCAGGTTCTGATCTGAAGTAAGGACTTGCAACTGCCATGCGGGCCACTACTTTACTCCTGTGATCTATAAACAATTTTTGTGTCATAAATTAATCTGTAAGCGCGAAAGTCGTCCGTGCAAATGGTCAAAATATTTCCTTATGTTCCAGGTCGCTGGAGGCTGCTAATTTCCAGCCAATTTCCAGTGCGATCAAAGGAGTCGAATTCCCTTCGTTATTGTCTGTAATATTAAGTCCTGTCCAGGTCTTCAGGTCTTCAAGCTCATTGGCAACAACTGGATTATGGGCGTGAAAGGGAGTTTGAAGACAGGTGGCTTCAAACAAGGCAGCAACACTCCTCGAGGAGTTCAGGATCAGGCTCAAGTTCCTGATTCGCAATAGAAAGTTAACTTAGCACACAGATTTTTTTCACAGCTTTCTTTCACGGCTGTCCATCAACATAAGCACGGAACGATGATAAAAGAAATTAAAAATCGATAATGCAGAATGACAGCACATCGCACTAGTTACAATGTATGAATGCGTAATAACGATTTATAGTTTGTCGTCAAAGTGTAAGAAAAGTCTCATACCTTCGTCCTTCGAGAAGCTTTCGAGACATCGGCTCTTTTAAACTTCGACGTCGTCCATGAGTGCCCAGAATAAGAATGACCATTTCGTATGCACTCACCAAATTTACTCAAGAGGACGAAGAGGGGCGCGCGAAGTCCCAAGGGCTTGCAGGATCCTCAGGTAAATTCTTGTTGGACTTCATGAAGGTCGGGGTGCTCATTGGGAACCACGTGTATATGTTGTCGTCCGGATAGAATCGAGGCAGAATACGGGTCAAAATCTTGTGTACTTTACACCTCGTTAGCGCACACCCATAATGGTAACTGGGTGTAACGTACTATGGCCTCCGAACGCTCTGTTCTCAGGTTCTCTTTCGACGTCTCTCAAACCCCATTCTGTAAGGTGTTTGCCTACGAGAGAATGAACCGATGTCAGCGATATTTAGAATCCGAACCATATTTTTACACTGACTATTGAATTCTGTGGTCAGATTGGGATCGCCGCGAATCTATAGTCAAGTGGCTTATTAGCAAAGCACGGAATATGGTAGGTGAAAATTTCCGCGACTTGCCAAAGCGACGGCATCAAACAAAAGACCATTGCGCATGGTGTCCACACGCAGAGGGTTGTACCTCATCTGGAACCCGTCTTTGGCTCGACCCTCTGCATGGAGTCCGGGATAAAGCTCAAGGTTGTCAATGTGAGCGTACAGCTCCCTTGCAGCGTTTGCTACATCTGGGTATGCGTTCCACTCCTCAAAGCTTTCGTAACCTAGAAACAAATAAAATTTCCAGCTGAATGATATACCGAGAGTTCAACATACGTTTGAGTCCAAGCCATTCGCGGAACTCGTTGAGGGTGCAGACGCTATCGGGAAAGAGATCATGAACAAAATATTCGGCCGTTATTATGAATCGATAACTCACTTCCAGATCCTTGCCTGTTGGATGCCGCCCACGTCGACCATCTTTAGCACAGAAGGTGTACCGCGAGCACGGAAGAAGCCAGCAGTAGCCTCTGTCGCTTCGTAGAGGAGCCTGGAAATATCCTCGTCTGCAAAGTGACCTCCTGGGCCTCGCTTAAGCCCTGAGAATGTTCGATCCTTGACGGGCTTGGTTGGTATCGCATGCTTCCTAGCACGTTCATAGTCTTCGGGTCCCAGCTAATTAAAAAAGGAGATTGAGAACGCAGACTATCAACGAGGTTTCGTACAGGACATACATTGTCCCAATCCTTACTTCCTGCGGCCTTTCCGAGAGCATCCTCGATCCATT
Source organism: Galerina sulciceps (assembly GCA_023014345.1). NCBI lineage: Eukaryota > Fungi > Basidiomycota > Agaricomycetes > Agaricales > Galerinaceae > Galerina > Galerina sulciceps. Next base: position 439,577 of record JAEDXJ010000044.1, read on the forward strand.
TGATATCGAGCGCACTGGGAAAATGTTTGGAAACGAACTGAAAGGAATTTTAAAGGAGAAACTGACCTAAGAGTGGAGTGCCAGCGATAGAGAACGTTGAATCTAACCATGTCGACTTAGCTGGTGCTTCGTGAAGGCATGGAGGATTGACTTACTCAACGGAAACCAGGTTCCCATCTCCACGGCTGACTGGCTTGTCATCCACGACCATTTCCTGTATGCCAATAGAATAAGTTTGCAATAAAATCAGGATCAGTGAGCACCTTACATTTAAAACTTGCGCATTTCCAGGCCAGCCCCCACCATTGGCTGCCATACCTATCAAAAAAAAAAGTCGTAAAGAGCGTTGGCAAGCTCGATATGACTCACCCATAATTCCCCCGACATAGTCAGTAATGACTATGTTGACGAAGTGCTGGCAGCTACACAAAGGAAAGCATCAGACCCAGTCAAGTCAAAACACGTAACAGCCAAAGCTCACTTGATACGGCGTGCAATATCGAAGATCTCCTGGTCCTGTTTCGCACGAGCAATAGGATCCTCGGGGGGCGGATTACTCCAAGTCCCTTGTTCGTTTTTATCAAGTAGAGTCTTTGCCATATACTGAAGACAACATTGCATTGAGTTATATAAACTAGGACTGTGGATGGAAGTGCTTACGTTGTGATTCCTGTTGAATATAACCAGAAGAGCGGCAGCGGCAGGCGGAAGGAACAACATTCGAGGATCATAGAAACAATCAGGGTGAAGCAAGCCGGCTCCCTGGGCCTTGTCGCGAACCTCGTTTTCTTCAGTCTCGTCGTCGCCATACAGAGGAGACAGATTGAAATAAGAAGACGTCGTGTTGTTGATGCCTCTGCGCTCGCTGTCGAAGACGGAGTGAATAACCAGCGTTCCGAAGGCGAATGTAAGAGAACTCAATCCTCCAGAATTTTCGACAAGCTGATGTATAGTTATGTTAGCGGAGATATCTCACAAGGGAGAAACAATCAACCCACCGACTCAGTGTCCTCGGTCTTCGATCGCTCAAGCAATTTATCGAAGACAGTAGCTGCATCGGGCAAATTTTCTTTTGGTCCAGTCTGGACTGAACGTGCGTATGGCATGTGAGGGTTCCCGATGAGCTCAGGAGGAGGTTGGTTCCCCTGAAGATCGGTCGGCGGGTGAGGCATCATGTTGTAGAGGGTTGCAACGACTTTGTTGTTCAGAGCAGTGACCGCCTCTGGAGAGAGCAGTTTCGAAAGCCGCGTCAGCAAGGCCAAAGCAAAAAGTATGAATCTTTGGCCCTCCAACGCCATAATGATGGCAAAAAGTTTCTTCAAACACTCGCCCTGATTTGCCAAAAATACATCAGCGCAGTCGTATTTATAATGTTGGAATCGACTTACAGGGGAAAGGGCTCGTAAGTCTTCGCCTGGAAACAGTTCAGAACTGAGGTCGGCCAAGAGCCGTACTAGGAATGAGACGAAGGAAAGTGAGACTCGACGGGAGAGACGGAGAGAGAGTGACTCACCGTTATCCTCTGCAGAGGGCGGGGTTTGAGCTTGAGTACTGGACATTTTATCGATAGGAAACTGGGTAAACGCTTAATTGCAAGTGAGGCCTTTTATACGCTACAGGAATCAGTCCAACCTAAGGACCCGTCATTCCAAACTTGAGAGAAGTACCGCATCAGTTTCGAGCTTTGCATCCCATGAGCCGTTAATAAATCAATGCTCCACGGGGTAGCGAAGATGGGATGCTTTACTTCTTGAGCTAAGGATGGCATAGCAAAACGGCAGCCATATTAGAAGAGGACTCGGACGTGACAGGATTGTGTACCAAAATTGATGGACTTTATGGGCTTAAGCCTGCGATAGTGTAGCAGCGAGTTGGTCTATTAGAATGCGTGGACGTACCGGAGACGACATACGACAGGTGTGTTTGTCAGTCACCCCTATGGAATCGAGAAACTTGATTTGCGTCGCGACCCCTGTCCAAAAACCGGCACTTCTCCCCTCCGTCGAACGTTGAAGGTTCTTCAAGATCCATTCTCTGTCCATTCACATGCCATTGCCTTCGAAAGAAAAAACTTCGATGGGTCTGTTATTTTGGAGGCGCTCGGAGCTTGTACGTCGCCGGTGCGCCCTCAAATTGGAGTGTTCTATAGGTAAAAAGGTAAGGAAGTTCCTGGTTTCTATTACAGTAATGAAGAGGGTCCAGGTTCGACTGGCAGAAAAATAGATTCATAGATATCTGCAGAAAGTGTAGAAAGTGTCAGGACTGGCAAGAAGAATTTCAATGACAACTCACGAGCTTGGAAAGAAACCATAGAACATGCAATTCCACTCGTCGTTTGACTAAGATGACCGTAAAGAGCAAGTAAAGAGGATCGGCCCAGCTGAAGGTTTCATAGCCCCTTATAGGTGTTTCGCAACACACATCGTGGGTGCCAGATTCTGCGCTGTCTAGATCTTACTTCTTCGTTGAATCATCGCTGTCGACGACTTTCAGCCCTCAGGAGAGCTGGACAGAGTCGCAGGATGCGTCTTACGGAGATGCAAAGGAAGAAGAAACGAGCCATATTCTGAGAGAATGAAGAACACAAACAAATACAAAGCTCCGTGTGGATCAGAATTGCCCGTGATAATTATAATGGCCCTGCGGGTACTAATACTTGGATCCAAATGTTGATAGATACATATAGGTAATAATGTTTGAATATAAGTCTAGCAACAGACATAGCTGTGCCGAAAAATTTTCAGATATAAACACAGCTGCACAATATTCATAATTCGACGAGAGCAAGTCAATTTTTGGGGAATAGAGACGCCTTCACGAGCTTCACTTCCCAATCTCGTCGGTCCACTTCTTTCTTCCTTACCACCACCATCCCCCTCCACAGTTCCTCGGAGTTCCACAGACCTTCCCTATCCCCAGATGCTCTGAGCTATTCAACACATCCAATACACACCTAAGCCATTCTAGCTGTCAAAAATAACGATGTATGGGAAGTTAAGGGAGTCGGACGCGCGTCTCAGGCAGGCAGGTAGGTATCTCGCTGAGCGACGCAATTTTAGAGAATCCTTGAAGTTAACCGGTGTGTACTTCTTTATTTCGACGCATGTATCCAGATTGCCCGCATACAGTCCACTCAAATCAGGTTTCGGACTCGAACATTGTACCCCTGGCACATAGCGACATTTATAACGTGAAATTTCCTTTTCTTGTTTGTATTTCTCACTAATATTGGCTTTATTAGATTCGCCGGTGTCACCAGCCTTCATGTCATCTGTTTGTGTAATTACACATCGTGCGCCTGCCGCTTTATACCAAAGAAACAGCACCAAAAAATAAGTTTTCCTTCTTTCTTGTCTGTTTCTTCGACAAACAGCTCATCAGGCTTTCACAGCTGGGCCTGGACAATTTTTCCCGGAGGTCAAAATCAACGGCAAGTTGTTTGAATTTTGCCATTACATTTTGCCGATGCATGGCCTTGCGTTAGGAAAAGTAACATGTAGAGACAAAAGCTGGACACCTACCATGTTTTGACTGCCTTACAAGTAAGTATACATATCTCAACAGAAGCGCCAGTCTCCCATACGCCCTTTACTAAAGTATGATTTCCAGCCCAGTCGCCATCACGAGTATCTTACTCGTCGACGGAACACCACAGATACGCCATGGTTCGCCCTTTTATACGACTGAACTGACGCACACCCATGCAGTAAATTTACGACTACTTTTCTAAATTTTATTGCGCCTGTATTGTCACTTTTGGTCAGCTCCGCGCACTGGCCCTTTCTACGAAGCCTTACCTTGACAAAATAGCCCGCCGGCAATCACTCCAGCATGGAGACTGGAGACCTCTAGGTCCTTCGAGCAGAAATATTCCTCCGGAATCAACTTGAATAATGCGCTAGAAAAATGGGTATCTATCCAGATAACAGCGCACATTGTGAAATTTTAAACCTATCTACAGTTCTTCATGCAGATTTAATGTACCTTCATTTCATAGGCTTTCATTCCAATATCCAAGCTTTTCATTTTGGAGCCTTCCCTTCACCAAGCAGCCGTGATTGCCGAGCAGCTGAAACGGGGAAATTACCATAACAGGGGTGCAATCGTGGCCAAATATTTCATCACAGCCCCGCAGCTGCTGACGACGACAGCGCGCAGGGCTTGCCCCAAACCACCACCTTCCCCCACCCATCCACCCGATGACAAAAAGACACAAGGGCGCTGAGGCGCTCTTCTGGACCCTGCTACTCTCGCTTTGTGCAGTGTTAGTCGCTGGTCAGGGCCAGCCGACGTCGACGATCAACTCGTTCAATAACCTTCCTGCGAGGCTTTTTTTCTTTGATGATACAGACGTACGTGGTTTTCTTTCTACGTTGGGAATGAGGTTCTGATGGCGTGGACAGGCTGCTATATTCCATGATTCAATGGAGGGAAACGTGTATGTGTCGCTGGACGAGGGCAAGTCGTGGAAGCTCGGTCCAGGGATACCTAGCGGCAAGACGATCATGGTGGTTGAGCATCCTGTGGAAAATCGATATGTGAGTTTTTTTGGACTCTTGTATGCGCTCATGGATTGAGTTTTTTGCAGGCATTCGCGCTGACGGACGGGACGACGCATTATCGAACGGAGGACAGAGGCAAGACGTGGCGGTCCTTCGACGTTCCGCTGCCACCTGCACTTGTAGCAAGGCCTTTATCGTTCCACTCTGACCCTCAGAAGTATGGGCATATTCTCTACCAGGGCACGGCGTGCGACCGGCAAGGATGGGGGAGAGTTTGCCACGACGAGGTATGTCTATCACTATCAAAATTTCGTCTTGAAGCTGACATCTTTATAGACATTCTATACCACAGACGCCTTCTCGACAGACGCCAAACCCCTCTTAAAGGACACTAGCCGCTGCCAATTCGCCCACAGCTCAAAAGACTTCAAACACGAAGCGCACACCGACCTCATCTACTGCGTAGCATACGACTCCTCTTCTGCCTCCTCCTCGCACGACCTCTCCGCCTCGCGGCTCTTCTCCAGCACCGACTTTTTCCAGTCAAAGAAGGTAGAAGACCTCGGGATCGGGAAGAACGCAAAGGGCGTGATCGCGTTCGCCATCGTGTCCAAGTACGCCGTCGTCGCGCTCAAAGACCTCTCGCACGGGTCTGGAGGGGAGATGCTGCTCTATGTCACGATCGACACGAACACATGGGCAAAGGCGCAGTTCCCGCATGCGAGCTCGGCGCAGCTGAGGGAAAACGCGTACACGATGCTGGAGTCGACGACGCACTCGATGGCGGTGGACGTGGTGCTCCAGGATAAGGGCAGCATTGGCACGCTGTTCGTGAGCAACTCGAATGGGACGTTCTTTGTGGAGAGCTTGAAGGATACGAATCGGAATGATGCGGGGTATGTGGACTATGAGAGGATATATGGCGTCGAGGGGATTGGGCTAGCGAATGTCGTGGCGAATGCGCAGGAGGTCGAGGGTCGGCGGGCGAGCAAGCGGATCAAGACGGTCATCACTTTCGACGATGGCTCATCATGGGCACCGCTCGTCCCGCCCTCGTCGGACGTGGATGGGAAGAGCTTCTCGTGCTCAACCTCGGACTCTGAAACCTGTGCACTACACCTGCACTCCGTCACCTCACCACACAACTTCGGTCGAATCTTCTCTTCGCCTGCACCGGGGTTCGTGATGGGAGTGGGCAGTGTCGGCGAGTTCCTGGAGCCGTACGAAGAGTGCGATACCTTCCTGAGCACGGACGCGGGTGTGAGCTGGACGATGGTCAGTCGCGGGGCGCATAAGTACGAATTCGGGGATTTGGGGAGCGTGCTTGTTACAGTGGACGATGAGGAGGCGACGGATGTGGTTCGGTATTCGGTTGATCTGGGGAAGAGCTGGTGGGTTATTCTCCTTCTCTTCTCACTGTTGAACCTTTACTCAACATTATTCACCTTAGGGAGCCATACAACATCGGCGTCAAGCTCCGCGCTAGAGGGCTCCTCACCCTGCCTGACTCGACCTCGCAAAAGTTCTTGCTGCTCGGGCAGGTGGCGAAGCACGACCAGAAAGACGGGATTGGTCGCGTGGTGGTGGTGCTCCTCGACTTTGCGAAGACGAGGGGCAAGAAGTGCGGAGACCAGGATTATATGAAGTGGTATGCGAGGCCGCATGGGTCGTCGGAGTGTTTGATGGGGCATAAGGTGTGTTTTTTGCTGCTGCTTTTGGATGAATGGAATGAGGTTCTGATGGAATTTTTTTTTAGCAATGGTACAAAAGACGAAAGCCCGAGGCGAATTGCTACGTGGGCGAGAAATTCAGGGACCCAGTTGTACATGAGGACAACTGCGAGTGCACGGATGCTGATTTCGAATGGTACGTCCTAACCTTCATTACCCGCCCTGCCAGCTTGATCAACTGATGATGACGATGGCAACAGCGACTACAACTTTGTCAAGACCAACGGGGTTTGCGAGCCTGTTGGACCTGAGCCGATTCCGGCCGGCGTGTGTCTCGGCGGCGCGGACGACACCTACGAGGGGTCATCAGGGTATAGAAAGATACCAGGCAATACGTGTGAGGGCGGGGTGGAGAAGGATAAGAAGGTGCAGAAGAAGTGCGCTTTTGGTGCGTTGAGCTTTTTTTAAATGATGCATTGGACTGATAAGTGCTGGTAGCTCAACCCACTGAGGGAGAGATCATCCATCAGAAGTTCCAGTTCAAGAGCCAGGTCGTGCAACATGCTTATTTCAAACAGTCCAAGGTAAGGATTTCCAACGTCAAGTATGCGTACAATCTAATTCCCATCCAGACCATCCTCGTCCGGCTCAACGACCACACAGTATGGCAATCGTCCAACGAAGGCTATTCCTGGACCCAGCTCATACCCGGAAAGAAGGTCCTCGTTTTCTACCACCACAAATACAGTGCGGACCGGGCGTACCTCATCACTGACACTGAAGAGTTCTACTACACCACCGACACAGGAAGGCACTGGCACGACGCAAAGGCGCCGACACCACCCAACATGTTCGGCGGGCAAGTCATTTCCTTCCACCCGACGTCGGATTTCCTCCTCTGGGTCGGTAACAAGGACTGCACAGCGGGCAATACTGGTGGAAATTCGTGTCACGCCGAGGCGCAGTTCTCGCGAGATAATGGACGGCATTGGTCGTTCGTGGATCGGTATGTGCGGAATTGCGCGTTTGCGAAGGACGCGAAGCTCGATGCGGACCCGAGCGAGATTTTGTGCGAGAGTTATAAGGAGAAGCAGGGGAACCAGAAGTATTCGGAGGGAAGGAGTCCGCTTGAATTAGTGGTTGGGGCGAATTTCTATGGGGAAAGGAAGAAGCTGTTTGATTGGGTCGTTGGGTTTGCCAAGTTTTCTGAGTTTTTGGTCGTTGCTGAGGTGTGTTTTGGTTTTCTTTGTGGTGATGACAGAGGATTGATCCTGTTTGGTTCAGATGCTTCCTGAGAGAAAGTCGTTGGAGCTGCAGGTTTCGATGGACGGAAAGCACTTCTCAAATGGCAAGTTCCCTCCTAGTATGCACCCCGAGACACACGTATGTTCCTTGTTATCCCTTAACGACCTTCCAACTGATCGCTCTTCAGGCCTACACCATCCTCGAATCCAGCACAAAGTCTCTCTTCCTGCACATGACCATGTCCGAGTTCCCAGCGCCGTTCTGGGGCACGATCCTCAAATCGAACTCCAATGGGACCTACTTCGGTATATCCATCGAGAACGTCAACAGGGATCGGGGCGGATACGTGGACTTTGAGAAGATGATTGGGCTCGATGGGATCGCGCTCATCAATGTCGTGTCGAACCCTGACGAGGCGAAGCTTTCTGGGCGGAAGGTGCTGCAGAGCCGGATCACGCATAATGATGGTATGTTCGATGTGATGTGTCGTTGAAAACTTGTGCTGACGATCTTTTGTAGGCAGTACATGGACGCCACTTAACCCTCCTGCGACGGACTCTCAGGGTAACCAGTATGCTTGTCAAGGAACTGTACGTCTCTCGCTGGCCTATTGATAACTTTATCAGTAACTGATCGCGCCAAATCAGAAGTGCCAACTCCACGTCCACGGGTACACTGAGCGCACCGACCCCCGAGCGTCCTACAGCAGCCCCTCCGTCCCAGGGCTGATCATGGCCGTTGGCAACGTGGGCGAGTCTCTCGCTCCCTACACCGACAGCGACACCTTCCTCAGCCGGGACGGCGGGTTCACATGGCAGGAGGTGCACAAGGACGCACACCTCTGGGAATTCGGCGACTCCGGCTCGGTGCTGATCCTGGCGAACGACGAGGAGCCGACGAACTTTGTGCTGTACAGCACGGACGAGGGGTTGCACTGGCGAGAGTACAAGTTCAGCGAGGAGAAGATGCGCGTGCGGTCGATCGTGACTGTTCCGGAGGATACGAGCAGGAGGTTTATTCTTCTTGGAGATATTATGAAGACGTCGGGTTCGGCGGTCGTGCATATTGACTTTTCGGCGTTGACTTCGAAGCAATGTGGGTTTTTCTTTGTTTTCTTTGGGTTGTTTTGGTTGCTTATGATGTTGTGTTGGTGATAGGTGTTATGAACGTTGAGGATCCGGGTCATGACGACTTTGAGCTCTGGAGTCCGAGTGAGGAGCGGCCTGAACAATGTCTTTTCGGAAGACAGGTATGATGATCGTTGTCATTGTTGATGTGATTCATGCTGAACATTGGGTAGACTCTGTACCATCGCCGCGTTCGCGATATCAACTGTGTTGTTGGTGACCAACCCAAAGCTGCCGAAAAAGTGGTTGAAAATTGTGCTTGCACCAAAGCCGACTTCGAATGGTGGGTTTGATTCCTTCAACACTGGTTTTAAGTTGACCCCGTTGTTCATCTTCCTTTTAGTGAATTCAACTACGTAAAAGACGCGAACGACGAATGTGTTCTCGTACCAGGAACGACACCCCTACCTGATGACGATTCGTGTACAACGGGTGAAGACTACTGGTACGAGAGGACGGGGTACCGCAAGATTCCCTATTCGAGCTGCGTCGACGGTTACCGACCAGATCGCGGCAAGGACCACATCTGCCCTGGGTTCGGCTCCAAGGGCAGTTGGTTCTGGTTCTTCATGCTCTTACTACCGTTCGGGTTCACAGCGTTGGTGGCATACTACTATTACCGCCGCAGCGGGTTGGCGAGAGGGTAAGCATCGGTGTTTTGGTATTCGTCTGCACGAGTTGAACTTTTACTTTCTCAGCACGATCCGCCTACCCGGCGAAGCTTCACGACCTGCATACGGCGGCGACACAGGCGTCATCGCGACCTTGGCCTCCGTGCCTTGGTTCATCATCGGCGTTGCTGGCATTGCGTACGAATGGGTCGCGTCTCGTGTAGACACGCACCTGTTCCGCGCACAGAGAGGATATAGAAACTTACCCATAGACGAGGATGCCCAGATACTGCGGTTCGAGGACGAGGAGTAAGAGTAGAAGTGAAAGTGAAAGTAATATACGTTCGATGGAGATGCGAACAGCTTAGTGAGCTATTAGCTATTACCTACCTACCTACCCCTATGCATTAGTACTTAGTTGTCTGCTGTTTTGGCCTTTGTTTTGTGGGTAGTATACGTATGCCCCTGTGTATTTATTAATTCTACGATGGTTGGGTCTCTTGTACTAATTAAATAGGGCTTCTGAGTCTTATACTCGAGTAAGATGTAAGTTAGCGATGAAGGTGATCTATTCCTCGTGTAATTCTGAAATGTGTTCCGATGTAGGTGTGTGACATGAAAGCGATGCTTGAGTGCAAAGAAGCAGAGTATATGAAGGATGCAATGAAGAGAAGAGTGACGAATCCATCCATGAGTGGTCATAAGAGCATAAAATGGTGGGCAATGACACGTTGAGCAACACCTAACGCGTTGCTGCAACGAAGTTTTCGTAAGTCGGATATTAGGTGGATAGTGACTTTTTAGAACTCGGGCGTTGGGTCTGAGATTACCGACAATTCTTAGATTGCATACAGAATTTTAAAAGGAGGAAACCCACCTCGTAGTCGACGCAAAGGTACCCGGCTAATAGTATCAAGGCGACAATGACAGACAGCGTTGTCGATCCCGTCACGGCGTACATGAGGGGTAGGACCCCGTAAGGCAAATAAGATATGATCGTAACATCCCGGTCTGAAGTTGGCCGTCGACGTGAACCACGAGAAGAGGTCTTGGAGTGTCGTTCAGAGTGTCTGATCTTCTTCGATGCAGAGGATGGACGCGACCGCGACCGGTCGTCAGTTCGGTGCTTTGATGATGTCCTCCCCTCTTTTGACCGAGTCCGAATTTCTGGATAAGATGCGCTCTCCTTCTGCGCAGCCAAGGTCGGCTGCGGCTGCGGCTGCTCCGCTGGCAGCGTGCCCAGGTCCTGCTGGACGCCCTGGAGGTGCTGGAGCTCTTTACCGGTCGCCTGGACCCATAGCTCGACACGGCGCTGCGACGCCCGGTAATAATGATAAAACTCGTCCGCGTTCAGCTCTCCTGGCATAAATAAGGCGCTGAGTAGATAGGCTATACAGGTCCTCGATCGCTGCGGAATCAGAATGGACGAAGGTGGTGGGTGGGGTGAAGGTGCACACGACACGTGCAGTTCCCAGAGCATTTTGTCGGCAAAGCCTCGTGTAATTTGTTTGTATTTCCTGGACCCTGTTCTGATGCAGGGCTCTCTCAATGAATTTTTGCGACAAGGGCGTCGCTCGACTGCGCTCGCTATTCGAGACGAGGATGACTTCAAGATTATAAGCGGATATTCGAGGCATTTCTTTATGATGGAGGAAAACAAGTGCAGTTGGACGATTGCGGAAGTCAAGAACTGTTCACATGTTGGCCTCGATATTTTTAGCCGGAGACGGTCCGCACCTCCTTGTTCTGAACTTCCATGTGCCATTTCCCAGCAGTCAATGAGGGTTTTGGAAAAGATTAGAGGGGTTTATAACTTGTTAAGGCAAGAGAAAACTTCATTCATTTGCGTATTTTGAGCCCCAACTTTGTTGTTAGGATAATTCTAACCCCCTTGATCGCACTGAAATTGGACAGTCTTCTGTGAGATATGGTACATTCGCCCGCACTCCGTCTCGCATTTGGAGATGAAACTTACGAAACAGAAATTCGTCAAAGGATTACAGGAGTTAGTATGGCAGTGGCAAGTTCTGTCTGCTTTCTTCAACAAAAGGCGGACTATACTCCAACAAAATTTATCGACATAGAGATTCGATGGTTCAATGAAAAGTTGACATATGTAAGGCGAAGGGGTGGGTTGAGCTTCGAGCAAGCTCCGAGGCCGGGGTGAGCGCAGTGTGCAACTCGCATTAGAAGGGCGCGTTATCAGAAATCCAGACGAAGAACTTGCTCACCTGTTTACCTATAGAACACTTCGATTTGAGGGAGTAGCATCGGCGACGTAGAGGCTCCGAAATTACAGACGCCTCGAAGTTTTTGTTTCGAAGGCAATGACGCCTCTCTAATGGCATATGAAAAATCGTGAAGAACCTCCGTTGCGCCGGATCCTGGACAGGGGGTCAATCAAGTTTCTCCATTCCACAGGGGTGACCAACATGCAGACCGATTCGTATGTCGTCTCCAAAGCCCAAGGTCCTTCCACGCATTGTGTATACTATCAGACCAATGGTGCATTGTGAACTGCTACACTTCCGCAAGCTTGAGCTGACAAAGTCAATATACAGCCTTACCATCGGCAAGACCTCGTCTGGCCTGGTTGCAGTCCACCTCTGCCATTCTAGCTCAAGAAGCGAAGCATCTCATCTCCGCCAACCCGTCCCCGTGGGGCATGGATTCGTCAACCGCTCATAGCATGCAACACTCAGGTTAAACTGTTGTTCAGAACCCGGCTTGATTTCCGTGTCTACAGCAGTCCGCTAGAAACCTGATTGACCACAGAAGGTACAAAGGTACCAGGCAGGTTTCCGTTGCGTATAAAAGGGTATCCTTCCCAATTGATCGTTCTCTCAGTGTCCTATCGATAGAATGCCCAGTACTCAAGCTCACGCTCCACTTTCCGCAGAGGACAATGGTGAATATTCTCGTGGTCCTTCCTGTCGAGTCTGACTTCTCTTCGTCTGATTCCTAGTCCGGGCTCTTGCAGACCTCAGTTCTGAACTGTTTCCAGGCGAAGACTTGCGGGCCCTCTCCACCGTGAGTTAATTTTAACCTTCATCTATACGACCGCACTAATTTTTTCTTTCCTTGTGGAAAACCAGGTGAATGTTTTGAAGAAACTCTACGCAGGTATCATGACATCGGACGGCCAAAGATTCTTAAAGTTCGCCTTGATTTTGCTGATGCAGTTCTCGAAGGAGCTCCCTCCAGAGGCGGTCACTGCTCTGAACAATAAGGTCGTTGCCATTCTCTACGACATGATGCCTCGCCCCCTGACAAATCTTCTGGGGGTTCACCCTCCTCCTGACCTCCTCGGGCACGCTAACATGCCGTACGGACGATCCGTCGAGACTGGACCAAAAGAGAATCTACCTGATGCCAACACTGTCTTCGAAAAATTGCTCAAGCGATCAGAGACCGAGGATACTGAGTCGGTGAGTTAATCGTGTCTCCTTTGTGAGATATCTTCGCTAATATGATACACATAAGCTTGTTGAAAATTCCGGAGGATTGAGTTCTCTCACATTCGCCTTCGGGACGCTGGTTATCCATTCCGTCTTTGAAAGCAAGCGTCGAAGTAACGACAACTTGACGTCTTCTTATATCAATCTGTCTCCTCTGTATGGCAACAATGAGGCTGAAGAAAACGAAGTTCGCGACAAGGCCCAGGGAAGCGGCTTGCTTCACCCTGATTGTTTTTTCGATCGTCGCATGTTGTTCCTTCCGCCTGCCGCTGCCGTCCTCCTAGTTTTGTTCAATAGGAATCACAACGTAGGCGTTCTTCTCTACATCCTGGTTTATATGTATATGACTCAGCACAATGTTCTCCTCAGTATATGGCGAGGACCATACTTGAGAAAAACGAACGAGGAACTTGGAGTAACCCGCCCCCCGAGGATCCAATTGCTCGTGCGAAGCAGGAACAGGAGATCTTCGATACTGCACGCCGTATCAAGTGAGATTTGGCTTTTATGTGCCTTGATTGACTGGCTCTGATTGTTTACTGTGCGTAGTTGCCAGCATTTAGTCGACGTTGTCATTACTGACTACGTCGGTGGAATTATGGGTAAGCAATGTCAAGCTTGTCTACGGTATTTACAAGATGAGTCTTGATTGATAGGCATGGCTGCGCGTGGTGGGGGTTGGCCTGGAAATGCGCAAATTTTAAATGTAAGATGCTCGCCGATCCTGACTTGATTTCAGCCTTATCCTATTGTCTTACAGGAAATGGTCGTGGATGGCAAGCCAGTCGACCGTGGAAATGGGAATCTGGTTTCCGTTGAGTGAGTCAATCTTCCACTTCACGAAGCAATAGCTAAGTCGATCTGGTTAGATTTAACATTCTGTATCGCTGGCATGCCACTCTCAGGTCAGCTTCTTTCAAATTCCTTTCAGTTCGTTTTCAAACATTTTCTCAGTACGCTCGATATCAAATGGTTCCAGCATGCTCTCGAAAAAGCCACAGGCAGGAAAGATTGGGAAAATGTATTTCCTGCGTGCATCCTCGTTGCTAGTCTTCACTCTAAATCTCCGTTGTTTGATTAGCTGAAACCAGAAGACTATGAACTTGCTTTGAAGAATGCGCTACCAACAGAGCCCGTCAAGGATAGGACATTCTCAGGGCTCAAACGAGGCCCAGGAGGTCACTTTGCTGACGAGGATATTTCCAGACTACTCTACGAAGCAACAGAGGCTCCTGCTGGCTTCTTCCGTGCCCGCGGTACGCCTTCTGTACTGAAGTTGGTCGACGTGGCCGGCATCGAACAGGCGAGGACCTGGAAGTGAGTCGTCAATCCATAATATTAATAAAGGCTGAATATTTTGTTCATGATCCCTCTTTCCCGACAGCGTTTGCACCTTCAACGAGTTCCGTGAATGGCTTGGTCTTAAGCGTATGTCAAACTCAAGGTCTATCATTGAGCCAAAAAGTTCATTTTCTCCTAGGTTACGAAAGCTTCGAGGAGTGGAACGCATACCCAGATGTTGCAAACGCCGCAAGGGAGCTGTACACTCACATTGACAACCTTGAGCTTTATCCTGGACTCCATGCAGAGGGAGGACCGAAAGATGGATTCGGTATGGCATACCCCCCTCTGCGTGTAAACACCATGCGCAATGGTCTTTTGTTCGATGCCATCGCTTTGGCAAGTCACGGAAAACTCTCACCTACCATATTCTGTGCTTTTCTAATAAACAACTTGACTATAGATTCGGGGCGATCCCAATCTGACCATAAATTCCAACAGTAAGTGTAAAATATAGTCTGGGTTCAAAATATCGCTGATATTGGTCGATTCGCTCGTAGGCGAATACCTCACAGAGTGGGGTATGAAAGACGTCGAAAGAGACCCTCAGAACAGAGCTTTCGGTGGCCATAGTACGTTATATCCGGTTACTGTTTCAAGTATGCGCTCACGAGGTATCAAAGTACACAAGATTTTGACCCGTATTCTGCCTCGATTCTATCCGGACGACAGCATCTACACGTGGTTCCCGATGAGCACTCCGACCTTCATGAAGTCCAACAAGAATTTACCTGAGGATCCTGCAAACCCTTGGGACTTCTCGCGCCCCACTCCGTCCACTTAAGTAAATTCGGTGAGTGCATACGCAATAATCAAACTTGTTTAGAGTACTCACCGAAATTTTTGCCAAGTTCATAAGTGTCGATTACGGTATTCCCAAGCTTTTCGGCAGACAAACTCACGAACGAACACTTTGGCAGCAAACTATAAAACGTAAACATTTCGAAAATCCTTTTTTACGCATATGTACTTTGCAACGAAATACACGACTGCAGTGTACTCCTGCATTATCCACTCTCCGTGCTATTTTTAGATTGATGAACAGTGGGTCATGGTGCCAGGTCAACTTTCTACCAGGAACTTGAGCGCTTGAGCTTGAACCCCTTCCTGGCAACTTCGTGCACCTCTTGATTTCTACAGCACTCGTCGGATCACAGTTCTCGAACGATATCTTGGCTTGATCGTTGCTTGATCTCGAAATCGATAAAATATTAAGGTTGATTTTCTTTCTGATCAACTCAGGCATTGCGGGAAGGTATTAACTTCTATCGCTCGTATAGTTCACCACCTTTCTCTTCTCGAATCATTCAATGTCATTCCCCCAAAATGCGTAAGTTCTATCCCTCTCAAAGTCCTTTAATTGACGTTCACGTTGATCTCTAAAATATTTAGTACATTGCCTGAGATAAGCCCTGTCCAGGAGGCTGACGACGACCTGTTATACAAAGGTACGTACATTTGGCAGGGAAAAGGCTTTGAGACTTCACGAAACTGTAATAAAGGTCTGATGGCGGCTGCCATGGCTGGAGCGCCTGACAAAATGTATGACCTGGCTCTCAAACTCTCGGACAGTATGCCAGACAAGCCACGTGCTTTGGACGCTTGTGGAGACCTATTCATGAAGCGATTTCGCAATACGCGGGCTAAGAGCGACATTGATAATTCGATCATGGCGTATGAGCTGGCCATCCAAAATTTTATGCTCAATCATCAAGCCACAGATGATGTCGAACTCGTCGGGTTTATCCATGATGCTGGCCTTGCCTTTTTAGAGCGATATAGGTTGTTAGAAAATCTGTCCGACGTCGACCAAGCCATTTCCAAGTTCGAAACCGTCACTAATTCCAAAACCGATTATGTCGACATGCAAGAAGCTCGAAACGATCTCGCCATGTCTTTCCGGCGTCGTTTCGAAAAAACGAAGGAACTCAAGGACATTTCCGCGGCAATATCGTCTATCCAGACGTCCATTCATTTTTCCCCTCCCGATCATAAGAACGTACCTGGTCTATTGAACAACCTTGGGATTTCGTTTCAAGCACGCTTCGAACTCAGCGGAGATCTCGCTGACATTTCTGGAGCAATATCATCTCAGCAGAAAGCACTTCTTATCACTCCTGAAAGTCAGCAAAATATGCCCATTCTCCTAAATAATCTTGGAAACGCACTCCGCTTTCGCTTTAATCGCACAGGAGATCTTGCCGACATATCTGAAGCAATAATATCTCTACAGAAAGCGGTCGGTCTGCCTCAAAGTCATCCGTTCATGCGACATCTGTTGAACAGCCTAGGAAATGCATTTTTCATCCGCTTCGGACAAACAGGAGACTTCGATGACATTGCCGAAGCAATATCATGTCAGAAAAAAGCTATTGACCTAACACCTCCTGGCCATGTAGAGATGTTCGATCTTTTGAACGACCTGGGAGCCTCATTTCAAGCTCGCTTCGAACGAACCGGGGATCTCGCTGGAATCAATGAAGCAATATTGTCTTTGCAGAAGGCACTTCAGCTTATTCCCCCGGGTCATCCAGGCGCTCATCGTTTGTTCACCAATCTCGGAAACTCTTTTCTATCTCGTTTTGAACATACCGGAGACCTAACTGACATTTCTGAGGCAATACTATCGCTCCAAAAAGCTGTTCAAGTCACTCCTCAAGACCATATGGTAATGCCTATCCTGTTAAACAACCTCGGTAATTCATTTTCAATTCGTTTTGAACGAACAAGAGATCTCCCGGACATCTCTGAAGCAATAACGTTCCATCAAAAAGCGACGCTTCTCATTTCTGCTGATCATGCAGACAAGCCTAGGTTTCTGAATAACCTCGGAAACTCACTTCGTGTTCGCTTTCAACATAATGGAGATCCTTCTGACATTTCGGAAGCCATATCGTCTCAGCAAAAAGCACTACGTCTTACTGCCCAAGGCCACGCAGGAATCCCTATTCTGTTGAATAACCTCGGAAATTCATTTTTGTGTCGCTTTAAACTCACAGGAGACCTTACCGACATTTCTGAAGCAATATCATCGCATCAACAAGCCGTCCAGTTAACTCCTCATGGCGACGCTGCGACGCCTCTTCGATTGAATAATCTTGGGCTGTCGTTTTTAAGTCGTTTTGAGCGTACAAAAGATTCCGCTGACATTACCGAGGCAATTGGTGCTCAGCAGAAATCGGTTTCCTTCCTTCCTGAGGGCCATGCAGACGCGCCTCGTTGGCTTAACAATCTCGGCGACTCACTCCAAGCTCGGTTTGAAGCCTTTGGAGACGTTGACGATATTCATGCCGCCATTTTTAGGTATTCGAAGGCTGCTACTCATGCGACGGGAAGACCTGCAACCAGACTTGACGCAGCAAGAAAATGGGCACAACTTTGTCAAAAATTTGACCGGTCGCAGTTGATAGAAGCTTATACAACTGCCATTCACCTTCTATCTCAAGTCGCGGGTTTGGAACAAACCATAGAAAGCCGTCACTCGCATCTCCTCGATATCTCTAATATATCATGCACCGCTGCTGCCTCCGCATTCGACATGGATAACCCGGTGTTGGCCGTGGAGTGGCTCGAAGAAGGTCGCTGCCTCGTTTGGAGCCAGCTTAACAACCTCCGAACTCCTTTAGACGCCCTTCGCGCTCATAATCCAGCTATTGCCGATGAACTGTTGAGAGTTTCGAGGGCCCTGGAAAATGCGGGTTCTCGAGGAGAGTTGGCCATTTCACCGCTTGAAGCGACCATGGAGCGGAAAATGTCTATTCAAGATGAAGCGGTCTCCCACATTAAACTTGCAAAAGAATGGGACAAACTACTCACTGACATCCGTGCTATTCCGGATTTCGAGGACTTCCTTCAGCCCCCATCACTCACGAACCTAAGCAAGCATCTACCAGATTCAGGGGCGGTTGTTGTCATTAATGTTCATGAGCTCCGGTGCGATGCATTGGCACTTTTATCCACTACGAATAAACCCCTTCATATTTCACTCCCTGATTTTTCGTATGAAAAGGCGAATACTCTTCGCAATGAATTAAAGGAGCGTCTTAGGTCTTCTGGACTCAGGATGCGGGAGTATAATCCAGACGAAATTATGGACCGCATGCCTATAAGGTACAAGGCGTCGGGCAACAAAGCGGGCATGATCCAGGTTATCTTATACAAGCTGTGGAGTTGGGTAGTTAAGCCTATCCTCGAGGCTCTAGGTTATTTGGTGAGTTCTCGTTATAATACTTTAGCGGAATTATACTTAAAACAACGCACACGGGCTTAGAAACCTCAAACTGAATCAAATACCCCTCGAATTTGGTGGTGTGCAACTGGGCCTCTTGCCTTCCTTCCGATTCATGCTGCAGGAAAATACCATACCGAATTTGTAGAGCGTGCATTTTCCGCAGAAACTGGCACGCTATCCAACTTTGCAATTTCGTCCTACACGCCTACTGTTAGAGCACTGGTCGAACGGGTGAGACGACCTCGAGAAGTTCATGACAAGAATGCGGGTCTCTTTATAATCAGCCAACCAAACACACCTGGTCTGCCTTATATCCCAGGAACGACAAAGGAAGTTAACGCAATCAATTCGCAGTTGCGAAATATCAAAGTTACGTGCTTGGAAGGAGCAGCCGTTACTGTCGACCAGACAATGAAAATGATGTGCAACCACAGCTCCATCCATTTCGCCTGTCATGCAAGCCAGAATGTCAAGCAACCGCTGAAGAGCGGCTTTTATCTTCATGATGGGCAACTGGAGATCTCTTCAATTATTAAACAAAACCTTGGAGGCGCGAACTTAGCTTTTTTGTCAGCGTGCCAGACCAGTACTGGTGAAGAAACGCTCTCCGAGGAAGCAGTTCATCTCGCCGCAGGAATGCTGGCCGCTGGATATCGCGGAGTTGTTGCAACCATGTGGTCCATCAAGGATTTCTATGGGCCACAGATTGCGGAGGACTTCTATGCAAACCTCATATCCACATCGAATGACTTGAACGGCGACGACGCTGCCCGCGCTCTTCATTATGCTACACAGAAGTTACGGAAGCAGATCAAACCCGAAGACAGTGATTCTGCGTTACTTGTCTGGGTTCCATATGTACACTTTGGTTTGTAAATTCTAGGGACCTAAAATTTGTGTTCATCGTTTTAAAATAATAATAAAAGTCTGTCCCAGTAGTCACATGGAGGTAGAGTGAGTCGGCGGTGACTGCTCCCTCTAAAGGGGATGCTGCAGGCTCCTAAACGCGCTTCTCGTATTGCTCGAATGAGCTTCATCCTAGAGGTGCGCCTCAGAGGTCTGCCAAGTTCCAACGTTCAATTAGAATAAGTATTTAGCATGAGTTTGGAGGCAGAACTATTACGAGATCGACAAGATGAACGTACGTGGCGGAAAGAGAAATTAACCTCCCGAATTTACGAAAGGTTGATTCGCAGCCATCATAACGGCCAACTTCGAGGAATACGAGTCAGCCCCATCTCTTTTCCAAATTATGACTGCAATTCATCGCAACGGTGAAATAGCACAGCACGAATTCGAAATTAAAAGAGACGTGGAGGTTTGGGAGAAAGGCACGATCGCGTGCCTCTTCGTCAGGGTAAATGTCCGTGCGAAACATTCCTGAGAGATTTTCCTTCGTGCTCCTACTTGCACCCTCACATCTCTGCTCTCGCCGCCTTTACGAAAAACATCTCGGTGGACAACCCTTTTTTTGTCATCACAATGTATTCTATTGGACTCAGAGTTGGCTGTAAGCCAATTTCCATTTCTTTTCAGTACATTTCGCCGTCTGACTGGAGCTTTCCAACCTAGGAAATCATAGCCCGAACGACCAGCTACAAAGTCGTATATAAATGCATTCCCAAAGTACTGAAAATGTATTTTGGTTCATAGACCGGTGACTCAAGCTTCCGGAATCACTGAGGACGTCGCTGTCGGGTCTCGAATGTGGCTGACAACAAAGCCAGCCCCCCCCTTAACTTTACTTTTCCTGTCAGCCACTCCACTCTCCTGCTGTTAAATAGAGCAGACGGTCAACGGCTCACAGCGCGAAACACTCTCAGCCATCTCTCGCTCTCTTTTTGCGCGCCCTCAAACACTTGCCTCAATCTCTACCATGTTGTAAGCAAGACATATCCAGGACACTCGACTCGGATGATTTCTAACATACCCTCTATACAGAAAACACAATGTTCCTCAAGGTACACCCATGGAGGTTCAGTTGCCGCTTCACGGGTACTTCATACTCCCTTTTTCGCATGCCCATGTACTGATGTAGAGTAAGGATACCTGGGCCTGCTGACGCCCCTGCCAGCCAGTCTCCTGTTAGGAGCGTTTACTCCCCTAACTCCGCCTCCTCCACGGGTGATTTAGGTGTGTCACTATGTTCGTATTTGCAGTACCTCCTTTGATCCTTCATTGCTGCAGAGACCCGGGTGCTCACCACCGAAAGTACGATGCCCATCTTGCCTGTAACAATCCTTTTTATTCCACCTCCTTCAATTGCACAACTTTGCACATACAATACACCCTAAAAATGCCCTTTAAATATGTTAATTATGGTATTTGTACCCAAAGCAAGTAATTCAAAGAATCCTAAAATAAATCCAAGCTGTGCCTCCTTGAGGCTGATCGCATCGAATCCCCATCCCGGATAGAAATTGTGTCCTGAGAAAGCGCCCTGCGTGTATAGTAAATTCCGTAATCCGTCGATGCTGTCCGCGATGACGCAAGGGAGCACATGGATTGAGTAGCAAGGTCAAGGGCCGCCATGTATGGATTGTACGCTGGGCGACCGTCTGCCGAAAATACGCTACTAGGCTTTGAAATGCAGGAATAAAATGACGCGGCGGAAGAGTAGCTCCGACTCGTATTTGTAAAGAAGCTGTTTAAGCTCGAGTCGTCCGCGTCTGGGTACTCTTTCCCGAGTATTGGCGGCTCTTTTGACTCTGGTGGTGGGATTGGCGGGGGTGAAGGACTTCGAGTCGACACTGGGTGAAGTGGCGGGGAAATCGTGTTAAGAAGTTCGAGTTGTTCCTGACGTCCGAATAAAAAACAAGTCAAGGGTACGGGAGGACTGACGCTAAAGTTTATAGGAACCGGCCCGTTTGCAGTCTCTAGATTGAAATCTGTCCAGCCATAGATCGTTGGACCGCGTAGAGGCAGCTGATTTTCGTCTGTTGTGGACTGGGAGAGAGCTTGGTGGATAATTTGTGTAACAGGGACTTGAGGAAGCGGATGTGGAAATGAGGGTATTGGAAGTGATGTGCTTCGTTGATAAGGAGGAAGTGAAGATTGGCGCCGTCTGGCTGTTACGAGAGAGCCTGTCGGCATCCTGAGAGCATTTGAACGAACGAGGAAAGCATTCCGTTCAAGGCGATCAGCAACCAGAATTGGTGACTTCGAGTCGTCAGGCGAAGGTAGGACCTCGAGCTTCTGAGGACGCCATGGTCTGGTAGCTTGAGGGTACGAGGTCCGGGCATGAGACCGAGAACCGTTGAGCACTCGGGATAGAGATTTGGTCAGGATCGAGCTCCTCAGATCGGAGTGAAAGCACACATCGGTACCATTGAAACGACCGATATTTCCTTCGCAGTAGCCCTGAGTGAGAATGAGCCAGACTCTAGGACGTGAAGAGCGATAAAGATTGGGGCCTACGAAATAAAATCCTTCCTGGTCCGCGAGTCGGCACAACACCGTAACTTCGTCGTCTCGAAAGAATATGGGGTCGTCTGGGTCTTGCTCTGGGCGGTCGCATAAGGCTGTGCCTTTTCCTATGCCACCCCGCTCTGCAAACCTCAGCCATGACGCCATCTCTCCTGCCGAGAGGCCCATTTTGACTCTTTTATACCACTTATTCGACGTATACAGTATCGACTGCTGAGCCGAGTGTGTGGGGCACTGGGAGAAAGGAAGAGTGACCAAACCTCAAACAGATACAACCTCACTTGGTCTTGGCGAGCAGGATCCGTCATTGAAATGTCAAGAGACCTTAACGGATACTGTGCGGATTGGCAATGACAGTTTCGCTGAGTACAAGAAATAAATAACACTGACATAGGTAGTCCAAAACTACTTTTACCGTGCGTATGACCGACACAGCGAAATTTCCAGAGAGTAAAGTTATCGGCTAAACATGGCCGTACGACTTCCAAAAAGTCGATCAGTTTACACAAACCCAAGAGCAGCGAAAATAGCTGCTGCACACAGCCCGAGGTAAAAAGGAGGAGGAACGCTTCGAGCACTGGAGATCGCTTCGTCAGGCACCGTATAGGATTTAGCCTTGATCAAAACAGCCGCTTGTTCAGCCACGCCATATGTAGCAGATGCTAACTGGAAGAAGAAAATCGAGTAGGTTAATGGAACGAAAGAATTATTAGGTTGAAATATTATGACTAACATGAGCCGCAAACTCGATGGGAAACACCGACGCATCCACAACCCTCACATTCGCTAAACATTCAAAAAATAACCAAAACCTCATCAGCCGAGCAACCCCCTCCAATAAAAATACACAACGAACCTAACCCGTACACCCTCAAATCCGACGCAACGACACCACCCTTCTCCTTCGACAGCATCGCACAGCTCCCGGTGGGGTGATACTGCGTGCCCGCTCCGCCTTCTCCCTGTGCCCCGACGAGCCACGCCTCGATATCAGCGTCGGTCTGCACGCTAGGGCCGGGCGTGATCTCCGCCCCGAGGCCGAGGGAGGAGCCGGCGAGGGTTTTGAGGGTGCGGACGAGTTTGATGCCTTGGCGGAGGATTATTTGGTCTGGTCGGGTAATGAGGAATGATGGTGAGATAACTGAACGTATGATGGAAGATGTGTTGGATGCACTTACCTGCGAAATGAGAGAAATATTGCGGGTCGATGAGGATAGGATCAAACGGGTTCGAGGAGTTGATATACGCCCGTCCTTGACTGGAAATAAATCAGTCAAACTGCACCTCCAAAATGAAACTACGAAAAAGGCAAACCTGAAAGGATGCTGCAACGCAGCCTGCACCACGACCCTCCGCGGACTCACAACGCTCATCAGCATCTCCATCTGTGAGACCCCTGAATCTGGGAGGAACTTGTTTATCGTCGTCTCATAGATCGCCTTGTACCCCTCGACAACTTCGGGGTAGCGGCTCGATACCAGGTTGGCGGAGGAGTCGGGCAGGGCGGCGAGGATCTGGGCTTGGAAGTCTGTAGCGGCGGAGGAAGGAGAGGGGAAGAGGGCGGTGAGGTTGACGAACGCTACGGCGTCATTTATTGAGGAGAGAAATTCGGGTGTGTTCTGGGTGGATAGGTGTGAATATGTTAACTGGAAAAGGTGGGGCAGAAAGGGGTTGCTCTTACGGAAAAATCAGAGTTGGACGCTTTAATATCTCCCGCCGTCTCATACTGCGACTCCCAGACTACTCCAGCAGTCTATAAAAAAATCAACATCGTCAACAACTCGATGACAAGTTTCATAAAAAAAGGAAACACAAACCATATGATCCTGCAAATGCTGCCCTACACCCGGAAGCTCGACCTTCACACCCACACCCGCAGCTTCCAACACATCCCGTGGACCCACCCCGCTGTGCATCAGCACCTTCGGGCTGCCCAGTGCCCCGCCCGCCAGCATGACTTCCTTCCTCACCCTTACAGTCCTCCTCTTCGAATTGGGATCGTCGCTTCTGGCGAATTCCACCCCAGTGGCATAATGATCGCCTCCAACATCCGACTGCGAGATGACAACGCGGGTAACGGTGGCTTCGGGTAGAATATGTAGATTAGACCGAGGTGGGAGAGGGTCGATGTACGCAGAACGGGAGTACGAGCGTGTGTAGTTGGATGGGTTTATAGAGGACGGGGATATGAACCCTCCTAGAGTCGAACCACCGTTTGGGGACGACAGGATAGGGATGCCGGCCAGGGTGAGGGAGGAGGTCCAGGATGCGGTTGCATTGATCATGCTAGGAACGGACGTTAGTTCAACCAAAAGTACGGAGGCAAAATGAGAAATAGGACGTACACAGCTGGGTAAGAAACTTGCATCGGCCCTCCTGATCCGTGCGTGGACGCGTCGTACGAGATGTTCACAAGTTCCTGGACAGCGGATGTCGGGGCAGAGAAGTTCTCTGCCTTTTTCATGAATCCGTACATAGATTCCCAGCCCCAGTTCCCACCTGATCCGGCGTCGTTTGCAGTGGATATGAGCGACTGCCAAGCATCTAGCTCGGTGCGGGATGGGCGGACGAGGTACATTGCGTTCATCGCGGAAGAGCCACCCAGGACCTGCAAGGAATGAGTATAAGAATTGCTGAGGCAAAGCTTAGTCGATACGCACCTTTCCTCGAGGCCATCCGATGGTTTGGTTATTGAGGTTCGGTTGCGGTACTGTTCCGTGTTGCCAGTCGTACTCCGACCCGACTATTGACGAGTAATAAGTGCCAGCTGGCGCATCTATTCAAAAAAAGAAAAGAGTGATGCAGCTGTTGAGCAGCGTATCTTCGAGCTTCAAAGAGAAATTGACGTACTAATGCGATCCGCAATCTCGTCACCCGTCTTCCCAGCCTCCAGAACGAGGACGGAAACAGACGGGTCCTCGGAGAGCCTCGAGGCAAGCACGAGCCCAGCTAACCCGCCACCAGCGATGATGTAGTCGTATGACGTTTGGATGTCAGTCTCTGTGGTAATGACTCCTCGAGAACGCAGTCTGTGAAAGTCCGGAGGACTTTGTGCGCTCGATTGTCCAGAGGCCGTGAGGATGGAAAGGGAGATGAGGAGAACTTCCATGTTCCACATTATAGTTTGTTAGATTTGGGTATCGGAATGGTGTATTGGTCTTAAACTTGAGGTGTTTGAGGCGCAGGTAACGACAGATGGGAACAGAGATAAAAGGAAGAAGTCTAAGGACGAGTGCTGCGACAAAAAAGAACGAAGAGAGTCAATAACGATGGATTGCGTATAAAACTTGGCTCACTGTTGCTTAAGCCTTCTTGTGTGCTTGGCCGTTGGATTATCAACGAAGCTGTTCGTTGTCCGTGGCAGCGGACAATGACAGGCCCAAGAGAAAGAGTCCTCCACCGCCCAGAAGTTAGAACATTCCGTGAGTGGAGTTTGGCTCGAATTCATTTCTTGGATCCTTGGCGAATTCGAAAAGGCAAACCAGGCTGCGCAGGGTCCATCGATGCATCTTGGCAGAGAATCTATAGCTTTAGAAGAACTTGAAGTACATTAAAATTTGGAAAACTGAAAGAATTTTAGACGGTGGTGTTATAATAGCAAGGAATACCGAAAACTCCCGTAAGAAATCAGATAGTACATACCACGAATATCAATGCACATCCTTGAAAAGAACGACCAAAAGGCAAGAAAGCAGGGGGAGTGGAACGACGAAACTTGAAGCTGAAGTTGCATATTTAAAATGACTAATAGAGTGGTGGGGTGGGCATACCTGCTACCGTAAATTATTTGTTGCCAGTCATTCTGCCTTGCCCCCGACATGGTACTCAAACCGGCGCCGCTTTATGTTGACGTGAACATTTTGGTGATCGCCATTGGCCGTAGGCCTCCCAGACCTTGTTTCTTAGGATAGGTCGTTCACGCTTATCGAATCACAGTGGACCCGGTGAGGTGAACAGGAAGAAATCAACCACTGGGTCGGAATGGCGACGCTTATGTAATCTTAACCGTATGCCTCGGCATTTTGCTTTCCGATTGCCGGATCCACGTGCAATGCCACTTTCACAGTCTGACAATGACCCTTTCTTGACCCTTTCCTCAATCCTCACTGATCCTCTGCCAAAGATTCGTCATCCTTTCTTCCTGAAAACTCATATCTAGATGATTCAATCCCTGTTATGCGGCTGTTATCATTGAAATCAGCCAGCATCACCAACTGGAAATCAGGCAAGCTGTGGATCAAGATCATATCTTTTCACCCTGGAGATGAACGATCTGCGAAAATACGGAAATCTTGGTGTTGATTAATCAATCGTCGACACTCTAACTTCAACCTTCGTCCACAAGGACGATCTCGGATAGATCTCCAGGTCTTGATGTGTTTCTTGAATCTTCTCATTCTTCACCATTGGTTTATCATCGGCTCTCTCATCACCGATAACCTGGGAGATGAGAATCTTAATTTCCGGCATTTCAAGGCCTGGACGACTGTGCCTTGGCGCCTAATACGGACTGTACTTTGAGGCGATTCCAGGGGTTGGAGAAGCTCTGTTCAATTGGTTACTTCAAACGCTATGGCTGCTTGTATCCTTCAACCAGGATTTCTTTTAAAATACGCCTCGAGGTGGACTTCTGACCCTTTATGTCTATCGGCGTTGAATTGTTTACGGATCGTTCTCCAAGCCTTGAAGAAAATGCTCTAATTCTCTACCATCAGTTCGTTGTCTTATCTCGTCGCGTGTTGGGAGATGAGAATTGCTGCAGGCCATCAAGGTTTGGACGACGACTCCATAAAACTTTACATTCGGTAGTGTATCTCCACCGTTTCCAGGCACTTCAGCTGCAGTCCGAGAGGAACGTTTTCAATAACGAAGGAAATATTTGATTTCCTGCTGCTTTAGAGGTGATGCCATCAAAAACTGTCGAAATTTCTCAGTGTTGTATTGAACCCCAGGAAAGTCAGCACTTGAACTCTTCCTCGACGAGGGCGATCCCGGATCTCTCTCCGATCCTTGAAAATCGATCCCCTCCTTCTCCTAAGGCAGTCGTTCGCCCTCTCACTCCCGACACCACAGGAGATCAGTAATTATCTCATCCGGATTGAACAATTTTTCCTCGATCCCTACCTCTCGAGGCTTACCACGGATAAACGGATTGTCATTCGACTAAATTTATCTGAATCACTTTCAGAGCTAGGAAGATGAATTCAGGGTCGGTCTCCAATCCTCGCCGCTCATTCCTCATCTTCTCCTATGTTCAGTCAACTACTTTGGATGCATCGACGTTGTAGGAGAGTCCCCAGCACGGTGGAGGGGCGGTGAGGATTGGAAAATCGGTCCTTGATCTCGGGTTCTAAAATTGAACGAGAGTGTCCTTCAAGGTGCTCGTTGGGCTGGCGAATCTTTGTAACCAGAAGGGACTATGCTCTGGGACTCAGAAACTGGCGACTTGATTTCTTCTCCAGAATGTTCCGCCAGCTATTCTTCTGTACTCCTGGAAAAACCGGAATTACTCCTGGACGCGTTAACACTTAAGCTGAAACACTGGGATGGTCGATCCTGGACCAGTCTCCGATCCTTGTGTGCCCATTTCTCTCAATCTCCCGACGTTCGGTCGGTTGCTTTCCCATATCGACGTCGTAGGAGATGTCAAAAAGCCTCCACAAGAATCGGACACATACTCCTTGAATCTTACCTCTCGACTTGAGATACAGATAATTTAAATGCTATTAAAAACGCTGGGATAGGCCTATCTGGCCTACCCTAGCAGCTCGGGTCTGGCAAGGCTCGGGAACGCGTCGAGCAGGCGCGCGGTCAGGCAGCACGCAGTGGTGAGGAGCAAGCAATGATATTCGTCACAGGACCGCGCGGCGTCTACATACAGACAGGCTGTGCTACAGACGATCTAATCTAATCCTGCTCGGGCTGCTCGGCCCAGAGCTCACTACTACAACGCAAGGAGGCCCTTGGAAGACGATTCTTTGGGAAAGAATTCAGAACAAATGGGTATTATTACCTAGGGCTTGCTGAATGTACCTTGACTTATGAAATCGTCGACCGAAACGCGACGCGGTGAAGGAGCTTAGCACCCGTCCGTAACGAAGCTGAGTTCTCTTCCTCAAATTTTCCTTGATATGCTCCTATTTCCGTCCACTCAGAAGCCCAATCCACATGCTGTAACCTAGAGAATTTTAGACCTTTTCTCTCAGGTAGTCCAACTCGACATATATCGAAGGTATGAACGGGCTTCATTATGTAAAACACACCCCGGACCGTGCAACAGATTGACACGTCTTCCTTTGCGGTCGTTGCAGTCTGCCTTCTACTCCACACGATTCTGGTCATATGGCTTGGTCTCAACATAAGTGCAGGCTTCATAGATAAAGAACAGGATAACATGATAACATGTTCATATTCCCTAGCCCTCCCCTTCCTCTCGCCTATCCTTGTCCTACATGCAGCTCTTTTCCTTACTCATACTCCCCGCGTGTGTCATTGCCTACGCACAGTTGCCACTAGGTCTCTTCAAGCCGCCTCTTTTTGGAGTGCGCGAACACCTAGTTTCACCGACCCTCTTATCTCCGACTTCTCTACCTGTAGACAATGTAGCGAATTTCATTGCAGTATGTCTATCCGAATTATGTTATTATCCAGACTTACTCTACTTCCTTTAGGTTCCAATTGACCACTTTACGCAAAAATCCACTGCCACATTTCCTAATAGGTACTGGGTGAACGGGACGTACTACAAATCAGGAGGACCAGTCTTTTGTACGTATTCTTTGCATTGATGGTATGAACGCGTCTGACCTCGAGAAAGTGTTTGATTCGGGAGAACAGGACGCAGAGCCTTTACTTCCGTATTACCTACAAGTCAGATGTGCTGAATTCGTTTCCTTATCGAAATCCTGACTAGTTGGGGTGATCAGGAATACCATGGACTGTCGGCTGTAATGCGCTTAGCCAAACGATACAATGGTCTTGCAATTCTCTGGGAACACAGGTTCTACGGACAATCTCTCCCGTTTCCAGTCAACGTTAGTATTAACCATGTTCAATCCTTACCAAGATGCGTCGAAATAATAGCTTTCCTGACAGGCAAATACGACTGCTGACCAATGGCAATTCCTCACCACCGAACAAGCCCTCGAAGACGTCGTCTTCTTCGCCAACTCCTTCTCCAAATCCAATTCATCTCCAACCTCTAACCCGTTAAACGCGTCTAATCCACTTCAACAATTCGCAGTCCATCCAAGCAAAACACCATGGATTATGCTTGGTGGGTCATACCCAGGAATCCGGTCGGCCCACCTACGGATTCGCAATCCCTCTACGATATTTGCTTCTTGGGCGTCGTCCGCGCCGGTGCAGGCGCAAGTGGATATGTCGAGCTATTATAAAGCTGCTGAGCGCAGTCTTACGCGAAATTGTTCGGCGGATTGGGTTGCAGTGACGAAGTGCGAATTTTCATCTCCTCGAATTTTGGATTATTTTTGACTCGACTCCCTTCAGGCATGTCGACGATACCTTGAAGGGAACCGACGAAGCGGCTATTGTCAATATGAAGTTCGATCTGCTCAAAGCTCGGCTCAGCGGTCCAGGCGGAAATACCACTGGCGCGGTTGGACTGACAATGCAAAAGGCCAAAAACACCAGCAATGTCAACGCTGCAACGATCTTAATGGACCCACTGAACTTCTACCAGGTTGGATACATAAATTTTTCCTCCCGTCTGTCTGCGACGCTAAATTGACATGCAGTATTACGGCTTCCAAGCGTCTCTTCTCCCGTTCTGCAACATCCTGGAAACTCAGAACCGCACAGCCAACCCTGTAGAAGCCGGTCTGGTTGCCCAATTCGGGATTGATGTAGGGTTCAAGGCTTTCCTCGCAGCAATCAGTGAGATAGATTACGACTCCATACCCGGGAACGCCGACGATCCGGTGCAAGACCAGTCGTGGATGTGGCAATATTGTTCTGAATATGGTGGATTTGCATATCATGCCGAAGATGTATTGACCGTCTAATAATACACTCTTAGGGTACTACCAAAGAGGCGACTCCACCAACCCACTCTCTATTGAAACTTCCTTTTTATCTCTCGACCTCGTCCAGCAGCAGTGCAACCGAGCGTTCCCGAGCGGTCTGCCCTCTTCTCCACAGGTTCAGCATGTCAACAAGTATGGTGGATGGGAGATGAACCCGTCGAACGTGATGTTTTCGAATGGTGAATGTAAGTGTTATATGTTTCCGAGTACGAGTAGGACTCGAGTTGAACTTCGTTATGTCAGTCGACCCATGGAGAACGATGGGACTAGCATCCATTGAATCGAATGCTCCAAAAAGAACACCATCAGTGGCAGTTCCAGCGTAGGTTTCTTCCTTCATTCCGAGGATAAACTCTGACATTCTCACTAATATTAAAATACAGTTGTAACACACCCTCATCCTCGCCTTCCAAGTTCTTCGGCATCACCTACGCCAACATGGTGCACGTATCCGACATGCGTGTCCTGCTCACACCAGACGCAAACCACACCGACTTCAAGACGGTTGGTTTCTACAGTCCGGTCTCTCAAGAACCGTTTTTCGCAGGTCTGGGCTTGTTCCAGTTAGCTCTCGATGAGTGGCTTCCGTGTTTTGGGAAATAATCGAGACGTAACGGCAATAAGAGTTGTATTACAATACAGCGAGAATAAAATCACGATCCCACGTTGATAATCTCCTAAGCTTGAAGTTCACGAAGACAACCTGCTTTCAGAACTGAGAGAACACCTTATAGGTTGAATAAATATTGCAAAACTATCATTAGAATATGGGTATAAATGTGATTGCAAAGGGTACAAACTGATTAATAAATGACACGAAAGCAAAGCTACAACAGTTGAACAATTGAATCAGTTGGTCTCTACCCTGGGGTATACAAAGGCGGCAGCTCCAGCACAGTTTCCTCTTCCTCTCTCGGAGGTAATCTGACTCCACTGTCTTCATGACGGACCACACGTACAGGCAGCGGCGCAGGACTCGAACTCGAACCGCTCTGAGAGGAAGTCTGGCCTTCCGATGGTTCGGAGACGACGGTACGAGCTTGCCCCTTCGTTTCTGAAATGCCGCTGCCTATTCCCAATTCTGGTGTGCGCGCGCCTGGAGGTGGTGGTGGCGGAATGTAGCGTTTAGGCGTGAGTACTCCCTGGGCCACCTTTCCAGTGGTTTGAATGGGGTAGGAAGAAGTCTGCCCGGGGGTAGAGGAGGATGAAACTTGATACGCGGCAAGTCCAGAGGGGAAGGCGTTGAAGGGCTCGATCGTGGGCTGGTTGGTTGTGTGCTGACCCTCGGTTGCTATTCCCCCTTTCGCTCTCCGTCGGAAAAACAGAAGGAGGACGATGAGACCAGTTATCACTAAAATTCCACCAACAATTCCCCCGACAATCGCTCCGATTGGGCTCTTCGACTTTGTTGAATGTGGACCGTCGCTTTGAGCAGTCGGTGTTGTACTAGGCAGGCTCGCGGAACCATTGACAGGCGAGGCAGGAATTGTCGC
The DNA here is from genome assembly GCA_023014345.1 of Galerina sulciceps. Classification (NCBI taxonomy): domain Eukaryota; kingdom Fungi; phylum Basidiomycota; class Agaricomycetes; order Agaricales; family Galerinaceae; genus Galerina; species Galerina sulciceps. The sequence continues at coordinate 470,726 of JAEDXJ010000044.1, forward strand.
GTTTTGAATAACAATGTAAACGAGCGACAGAGGTGTGGTTTGAAGGTCTCCACCATGAACGACTTCTATGTGATGTTTGCCGGGAGAAAGTGCTGGCGTTTGAAACAGCATTTGGTTGTTTTTCACCACGGAGGTGTTCGTGAGTCCTGTCAATTGAAACGTCACGGGCGCACCACCGTCGAGTGAGTAGGTCGCAGACGTTGACTGGATGGCGGTGTTGTTCGGTATGGTAGAAAACCAACTCAGTTGCACACCTGAAAATGGGGGGGAAAACAATAAGGAGTAGAACATGGAGATTAAACTAGAGACGTAGCTAACGACGTACCAACGAAGTCGAAAGTCACTTTCGCGCCATTCACCTGCGTCATCGAACCGGCCTGGTCCCGAAAAGGCGTCCACCCGCTCCCAAATTGAACAGCTGCATCCGTCGAGTTCACGAATATCGTAGCGTTATCCAGCGCAACGCTGGCAGAAGGGACGTATTGGTACCGGTCGAGGAAGAACGGGTTGCTCGTGCTGGACACTCTGGCGGTCACACCGACAGTGTGAGGGCCGTCAGTCAGCGAGTCCACTTCGCAGAGTATCCAGTTATTCTCGATGGTGAATGTCGGGGTGCTGCGGTTGAGGGCGTTGCCGTCGACAAAACAGTCCCAGCTTGGGTCGATGGTCCCGAATGTAGCGTCAAGGAGCTGGGCTTTACTCGTGCCGTATATTTTCAGTCGTGATCCTACGTGCCGTCATCAGATTAGGGGAAGTCAGAGCACTCGATTCTGGGTCGGTTCTGAGTCGGTTCTGGAAACGAAACTGCATTCGGAACTGAAATGATTTTTGCTCCCGAACCGACTGAACATTCGATTCTGCTCTGACTACCCCGGTTCTGAAAAAAATACCTGGGTGGGTTCTCCGTCCCGTTCCTAGTGCGAGACCCTTGTCTCAGTAGATATACTTAAGACCACCGCAGTTCTCCTAATTTTATTACTTTTGTATCCCTGTCTACCTGCGACTGCAATCTACTCATCGTATGCCTCGTCGTTCGGATCGTCAGCAAAGGTCCGAAAACCTTATGAAAACATTCGTCCAGTTTTGTAAAATCAGGGCAAAATCTCTTGCTAAACGAACCAAGCGCTTTCGTCGATTCAACGCACGAAGGCCGAGAGTTGACGATGACGGCGTGCTTTTTGGTCCCAGCGCGTCGTCTGCCTCATCGACTACATCATCTTCCACAAGCTCGTCATCCAGTGACTCCAGCGGCGATGTCTCATCGCCTGAAAGTCTTGACCTTGAATTCGAGGATTTTTCGAGTGACTCAGATTCCTCGATCTTCTCGTCGACGACAAGCTCTAGCTCTTCGGATTCCACCTCAGACTCTAGCTCGCTCACATCTGTTGGCAGCGATATGGACACGTCAGACGACGATATCCCAGATTTGCTCCCTGTGGGTGACGACGATTCAGACTCGGACTCGGACTCGGACTCAGATGAGTCAGACTCCGACGAGTCCTCTAGTTCAAGCTCTTCAAGTTCGGAGGACTTGGATGGCGCAAATGGAGACATCGAGGATTGGGAAGAATCAAGCGACGACGCGAGCGTCGACTCGACGTTTGACACCAGCAGGCGCCGCAGCAACTTGACGTCTAAGCTTGGACGCTTTGTCAGGGAGACCGTGGAGAAGATGTATTCCTCTCGGTATGAAGCACCTCGTAAAAAGTTTCCTCGCGGTCCCGGCCAGTTACGCCATATCCTTGATGTTTTGAAGCAAGAACGACCTGACCACTTCCGACAAGAACTTCGTGTCAGTCCATACACTTTTGACAGGCTTGTGGAGCGCCTCATGGTCGACCCTGTTTTCACCAATGTCTCTACGCACGGGCAGATGCCTGTCGAGGATCAGGTAGCAATCGCCTTATATCGTTTTGGTCATTTTGGAAATGCCGCAGGTCTTGATAAAGTCGCAAAATGGTCCGGTTACGCCAAAGGGACAGTCCATCTGGCAACTAAACGAGTCATGACTGCAATCTTACGCAAGGACTTCATGGACGAAGCGATATCACTTCCGACCGAGGAGGAGAAGGAAGCGGCAAAAAAATGGATTGGGGATCACTCGTGTAAGGCATGGCGTGACGGATGGTGCATGGTAGATGGAACACTTATCCCTCTTTATGACCGTCCATTCTGGTATGGCGAGAGCTATTTTGACAGGAAAAGTAATTACTCCCTTAACATTCAAGTACGTGATCACTAGGTATTACAACTTATTTCAATTTATGCTCATTTCGGTCAAATAAAGATTGTGTCATTGCCAAACCTCCGCATCATAGACTACGGCTACGGATTTACAGGAAGTACTCACGATGCGACGGCATGGGAGAGGACCAGAGTTTATCAGGAGCACGAAGATATTTTGGATGAAGGAGAATTTATATGGGGTGACTCTGCCTATCCAGTGCGACTATTTCTCTGTCAGGTCGGAAGATGTTTTACTTATGTCTCTAAGGTCGATATTTGGGTGGTCTCTCCTTTTCGAAAGCCCGAGAGCGAGTTACCAGAGAATGCTATCTACAACAACCATGTCTCCATGTTGCGCATTCGTTCGGAACATGCTATTGGATTCCTCAAAGGCCGTTTCCAGTCACTGAAAGGACTTCGAATCAACATCAAAGACGAAGTCACGCACAAGTTCGCAACATACTGGGTCGTCAGCTGCATTGGAGTCCATGGTTTTGCTATGAAGTGTGAGGATGAAGAACATCAGATGGAAGGAGAGGGTTCATCGGATGAGGATCCTTTTATTAGAGAAGGACTGACCTCCTCTTCCTCGTCAGATCCTGCACTTCCTTTTGTTTACAGACCTGCAGGAGGGCGTACTCGCGGATCAACACGACTAGCTGCTGGGAAAGCTCGCCGTGAGCATCTCAAGCAGTCACTACTCCGCGCTCGCGAGCGTCGGAAGCAGAGGCGCGCTCGTCAGTACAATTACTATCAAAGTTCAGAGGAGGATAGTGAATAAATATTTGTATTGAACACTCCGTAATTCTTTGAACAAAATTAATATGATTAACTAGCACTCAACCACAATTATTGTTCATGAGGGGGAGGGAGCGGAAGGAATGTGTTCGAAGTGGTCGCATAAAAGTCGTCACTAACTCCGCCATTTGTGACCACCGAATCTACACCAAAATCCATGTTCCGAGTGCTAGAGCCACCTTCTCCCGTCATAGGAAAGTGCGAGCCTCCAGGAGGAAGAACGGACGTAGAGTGTTGGGTGTACAACACTGAGCCGCCTCCCTGGGTTATATGAAAGTTGTTGTCATCGACGCTGTGAGAAGCAGAGCTTGAAGCGCGGTGGCTGGGTGTGTTGACAGCGCTGCCCGATGAACTTCCAGCAGGAGGAATAGATGTGGAGTGTTCAGCGTACGGTAATTGAACAGGAGGAACGGAGGAAAAGTCACGGTCTTCACGACGTTCGGTGTGCGACATTTGAGGAGGAAGAGAGGGGGCATTTGCAGCGAATGACGTAGCTTCGAATCCTGTATACCAAATCAGCTAACAGCTTTAGAATGAAAAAAATTGCGCACCTTGTCCCATTTGGCCACCTTGAGCTCTGAAGCGCAGCCTCGCCATTTTGAGGTCTTGCCTTAGCCGCATCTTCTCCAACTTTATGTCCTTATCTATGTTGCGCTTCTCTCGCCTCAGTGAATACTTATTATCGTTCTTGGCTGCTTCAGTCTTCTTTTCCTCGATCTTGACGCGTGCGCGAGACTGGACTTTGACCATGTCGAGCTCGATCTCTTTTTGCTTCGTGGCTTCTTCGGCCTGAGCAGTAAGCGAAAATTCTTCGAGGCGGCTCTTCTTGGCTTTCGGCTTGACGGTGGCTGGTTTGGAGCTACCGGGACGTGCTTGTGTCCTCGAGTCTGTACTTTCCGAGTCAACGGCTTTGCGCTTACCGCTGCTGGAACCCTTTCCAGTATTCTCGCTATCTTTGACGTTTTCTTCGGCATCTGAGGTAGCCATGATCTCTTTGGCGAGTTCGTCGTCCAGAAGTCCTGGCTCGGATGTCATGCCGCCGGTTTCAGATGTTATACCACCCGTCTCAGACGTAAAATCCTCATCCTCACCGGCAGCATCGTCAGCCTCAGCGTCTTCTTTCACATTCTCGAGGACAGAAATGTCGATGGCAGTGCTACTGTTACCGATGCCAGTAGGGACTAGATTTGGACGCTCTGCGATGAGGTTCCGCATCTCGAAAAACCATGGGCAGTCGTCCTTGATGCTCGCTTTTTTCGGTAGGTTAACACATTGAAATAGATCCTAGACGAGTAAATACGCACCCCATTTGTTCACGAATTCATTTTCCGTTGATTCATCAATTTCTGACGCATGCTGGATCCCTTCTCCTGTCCTACCCAACGTTTCCATGTGTCCACGAACGATTGAAGTCATCCTAGAATAGATAGTGGCTTCAGGACAGGTCATCGTACAATTTTCTTCACTTACTTTTTTAATCGATTCTTTATCTTGTCGCACCACGGAGATTGGGCCTTTGACGCAGTTACTCCCGCGGGTGGATTCAAAGCCTGCTTAAAGGCTGGGCCATACTCAGGATGCTTTTCGAATAACGCGACGGCCAGCTTCCAGTGCCAAGCAGTTTTCTTCTGCCCACCCCCCTTTACCGTTGAGGCATTTCCACCCGGCGCAGGAAAGAGCCCTTGCTTGATGTCGTCGCTCTCGGAGATGGTCTTCAATAGCGTCTCGGTCAACGGATTTAACCATCTGTTGAAGGAATTCGTCAAGTATATCCTGAGACAAATGGCAGTGGAGTGGATCCGTACACGACGGTTGACGAGGGATCGTCAATCTCCTCCTTTTTCTCAGGCTTGTCATCAGGAGGAAGTCTGTCTAATTTCTTCTCGTTCTTTGACCGTCGAACAACCTTCGGCTTTTCTTCTGCCCCAGCTGGAGCCGCCTTTTTCTTCTTTGCAGAAGGTCCCGCCATAGAAGAGGAGTTTAGGAGTTTATTAGAGGTTAGAGGTACAGAATCAGAGACGAAGTGAAGGTAGTGACCTAGGGAGATGGTGTTGATTGCGCAGAAATTTTCACCCGAAATACGTAATCAAATGAAATAAAATATGAATAGTTACATGACGAGCGACTAGAGAAAGGTTTCAGAACCGGAACGAGAACTGTTGCAGTTTCGCCTCAGGACTCGAAACTGCAACGGTTCCGGTTCGGCACTTTCACACGATTCTGTGGAAAACGATTCTGACAGAACCGACATCAGAACCGGATCCCCGAACCGACCCAGAATCGAGTGCTCTGACTTCCCCTATTGAAAGAGGCAATCAAAAACCTCTGCCGACTTTAAAATACACTGCACTGCACTCACCATTGAAGCTAAAATCTGCTCGGTTGCCGTTGACGTTGACCCCATGCGAGGTGCCGTTGAAAAGTGGACCATCGTCGCCTACGTCGTTCTGGGTGTCGAAAGTCAGGTTCCAAGGGCCAGTGTATTTGATTCCAGGATCAGTGTCGTCCACCATGACCCATCTTGTGGGGATCGACATGATTTCCGCTGGTTGTGGATGTGGATGCTGGACGAATCAGCCAACCATCGAGGCCCAAATGACAGTGCTGGTCGTCGTGAGAAATGGGTATGGGCTGACCGGTCCTCAAATTCTGAACACCGCCCGCCGCAAGTGGCAACAGGGTCGAGCGCTTATGACCGCTCGGACAAAACGCCGCTAAATTTGGTCGTTGATATGATATCATAACGATCACGTGGACGATACCTTGGCAACCCCCACATTCTGACAAAAGAGCGCCCAAAGGACAAAAGGCGCCTGAACTCCACTGCCTTCCACTAAAGTCAAAAAATTTTCGTATGTGAGATATTTTACAGCTGATTTCATATTTATGCGGAGTAAACTGAGTACATAAAAAGTTCCATCGGTAAATACACCACTGTACTCTACATTGAACCCGCTCTTAAATTCAGCGGGTACATATGTTGTAGTAACTTGTACTTCCCCACGGACCGACGCACTGATCAACTTGTTTGGTAGCTATTTTCCAACTAAAACGTTCAATCCTCGGTATATTTGAACAATTTGGCAGACAGCAAGCACCGTTAGAAAGATGGCGCTCAAGGCATTTGCCACAGATAGATCTATTTCCCCTGGACTGTTGACTGCATTCATCCAAGCCAGTTCAAAGAGGGTAGCAACAGAGAACACCGCGGACCTTCCAAGTGAGAATTAATCAACTTGCGTACTCAGAAATAAAGAAAAGCTTACCAAGCAAGACATGAAGCAGGATGAGCTAAGCACGTCCAAAAATCGATCGACTTGCTTTCCGTCATGGAACGAGATGCCTCGATCCATTTTATTTTCATCTGCCGTGTATTGAGACATGATTTCTTATACAAATACCAGTTGCTGGAAACCAGGCCAGTACCGGAGCAAAGGCAAGCCGACAGCGCTGTGGTGCGTGAAACAACATTACTACTGACACCATTTATTTGCATGGACGCCAAAGACAACCTACCATCAACCATCTCGTCAGGAAAGCCAACTTACTAAAATCTGCGATGACTGACTTACCCGACAATAAGCGCACATCCTTTGCGCGTTAATTCCCATATTCTTATTATTTGTACTATGTTTTGATTCCACTGATGATATCCAAGGAAAAGGCCACCGGCTAGATTACGATCGAAGGCGTCCATATTACCACAGAAACTTTTGGGAGAATATCGCATCTTGTTGAAAAGAAGGGTATTAATTCCGATCGTGTAGACTGTCATCGATGTCACATTGAGAGAAAGGAGGAAGGCGTTCAATGTATTTCTTCGAACATTTCGAGGCACGCAGAGAACGCTAATTAACAGTCGTCAATACCAATGCATTCCAGCGCGATAGTTAAAGGATACAAATACCTGTCTCCTTTAAAAAATAGCCCGACGCTGGCTTCTACTTCGCGGATAGCGAATACCTCGTTAAGGCCTCGCGTTAATGGGCCCGAGCGCGGTTGGGTCGCGTTTATAGCACGGTCATTTGTAGACAGAGGTCCTATTAAGCTGGACATGTTAAGTAGCGGCTGTGGACTGGTTGGGATGGTTTTCCTAGTCGTGCAAAGTCCACTTTACCTTTATATTAATGTACGCCTGTGGTAAAAGCACCCCTTCCTCAGGTTTGAGCCTGTGCGCTCGTTGCAACTCCGTTATGCTCGCCTTCCACACATTTCGGCATCATCTACGCCTACATAGCGCACGCCTCCGAGAAGTGCGTCCTGCGCAGACTCGACGCAAACCATTTTGGCTTTAAGACGGAAGTGCTTGTAGAGGTCAGTCTTCGTTTTGGGCTGTTCGAGTTGGCGATCCATGACTGGGTTCATGTTTGTTTGTTCGTTTCTTTATGAATATATGTGCGGCTTTTGTAGACTAAATACTGCCTCTAGATAGCATCGCAGTACCTTTGGGTGTGATGAAGTGGCTGCATCGAAATTTTATTACTTTTAATCAATCGGCAGCTCTGCAGTCGAGTAGGTACATGAATACTTCAGTATTATAGACGTAGAATGCACACTGACAACAGCTGGGTATGTACATATAGATGAAGTCCGCGTCCGTAAAATAATGAATGTTTGATGTGGTGACCGGGCGAGAAATGGATGTATGTAGAAAAATTAAACGAGTGAACGATGTGGGATAGAATTTCCAATGGAACCCGCTAGGAATATGAGTTGGGAGAATATGGTATAGTCTAAATAAAATCCGTAAAATAAAAGGGAATGGGTAAGTAGGTTTGAGAAAACCGCAGATGAAGACCGAAAGGTTTTTAGTCCATGCAAAAGCTAAAAGGAAAGTCGTACTGATACGCCGAATGTTCGTATTATAGCACAGATGCCATGACGAAAGGTAGCAGAAGTAGTAACCACGAAGTCGAAATCCGTGTACCGCCACTCTTCTTAGTAGGAAAGGCAGTCGAGCCTGTGCCAGTGGCAGGGGCATTATTACTCGGCGAACCGCTAGCGGAGGGTGATGAAGCGGCGAGAATGATCGAGGCTGCGGTTTCGGCGAGAGCGTAGGTTGGGGTCATCAGCTAATCAACGTGAACACGATTAAAAGTAGTGCGGAAGGCAAGAGAAAAGATACGCACATGAGCCGAAAAAGAAATAGGAAACACCGATGAGTCGACAACTCGGACGTTCGCTACATAATCCGTCAGTCAACACTATTCCACCATCCAAAAAAAAAAAAGAGTAGGACTCACACAGTCCATAAACCTTCAACTGCGCATCCACGACCCCTCCTTTCTCTTTCGGCAGCATCGAGCACGCACCAGAGATGTGGAATTCCGTCGCAGCCGTGTTCCGGAGCCACGTCTCGATGTCCGCGTCCGTCTGAACTGCAGAGCCTGGAGTGACTTCGGCCTCTAGCGCGTCTTTCAAAGGGGAGGTGCCGGCGATTTGGCGGGCGAGCTTGATGCCTTGGCGGAGGATCACGATATCTGGGAAAGAATGAAGTTGAGATGGTGATTGAGGGTTGGATAAGGAAGGTGTTTACTTACCTGCGGGATGTGAGAAATATTGCGGGTCGATGACCGGCTTGTCATATACCGAAGACGAATTGATGTAGATTCTGCCGCGGCTGCACAAACGAGAAGCAAGAGATCAGAAAAGCCACTAGCAACACTCGGAAAACGAAACCTAAGAGGCTGTTGAAGCGCAGCCTGCACCGTTATCTGCCCAGCCGAGTTAAGACTCAACAGAATCTCCACCAGACCCGTCGCCGGATATATCGCCTCCGAAGTCGCCTGATAACTCGCTTTGTAACCCTCGATGACGGTGCTATCCTGACTTGGTACGAGCGAAGCAGCGGAGGAGGCAGCGGAGCTCGTGACGCTGCTTTGGAAGGTGGCGAACGAGTCGTCACCGCCGAAGAGGAGGGAGCCATTGATGTAGGCTACGCCGCTGTTCACGAAGGAGTTGAATTCGGGTGTTTGCTACGGGTTTAGTTAGTGGAAGGTAGGAAGGTTGAGGGAGAACGGCACGTACAGAGAGGGCATTGCCAGAGGCGTGGATGGAGCCTTGGGTGTCTACTGTTGTCGAAAAGAAAGTCCCAGCGGCCTGGACTGAAGTGTAAATGGCTAGATGAATACTTGGAACGGATCAACTCACAAGATGATCGACCAGGTTCTGTCCTACACCCGGTAATTCATTGTTTACAGCCACACCAGCCGCGTCAAGAACATCCTTCGGACCAACACCGCTCAACAAAAGCAGATGCGGGCTACCAATAGCACCTCCAGAAAGTAGAACCTCCTTGTTCACCGTCACATTCTGCACCGGCGTGCCCTGACCAGTCGAGAACTGGACTCCAGTCGCCACACAGTTTCCATTGACAGGAGTGTCGGAGAACACGACACGCTCGACGGTGGCGCCAGAGATGATGTCCAGGTTGGACCGGGGAGGTAAGTTGTCGATGTACCCGGACCTCGAGTACGATCGGGTCCAGTTAGCGGGGTTGATGGCCGTCGCGGCGAACATCCCGCCGATGTTCACGCCAGAATAGCTGTCGTCGGATATAGAGACGCCTGCTGCTTGGAGGGTGGGCAGCCATGCGCTTGTTATCGGCACCATGCTACCGAAGATTAATGTCAGTTGATGTCCACACTATCTACATAAGAAAAAAAGCTTACTATCCGGGGTACGTTGCATGGATGCTCCCACTTGTTCCATGGCTCGAAGTGACGTACTTCATTCCAGCAACGGATTCGGTGTCGGCCACTGGAGGAGTAAAAGTCTCGGTCTTCTTCAGCGCTTCGAAGAAGGAATCCCAGTTCCAGTTTTTCGCAGCAGTTTGGTCGTTGGGAGCGATCAACCCGTTCCACGCGTCAACCTCGACTTTGGATGGGCGGACGAGGTACATGCCATTAACGGCGGAAGAGCCTCCAAGCACCTAAACACCGATTATTAAGTTGCACGACAAATTAAGAACGGTTCGCGCTGCGTACCCTTCCTCGTGGTTCGGACAGTATTCGCCCTCCAGCATTTGTTTGAGGCACTGTTTTGTACAGCCAGTCATAGGGGTCAGAACCGAGTAACGAATTGAAATAGGTTGCTGCTGGAACGTCTGGTTGAATTCAAGAAGTCAACTTCACCGTCTTGAGAAAAAAATATTTGATACGTACTGATTGTGTCTGCGACAGCATCACCAGATGGTCCGGCCTCCAATACGAGTATTGTTTTCGACGAATCGTCAGAGAGTCGAGATGCTAATGCCAGGCCTGCCAGCCCACCACCAGCTATGACGTAGTCGTACGACGAAGCCCTTTGATCTGGTGTAACATAATTTCTTGGGTGGAAAGTTCGAGTCAGTGGAGTTCCATTCGCAGGATTGAGAAGGCAGAGAGAAGCAGAGAGGATAAGGAGCTCCAAGGATAACATGAGAGTCGACGAGTCGGATACGTGTCGACTAGTTCGTCACTGGAGCAGAAGTGTTTCGTTCGAGGCGGATAATTCTTGAAGGTGGCCCCATTCGAACCGCGTGTATTTATCGGATTCGTGAACAAGAATATGGGCATCCTCCTCCGTGTTCGAGGCTGGGCTAACTATGCCCCGAACACTTCTGATTGCGCCGAAGCAATCCAGAAGAGCCCATGGGGAATGCTGACGAGTGTGCTTACATCCGCTTGCATCCATGAGGTGAGGTGGCGATGTCAAGTCCAGATCAGGTCTCGCCCCGGCTATAGTAATTTCCCCGTTCCGGCTCTGTCCACGCCCTTCAACATTTGAGGTAAGTTCAGGTTCATACTGTCATTACAGCTCTGCTCACCTCGTTGTAGGACGCTCGCAACCTCAACGTCGACCCGGATCGATGTATATTACGCAACACTCGCCGACCTGTCTCTTAGGTCAACGTGCACCTTCCCGCGGCGGTACGAATCGCGCAGCAGCCCCCATTACGTGTTCGTTGCAGTAGCACGAGTCGCGCATGGCATCGAGGAGACGAGGTACTGCCAAAAACTATCGTCAATGGGGCCGGGAGCGTTGAAGGCGGAGGAGGAGCTGGTGTTTTCAACCAGGTCAGTCCTAGTGCTAGTCTTTTTCAATGTTCAAAAACCTAACCTCGCTTCCAACTTTCTTCCGTCGACTTTGGGTCTTCAGCACGTCGACCAGAAGATCGGCAAACACGCTTTTTACATTCGAAATACTGAGGTAAAGTCAAAGTGACAAGGTAGGCAGCAGTTCCTTTTGAAACCAACGCCTACTTACCTCGTCATAGTAGAACTCTTCCTCGATGTTCTGGCTGCATCGTCCTCGTCGTCGACGCCAGCTCTTTCGTGCCCTGTTCGTTGATTGGGCAGCTGGGTCTAGAGCTGCCGCTGTAGAGGCTAGAGGTACGGCAGAACAGGAAGACGGGTCGCAGGACGAGTAACTGTGTGTCTTTGTTTGGCAAAAGCTTTACAATCCCCAAAGCGTCAACCGCTCTTGCCTTGCTCGCTCACTCTCAAATTTTGACTGTGTAGCTGAATTTTCTTCAGCGTCAGTGACTCCAACATAGCATATTATTGGAAAGTGTAATTTATTCATTTTTCCTCGTCGCAGACCTTTATGGAAAAGGAAGGTGAGAGTCACCTTCGATAAGAAGTTCCTGTTCATCAACGAGTCAGTGAGCGCTTCCAAAGGGATTCAGTATAAAAAACAGCCATTTACCTTTCTCCCTACAAAGTTTCTTGACCGCCAACCACCACCATCTCGCTCACAATAGTCATGCGCTTCTCCACCGCCCTTGCCCCTTCTCTCGTCGCTATCAGCACGATTTCCCAGGTCTCTGCCGGACCCATCGCTTATGGTATTTGCCAGACGGGTACGTATTACATCACTTATAATCATAAATGAGGCCCTCCTAATGTTGCCTGTTTCCTAGGTTGCAACGCCGTCGCTGTCGCTTGCTATGCAGGAGCCGGAGCCACCTTTGGCACAGTAGTCGCTGCCGTTGCCGCCCCCCCAGCCATACTGGCTTGCAATGCGGCACTTGATACCTGCTCTGCGGCTTGTGCCTCAGTTACTCTCCTCGCCCCTACCCCTTAAGTCGTCGGGTAAGTTGCACCTTCCTTGTTGTCTTACATTTTCTGAGTTACAGACAAGATATAGATGTCATGGGAGGAGTTGTTTTAGGACATTTGATGAAATTTCGTTTGTATGATAAAAGTGTTGGAAGAAAATCATCATGGTGGGCCCTGATGGAAAATGGACAAGTTTCCCGTTGTTCGTCTAGCTCCCCAATTTTTGTTCATTTTCCGTTCCTTTTTTTCTTTGGACTTCGAGCGAAGGTAACAGTTCGAATTCGTACTTCCTTTTGCTATATGTAGGTTGGGGTACTGTAAAGGAACAAGTGCTTCTTACTAATGTCTGTGATGCGAGCGACTGGTGGTACACGATTAGCTTCGAGCACATGCACTTGCCAATTTATTAGGTCGACGATTCCCTTGCAGCCATAATTTTAGCTGTAGGATGACTCAAACTACGCTGCGGAGTCAATCAATGGTTCACCGAACCAGTCTTGTATGTAAAAGAATCTTCCATTAATACGCCAATAGAAAACTATACACGGATAAGTTACTTCCAGTTCGGAATACATGTTACGTACCCCTATGTAGTCCTATTATGATGGTCTAATAAATATTCATAAAGCTTCAAACACTCCTTTACAGTTTCCAACGCCTGCTTTACTGCATCCCAACTCCCAAACAGCGTCGAAAAGTCAATGATTTCCACAATACGCGTCCAATCCGAGAAGCCCAACGTACACACCCCGCTGTCGACATAACACCGAGGATGTGTACCGAACGCCTTCTCCCTCAGAGCATCGCATGCGAGTTCACCAGAAAGCGCATGCATACTCCGGATTTGATGCGTTCCAGACGAAACTTCCGGCACGAGGGCACGCTGCAGACATTGCATCGTGTCCAGCATCCACTCTTGACCTGCAGGCGACAGCGTCTCTCGTGCATCGCTGAACTTCTCGCAGTACTTCTCTCCGTATCCTAGCGGATACCCCTCCGGACCGCAATGGAAGCGCGCCTCCAGGCAGTCTCTGTAAAACCCGCATTGACCGCGCGGGGGGTTGGAGCACAAATCCGATTCGTCAGCGACGTATCTGCCGTCTTTGGAATGGAAGCAGCCTTCTGGGAGGTCGCTTAGGAATTGGAATGCGCGAGACGGAGTGTAACATAGTAGTATGGAGGTGATAACGGAGAACACAAAGAACCTGGAAATCAGCACGTTCTGACGTCAATACCATCATTTCAGTGCCATCAGGAGGTACTCACGTTGGTCTCCACTGTAATCGGAGCATCTCTGATAGTATTTGTCGATCGTTGTTCCCAGATTTCATGCACTGTTAGAGGTAAATTTCAGAGATATTTCAGGCAGGCGATAGTCTACGTGGAGGGAAGGAAAGAAAGGATGAATGGCAGACTGCCTAGGTGGCTTCGCAACCCGAATTAGGCCTGGGTTGGCTGAACTGGGCGTCTAAATTTAGATTGATGTATCATGTGATAAGCGCCTTTCGTCATTTCTTGCACGGCTGAAGGAGTGAAGCTTCTAGTGTACGTATTTTTTGGCTTGAGTTTTGGCAGTTCTTACATTATGAAGTGCTTATAAAATTTATAGACCCCAAAAAACGGCTTCACGTTTCAAAGCGATCTGGAAAGGCTGCCGAAGTGCTGACCACAATGCCCAAACCACTCTCGACTGCAGGAGCAAACTTTGGACCTTGTCCTCTATCCTTCATAAGAATGCCGCTCAAAGTGTCTTCCTGTTGCGCAGCTCTCCTCAAGTTCAAAATCACCTGGGTGGCCTGTGAGAAGCAAATTGTAAGAAAATGCTAAAGCCAATTTTGAATAGAACTAGCAAACTAACAGAGAATGAATAAACGGCTATCAGCCATCTGGAGATTAAAATAAATCATCAATTATCGTCAAGATATCATATGCTCTTGGGACTCACGGTGATGCTACAGTATACAATTGACCGTGTCCAATAGTGCTCGTAGTTGTGCAGACCAGCAGAATTGCTAGAACGGTTGTGAGCAGCGGCGCAAATAATTTAAGGTTAATTTGTCAAACGCACCGAGAATCCTAGTCCGAGTTATGCTTCGTGTGTTACAAAATACTTAGAGAAGAAAACATCACTGACAGGCAAAAATGAATGGTACCATCTCTGATCATAATTGTAACCAGTGTGGGCCTTGCCATACCCAGTGTTGTACCCTGAAGAGCTTTCGCGTTTCTGAATGAATGGCGTAACCGGAGAAGCGAAGCAAGAAAGAACACCCCTGGGTCATAATTAGAAGTCTAGACCAAAGATTATACATACTCTATTGCTCACAAGCGACGCAGATGCTCGGTATCCTAAAAAACACTGCTTAATTCCAAGTCCTTCTAAACATGTGCGAAACGCTCACCAGGAAATAAGCGTGAACCTCCTCGGTTGGGGCGCAGAGAGACATCCCGGCCAAGAAATACCGAGGCCAGCTGGAAATGCATAGGCATTCTTCGAAACTTGGGCCGCAACAACGTAGGAAGAATAAAATTCAAACTTGAAGCATGAAATGAGATTTGTATCTCATGGTAATTTCGGCAATTAAGGCGCTCACTCCGAACTCTCCTAGAAATATTCTCTGAGCTTAACAGTACCGAGACAATTAGAGAGAGCGACGTACCGAGGCATAGAATTACGAAAAGAATAAGCACTGTTTATGTATACTTCAGCACAAGCATGTGACGCGAGCGGACCTATGACCTTTACGACTCCGTCCATACAATGCGTGGACGCGTATGGCGAATAGTATGTTTATCATGGTCGCAAACAGGATGTCCCCACCTCTGGACAATTAATGCGTCTCAGCAATTGCCATCGACAACAGAATGCCCAACAAAATAACTCACAGAATGTAGTACCAGTAGTACGCCTTGCAGCTAAGGATGATAAGACGTCAGCCTTCCCAGTCACTGGCAGGAGTCAAATATCTATTGGGGCTTACAACTAAAAGCATTGGTCGGCGTCATATTTTTATTCACGGCTGTAAAAAAAGTCCACCCACCTTTGCTGGCAGATCAGTTCGCGTTTCGACTGTGCATGATAAAGTCAGCTTCTTTGACAGGGCCAGGAAACAGTATTAAAGGCCCTTACTCCCCAATCGAATCCTAACCATAGGAAATATCAATGATGCAGTTCGCAAAGTCACAAGTAGCCGGTGAATCCTTACGAGAGATGAAGTAAACCATAGTACCTGCCCATCAGATACAGGAATTTCGGGATTGACCATTTATTCCTGCAGCGACAATGAGTAGACGCATGAGGGTAGACTTTCCGTAAAAACCTCCAAATATATTTGATCTGAAATAGGTTAATAGATTAGAACAGTCGTTGATCGAGTGTAATGGACCCACTTCATCAGAAATGGTCGTGCAGATATCGTGAAGAAGAAAGGTTACTGCGGCAGCTGCACTGGAATTTAGCTCTCGAGTCATTTAGTTTGTCCTGAGTCTGTACACACCGAGCGAATAGTTTGCATTTTGCGCTAACATGAGTGCATCGAACAAGACTCCAAGGGCTGGGTTGTGAGGTAAGCTTGCGCCCATGACGGTCGCTGGAGGAGATTCGGAAGACACTGACAGGACCACCCAGCCATTTATTCGCTTCGCCAAATGAAAAGCTCGTGTTCTTTTGTTCCTGGCAATCGGTCACTGGGTCAGAAGCGGATATGAGAGGCACACTTGACACACAGGGTTGAACGATTCGAGTACAATCTGCACAGCATTCGCGACGACACCTTGAGATCTCGAGATCTCATCAGAGTCCCATCAACGCTGACGGCAATCGCTTGGTGTGACCGCACATGAGATAAACGCGTTTCAGTTTGGAAACTGTTCATAATTACTATATAGCTGTAGAAAAGTTCTTGGCGGAATCGTCTTCACGGAGGTGGAGTCTGTTCCGTTCCAGGTAGCCATTCCCACTTCGGCTGGGCACGAGGCTAGCGACGCATCAACTCTTGACGTTTACCTGGGTCTCTCGTCATATCGCAATGTTTCATGTCTGGCAGAAACAAAAATCGTTGACAACGCTGTATAAAGACTCAGGCATATTGCACTCACAGTAAATATAGCTTCTAAATCTGAGAATAGACGACATGATGTCATTACTGGAAGTATTCGGAGGGCATATAGTGATAGAACGAGTGACCGAAGCAGCATTTCCCCGGAAATCCGAAAGAGCGCTATGGAAAGGCAGGGTAGAGATGAACGACAGAGAAGACCTTGGGGAGAGGCTGGCTTAAAAGGCGGATTGTTTGAAAAGGTACTTGGTGTGGATGAAAAGACGGTCGAGAAGCCTACTTTCATTAACAATGCGTAAGAGACACTTAGATAAATGAATAAGAGAGAGTACGCACCGAACGGAAGCCTGCTATCCACAAGCATTACATGCAGCCTCTATATTTCCAATACTATTCACAAAGCGCATAGCACTTGACACCATGGCACACATCACCATACCGGCGCGCCACTCGTCGACTTGGGAGAGGTCACCAGCTGGCGTTGTGGTACGTGGAGTGGCGTGGTGTCCTGTGTCAGACGGTCAGTGAGGGGCTGAGTCCGAGTGAAGATGTTGACGCTGGCTTTCAAGTCGTTTTTAAGATGCCAAGCTGGAACATCTCGTTTGTTCAAGAACAGCTCGAATTCTGAGAAATGAGGTGCCAGCTCAACTTTTATGTCGTCAGGCCAGGAGCTGCGAAAACGAATTCAAAGTGTGTGGCTTTGCGACATTTATCAGAGAAAAAATGAAAGTAGAAGAGCTCCGTATCCAAGCGAATGGAAGTGAACCAGTCGCCGAGGGCAGATGAGGATTTCGACATACGGTAACACACGTGATCTGATCAAATTAACAAAATCGACCTCTTTCTTCGCCGTTTCAGGCTCAAATATTTACCTCGATGCCTTAACGCACCTTTACTTTTAGCAAAGGAAACGCCGGATATTCTTTGAAGGTCTAATCTCGCTCAGTCTTGTTACAGTCACCTAACCGGAATTAAGCGCCAAATAAACAATTGTTTTCCACCAGTTGAAGTAATTAATCCAGGAGAGGAGAATTCAGCGCATACTGTAGTATTTCGAATTGTTCGGCAATACCTACTAGAAATTACAGCTAATAGTCGAAATATTTAGAGTGTACGCCGACTTGAAACAACACCTCTAGTGTGTCGGATGTGAACCGCACAAAGGAGACTCGCCAGTTATGGCATGCAGATTCCGTGAATAATTTTCAATCCAAGTCGACTAGAGTATACAAAGGGATAAAAATTATAAGTGACGCCATAACAGTATGAATTCGAGGAATGACGACCTATAACGCGCTCGTAATTCATATTCGGCAAAAATTGGAAAGGAAGTAAAAATATCTCATCTGCCTGACAATAGCCAACTTGGGGCTCGAACCCAAGATCTTCGTGTTATTAGCACGACGCTCTAACCAACTGAGCCAGTCGGCCGACAGGGTGTTCGGTGAAGAAGATGACGTGCGGTGTACCTAATGTAAATTATAGAGAGTCGCATGCTCCGAAAAGGACGTAATTCCAAACTGCTTGATTCTTATCTTCCGTCATCAGTGCTGTTCCAATCCAACTGTCTAGACTACTCTAGATGAGTATATTAAGATACGAGAATGATCCACGTAGAAACAGACCCTGCCGAGACCTAACTCGATATTACGTCTTCTGACTAACCTGTGACCTTACCGATACCTCATTTCGAGCAAAGTCCGAGGTACAGTATGTTCGCACTGACATGATAACATCTAGAAGCTGTATCAAGTCTTCAAGAAAGAGACGTCTAATGTTTTTTGAAGCCGCAAGCGATGCACGGCGCCACTGTCACCGCCTCGCTCGAAATAAGCGCCCATCAATGTCGCCGATGTTTCATCATTTTCCATTCGACGGAGAGAATAAAATGAAAGGAATACCATCGGAGAGAAATATAAGTGAATATTTGGCAGCGAAAAACAGTGCTCAATTCAGGTGCTTCCTCTGCAAAGCTCGCAATGTGAAAGGTGAAATGCAAACCGCTGAGAGCGCTAAAAGGGTTCAACGACAAAAACTATAGCCAACTTGGGGATCGAACCCAAGACCTCCGTGTTATGAGCACGACGCTCTAGCCAACTAAGCCAGTTGGCTGATGGAATGAAGCATACTGGGCTGATGCCAGTGTACGATGCGGGAATGTACGTACTTAAATCGATTTTGGGAGGACAGCCATCCAGGGCTCGGCTATTTGGAAAAGGAACAAGCCTGATAATTTAGAAGCATCTTAAGACGTTTTTACGGAGAATTCAATAGATGTTTCGACATGGATGACACATAAACACGATTGTTCCGCAAAAAGAGAAGAGCCGTGAATACTGCCATCACGATGAAAAATATCTCTACGTCATGGCCAACTTTGGAATTGAACCAAAGACCTTCGCGTAATCATCGCGACGCTCTAACCAGCTGAGCTAGTTGGCGGACAGAAACTGACCGAATTATGCCCTACTTACTGGCCATTGTCCCCTGAATCTACCGAGAAGCAAGGCAATGCGTTGACTTCTGCTCCTCAGAGGACGATGTGCATCGCACTCCAACTCAAAGTATTGCGGGAGTACATAATTGGGGATATGACAATGCAAATCCGATTAGATCATCTCGTACATGTAAATGATTTTCGCAGAAAAAGGCCCTGCCGAGAACTCCCTTGATATTACGTTTTCAGACTCACCCCTGACGCCGGTGATGCCTCGTTTCGAGCTGGCTCCAAGGTACGGTCGCACAAAAAGTACGCAGTTGTTTTATTTCTTTAATTAAAAGACGTCCAATGTTTTTTGAAGGCGCATGCGATGTACGGCGCTACAGTACTCGCCTCACTGGAAATAAGCGCCCATCAATGTCCCCGATGTGTGATCATTTTCCATTCGGCGGCGACGATAAAATGAATGACATATCGTCTAAGCGGCATATCTAAGAACATTTGGCACCGAAACACATAAGACAGTGCTGAATTCAAGTACTTCTTCTACCAGGTCGGCATACCGAAGGTGCCGAGCGCCAAAAAGGTTCTACGACGAAAACAATAGCCAACTTGGGGATCGAACCCAAGATCTCCGTGTTATGAGCACGATGCTCTACCCAACTAAGCCAGTTGGCTGATGGAATGAAAGTTCCTGTGGTTGATCCCAGTGTGCGGTGCGGGGATGTACGTACATACTTCAATCGCTTCCGGCAGGACATTACAGCCTTGGTTAATAGGAATCCAAATGTTCTTGGAGATTCATAAAAATTTAAGAAGAGATACATTGCAGAAGAAAAGCAATTAATAACGCATGATAAATGAGAGAGGCATAAAGATCATTCTTCGACACAAGTATGAAGACTAGGCAAGAAAAATACATTCAACGGTATATAAACAATGGCCAACTTCGGGATCGAACCGAAGACCTTCGTGTTATTAGCACGACGCTCTAACCAACTGAGCCAGTCGGCCGGTGGTAGGCTGAGACTGGCGGACGCTGTCCCGCAGGACACATCTTCGATAGCTTGCAGGAAGTGGTGAATGGTGTCGAGGGTTTAGAAGCGGGAGCGTTCTTTGCGTTTGTTAGATGGGAAGGGCATAGTTAGTGACGTGGTGAATGGGACATTAGAGGACAAATGGTAACACCGGGAGAAGGGAATGAGGAACAGGTTAACACATGAGATATGGTCGTCGGGGAACCCCGATGACAGCATAAATGTCAAGGGAGGCAAGAAACGCGTCAGAATCCCATAAAATAATGGAGAGAGACGACGCACATCGAATCCCGTTCTCATCCTACGTAGACCCGCAGACCGATGTGCAACACTATGCAATTCGCGTATTTGGGTAAATGTCGGTTTTCAACGTGGTTGTCGTCGGTTAAGAACGTAGTGAGTCAGGATGACTAGGGGCCCAACTTGGGAATCGAACCCAAGATATTTCGTGTTATGCTCTAACCTAGTTGGCTGGTATAATGAAGAGTCCCGTGGTCGCTTACAATGTGCGGGGAATTTACGTCTGTTCTTCAGTTGGATGCCTTTCAGGTGTAGTTTGGGTTAATAACGCCTAGTGTCACCACAAACATGGGAGGAAACACGTCAGTCATGGTGCAATGAAGGTACTCGAACCCCCTCCTCACCCGAAGCCTTCATCCCTGCGACAAAACCACTGCCTTTCCAATAACACAGAGTTAACCTCTCTGCATTCCAACTCTCATCAACAAGACGTGTCGCACCTTTAGACTACGGCATTCCGTCCTTGTACTTCACGCGTCCTTCGACGACTCGGAACGGATCTAAGAGGCAGACGCACAGGTTCATATTTCGGAATACATGGTTCGCGTACTTCTTGTCGAAATCCGTGAAGAGTTCATGTGACGCGCCAAAGTTGGATGGTGGATCGTGACAGTGTCCTCCATGATTGAAGGTGTGGTGGAGTACGCGCTTGGAATTCGAAGATAGTGAGCTAGAATATCTCGTTTGACGGAAGAACTCCAAGGGACGTCCGAAATGGCCTGGAATCTGCGATGTTCTGCGAATCTGGGTCGTCGCGGTGCCGTGAGTTGTGTGGTTTTTGGGGTATGGTAGGCAGGTTTAGCCATGAATCTCATTCTCAATCTCCAAAGAATAGCATGAACGTGATTGTACAAGGAGACAAACAGCTAAGTGAAAGGATTGGGTAAAAAGCGTACCGAATTGCGGACAGCCTACACGTGATCTGGAAAATTGAATCCAAAAGCGACTCTAGGTCTGCCTCAGGCTCATTTAACTTTGTAGCCCCCGGAATCCAGGATGTGATTTGAATTCCGGCGAAGTTACGCCCATGGATGAGTGTCGACAAATCTTTTGCCTTGTAAGAGCTGACCTACGGGCCAGAGTGACTCGGCTTGGCTTACGTGTTCTGACTCACCCATCATCACGCTGGTGATGCCTCGTTTTGAGCTCCTCCCAAGGCACGGTCATAAACGTATCTCGTTTGGAGAAACCAATATCCAATGTTTTTTGGAGGCGTATTTACTGAGTTGCATCATTGCAGTCGTCTCCTAGTCGTCTCCTAACACTTAAGCGCCCATTGGGACCCAAGAAGTTTCATCACATTCCGTTTGACGGCTGGTTTAAAACGAGAGACACGCTCTGATAGAAATAACGGGGAATTTTCTTTACTAAACAACATTGAACAGTGTAAACTTCTCAACCGAACTCAAGTAATATCTGTACGATATTCAGTTCAACGAAAGTAGACAGTTTAGGCTATGGGAATCCTACGGAGCTAAGAAAAAAAGTTTGAAAAGCAAATGAATAGCCAACTTGGGGATCGAACCCAAGATCTTCGTGTTATGAGCACGACGCTCTAGCCGACTGAGCCAGTTGGCTGGTGGAATAGGACATCCCGTGGTTACTGCCGCTGGTGTAGGCATGTACGTATTTACTTCAATTTTTTACGTCAGGACACAAGTTCAGGCAGAAAGCGACCCGAGCCTGAGAATTCGCAAATTTTTACAAAGGGATGTATTCTCAGAGAATAAGCGATAGGAAACTCTCAACGGCTCAGCAATACGGTGCCAATTCAATTTCTCAGCAAAAATTGGAGAATAGTGGGTACCAGCACGGGAAAAAATATTCCTCGCTTCTTTACTATGGCCAACTTCGGGATTGAACCGAAGATCTTCGTGTTATTAGCACGACGCTCTAACCAACTGAGCCAGTCGGCCGGTGGCGTATTCAGCGAAGCGGGCAATTTGCTGGTGTACCTAAAGTCTTGGTATTACGTCTTGTGACTCACCAGTGGTGCCTTGTCTCGAGCTGGATCTGAAGCACGCGCGTATTGACAGTGACTCATATGATTTGACGCATTGCAATGCCTTGAGAAAGAAACGTACAATACTCTTTTGAAGCATATGCCTTACATTGCACTATGAGAGTCGCCTCGTCGAACATAAGCGCTCATTGGGATTGCAGACGTTTCCATTCGGCAGCGAGTATCAAGTGAATGGACAAGTGTTAGAGTGAAAAAATAGCAAACATTCAAAATAGACAGTGCCAACTTTAGAGCTAAATTCAAGTATTGTCATCAGCAAATCCTGATTCACACCCCCCCCCCTGTCTGTAGCGCTACATAGCTTATGTAATGCTATGGAGCGCTATGTAGTGCTCTATAGCAAATCAATTGCTATAGACCGCTAGAAACAGGGGGGGGGTGTAAATCAGGATTTGCTGATGGTCTATACAATGGTCATATTATAAAAGCGAGAGTTTACAGCGCAAGCCCCTGTATGACCGTAAAAAGCTAGCAAAATATTACTCAACATACATCTTGATAGCCAACTTGGGGTTCGAACCCAAGATCTTCGTGTTATGGGCACGACGCTCTAGCCGACTGAGCCAGTTGGCTGGTGGAATGAGAATTCCCGCGGTTCTTGTCTGATGTGGGGTGCTTTGATGTACGTGCATCCTTCAATCGCTTACGGCAGGACTAGGACTCGGCTAGCTGGACAAGAAATATGCTTGAGGATTCATAATCAGAAGAATTCCAAAATGATAATCTTGTAACAACAAGGCGTGAGCGACAGACGACACGTAAAAAGAGAATGAGGAGAAATACCATTGTTCCGAAAATAATAGAAGAACCGTGAATGCAAGCAGCACGAAAAATGGGACGTAGATCCTCGGATCATGGCCAACTTCGGGATCGAACCGAAGACCTTCGTGTCATTAGCACGATGCGCTATCCAACTGTGCCAGTCGGCCGGTGGTAGGGCGATTCAGGCGGATGCTGTGCGTGTAATTGAATTACGTGTAGCAGGACCTGGTTTCCAAACGTCAGGAACAACGCGATTGAGAGTCGAAAGTCAGTAGCAACGATGGCGGGTTATTTTGGTGACATTCTATAGGGACAGAGTAAAAACACACAGAGAGAAGTGAGTAGTATACTTGAGCCCGATCCGTCTTCCAATTCGACCTTGCCATCAATGACTCGGTCATCATGCATAGGCACGAGGCTCTTCAACCGAACATTTTGACACATCCTCATATTCCAGAATAATCAGTCGAAGGTGATTTCGCAAGTTCATGCAAATAGGATATGTGTCGCATTGGCTTACGACCGAAGTCAACTGAGCTGGAAATAAGCGCCCATAGAGCTCAGCACCACGATGCATCAAAAATGTAAACAACACAGGGAGCCGAGTTTCAATCAAATTACCCAATGTTCAGCGAGAATAATACAGTGGATTTAGATTACGAAGGCCTGCATTAGACAAGATTTCAGCTTCATGCTTTCATGAAATGATGAAAACCGTAAATAGAAGCAGAAAAAAAAGATTACTCACAGCGAGGCACGTCCATGGCCAACTTCGGGATCGAACCGAAGACCTTCGTGTTATTAGCACGACGCTCTAACCAACTGAGCCAGTCGGCCGGTAGAAGGGTGAAACTGGCAGAGGCTGTCCCGCAAGATGTGTCTTCTAAGCGTAGAAAGTGAGTGAAGCCTTCAATTAAGAAGAAACGACTTTGAAAAAAGACTTGAAGAGCGAAATATATCAAGGTAGTTGACTTATACCAGCAAAGCAGACAAAAAGATAGAACATCTACCCCAACTTGCGAGCCGATATTAACCTCCATCCATCTTGTCTCCAGTTCCATCTCTGTTCACGTCTCCGTTTCCTTCAGCTTTAAGTTTAGATTCAAGCCACCACGAAATGAGACGTAAATCCGGCTAGCCGTTCTTCTGTCAACGTGGCGAGCGGCTCACAAGCGTGGAATCCCAAAGTGTGAACGTTCGGTTGGGTCGCTGGGATAAGAGGGAATATGGCGTTAGTAGCAACAGGATGAGGGGACTTGGGGGTCACGTACAAGGCGCATGGTTTGGAGAGGTATTGAGCAAGTCTGAACAAGTTATCCAAGAGGTCTAGTGTGATTAGAAGCAGAGGTGTAAAGTCGTCACTGGTGGAATTTTGATGAAGAAGAGAAAATGTACCTCAAATCGCATAGTTGCCCGACGACTTGCTCCTCGCAAGTATGTTTTTCGACACGAAAGGTCTAAACACCACCAAGCGGAAAACCCACTTAAACACAAAGTTAGCATCTCTCTCCAAATTTCCACCCATGCCACGCCGCACGTTGATACCACAGCCATCCCAATACCGCACGCGACCATCACCGGCTTGTGAGAGACCCAAGACGCAGACACCTAGCCTAACGTCGTGCACACGCGATTCGCGTACTTCTTGTTGATTTCTGCTACAAGCGTCGTCTGGTGGCATGGAGGAGGTGGATCGGAATTGAGTCCTGCTTGGGTAAGTCACAACCAGCCTGAGGACAACCAGGGATTGAGTTGAGAGGTACTACTACCAGAATGACGTGGACGGACCTTCAGGATGACGAGCTGGAACATGTCGTTCAGCAGGAGAGCCCCGAAGTACTTTGTCGCGTGTTGCGGTCGAGTGTTCGCTGAAAGAGCTATGACCTAACGAAATGCAATCCACTCTTGTTCTGCGACGCCTGTTGGGTACATTTCAGTGGAATGACAATTTTGTCGATTTTGAATCTAATTCTGAACGTGTAATGGATGTGAAGGGTGCCGCTGAAGGTGAAAGTGAAATCACAAAAGTCACACCAGATCTGATTTCAAACTCACAGCGAATCAGAGAAGAGACTTTGATCTTATCTCAGTTTCCACGTGATGCAGCAAGGAGTAACAATTACTATCATGAACGAACTCGAACTTCCATCCTCTGCTGCCTTGGTCAGAATGCCTGGCTATCTGTGCATGATTCTCCAAGGAACTCTTCTCTGGCATAAACGACCTAAGCTTGGAGCGGTGGTCGATAAAGGCCCTGTGCGATTCAACTTCGTTTACGTTTTCTGACTCACCTGACGTGCTTGTGATGCCTTGGATCATTTGAGCCAGGCACAGGGCTACCATCACACAAAGAATACCTTCACGTATCGAATTTTTTTAAAGAAGACAACGTCCAATGTTTTTCAGAGAGTATACATTACTGTAGTCACCGAGCTCGAAATAAGCGCCCACTGCGCCATACGCAATATTTTGAACGGCTGCTGGGTATCGACCTGAATTTGAACTAAATACTACTAAAGAAGGAAGTACGAGTGCAGAAAACGCGCTGAACGATCTTAGAGCGCGAAAGTGCGAATACGGAACTGATTCAAAGTGTTACCTCTGGTGTCGGATATGCTGAGTATCCGAGCAGAGTCTTGCCACCTTTCATATGACGAGCTGTGTCCGTTAGCAGCTACTAATTCAAGTCGACTTCAATAGAAAAATGTAATCAGGAATGAAAATGACACGACAACGATGTGAATTGGAGAACAACAATCGCAACGGACTAAGCTGACACTTCACGCTTCGGGAAAACTGCAGAGCCAACCAAAAAAAACTTGGACTGAGAATTCCAATAGCCAACTTGGGGATCGAACCCAAGATCTTCGTGTTATGGGCACGACGCTCTACCCAACTAAGCCAGTTGGCCGGTGAAACGGAGCATCCTGCCCTTGTTGCCGCTTTGCAGTGCGAAAATATACGTACATAGTGCCATCGCTTATGGCAGAACGCCCTGCAGGGCTCGGAAAGAGAAGAAGCACGATAATTCAGAGGGCATTCAGCATGCCTATCTTACAATGAGTAAGCGACACACGACTCGTAAGAAATAATTCAGGCGGAATACCATTGCTTGGAAAAAATAGAAGAACGCGAGCAGGACAAAAAATTGCGACCTAATAAGGCCCAGGTCTTTGCATGATGGCCAACTTCGGGATTGAACCGAAGACCTTCGTGTTATTAGCACGACGCTCTAACCAACTGAGCCAGTCGGCCAGTAGAAGGGTGATATTGGCAGACGTTGTCCCAGAAGACTGATTACAATGATCGGATAAGTAATTTACTTATAAACGTGGAGCAAGTGGGGGAGAAGAAAGGGGTACTCTACCCGAATGCGAGAGCTCTTCGTACGAGCCCTCATAAACGGACGACTCACGGTAATCCAATACCCAGCCCTCTTCCTCTCCTTGCCTTCCACGTCTGCCCCTACACGATCGACAACGTGCGGTGGACCTGGTTTGTCGTCGTAGAGCCCATCCTTCTCGCCATGCACCCGCAGCGAGGGGCCGGGCACGATATATAGCGGTTGTTCCGTCAACGCGGCGAGCAGGTCGGAGAGGTTGGTGAGTGCAGAGTCGAGGATCCAGCAGTATGGGTGTCGTATCGGATCGCTAGAAGGAGGAGGGGTTTCAGTGTGGAGGAAGAGGACATGAGCGGAAGCAGATGGCAACGTATAAAGCGGATGTTTTGGGGAGGTATTCTGCAGGGATGAATAGGTTATCGAAGAAGCCTAGTGTAACTATTGATTCGAGGGAGAAACGCGTCAGAGATCCAGGATCATTGAGTAACAAAGAGAGTGTACACACGTAGAATCCCGTCCTTATCCGACGCTTGATCCTCGCGAGTATGATTTCCGACAGGAAAGGTCGAAACACCACCCAAATGAACAAGTACGTCTCGACTTCTGAACTTATGACGCGTCTCACCTTTTTACCACAGCATCCCATCCCCATACCGTACGCCAGCTTTAGATAGATCCTGGACCCAGACGCAGAGGCGCAACCTAAACGTTGTGCAAGACCCTATTCGCGTAATTCTTGTTGATTTCTCCTCTGAGCGCGTCGCTGGTGGCGCGCCGAAGTTGAAGGGGTGGATCGGGACTGTGTCCTATGTGGGTTGTATATGTGGTGAGTTGAAAGAAAAAAAGACGCGTGCAGATACAGCAGAGTGAAAGCGTGCACGAACCTTGAGGATTGCGAGCTAGCGCTCGACAGAGAGAGCTCTTCGTGACAGTCCGTGGTCCTAAGACAAGGCTAAAAAGAGCTGGGAGACTCTCAGTCCTCCCAATCGTCGGATAAGTTTTGGTTTACTTCTGACTTTGGGTCACTCAGGAATAACATGGAACATGGACGTGAACAGGAAAGTGTACCGAAGTAAGAAAATCACAAGCTGGGATATTTCTGAATATGAATCGGAGTCGAAAGTTCTCACGTGACTTTGAGAAAAGTGACGACAAACGAAAATTCAAACGGTGTTTCTATGATACATACTGCCACTCCCATCATCTACTGCTCTGGTTCATGTCCCTGGACATCCGCGGTCGATTCTCAAGGAAAATCTTGTCTTATATGACGACCTCAAAGCTTGCACTGGTACTCGCGATCCGATTTGGTTTAGCTTTTGACTCTTTGTAAACTGGTTACTGGTATCAAGCAGCAAGGGCGACTCCTCGAGCAACTCAAGTCGTGGTGCAAGACTGTCGGAGACTCATAGAGGTTCAGTCTGACGGTCATTGTTTATTATTGTACTCAAAGCCCTCGAAGTACTTGACTCTTGGCCTCGGATGGGGATCAAATGGGGATGGTCACCAGAACGATGACAGTCCTTTTTTCTCTCTAAGTGACACTTGGGGGACAGCACAGCACTTGACTCTAATTCAATTCAGGCTGGTGAGCACAGCTTCATGCACTTCAATTATGGATACCGTCTGTCTAAGCTGGGGCTCGTTCGACCCAAAATGACAAAATTGGGAGTTTCCTCGCAGGTCAACGGAGTGGTCATGCTCCGCACCGCGTCGTGGGATACACGAGGGCATTTACTGGCACACGCTCTCAATGATGCTCAGTAAATACAAAATTCAGGCAATAGTCAGTCAAAGTCATAAAACAGTCTAGAGAGGCGTTTTTGTTACGAAATGTTGACTGGTGTCTGACTATGAAATTCCCATGAAATCTCGCGAAACGTCAAACAAAAGTCAGACACTAGTCGGACACCGGTCCACTATATTCTTGCCGGTTTTTACCCTTAAAATGGTCATACAACTGTCAGAAATAGTCATTCAAAAGTCAGGAAAAAGTTATTTTGCATGCTAGGTATTACAGAGGCTTATATTAAAACACCCTCTCATCTACGGTATCCCAAAAAACCCTTCTCCACGCCCAGCCGAAACCGACCTCACAAAGATAACTTGATTTGACGGCATTCAGCTCTGGTCCGCTGCCATGACTTTGAGAAAAGGATGGAGTGCGAAGGAAGTTCCTCACTCACCGAGTCTGGCCCACTGGCCTTCAGTCCTTGGAATTTGAACTGAGAGTTTAGATTGAATGCTAAGAACACCAAAAAAGATTAGTATCCTGGCACGGATTAGTGAGGAACTTCAAGTAGCTTAACTGTTTTCAAAACCAACCGACGCTCGTCTGTCCGAGACGCATCGCACGGTGCAAACAAGAATTCAGAAGCAAGGAAGTCCGCATGCAGATTGAAGGGTGCAACCTGTCGACCTTCGGCCCAGAGATGGACGCAGGAAGTTTCGCGTTGGTGGTAGAAGACAAGTTCAAGTTGTGAATTCACGCAAGTCGGAAATTTCAACATGTAGCCACGTGATACAGCCGCACCTCCTCGAAGATATACCTAAGTTCAAATTTGATATGAGCTTGTTAATCGAAAGGTCAGGCCGTTTGACTTGAGTACAACGAATGTACGACTAATGTACGACTGAGACGTGAGAGATTTCGCGTGCCAAGAAAACAGTATTCGGAGTTCTGACAACGTCTGAATAAAACTGAATATTGACTGACTTTGACCGACTGACATATGACTTCGTCCGACTTTGCTTTTTACTGAGAATGATGACTCTGGGCGGTTAGAGTACTTCATATCCCTTTCTCTCTCTGCTCGTCAAGTCAACCGTTCTCAGAAAGACGTGTTTTGTACCTCACCATTCTAGCTTTCGTGCAGGATGATTGTCGACTCTTCCACCTGATCCCATGTCAGAACGCTGCGCAAAAGAAGTTCGACAGCCCATGCTCAGGAAAATAATTATTAGCGGAATTCCTTCGCTTCCACGCGCGTCATCAATCGTAGGTGCTGCAGCAGCCCACGTCAGAGCCAAAAATCCGGCGTTGACCTGCGAAGTCCATGTCCTGTGTCCTCATCTGCCCTCATCTGGCCTTAGAACGTTGCTACTTGTCGACTCAGACGCACTGTGCTTGTTGGGCTAGAGAAGGAATGATCAGCGTCGTGATGTTCACTCTTCGACTTCCCATCAACCTGAGAATGGTGTGATGGTCGATCAATCAAGATGTGAGTTTAAATTCAATAATAGGTCGCGTTATTCGTGTCTTGACTCCTTGCGTAGCATTTAAGGCGCAATACAACACTTTAACGTGGAGTGTAAACCCGTTCCGTTCATTTTCACCATGGCCGTAAAAGACTTTTCGCCTGACCAGGCGGTCATGTTCAGCGCCTTGGGTTGCTCACTGTTGTACGGTACGACCATTGATTACGATATCTGAACTGCTAACTCAGTATGTTCGTACTCCAAACTATTCAGGAATCAAGTACGTCGTAGAAATCCTTTCTAACGACGACACAAATCCTAACGTGCTTTAGTTTGGTTGTATTCTCATGCTGCATATACATTCTTTTGAAGCGCGGAGGTAAAGGCGGTACCAATTCATGGCAAGTGCATTGACCAAACGTCGAGAAAAAAAATCTGACTACTTATGAAGGATGCTTCTCTCACTAGCAATTGCGCAATTCATTGTCTCCACTCTCCACATCGGGGACGTTTGGCACCAAACAATCGTCGGGTTTCTATTTTTCACAGACGTAGTAGACGGGGCTACTACATACTTCATCACCGATCCGAACAACGCCGGCAATACCTTGCAAAAGAGCCTCTTGGTCCTCTGTGTAAGTGGTATAGCGCTAACTATAGCCTAGCCTAAATTTAGCACTTTGTCTTTAGTCTTTCCTCGCTGACTCCGTGCTCATTTGGCGCGTTTACATCGTTTGGGGACGCAGGCTTTGGATTTGTATCCCGCCGGTCAGTCGTTAGTTGCGCGCCTGCATCCTAATATCTAATCATCAAGTGTCAGATAATCACCACTCTCGTTTACCTCTGTAAGCTCCTCCCTTCCCCTAAATACTCCAGAAACTAACCCAGACACCAGCCGTCTACTTCACCGGCATCGGCATGCTCAACCCCAACGCCAGCGGAACCAACCCCCTCGCAGGCGTCGTCCCTTGGCTCACCGCCGGCCTCTCCCTGTCCGTCGCGACGAACATTATCCTCACCGGCCTCATCGCGGGCCGCATCTGGTGGACTTACCGAAACAATATTGGGAGCGACTACGCGTCGGGATCGTCGAATTACATGCTGGTCATCTGGACGATGCTTGATTCCGGCGCAGTGTATACGATGACGGAGATTGTGACGATTGCGTTTTTGGGTCCGTTGATTGGAGGGTTTTTGTCGAATATTTTTATTCAGGTTGCGGTATGTTTGGCTTCTTATTGGCATACTTTAGTTTTTCTTCTGATTTCTGTGTCCTCTAGGGCATCGTTCCGACGTTGATCATCGTGCGCGTCAGCCTGCGCCAACAGGTCGCCTCTAGCCATCAAGTCTCTCTGCCGTTAAGCTATCGACAAAGAGGACGGAATAACTCCACTGGAGTAACAGAGAGCGCGACTGACGTAGACAGCTATGCGGTGGACGTCTTCGCTTCGAGGGGCACAAAGGGTAATTGAAATTTTTTTTGATGTAAAATCATTGTACATTTTATTGCTATTTTCATAATTGTTGGCGAAACGTGATTTTTGATGCGAAATCATTTTTTTTGAAAATCTCGAGCTGGCTGATCGCGAGAGCCATATTATCGTAAATTATGAAGCTACCAAGTTAAATTTGAGTGATTCCGGATCGTACGAAGCACGCCTTTTAGAATATGTAAAAATAAATGGAAAATTCAAGGTTTGAATAATACACTTACTTTGGCCCCAGTTCTCGCAACTTCTCGGCTTTCGGTACACGCTGCAACAAATCCGCGCTGTACATGCCATCTAACAGCCCCAAATGGTTCTAATATATGTATATATGCGATGTAACACCTCTTGGCATGGTACGAATGTACAGCGCGGATTTGTTGCAGGCGTGTACCGAAAGCCGAGAACTGGGGCCAAAGTAACCGTATTATTCAAACCTTGAATTTTCCATTTATTTTTACATATTCTAAAAGGTGTGCTTCGTACGATCCGGAATCACTCAAATTTAACTTTGTTGCTTCAGAATTTATGATAATATGGCTCTCGCGATCAGCCAGCTCGAGATTTCCAAAAAAAATGATTTCGCATCAAAAATCACGTTTCGCCAACAATTATGAAAATAGCAATAACCACCTGGTACCAAATGTAAATTTGACAGTCTGAATCTGTTCGGAGATATGGCTGCTTACGAGCGCCAAGGGCTGTAGACCGCGAATAGTTTGTTTCGTGGTGATAGATACGTGATGGTAAGGTCTTAAGATCTTAAGCATTGCGATAGAGGTTTTCAAAAATAAACCTGCAGGAAACCTCCAAGTCTCTGATGCGCAAATTGTCGTCGGATACATACATATCTAAATAGTTATTTGACCAGACAGGCTCATTTTGGCCGACAAGGTACGCCTTGGTAGGCGCCAGTTTTTTTTAAAAAATCTATCCAAATTTATCATCCATTCGTGTCCGACTCACTCTTAGATTTACTCACATGACCTGAATTGAAAAAAAAAGCTGGCAACCGTCGCTCTTCCATCTTTCGCATCTTTCCCCCTCATCTGCAGATTTGTTTGTTTCGACAGGTACACCTGTGGACGACTGTATAAGAGCATTTGCTTTGTATGAACAGCCTAGAGGCTAGCTGGCTTGGACGAAGGCTCAGGAGTGCCGAAGATTCGGACCCAACTTGGTTCGACTTCTCCTGCATCGTCTGCGCTGGCATCGTTCGCGATAGCAAGATCTTCAAATTGCCGAGTACTTCATCATCTGGAACATCTTCCACTGTTGCAAGAGAGCCTGCGTGTTTCTTTCTATTATGCGGGTCTTCACTGTTGCCAATGCCAGGTATCCTTTGCAGCACCTGAACGTGATTGCCTCCTGAGCTCAGCCCATCTGGTCGCCGAGGAACGTGTCTAAGAATTTCAGTCGCCTGCTATGAACTACTGGCCCGAAGTAATTGTATAGTATCAATTCACTCCCTTTTCTGCACAGTCTGCAAGCTCCTAGGCTTATTCCAGTGCATTCAGAGCTCTGGATAGTCAATCTTGACGACATCTATGGTAGCAGATGCCAGTGCTCTTCCAGGTATAATCCCGCCAGCCGCGCAGTGAAAACAATCGAACTGTCTCTGCCTCCTAGCGACGCATGCCGCTTCGACAACACGAAAGTTGGTCGTCTCCTGTACTGGATGTAACGGCGGGTAAAGCTTTTAGCCGTCACTGTGTCAGAAGTAAGTACGTCGCCCATGCTCTAAGGTTATCACCTTTCCCGCAGTCTCGGTTATTGACCTGAATCATAGATACGGTTAACCGAGGCTGACGGATTTCATTGAGGCCCCAATAAATTTGGGAGTTTCTTCCCAAGGTTCCTCGGGTTCGCACAGCGCTGAGGGAGACATCGCGGACGCACATGCAAATAACTGACGTGTTCGTCACCGCTTTCTCCCTGTAGGGGTCGAACTCCCTTTGAAAATGCGGTCTGGCTCTCCAGTAGAACTCTCAGATAACCTTTTCGTACATCAGAGATTTCCGCGAGGGAAGTTGCGCGGCTCTTACTCTGGAGAACAAAACCCAGCGGAGTCTCTCGGTCAGACACGGCGTCATCTTTCGTTATATTCTCATGTCAGGTCTAAACACTCGGCGCTGACTAGAAAGTGCGTATAGTATATTTCATCAATGACTCTGAACATTACTTACCTTTCTTATTCTTTTGAACCCACAGGTACTTGCAACGCTGGTGAGGTTGTAGAGGAAATAGTAAACCATCAAACAAAATGTGATTCAGTCTTTAAAAATAACTCTCGTTATTCGTGTCCCGTCTTCTGCCATGGTACTTAAATGACGAAATACAGTAACACGAAAGACACAACTATCCCCTGTTTTCCATGGCTTTCAAAGATTTTCCACCGGACGAGACAATCCTGCTAAGTGCCTTAGGTACTTCATTGTTGTATGGCGCGTCAATCTTCCTTCCTTCCCTCTTTGAACGTCTGAACTTTATCATGTTTATACCACAATTTCTTTAGGAATCAAGTACGTTGTCCAGGTCTTCATTTTCATCAGAGATCTAACACCGCTTAGCCTTGTCGTATTTTCGTGCTGCGTTTTCATCCTTTTGAAGCGAAAGAGTCAGAACGGTGGTAGCTCATGGTTGGTCCATTGACCAGAGAGAAAAAAAATCTACACATGTGACGTTTCATGTAGGATACTTCTCTCACTAGCAATCGCTCAATTCCTCGTCTCATCCCTCCATATCGGAGACGTCTGGCACCAAGCGATTGTCGGGTTTCTCTTCACTACAGACGTAGCGCATGGCGCCCTTATCTACTTCTCAACTAACACGAATAATGTCGGCAATACAATGCAAAAATGTCTCTTGGTGATATGTGTGAGTCCTTCAATGTCAAATGCGCACTTTTCAGCCTTGTGACCACCACCCTCAGTCTTTTCTTGCAGACGCCGTGCTTATATGGCGTGTTTATATTGTTTGGGGACGAAAACGCCTGATCTATATTCCACCGGTCAGTCGTCAAATTCACTTTATTCGCCTTCTAATATATATGTATCAGATGATTATCACAATCGTATATCTCAGTAGGTATCTCTTCTCATTTTAATCTGACGGAACCAATACACCATCCCAGCTGTATATTTCATCGGCATTGGGAAGCTTAATCCAAACGCCAGTGGGACGGATCCATTAGCAGGAGTCGTCCCCTGGCTTACTGCAGGTCTCTCCCTCTCGGTAGCAACGAATACAATCCTTACAGGACTAATAGCTGGACGGATATGGTGGACTTACCGAAACAATGTTGGCAGTGACTACACCTCAGGCTCAGCGAACTACTCGTGCTCGGCAAAAGTATCGCAACACCACTGTTTTGAGATTTACTCAACGACCACAAACTGTATGAACCGGATTTTTGGATATGATATGTACGTATAATATACACATTGGATGAAACCAGAATCATAAAATTTAAACAAGTTTTCGTGGAGGAGGAAAGAAGTTATGAAATACTCCAAAATTCAACTTCGTAACAACTGAGATTTTCAACCAGAATTTTTTGGAAATGTAAAACCATGGTAAACCCCATTCCAATGTAGGTTTTTTTATGAAATTTGAAGCAGAACTCAAAGAGATATGATTTTTTCAAGATCGCGATTTTACCTCTAAAACGTGGGAAATGCACTAAAAAGCGGTCAAATAGGGGATTTGTCTGGCGTATAGTAACTTAACCGCTGAACAGAAAATTCTGAAACTTCGAGGGTTGGTATATGATAGATGGATGTGTATACAGAGAAAATTTCAAGCAAAACGGGTTGGTATTACACGACTTGACTTTTAGCATACACCAGTGATTTCCTTACTACAACCCCAAATCTCATTCAATTTTTTTGACTTTAGGTGCATTACATGGGTAGATAAAATGTATATAACATATCCAGAAAGGGAGTTCTGGTGATTCGAGGTTGTTGAGCAAAGCCAAAAATTGTGTTGTTGCGATACTTTTGCCGAGCACGAGTACATGGTGGTCATTTGGACACTGCTCGACTCCGGCGCCGTCTACACCGTGACTGAAATTGTAACGATTGCTTTCCTCGGTCCGCAGGTCGGCGGCTTCCTGTCAAATCTCTTCATTCAGGTTGCGGTATGTTCAATAATATACCACCCATATTTTCAGATGTTCTTTCTCAATGCAAAAATATCATAGGGAATCGTTCCGACTTTGATTATCGTGCGTGTCGGCCTTCGCCAACAGGTCAGCACTAGCCACGATGCCTCTCTTCCGATGAACTATCGCCAACGTGGGCAGAATGTTTCTACCGGAGTAATCTCAAGTACGACTGAAGCCGAGAGCTACACTGTGGACGTCTTTGCTTCGAGGAATACGAAAAATGTTTGAAAAATTCGGTGGTATTTTTTTGGCCAATTAATTAGGGTAATTAATTAGCGTATATGTGATGAAGCACTTAGAGATGTAATAGATGCAACATAATTAGGCTGGTTCCTTTGTAGTCGATGAAATTTTAGAACAGGTCGGGCCGCTTGCGGGGTTTGCCGAAAAGCATGCTCCGGTCGGCGGCTGTGTTGCCAGTGGGGCTGACCCTGATGCTTATGTAAGGCCCAACCACGACGACGTTTCCGCCGACGGCGACGAGAAATGGCTATATATCTGTAAGGCCTATGCACTGGTATTCCATTAAATTCTGTGACAAACGATGCATAGTACCCTGATCTTGTGTCTAGATCTCTTCTGCGTCTTCAGCTCGAGCTTTTGGTGCTGGCCTTCCAACCTTTCAAGTTTGAGTTGTTTTTCGGAACACGAACATCAAGTCATCA
Source organism: Galerina sulciceps (assembly GCA_023014345.1). Taxonomy (NCBI): domain Eukaryota; kingdom Fungi; phylum Basidiomycota; class Agaricomycetes; order Agaricales; family Galerinaceae; genus Galerina; species Galerina sulciceps. The sequence goes on from JAEDXJ010000044.1 coordinate 506,269, forward strand.
ACTTGGACCTGAAGACACCAAGTTTCGATAGATGTCTGTTCTATGAAATTGAGCGACCATTTATGCTTCCTTACTATCCGCTGGGCTGACTGGAACTCGGCGACGTTGCTAATCCGAAGAACAGACTGTTTTTGTCTTGTTTCCTGGTCCGATATGTGTCATTAATCTGGCTGAAGGCTTCGACTTCGCCTTCGATTGTCTTGCCAAACGTCGCAAATGTATTGACTCTGATGAAATTAATGACCGTCCCCTTCCCTCGTCACTGCCTGGTCATCACAGGAGCAAGAAATCGACCAAGATGACGTTGTAATTCTCTCAATTTCGCTTGGTCTGGCGGGTCACTAGACCTTGCAGTTTCGCGTTTCCTGCATCACAATGAGGGATCTGGTCATTCGATCTCCAATAAAAACACTTTACCGATATTTCCTTGAAAGAGAATCAGAACTGAAGAATGGAGGGACGCATTGGCGTCACATACCTCTATCTATGAATGATACCAGGTACATCAGGGAAAGAATGGGTATGAGCCTTACATCCACCTTCCTCCATAACCTCCGCTCTTGCTCGGGAGTAAGGGTAGGCGGCGGTGGAAGCGTTGATTCACCACCAAAATCGATGCCTTCGGAAGGCGTGCTAACACCTTTCTCGTTGATAGACGTACTAGCTACCTTTTCCTCCGACATGGTGGGCAGCAGAAAGAGGCGGGAAAGCGTCAGGGTCCCAGAAAGTACATCTATTAGATCGTAAGCCTTTAATAACCAAATTTTAAAAGAATTCGAACTGGGGCCACAGGAGCGTAGCACGACGAACCACATCAGAGTCGATATGCGGAGATGAAACTTATAAGTGGCGTATCTGCTTCTCTCCGATGTAGAGTGGGGATAAAGCACTATATACCATAATATGTATCGGCTCCTATGCGCACTTCAGCGAAATACAGCTGGTTGAGAACAGTAGGATCGAAAGACGTACTGATACAATGGCATAAGTTATGCCAGTCGAAACATGCTTCAGCAGCATTACTGTAAACCCGAGTTTGACTTCGGAATGCTCGAAGTTCAAACCATCAAGGTGGCGCATCGTGATAGAACCTTGAGAGACTCGGAGTGATGGGAAGTCTACTAGTCAGCACTAGTCAGTCACGGACACGGTGGCACGAACGCTGAAATTGTGGCACAGGACTCTTCGCAATATACTTATACTGCCAATGTTGAATTTCCTGTGCCGTTCAGCAGTACCGGGTCCGCTAGCGGCTAGAGTCAAAAAATTTCCGAATTCTGTCACGTTGCGTGAACGCGTGACCAACGCGTGACCGGGGGTTACACGTAATCCGAATCAATTAATCAGGCTGTTGATTCCTTCACAAGCCCGCATCCTTCTCGGGCTGCAAACTCATCTTCTTGAACGCTTCTCAATTTCAGCATACTACACTGCAGCTTCGTGGACTTGATCTGAGGAAATCTGTTCCGGCCACCTTTTTGTGGAGTCAAGGCGCTCATCCATGGTCTTCAACGATGAATCATCTGCGGAACTCAATTAGGGCTACGATGCAGACAGATATTCGAGATTTATCGTTATCTTCTTCGACTAATTCTATCACAGCTCTCACCTTGGTTGGCTATGGGTCTCGAAATGCACTGGTACTCCAAAGCTCGGCCCTGCCATTCTAAAAGCAGTGTCAATGCTACTCTATGCCTTCCCTTACTGCGCGTAGTGTGTACAAGTCCTTTTAATGGTCGAACTGCTTGTTGGTCTCCCAATGATTGGGAGACGTTGTGCCACAGGCAGGTATCGCTCTCACTCACGCTCAATGCTCGTTCTCATCCTCTCAGCGACCAACGATTGACATAGGGTAAACCCCGGTATCTTACTATCTATCGTATTTTTTCACCCTGCGCATCACCTGATGGAACACAGTTCCAGCGCGTCATCTTGACTCCACAAATTGGTCATATTTCAGCCTCCTGGTTGATTTGCCTTGTTAATTTTCCATGTACGGCACGAGTATCACTTCCGAAAGGCTTGTATAACTTCCTAAACGGTAGTCTTTTGAAACCTCCAAGCAATTTATGCCAGTCGTTGTTCGGCTTTCTCGCCCACGACAGTGCTAAATAACGATCACAAGAGCAAGACTTTGAGTGCTATGACGTCGCAGTCCTCTCACAGACAACGTGGATGAGCTAACGGGATGTATTTCTTTGCCGCCGACAGGCGACGACATTGAATTACCTGTCAGCCTCGAGGTTGACGAGTGCCCCGTCCCTGCTCCATTTAAGGCCAGTCTTTCACCGTCTCGTCGTAAAGCACAACTTGCTCGGGATCGTCTTTTCTGAATATTTCTCGTTTCATCAAACCTTGCAAAAACGAGCCACGCCAGTGTCGAGGATCATGTACTCTATCTACCGTCCAGCGGATGGACCCTCAATTTCCCTCAGAATGAGCGGAATTTCTATCCAATTATTGGAATCGCTAGTTCGGTTCGTACCAAATCTATTCAGACCCTTCTGCTCAATTGACTTGTCCTTTTCTCGCACTCCAATGGCTTGCGGGACCCACCGCGACTGCCGTTCGCAGTTCCACTTCGACACTTAATATGAATTTCATTTGTCTTCTTCTTCAGAAAACAAATGACGTATGTTTTCTCATTTAGCGTCTTTTGCAGAAGCCTTCGAGGTATAAAAGCCCTTGGAACTCGACAATTTATTCTTCACTCGAGTCATCTCAAGTACCATCCTCGCCATGCAATTCAAAGTTCTCTCCGCTCTCGCTTTCGCAACCCTTGCCGCTGCCACTGTCACTCCCGTTCGCCGTGGCGGAGGTGGAGGTGGCGGCGCACCGCCAGCTAGCCAGTGCAATACTGGCGACCTCCAGTGCTGTAGGTTTAACTTCGTCCCTTCGTGTAGAACGTGTTTTTAACCAATTCTGTGCGACAGGCAACAGCGTCCAGGCGGCCAACAGCCCATCTCTCGCCACTCTCTTCGGACTTTTGGGCATCGTCGTTGGGAGCGTCACCGGTCAGGTTGGTGTCACCTGCAGCCCCATCACCGTCATCGGCGCTGGAGGCAACTCTTGGTAGGTGTTCTCGAAACTTGGTTCAAAACGGCAGACCTGATCCCTCACGTTCTTTAGCTCTGCACAGCCCGTTTGCTGCAGCAACAACTCGTTCAGTAAGCCATTTTTTTGCTCTTAAACGCGAACATTGCTTATTATTTTGTATAACAGATGGCGTCGTCGCTCTGGGTTGCACCCCGGTCAACATCAACTTGTAGAAAGGCGTTGCGGTTGAGGGGATGATTTTCGATATAGTACTAAGCATCTTCGCGTCATACACCTTCCCGTTACCACCTTTCTTGGACACGCAATATCTTTCTTCATTGAAGACCATTTTGTACAAAAAAATTCTATCTAGCCTATCCAGACCGTCGCATGGATGTCAAAGTGTCAAAGATTCTCGAAAGCGATACGTACACCTCACTGATTTACAAAGAAAGTTGGAGCACCTAACTTAAAAGCTCAAAAGGCGACGAAAGTCACGGTGGTCTTCATCGTCGTCATCGGTCGGTGTCAAACGCGCACAGACTTCCGCATCTTCTTTATCCCAAGGTCCCTCCTGCTCTCTCCTGGCATTAACCCAGATTACACTAAGGCCGCTAAGCCGCTTGAATAACTGTCGGTCTTCGGCGCTTGGCTGTTTTGAGGTTCTGATGATCAGTAGTTCGATTGGAACTTTGGCCTTCTGTCTCTGTAAGAGAAAGGCTTCTACCAGAGCCAAAACGGGATTATTCAGGGGAAAGGACGTATACTTCAAAGTCTTGAGGGAAGGAAAGAAGAGGTTTTCGTCGGTGGATCTTGTAAGCAGAATGCCAAGAAACTGGGTTGTTGTTACGAGTGTTTCTACAGAGGAGAAGGAGTTTATAAAAGACATGTCGCCGGCGGTGGAAGGCGTATAATAGCAAGGATAGAGGTTGACTGAAAAAGAAGTAACATTGGCCAACTGGCAACCTGAAAAAACGCGAAAAAGGGCGATATATATTGCTGGGTGCATCGGTCGGTTTTCAAAGCTCTCAGTGTTAAAGAAGAGTTGCGGGGGAGACCATGAGTCCGACGAATTTCCCCTGCATTTGAAGAGGAAGTTGTAACTGGTCGCTTGCAGAGACAACTCGGAGACTGCGTGTCGATCAAAGAAACCTTTTGCATAGCGATGAAGCGCTGTCGGCAGCCGATGGGTTAAGTTCTCGATTTGTCGCCCAGTGGTGTCCGGGCAGAACACGATCAAGTCGCTCCCAGGGGCTGCGGTTATGTGCTCCAGCATCATCAAGCACGAATCGAAAGTACTGTCGAGATGTATGTGCAAAAGCTGGGGGAAGATAATATGCCGAAGAGGCGAGGGGGTCGTATCAGTTCTTGGAGTTTGAAAGACCTCGAGGTGCTCCAAGCGCGACATGTTTGACAATGCCTCGAACAGCCCTGGAATCGTAAATGCGCCTCCAATCTCGAGGTGTCGAACCTGGAGAAACTGCGAAGGGGGTACCTTGAACATGATCCCCGCGTCACCCAAGACAAGTTTGAGGAGGACGGGAGCATGGCCTGCGAATATTGGAACCTTGGGAGCACGAAGGATTTCTGGGACGCTTTCCTCAAAGGACAAAGAGAAACTCCGAAGAGCAGGTGCGGGCCGGTGTAGCACGATCCATCGGAGGTCGGCGGTGATGGCATCGAACGGTCCAAGGGTAACCTGTATTACTCGTATCCGCTCCCAAGAAGTATCGAGAAGGTCGAGGAAGAACGCGCCGAGCTCAAGAGATTCTACGCCACCTTTGATGTGGAGAAACGCTTCACCAGTCCTACGTCGAACTTCAGTTCTCCAGTGCGGTTCCTGCTGGTGGAGCCTGTCAAGGTCCACGCACCGACCCCACAGCGCGGATGAGTTGATCGTCAGCTGGCGCCACTGAGTGCAGACTTGAGATGTCCTGCGAGTAACGTTCAAAGCATCCCATTCGCCGTAATGGTCCAGGTTAGATTCGTCGACGGGGAGTAAGTCTGCATTTGACATGAAAATCCGCAACAACAGATCATCGTTCAACTTGAGGATTGGTGTGGATTTATGTTGTCCGAGTAAACAGTCGGAGTCAAGAGCTAGAGATTGATGAGAGTTGTTGGACTCCTGCTGCCCATCCAGATGGCCTGCGGGAGAGGGATCAGTACTCTCGTGTGAGTTATTATGGTAGAGTTCAGATTGCATGGTGTATGTTGCAAATTGAGGTGGAAGTGAAAGAAGAGCCAAGGCGAGCCAGTGGCAGGTTTACATTTTGTTATAATCACATGATCTTTAGCACGCGTCGCGACGCGTTACATAAGGTGATGAACTTTCAGCTTGACTCAGACTCAAACTGGCGACGATTGACTTGATTCTTGAACTGTAGCATTTAATCACACAAAAACTATCCAGTCTATCCTTCTCAGTTCAATTTTTTAAACGGATAATGTATCGGACGATTCGAGAAGTACCCAGATGCACCGAATTTTTCTTTGCTTGGATCTCAACGACGAACTCAGTGCAAACTTGAATACCAGTTTCCCAAACGCCAACTGTTTCCGTATCTAACTAGTCACTACCCTTGACTTGTCTAATTATATTGACGCTTTCCACAAGAATACCCTCCCATCGAGGTCGTATTTGACATCGCGGCGGACTGGCACTAACAGCGTGTGACAGGACCATTGAATTTTAATATTGTACAATAATCTAGCTTCTGCAGACGATACAAATGTACAAGCAAAATCATAGAAGAGAATATGCATAGTGTCATGGAATTCTTTTTCTAATTTACATACATCGAGAATTGAAACTTATCTTAGAAACTAAAAAGCCGAATAAATTCATCGTATTCTTCTCTATTGCTGTCGGCCGGGGTCAAGCTTTCATAGACTTCTGCGTCTTCCGTATCCCAAGCTCCATCCTTCGACGTCATGAGGCCGGGCTTGGCCCAGATTACTTTCAGGCCAGTAAATATCTCGAAAAATTGACGTGCTGTGCTGTCTGGCCGCTTTGACGTCTTTAAGATCAGGAGGTCGAGCGGAACCCCTGACGCCTGTTTCTGTAAAAGAAATATTTTGACTGTATCAAACCCCGGTGGGCCGAGAGGGTATGAAATGTTTCGGAGCGTCTTGAGCGAAGGAAAAAAAGGGCAGTTGTCGGCGGATTTCGCCAGAAGGATGTCGAGAAATTGGGCTGTAGTGGTAAGAGTTTTCACCGAGGAGAAAGAAGATATGAAAGGTAGATCGCCTGCAGTTGTAGGCGTGTAATTGCTAGGAGATAGGGAAATGGAAAGGTCGGAGACGTCGGTCAACTGGCAACCAGTGAAAACGCTGAAGAGAGCATTATACAGCCCTGGGCGCATCGGCCGACGTTGAAAGGTTTCTGAGTTAAAAAATAGTTGCGGGCGAGACCTAAAGCTCGACGAATTCGCGTCGCATTCAAAGAGGAAATTGTAACTCGTCACTTGCATGGACAACTTGGAGACGACGTGCGAATCGAAGAAACTCTGCGTGTAGCGACTAAGGGCTGTCAACAATCGACTGTTCAAGTTCTCTATTTGTAGCCCGCTAGCTGGGCAGTAAAGAAGAAGGCCGCTTCCAGGTCCTGCGGTTATGTGCTCCAGCATTAATAGGCACGAATCAAGGGTACTATTGAGGTGTATGTGCTTAAGTCGGCGGCAGATGACATGTGGGAGCAGCGAGGGAGTTGTATCGATCCTTGGATTTTGATGGGCTTCGAGGTATTCAAGGCGCGACATGTTCGATAACGCCTCGAACAGCGCTGGAATAGTAAATGCGCCACCAATTTCTAGGTGACGTATTTGGAATAACCTTGACGACGGCACTTTGAACAGGATCCCTCCATCGCGCAGGACGAGTTTAACCAATGCAGGGGCTTTACCACCGAATATTGGAACTTTGAGAGTGTGGAGGACATACGGGACTTCGTCTTCGAAGGACAAAGAAAACTGCTGCAGAGCGGGTGCGGGTCTTTGTAGCGTGGCCCATCGGCGGTCGATGACGGATCCATCAAAAAATTTCATTGAAACTTCCAATGCTCGAATTCTCTCCCAGGAAGTATCGAGAACGTGTAGGAAGAATATGCCGAGCTGAAGAGATCCTATGGTTCCTTTGATGTGAAGAAGCGAACCACCTGTCCTACGCAGGACTTCGTTTCTCCAGTGAGGTTCCCGCTGCTTGAGCGCTCCAAGATCCACGCACCGACCCCACAGTGAAGGCGAGTTGATGGCTACCTCACGCCACTTTCTGCAGACTTGGGATGTTCTGCGGGTGATGTTCAGCGCGTCCCATACTCCACCGTAATAGTCGTGGTTTGATAAGCTGAGCGGGAGCATATCTGCATTCAACAAAAAAATGTACCATAGCAGATCATTGTGCAACTTGCGGATCGGTGTTGAGTCGCGGTAGCCGAGCAAATACTTGAAAGCGACAATGAGAGGGTCAGGGAAATTATAAAATTCTAGCTGCCCTTCTACTTACTGGTGGCGAGGTGTTGTTGGCACATTCATCCCCATCTCGGATTTGACCCTGTAGAGGTGCAAGATTATCCTCAGGAGAGCCTGGATTGGACTCTGGAATGGGACCAGTAGTATCGCTTGAATTTTGAGTGAGTTCACAGTAAGAACCAGATTGCATGATGCGAGTCGCGAATGGAGGTGGAACGTGAAAGAAAAAGCGTGAGTGGCACAGTTGCGAGATCAGGCAATGTTGCCCAGCATATCTCGGTCACATGACTATATGAACGCGTCGCGACGCGCCATAAGCGAGTCTCCTAAAACAAAATTCATTTCATAGGTGTAAATTTAAAGACCGACTTTGAGCAATGCTACTTAGAATTATTCGAGTAGAATATACAGAGGAATACCACTGTGATGATTACTAGTTAGTAGAATATCCAGCGCATCTCAATTCAGACTGCCGTGATGGACGGATAACCAGTTTAAGTTGGCGAGAGTGGCAGACAGGAAGGGCAGGACACGCCCATGATAAGTTTAATCACTGTACCCCAGGTATCGAACTATTTACCAAGCGGCACGAGTCCCAAAACAATGATCTGCCGCCGACATTATACATGAGTCAAGTTGAGTTATTGCCTAATATGCTTCAAGTGCCACAGGCACGTCGATGAAAACGCGACGGAGAGGGTCAAGGCAAGGGGATAAGAGGTTGTAAGGATTTACAATCAGAGGTGACACAGCTGAGGAAGCACTAGCCAGGACGGTGGGGCGGCAAAAAGCTGTGGCGATGGTGGCGGCGGCGACGACGACGAAGCATCAATGATGAGGGTGATCATGAGAGAAGCAAACCGATTTCCTTTCGGGTTCGATTTGAGCATTACACGACGGTTTTTGGCCTCACGTGCTTGGGATAAAAGGCAAAAGGTCCAATTGAACAAAGCGATGTGGTTGGATATAGTTACACTATACACACGGGCTTCAGTTTCTGACGACCCATTTCTACGATCCCATTCCTTGGTTTAAAGAAGCTACCTCCACATGATCATTTATTGTACTTTACATACAAAGTTTTATTGGCATTTCAAGACCATACCTCATCCAACCGTCCACGAGATCCCAGCAGACAGTACAAATTAAAAGCAGGCCGGGGAAGAGTGAAACCAAATTTCAATCTCGTTTCCGTTCCTCCAAACCACCAGAATGTTCGTACCAACCGCACTGGCAGCTGCACTCGCCACCACCGTCACTCTTTCCCTCCTTGTAGTAATAGCTGTAACCGCCCAGGCGTTAATATGGCTCCACTATGACCCCCTGTCAAAATATCCTGGACCCGCTCTCGCATCGTTGACCTTGTGGTATCGAGCTTACTACGATCTCATCAAGGACGGTGGATGGTCCGAGCACCTCGAGTCTTTGCACAGTCGATACGGTACATGACTTTAGCTTGCTCCTCAACGTGGGGTGTCGTACTTACACATTTCGCCCGCAGGCCCAATCATCAGAGTCGCCCCGAAGGAGGTTCGTTATCTCCTCTCTCAGCAGCCACGCATCGGCGCTTAATCTCTCTCGGCAGCTCCATTTCAGTGATCCGCGCGCCTACAACAACATCTATGGCATCGGCACGCGACACGCCAAACTATGGCTGGCATCCTGTGGAATAAATCCGCCCAACCTTTATTTGGTCTCCGTAAATATATTTGACTGGCGCGTAGACATTCCAACGGTGCAGAAATATGGCACATATAGTGTGCAATAATTCAGGTTGCATTTTTCGTGCAGGTAGACAGGAAATTTCCTCAGGTTTCGCTCAATTTTGCACAGGTTCCTTGCCGATATAAGAATTCACGCAAGCCAATTTCAGGGAGAATTTTTTGTGTACAGGTCTGGACAACAACAATTTATCGTTTCACAGGTTGGCTTTTTTATTTTACGCAGGTTTACATTTTCAAAATATTTAACACAGGTCGCATTTATTTTTCGTGTGTACAGCCTGCTACCAGTCGTCCATTTTTACTGTTACAAGATGGAGTTATCCTTCTAGATTAGTAAAACCATTTTTATAAAAGAAAAAACAGTTGAGATTTGGCGCTTGACTAGATTCGAGAAACCAATAGCATCAATTGGTAATCTACTCGTCATTTAACTCTACCAATATGCTGGTAAGTCGTGCAACGGCCTCGACATACACGTCAATCCCGAAATTTACATCATCCCGGTTGAAGTCTGTTCCTTCTAAACAGGCGCGGCCTGTGTTGATTTCATCGTCATCATTTACAAAGACGCCTCCATCCCTCTCCGCCTCCGCAGTCCTAAACTCGTCAGAAGTTGCTGAGTCGGATGACTATCCAGTTCGTCGGCTGGTGGGGGTCCTTCGTGGGTATCAATGTCGTATTCTTCGTCGACTTGATCTACATCTTCCCCGGGGTCCCCTGTCAGTATCCTCGGTTAATCGCATACTCCCGACTGAGTTGATACAAGGCTATTGGTGACTTGTTCCCGGCAGTGCGAACTTCATGGTTATGCCATGAGCACCAATAAACCTGCGTCAAGATTCTCTGGTGCTCAACCTGAGTACTATTCCGCACCCAAGTAAACTGGCGTAAAAATATATCTCACCTTTCAACCTACGAAAAAAAGAACCTTTTCGAACCTGTGTAAATTTAAGAAATCTATATCTTGTGAATAAATAATTCCCGACATCTGCACCTGTGTAAAAATGGCCGAATTAGAAGCCTACCTGCGCAAATTTATTGTTTACCTACGCGAAAAACACAACCTGAATTATTGCACACTATATGTGCCATACAGAAAATATATTTCTCAACCCAAAAACCTTAGAGCGAGTGCACGCAAACATTTTCGCCATGCGGATATTATATTGGCGGTTCCGCGAAGATATTACCTTGTTCTGGGACATATTTTTGGCCCGCGGAAAAATATTTACAGTGCGCAAAAAATATTGACGGTGCGCTGAAAGATGTTTACGGTGCGCAGAAAGATATTCAATTCGCGCAAAAATTTCCTAGGTGCGCGCATTCATTCTCTCTGCTATAAGAACACCTTTGCTTCAAGCTTTGCCGGCCTGCCGTGCTTATGTAAATGATCTGTTGATGGCAACTTCGGCACTGGCGAAGCCTGCAAGAGCGAACTTGGACGTCTTCGGTGGGCGGCCGTAGCCTTGTGCACGAGAGCCAACTGAAGCCATTTGAAAATTTCTTGAATTATGTAGGGCTGGACAAGGAGCTACTAATTTAACAATATCTAAATACACGCCATGTAATTTACCTCCACCTAGCTATTCCGGGTGGAGTCGGTGCAAGGAGTCCACAAGAACGCATTTGGCATGTGTCGTTGTCGGCGCTGTCGCCTCGCCGTGATCTCCTCATCGTGATCGCCTCCTCGTCGGCGTGGATAGATCCTCGTCGCAGCTGTTTCCTCGTTGGTGCGGTTGCTGTTGGCGTCGTGACTTTCCCATTGCAGGGCGCTGCACCCACCATCGTAAACGCCCATGGTCAGGGTATGCCCTTGCTGCCGTCGCGTGGATCGGGCTCGACGTGGCTTGCTCTCTGTCGTCGCCGTCTGCCTCCACTGTGTCTGCGTTGAATTTGCGGTGTTAGGCGACGGGATTTGGGCAGCGGAGGTCACGTCTGCCTCTGCGATGTACCACAGTGCGAGGAGTGGAAAGGATTATAAGGGCGTGCGAGCGAGTTCTCGGAGCTGAAAAAATAATAATGCAAGTCTTTTAATAAGAAAATAAAACAGGGAAAGGGGGAGGGCGGGGACATACCGAACGGTGTTGCCCTGCTTGTGCTCGCGCTGACGTCGCGGTGGGTGCACCCCTCGGGTTAGCAAAAGCGCCGGAGGCAGCGCGAGAGCAAAGGCAAAGGCAGCTGCACCTTTTGCAATGAGCACCGAGGGAGGGTGCAGGAGGGAAACGGGGAGTCGCGAGACCCACCTGAGGTCTGTAGTGCGTTTACAATGGGTTAGCAGGGCGGAGCGGAGCGATGATGTGATGGTTTACCATGCAGTGTCGCGTTTAACCCTCTTTCCTTCTGTGTTTCCTCTTCTTCTAGTCCTCTGCCTCCGTTTCTATGGCCTTAAGATGCGTCGTTGTTGTCGTCTTTGCCGCGTCAGACACCCATGAAGTATGCGGCGACGTCAAAACGCATCCACGGGCAGCTAGAACCCCTCACATGAGGGCTCCAGCACAATACAAGCCTCACATGAGCTTGTATTGCTTGCCTTCGGGTGCGCCGACGTCGAAAAAGACCGCTTGGGGCTTCGGAAGGTACCGACTGGAAGCCAGAACCCCTCACATGAGGGCTCTGACACAACACGAGTCTCATATGAACTCGTGCTGCTTACCAGCAGGTACCCCGATGCCCACGGAGGACGCAGGAGGCATGAAAACACCTCCACTGGCAGCTGGAACCCCTCATATGAGAGCCCCAACACAACACAAGCCTCACATGAGCTTGTGCTGCTTGCCAGCGGGTGTGTCAACGCCGACGACGCTTCATGGTCCACCTTGCACCTCGCAAACGGTGCCACACGTTGGTATCTTCGCTGCGACGTGGCAGAAACGGAGTTCCATGGCTTCGCACTGACGCGTCGTACTGAACAGTGCTGGGATGGGATAAAATGTGGGTCAGCTATGTGTTGGGGACCTGCTTTGGCAAGTTTTGCGACGTACCTCACGTATTCCCGTTCCCCAATGTCCCTATAACTTTGAACTTTCAGCCTACATCCTATAGTCAAGGAGAAGAGCACCCAGAGCGGTGCTTTGCGTCGTTTGGGGCATGCGGATGGGGCGGGAGCGACATGGAAATGAAGAGGGAATGGTGAGAGGTTGACATTGCACTGCCAAAAACGGGTATCAACCGCTCTCACGTCATGGTTTGCCGAACGTTACCATCAAACGGATCGTTTAGATAAGCACGGCAGGCCGGCAGTGCAGAATTCCGATGCTCTGCCAAATCAAGTTCTCACGGTTCAGATTTTTCGGACCTTGATCCATTTTGGTTGATCCGGGTTAATGGATGTGTTTGAATTCCAACGATTTAGTGACGGCTGAATAACCTGCTACTAACTTGTTTTACTGATTCAATAAATAGTTGAGTACAAAAGCCGATCTAAATCTTTGTACGAGATATTATAATTGGAATGGCGCCGGCGTCTGACAAGGAGGGACTAGCATATGCGTGTCTCTCGTTTCACCATTTCCGTTGTCGGTGCCATTGTAAAGTAAAGTGAAGAAACTTAAAAAGACGCGAAACCGTCATGATGATAAAATCCCGAAAGTTATCCAAAGAAGAAATTTACACATGGCATGCTATGAGATTTCCTCTACCTCCTCCACCTTTGATCACATCACACCATACCAAACCTCGACCAACCCACTCCCGCGTCCCCCTCCCTCATGTCTTCCCCCTCGTCCCACGTGCCCCTTTCAAACTTACTGCCGCCAACACTAACCTTCCACACCCCCTCCCCACCACCTTCACATACCTCCCACTCCCCGTCTCGTACACGCGGACTATCCCGTCGTTCATGCCAGAGACGAGCCATTCGGGGGTCAAGAAAACATCTGCAGCTCGCACACCAGCGCGGTATGTCTCAGCTGCAGCGCGACGCACTGCCCCGTCTCCGCGTCCCATACTCTTACGGTGGTATCCAGCCCGCCAGATGCGATCCGCGTGCCGTCGGACGCGACACAGTACACTTGGTGGAAGTGTCCTGATAAGACGTGGATGCATTCGCCTGTCGATGTCCCATAGCTAGAACGCGGTCCGAACACGCATACATCACCTACGAGGGTCTATGATCAGATTAGCACTGTTGGGTGAGCTCGACAGTGATGTCGCGTCCTTTGAATGCGAGGATACGTTATGGCGGAGGTCAAATTGCATGGTATAAGCTGCAAATGGAGGTGGAAGCGAAAAAACTTGAAGACGAGCAAGTGGCAAGGTCGCGAGATGCATCATGGTACAAATTTTGGTCACATGATCATTCGCGTCGCGACGCGTCAACGTGTCAATAGCTACAATTTGGCCAAAACTGCTTATCCCGCTATTATTGATCCAGCAGCGCGACCTGCATAGCCGACTTGGAATTTAGCACAAAACTTGAACATTCTCGTTACGGGATGCCCTTGGTCTGATTTTCTGTTATGCTACAGTCGTCGTTCTGTCCTGCAACTCGTGTGACTCTATGTTAACATAAACTTCCGTATGCGGTTCCCTTAAAGTGTCAAAGGTTGTTGCCTTAATTATCTGTCAGCCAAGGAAGCAGTTGTTTTCGGAAGCCAACTTACGGGTTTGATAGGTGATGAAGGTGCTGATCTTAAGCTGCGGACGTTATCTGTGGAGAGACTGCTAGTTGCTTTGGAACCGATTTCGTTTGACGCCCTCTTCCAAATTCCACGAGAATTGAGGGTGCTCATCAAAGAGTTCGAGTATAGCTTGCACAGAGGAAAGTTAAATAGAAGATGGCTTTGAAAACTTATTAGTTTCTCTTGATAATTACATATATAGCCCGTAACCGAACTTACAGGCCAGTTGGCTATGCAAATACGTCATCAAAACCGCCTCCGCAATGAAAAACGGTTGGCTTACATCGAGCAGATATACAAATAAGTCCACGGTGGCTACAACCGCCGTGATAAGACCGGTTTGAATTGTAACTGACGGCCGAATAGCACTGTCTCAGGGACTTTAGAGAATAATAATGAGCAGTGCTCACGTCTAATGATACGATCAACCAGTAAATCCGTCTGTTGAAACCCAGTTCTATTTCTTGACTTAGGAAAAATAGAAAGTCAAATAATACCGGAAGAAATCTCCCCTGCTTACCCTTCGATTCGACGGAGAATAAGAATAGAAGTAATAGGACGGATAAACTGTCACTTACAGATAAACAACGAGAATGGTCGTAATGAGAATATCTCCGAGCACTTCAGAAGAAAGCCAAACAATTATTGGGACCTAGGACATTTATTTTGGTTATGTGAAGGAATTATATAGATAAATTACCTTGGCCCTGATTAACTCGGCGAACAGAGGGGCTTCTTGAATTTTCACAGATGTAAGGAGTGCGGCAACTTCGTATATCATGTCAAGAGGACTTGTGAAGGATGTCAACATCAGGCGCTCACCTCCCCCAACCATGGCGGTGATGATAATCACAACGGGAAATACACGGCTCCTTGTCAAGGTGTATATGCGCCAAGCGAAGAACAGTTGGGTTGAGGTAACTATAATGCCCTGTGGAATTGAAACTGAAATAATGACATATCGTATCCAGCTGTTGCGTACTGTGATAGCGGGATCTGCATTACATTTCACTCGTAATTAGCCTTACCTTATGTGAAAAATGGAGAGCTTTACCTGTGTCAAATACTATGAACGATCAGTTGAAAACAGTAAATGAAGATGGATAACTAAAACCTACGCCAACTGACGACTCCCAGGTAGTTAAAATCCCCTACAATGCCGAGGATTGAAGAATTGATTAGTAATTAATACACAGCTGACTTGTGAACACACCAAAGTGTTGAATGAGAGTCAAATACAATGCGGCAACATCGTAGGCCGTATTGAGTATATCGCAGAAAAAAAGGAAGGCCACCTAAAGCAAATGTAAAATGGGTATTGTGCATAGAAGAACGAGCGGACTACATCTTACAAATATTTTCATCCAAAGCTGATCGCTAGGAGGTATTAGATAGGGCTACACAGAAAAAGTGCTTGGCACTGGAGTTTGACTGGCTTTTTGAAAGAGGTATAGTACAGGTATGTTTGTGTCGACATAACGCCTAGTAATATTGCGTTGAAGATAACCCCGATAAGCAATGGTCCGCTCCTATTGTAGCTATCATCAGAAAGCTTGAAATGCTGTGGCTGGATACGCACGCTATTTCAGCTGGATTCATCTCAGGCGTGGAGAGGGGGGTCGAGAAGAGGGATTAAGGGGTTGTTCAATCGAATGTAGCACTGTTATAACCGATCGAGACGCGGGTAGTTCCATCGAGTAGATCATCTAACACGTATTGGCAGTATGGAAAACACGTGCTCTCCATTCACTTCGTAAAGCCTCATGTCCGTCCGTATCTTTTATTTCAGTCCTGATTAGTGACTTTTGATCTTCCCGAGAAAGATATTCCAGGTAAGTTACGCCCTGCCTCCGTGAACTTCTAGCCCAAACACCTCATGCGGCGAGATTAGACCACGATAACAGATATAGTATAGCAGTTAATTTTGTGAACGGTCCCCTCTCCCGTACAAAGAAATTAGATTCAATCAGCAGGTTATATGCCTCAAGATAAGCAGCTTAGAGTCGGAGTCGATTGCTGAAGCGACATGCTTGGACGGAATTATATTGAGTCTATTCCGTAAGTAAATCCTACGGGACTCACTGGCAGAACCCACTGGCTCCGCTTCTCGATCAGGCTGTGGAAAAGGGGTTCCGATTCGTGCGATTTTCAGCACCAATCTGTATAAATTCAACCGACTTATCACCGTCAGCTGAGGAACCAGACCCCTAATTCCCAGCGCTAATTTCCAAAATTAGCGCTGGTCATGTTTTCGATCACGAGTGAGTTCTTTACGAGGCTAAACTAGGGAGATGTCGCTGACGATTTCATTCGAAACCCCAAAAGCTAGCCTAAAAATATTGTCTAGGCCTTACAAAGATATCAACTCTCAGACCCTTCACGAACTGTCACATCATCTGACATTGGGGATCGAGGTGAGTTCGCGGAATGGAGCGCAAAGTTCAAATGAGTGTCGAGAGTCAGGAGGTGTGGAAATTGGGTCGGTTGTGCTTGAACGGCAGAGGGTGAGCGTGGGGATACTGTTTGGTCCACTGCATTTTTGCTTCTGGGTTGAAACCTTTGGTTGTAGAACGCGCTGGAGGTCGATAGTGTCTCATGTTGGTTGAAAGTGTGATCTCGAGGAACGACAAATACGTCGGTTGGATCAATATCAAAGTTGAGAGTATCTGAGGATCGACGGAAATTGACTGGACCAGCTGGGCGCATGGAATTGAACTCAGGTCCGTCTAGCGATTCCGAGTCACTCGACACGTCATCGCTTTCGAGAAAGGACCACCAGTCTTTCGAGAACCTAACGACAGGCCGACGCCAGCCATCCTCTCCCCTAAACTGATCCTCGAGAAGTGCATCGGCAGCGCCAGCGTCAATTGTTCGCTGCTTGTATTTTTGCAAACTTGCCACGACATTGGCGAGACTTCGGTCGTCCATAACTGTACTGCTGACACCTTTCCTTGAGGGTACGCTCGATTCCGTTATGAACGACCGGACATATATAGCTGCAATGTAGAAGAGATAATGCGTGCTGGTGTTGATTGAACCTCTGCGGTGACGCGGATCTCGGGGATACATCTTCGACATCGAACGCTCAAGACGCCCCGAAATATATGCAAAGATAGGGCTGAACGCATCGAAGGTATCAATCGCGTCTTCGGTCACCGTCCTGACTACGCTCCGAGAGGTAGCCGAGTAGGTTGTGATACTGGCGTTTATCAAAAACGATGAGATGTTAGGATGGGCATGCAAACTGCCTTGTAGAATGTCCGGACGGGTTTCGTCGCCCGCGTGGTTGAACAAAGCCATAATTACATGGCTAAATTGCCAGTAAAACGCTGCAGACGAGACAAGATTCAGCTTCAAGCTGGTGTAGGTGCGATTGAACTCACTTTGTACTTTGTCTTTCCTCACGGACCGGAACTCCTCAGGCGAAATTTCGAGATAAGAAGGTGTGTTCTGTGGCGATTGAGCGGATGGGTGCAACGCGTAGTGACTACCGTACAGGGCCTTCATGAGTCTAATCTTGACTTCCAAACTGTGCATTAAAATCACATCCGTGGAGTGACGGCTTGGAATGTGAGCAAGGAACAAATTTATGTTCTGGTGGTGCAGTATGTTCGCAACGCGAGCGGAAGTCATACCATGACGGATGGTATCAATATCGACAAAGAGGTACTGGGATCCGCACTCAAAATTTCCCCCCTCGAAAAGTGCATAAAAGTATCGATACCGGCGCAGAACGATATCGTCGTTGAAGTATAAGTAATGAATTTGATCGTCATCCGCACCGAGGAACGAGCGCGACAGCTCGCGAAAGCAGTGGTAGGCCGCTGCAACAAACCCTTCCGGCTGCGTGATATTATCAGTTCGAATGGCCTCCCAGAGAGTTCGCGTAATGTCAAAAAGCGGGAGGCTTTGGAGTAAATGCTGATGCTGGCGATGCTTGTGTAGACCAGGTAGTTTGTCGTGTACGCCATGTGCGACTGCGTCCCGTAGAAGCAGCCACGCCAAATCAAATTCCGCCCAGGTTTTCTTCCTCCATGTGATCGATATATGTGGGAGAACATGATGACTTCCAAATTCCTCGGAATGGTCGTGCCGCTTGAACAGTGTCGTTGAATATTGACGGATCTTCTGAAAGAAGGAAAACAGGGCAGGGAAGAGAAACCCGAATAGCTTCACGCTGAAAGCTGATACTGTTCGAAAAGCTTGGGATTGAGGGGATTTATAAGGACACGGACACGGCGGGGTGGCGAGATTTCGAGAAAAGATGAATGGAAGATAAAGATAGAAACCTTGGAATGTTGGAAGCGCTGTGGTCGTGATCAGGAAGAGCATGGTCAAGCCAATCGCCGCCATTACTGGAATGGCCACTTCTCTGCTCAGGGACAGCAGAAAATCGATCAATCCGGCGAAGAAGAGTATCAGCGCTGCTTGAAGCAGAAGGGGGAGAGCGGTGAAGATATTAGCGATGTACCACTTCTCGAGGCTTTCGGATCGCATGCGAAATATCGCGAGGGTGTCCTTCGGCGAGAGTCCGGGGTAAGATTGATGTTCTCGCAGCCATTGTAGTGAGATAATGCCGACAAGAACAGTTGTTAGACTTAGAATTAAGCTAACGAACCAAAATACGTTCACCCGTGTGGCTGAAGGGCTTGGGGAAAATGACAATAAGGGTTGATTGGCAAGAGACGGCAGCACTAAGGTACCGTTCGGGAGATTGTCCAGGCGGGCAGCAATATGGGAAAGCACGTTGACGATGCCGACGCTAGGGTCCTGCTGAAGAAACTTGTACGATTCGGTGACGAAGGCGGTTACAACCGCCGAGAAGAGACCCGCCTATTTCAAAAAATATTAAACATGAACTATGACAGATGGAAAAACTCACGAAAATCAATAAAATCTGGACCTCGTCCCTCCATGCTTCGCATTGCATCTTGTCCTTTTTTAAGAGAGGTTGCAGTAGGACATTCCACGGATCGCCCTCAGGTTTTGGTGGGGAATACTCGAAGTCATCGTCGATGTCCCACGGCTTGGGCGTTGTGTTGTCCTGAATGGATAGAATTAAACTTGAAAAATGACATAAAGTCATGGATAGTGCTTACATGCCGTCCCGGAGATGCAGTCGCTTTCTCCTTGCTAGCTGAGGGGGATGGAGTCATTTGAAAAATTCTCGAGAATGCAGTGTGCGTGGCGGCTAAGAGGAAAGAGGATCACGTTCGCATATTTTGGAGCATTCGAGTCCGCAGCGGGAGATCTTTGGCGCCTACAGCTTTCTGGAAGAGAGCTAAGCCGAAACCTACTGAGACTGACCACGCCAAGTCAGACCGCAATGCGACTTGTGGACAGAACTTCCCACCAAGATGGGACGATAACCAGTCGAAGTTCGTTCTTGACACCTGAAACAATGGTAAACAGGCTCATAAGAATAGGCAGGTCGAGGCCGAGGATATCGCGGCTCGGAGAAACCCAATTCAATCAGCCGCCTAAGTGAGTACGGGCGTCAAAGGGCACCGCACGATGTGCATGGGTAGTAGTTACTCTTCCGGGACCGATCTTCGAGGATGAACGGGTGGACGGGTTATAACCGGCACGGTCTATTTCGGGCAACAGCCTCGAGGTTGACTTATCGTGATACAATTTTGGTCACTGCTTAATCAAGACTTTGTGAAAAGCTGTAGCTGACGCTCAATTCGGCCAATCTGAAGGCTAGACCAAAACTCACAATGAGGATAACAACTCTCGAGGATATAACGAGAATCTCAGTGGTGGGTGGCTGCGATTGGAAGCAGCCATCATAGGCCATAATAAGCTGGAGATCACCTAAACATTGCTTTATGCTAACGGAGACGAAGTCGTGGGCGATCTTGTTCAGATCCTAACGATATGCGCTTTTGAGGAAATAATGTCTTGTCCCTCCCCTTCTCAGATCTGTGGGACAGAAGGCTTTGAGAATAAGTATAACGGCAACGTCTCCGAGAGCGAAAATCTACATTTGAGCAAGTCTTATCGTGATTGAGAGAAGATTGAGATAGTCTAGAACTCACCCTACATTGGGGTGATCATGAGTATGATAAATGAAACGGTAAAACTTCAAGCTTCATGTCTCGATTGTTCGGGATTAACATTTTGCCGTCTTTGAAAAGAAGAACGAAACGAGACTCCGGAATGCCTGGGCGGAACAACGGACGCACTCGTACTTACTTGAATGTCTTCGCGCTTTGCTCGACCGGGTAGCAAAGCTATGGCATATCGGCGCTGCGATGTAAGATTTAGACTTTAGATACCAGACTGGCAGAGGTGCAGGTGCCGAGTCGGTGGCAGTGTGCAGCACACGCTCTCCCAGGTAGCAGAGCAGACCATCGGGAATTAGGCCTTCTCAACAAATAGCCTATGTGTTTTCATTTACGCCACGGAACAAATGAATGTCGCTCCCGACGCTCGGACAGTTACTGTACCCAAGCCGGTGATGGTGCCAGTCCAAGGTAAAGGGAATTCAAAAACCCGCTAGAGCCAGCTCAGAACCAAATCCAGATATCGATGCTGATATGCAGCCAGCTAGAAACGCGCCAACGACACTCAGAACGGGATGCAAACTCGGAATGAGAGATGACCTTGGGGCTCCGAACGTACAAGTTGACAATTGTGCCAGCTGGTGTCGTCTGGCCAAGTCATGTTTGCTCGATGCCAATCCCAATCAGCGAGGCGAGCGCTGTCAAGAAAAGACAGTTGTACTGGTATATGATGTAAGTGCTCCAGAAGGTAGACGTCGAAGTCGAATTGAAATCGAATCGCGAAAGCTGCATCGTGGCTCCTTGGCAAGCATATCTCGGTCACATGACTATCTGAACACGTCGCGACGCGTCATAATGGGGGTGACCAATCCCCGCTAACTGTGACTGCATGTGACGCACGTGTGACCGCTGTGACACGACCATTTCTATGAAACATCGTGTTTGTGCTTTCCACAACACAATAATATAATATTAGCTATTACTATTATGTTTTTAGAGGTGTTTCAAATGACGATGGAGGGTTAGAATTTTTAAATACGGACTGTAACTGTTAAAAAAGCGAAATTGACATGTTTCCCCTGCCAAATCTGTACATTTACACTATTTTGAATAGAACTCAACAACCACAACACCTAGTGATATGATTTATAGGACTTTTTTGCTTAAAATTTTAATCTGAATCGATCTACAGAACCAGAATTTTGATTTTCGGCCCTCATGGATGATTTTAAAGACTTTTTCGAGCATATTTCGACCATAGGATGTAAAATTAAAAATTCTAGCTCTGGAGATCGATTCAGATCAAAATTCTAAGCAAAAACGTCCTATAAATCATATCTGTAGGTGTTGTGGTTGCTGAGTTCTATTCAAAATAGCGTCGAAGGCGCCAATTTGGTACGTCACAGCCACTGATCGCAGACCGCAGATGACCAGACCGCCGGCAAAACACGCTGAAACCGCTCTGCATCGTGAATGGTGCACTGCTGGTTCGAATAGAAAGCCTTTTTTACCCTTTCTACCACTATCCATTGCCAGAGACTGTGAAACTGTGCTACTTTTACCTGTTTTTCCTCATTTTTGCCCCAGGAAACCTCTGAACACGTGCATTGTGAGTGTTTAGCAAGCCATAATATCTAGAGAAATGCGTCGGAATCCCTTTCGAATCCAAGCTGTAGTGTGAGAGGGCTTTTCCGCTCGAAATTGTCTCCAATTTCGTGACAAACAGTGAGGAAATGGGTGAAATGCACTTGATTTCGATGATTTTCACGGGTTTGACTGTATCTCGTTCAATTCTTCACCAAAATTCGTGTTCTTGGGCTCATTTTGAAGGCCTTTGGGATCTCCAACGCTTCCCGTACTCATATTTTCCAAGAAATACCTGTTACACATGTACACGTTGTGAATATGTGCATTTTTCTTACTGGCTTACAGAGAAATGCGCATTTTTGCAATCCTGTATGGGTATTTTATATTGGTAAATGTGGATACTTGTACAGGAAGCAGTTTGAACATTTAAGGCCTTTAATTTGAGCTCAAAATCATGTTTTTTGGCGAGGAATTGTGCAAAATATTCCCAAATTTGTGAAAATCTTCGAAATTGAATGCATATCAGCTATTTCTACAATGCTAAAAAAACATTTGGAGCTATTTTGATCGGTTAAACCCTCCAGATTATAGTAATTTATGGATATGTGGTGTTATTTTGGCTAAAGGCCTAGATTCCCATAGGATACCTATGCATTTCCCTACTAAAGTGTGCATTTACTTATTAATTGACTACAGATTTGGACATTTAACCTTTTACCACATATCCTCTTATCTTCCTGCACACTGTGACAAGGTATAATTTAAATTCCTAATTGTATTTGGTACTTGTCAGCTCACCCTCTGAAATTTGTGTTAGTAATGCCTCCGAAAAAGTCTCGCCAGCAACAAGAGCAAGCTCGGATGAAAGCTGTTGACATCTTAGCTCAAAAACGTGCTGCTCTTAGCTCAGAGAGTGCATCTGAGGATCTTTGGAATCGGCTGCAAGAGGTGCTTGCTATCAATGTGAAACTAGAGGACCAGCTCTCTCAGAAGAGTTTGGAGTGTCAGACATTGCATTCTGAGCTTGAACACTGTAGAGAGACGTGCACCAAGCTTACGGATGAGGTATTTCACTGGCGATCAAAGCAAGAAGCTACATATCATAGCCTTCGCATGGAGCGTCAGACAGTCAAGCGTGGTGCTGCCAAGATTGACCGCCTTGAGCAGCAAAAGGAAATCCTCATGAATGCAGAGAAAAATGTTACAGCTCTCTATTCCGATAAATCCAAAAACTCTGAACAGGCACTGGCATTATTGAAAAAGGCCAATCATGGTCTCCAAATGGAACTTTCCGACTCAATGGATCGCTGGACAGTGCAACTTGATAGGACTCGGTCAAAATTGGAGATGGTCACTGCTAAACTTAATGCTCTGCAAAAGGAGGCCTCTCAACTGCGGAAATCTGTAGCTCGTGCATCAGATGTCAAAGAACGTGCAGTAGCAGTTGCAAAAGCAAAAACAAGGCAGGAACTATCTACACATCATCTGATGCATAAAGGTGTTTTCACTGAAGAAACCCGGAATGTTGTGCGGTTACTTGTTAAAGCTGGCTGTTCAAGGAGATATGTCAATGAGGTGCTTTCATCTGTGCTTCAATCTGCAGGAATCACCACTGTTGGCAGTATCAGTCCTCCAACCGTTGCACGTGTAGTACGTGAAGGATACTTTGCTGCTCAAATTCAGCTTGGTTTTGAAATGTCGGGCACCAAAAGCATGACCTTCAGTGCTGATGGTACTGGACACCGTGGTATTAATTTCAATGCCCGACATGTCCATATGATGGTTGATGATTACAATTTACCACCTGGTTCAGCGAAACTGCGCGCTACACGTTTTCTTGGGATTCAATCATCTCGGGATGGGTCCAGTGAAGAGGCTATGATTGACTGGGAAAATACTCTCAAAAAAATCATTGATCTCTATAATGGCAGCCCATTTGGCAAGCGTGTGGGAACACTTGTCAAATTTACTGAGCTTATAATCAAGCTTGTTGGAATGAATACGGACCATTGTGCAAAAGAAAAGAAGGATGCACGACTACTTGAAAAACTCAAATCTTGGGCTGTGGATCAACATCTCGGAGAAGAAGCCATGTTGGGGCTGTCAATAGAAGAGATCAATGAACTCTTTAATAGTGCCGAAAAGGAAATGATCAAATCTGCTGGTGGAAATTCCAAGTGGAATGCATTATCGGAGAATGCAAAAGCTGACAAGCGTGCAAAAATGGTGGAAGGGATGCTGGAAAGACAAGGAAAAGAAGCATTTGAGAAACTTGAAGAAAATGAAAAGCGATTTCTTCGTCTTTTTATTTGGGCTGGCTGCGGATGTCACAAGGACCTCAATACAGTTCGTGGTGGATATGCAGCCATGTCTGCCCTTTGGAGTACACTGGGAGTTCCAGCTCCTGTGCTTTTGGCAAATCGGGATAACGATCCAGTTGTCCAAGAAAGAGAAACAGCTCTTAGGGAAGGCGATGTCCCTACACTAGCACAGCAACGCGCTTTTGAAAAATCAGCTCGGGGTGCAATTAAGGCTGCCCAAATTGCTGGCGCACTTTTCAATCACAAGGATAACAAAAAAGGACATCATGATGTGTTTCGCTTTTGGTGGTGGGAACATGTGGGGGTTGAATTTACATTCCCTGACACATCCAACAATCGCTTTCAGTCATATTGTGATGCAGCTGCGGCTTTACTTCTCTACAGGGATGTCTTCATTGAATTTTTGGAGCATTTGCGGGTGAACAAGCAGAATTCACGGCTAAATCATATGGAACAAAATCTCTGGAAAGCTCTTCACTGTGATGCAACTCTTGCTGAATTTGCAGTTCTTGCCATCTATGCTGAATCTGTTTCTTATCCCTACATGAAATCCATCCGCACATCTCGGGACAAAAACCAGAACATGCTTGACCTTGGTCCTCTTCACCACCGGGTATACAAACACATGCAGAAAATAATTGCCGACACAGAAATTCTCATTGGGGCTTCCTCATCACATGTGTCTGCATCTCTTGATGGTGATGAATGGCAAAATCAAGCTGTTGTTGACAAGGTGCTTGAAATCGCCAAAAAATTGCCTTACTTTAAAGATCTGCTTGTGGCTTTCTTTATTGGCGCAGCAGATACATGGGAGCGATTCACCTCTGAATTTGCTGAAGGAGGCTTAATTGACGAAGCAACTGCAGAAGAAAGAGACTTGGCATGGTTGCCTGCTACAAATGATGAAAATGAAGGTGCCCTTGGATCTTTCCGGCAGCTCATGAGTCGGCAGCCACAGCTAACACTCCTCAACCACAATGCCTTGGCAATGTTCTACAAGAATAATACCCAAGCATTTATGGCTGCAAAATTCACTGAACCAGAAGATTTCCAATATTTACGCATGCTTGCCCGTCAGTCTCAGGCAGAAGAAAAGCAGAGGCGAAAAGAGATTGTTGAGTTCCGTGATATGCGCCAGGCAAAGAAAGCAGCACAAAAGAAGAAACGTGATGAGAATGCCAGGAAAAAGCAGGAGCGTTTGGCAGGTTTAGAACTGATTCTTGACAAAGAAAAGGTTATGAGCCTCAAAGGAGTTGCTCTAGGTGACCAACTCAAGCTCTTCAAGCTTGCCGAAGCTCCTAATCTCGCTAATCGGGCCTTACCAACAATTGCAGATGAGAAGCGAAAGGCCCTTGCAGATGCTGTTCAATTATACTTGGATGGTACATGGAAGATTGGAGAGGGTAGCAGTGATGGAAGTGACACTGAAGATGATGAAGAAGAGTTTCCAGACTTGGATGATTGGACTGATGTCAGTGATGAGGACTAAAACTGCTATTTCTACCATAATTTCGGTTTTTAGCATTATATTTCACAGTAATCCATTAATTTAAGCCTACAGGATATTGATACACTATATATTATGTAGACAGTACAAAAAAAATGAAGGGAAACCGTCCAGAACTCGTGGAATTACAATGTCTCAACATTTGTGATGCCCAGATGCGTCACGCGTGACATTTCCGGGCCGCGGCCATCACAGGCATTGGTCACCCCCAGTCATAAGCGACCACGGGGCGAGCAGCCGTGCATCCGGTGAAATCAACCCACCCCATGAGGTCGTGAGAATTTCCATATTCAACTTACAGGTCACACTTCGTCACACCCGTATTCTCAAATCGAGTCTGCACGACTTGACGCGACGCGTCAGCCGTACAGTTGATTCAACATTTGTGACTGCTTAGCGCTTAGCGCTGAAGGTTTTTTGAATTTAAAATATCGAAAAAATGCAACAGCCAGCTCCTTTTTTTTTAACTATTTTTGAAGCTAGTCCTGAAATACGTCCACATACTTGCATACTACAAGTCTCCGTGACTCAGATATTAACACTAAGTCCCCTGAAATTTCTTTTTTTCAAGAATAGTTACAATATCTGAGGTTCCCGATACCAGAGGATATTTACAGGGGCAATGTTGTGCACTTTCAGATGTACTCCGAGTCAAAGAAAAAACCAAACGCTACAGAAGCCTGGCAAAAGCCCCGGATGACAGTTTTTTCTCTTTCAAGCCTACTATATGATATGTCTTCTGTATTTTTTATCTGCAGCCATGAGTGGTCAACTGGTCAAGAGCAAAACACCTATTCAAGCAGGCAGCGCGCTGAGTGTGACATGCTATATCCCTTGAGGTCGTGGGAATTCCCACGACCTCATGGGGTGGGTTGATTTCACCGGATGCACGGCTGCTCGCCCCGTGGGAAAGTTGCAAGTCGAGAAAAGAAAAAAAAAACAACATAATTACGTCAGCTTTACCCACCGTCCACATGTGGTCGGCTCCGCCTGATTGACAGACGACCACGACGAAGGCGCTGTCAGTGGTCACCTCGCCTCACCTCATCCCCCACCTCATCCTTCTCCCAAGCCTAAGACTCAGAGGGAGTGCGCCCTCCCGATTGCGCCTTGTTTGATTTGTACACCGTTTCATTCCTACCTGATTTCTGGATTCTGATGCAGTCCTCGTCTCTCGTTCGGTATTCGCAGATCGCGGATTACGACCCCTTGGCTAGTGTCGATACCACCCGTGCTTTCTTACGGAAGAGACACAGACACAGACTCAGGACTCAGGAGATCTGCTTCGTTCGTTATCAACACCGATATCAATATCTGATCCCTCGTCTTATTTCACTCGTGAGTGTGATGATTCTATCAGTCGTTCGAGCTGATGGTTGATATTTGAACTGCAGACGGCCAGCAGAACTCTCCTCCCAACTCGTAATTCCCAACTCCCAACTCACCCCTCGCACCAGCCGACGGACCACACCCATTGAATTCACGTTGTGTTATAACA
This sequence comes from Galerina sulciceps, assembly GCA_023014345.1. Classification (NCBI taxonomy): domain Eukaryota; kingdom Fungi; phylum Basidiomycota; class Agaricomycetes; order Agaricales; family Galerinaceae; genus Galerina; species Galerina sulciceps. Next base: position 533,038 of record JAEDXJ010000044.1, read on the forward strand.
CACTGTTCTAGGTACGCGCTTTACCAGCTACATAGACCCCTTCCTTCCTTACCTTTGGGTGTGCCAGCATGTCTTCTCATGCGAGTTCGAATACACCTTCTACTTGGGCATCGTCTTCGCGGCGCCCTGAACGGGAGAGGGAAAGAGATAAAGGAAAGGAGAGAGATAGGGAGAGGGAGAGAAATCGGGGGAAGGATCATGAGAAGGATGAGGAGAAGGAGAGGGGTGGGGATAAGGATAGGCACAGGGAGAGGGGGAAAGCCAAGGAGAAGGATCGAGACCGAGACCAACACCGCGACCGCGATGGAAAAGACCCCGCCTCTACACCCGCCTTTCCACCCACCTCGGCGCCGGCTCCCTTCCCCTCCCCCGCGCGTGCGGCAGAGCTGCCCATCCACGGCAACCTTATTCGCCCCTCCCGCACACATAGCACCCGGCCCCGCCGTCGCTCGACGCATCCTCATCCTCACCCGCATCTTCCCACTCCCAGCATACCAGTGCCGCAAGCACCCCCTCCACCTCCAGAGCCACTGTACATCCCCATCGAGCGACCACCCACGCCGGCGCCGTCTCCCTCTCCCACCGCACAAGTAGCCCTCTCTTCCCCTCCTTTCGCCCCCACCCTCGCCCATCTTACCCCCGCCCAGCGCCTCCCCTACCTCGCGGCCCTCCTCTCCTCCTGCACGCACGCCGAGCTACTCTTCATCTCACACACCATCGCCCCTCTCTTGAAGCGCGACTTCCTGCGGCACCTCCCGCCCGAGCTGGGGCTGTTGGTGTTGAGTTTTATTGATGAGCCGCGGGAGTTGCTTGCGGCGGGGAGGGTGAGTAAGCACTGGTGGGGCGTTGTGCGGGACGAGGGGGTGTGGAGGAGGATGTGTGTCGTGCATGGGTTTTCGGTGGAGGGCCAGGAGGGACCATACGAAGATTGCACGGAGGGGAGGCGGAATGACAACAGCAAGGGGAAGGGGAAGGAAAGGGAGCCCCGACACCACCACCCGCACCCGCACCGCCCCCGCCCCTTCTCCTTCCGCCGGCACTTCAAAGCCTCCTACATCCAGCGGCTCAACTGGCGCCACGGCGGCCACCTCCTCGCCTCGCACCGCTTCCCCATCTCTCCGCCGGACACGGGGACGGTCACGTCGCTCGCGCTCGACGCGGAGTGGGTCGTCGTTGGTTTGGCGGGGTCGATGGTAAGAGTTTTTAGTGCGCGGACGGGGGTGCTGTGCAGGACGTTGGTTGGGCATGAGAGTGGAGTGTGGGGGGTTTGTTTGATTAGTCGGGGTGGGGTTAGGTTGGGGGAGGGCGGCGAGGGTGGGGGAGGAGTGGCAAGAGCAGGGAGGGAGAAGGGGAACGGCAGGGAGAGGGACAGGAGCGGGTTGGAGGGGATGGCAAATTTGAACCTCAACACAGGCGGGACGCACGTTATGCCTTCCGAGTCGCTTGAGCACCTTGTCCCGCCGGCTATGCAGGTTGCGCTGGGGCTTGATATGCTGGGCCGAGATGAAGGGAGCGGGACGACCAGTGACGACGACGATTATGATGACGACGATGGAGATGAAGAAGACGAAGAAGACGATGAGACCCCGTCGTCCGCGTTCTACGAAGAGAGCCAGCGGCGTCGGCGCCGTGGACCGTGGCGTCAACCGGATGCTCAACCTCATCGGCATCATCGCAATCATCAGAAGGAAGGACCCATGGACACCTGGAACGAGAACGACCACAACTCCCCGCCCCCACCTTCGCCCCCGAACAACATGGGGTCGACGTCGCCCGGGTGGGGTCAGCCGAACGCGATCATCGTCAGCGGGGGGTGCGACAAGACTGTTCGGGTGTGGGATGCGAAATCCGGGTACGCTTTCCTTTCCCCCCTTCCCTCCCTTCAACTGATGCCCCCCCCTTTAACCACCAGTCAATGTATATACGTCCTGCACGGACACACATCGACGATTCGGTGCCTGCGCACTCTCCACCACCGCCCGCTCGCAGTCTCGGGCTCGCGCGACGCGACGCTGCGCGTGTGGGACGTGCAGCTGGGCCGGTGCTTGAGGGTGCTGGAGGGGCATGCGCAGAGTGTTAGGTGTCTGGATGTGTGTGGGAATAGGGTTGTGAGCGGGAGTTATGATAGTACTTGCCGGGTGGGTGTCTCGTCCTTTCCCTAATGATATCCTCGTTTTCTTTTTGCTGATGTATGGGATTATGGGAGGCTAGCTATGGGACATCGACACCGGCGAATGCATCCACGTCCTGTCAGGACACTTCCACCAAGTGTACTGCGTCGCGTTCGACGGGACGCGCATCGCGTCCGGCGGGCTGGACACGACCGTCAGAGTATGGGACGCGGAGACGGGGCAGTGCGTCGCGCTGCTGCAGGGGCATACCGCGCTGGTGTGCGAGCTGCAGATGTTCTCCTCTCCTCTCGCTTCCTTCCCCTCCTCCTCCCCTTTGTCTTCCTCGTCCCAAACCTCAGGATCCGAAGCCCACCCCATCCTAGCAACAGCCTCCTCCTCCGGGCTCATCCTCACCTTCTCCCTCCTCCCGCCCTACGCACCCCTCCACAAGCTCGCAGCGCACGACTCGTCCGTCACCTCTCTCTCCTTGACCCCCGAATGGCTCGTCTCGGGCGGGAACGACGGGCGTGTGCGCGTGTACGAGACGGCGAGCGGGGCGTATGTGAGGGAGGTGGGCGGGAGGGGGGAGGGGGTGTGGAAGGTTGGTGTTGGTGGAGGGGTGTTTGGAGGGATTGGAAGGGGGCACGTGGGACGAGGGGGAAGACATGGGGGAGGGGGAAGGGGATATGGGAGTGGGGATGTGTTAGCTGTGATGTGTAAAAGGGCGGGGAAGACGGTGGTTGAGATTTGGAGTATGAGGGCGCGGAGCGGGAGTGTAGGGAGCGGGGAGTCGAGGTCTAGTAGGCGAGTGAGGGATGCCGACCGCGAGAGAGGTGGGGATAGAGATGGGGATGGGGGTGATGATGCACACAGAGATAGAGAGCGCCACCGGGAGAGGGATAGAGAGAGGCACGGGGAGAGGAGGAGGAGAGAACGCAAGGACGCCCAGCGGAATGAGCACACCTCTCGGGGCGAAGTTGCGGGCGAAGGTGCGGGCGACGGGCTAGATGGAGCTGATAGACCAGGGGAGGGGGGGAGTGGGTTGGTGGAAATTTAATGGGTATAATGGATGAAGGCAAGGTGGGGGAGATCAAATAGAACGCCGTGGGTGTATATTTCTTTTTGGTTAACTTTCGGAATGTTATCATGACACTACACGCGTATGCTTCCTTGCTTCCATTCAAATTATGATATTCACGGTAATACATGAAATACAGAGACTGAACGGATTTCGCACAAAGTCTTCATTGACAGGTCATTGGGGAAGAAAAGCGCATCACTCAACGGTGAGGAAAAGAACACGAGGTATTTCTCGAGTTCGGCCGAGTCGTTTTGGAGACACCGCTTTGAGTTGAACTCTGTTGGGTTGGGTTGGGGAATATTTCAGCGTTTTTGTGGACGATCGGCACGCCAACGGACAATACAGTCTTTACAAAGACCCCGGCAAGTATAATTTCGCCCGAAATTCAGAGCAACAATGCAAGGGAGGGTTGTCACAACACCCAGGGCCATCCTCAGCGCCTCTCACCGTGTCAGTGATTGACTTCCTGTACTTAACTCTCTTTCAAGGTTCTATCGCGATGCGCCGCCTCGATGGTTTGAACGTTGAGCTTTCCGAAGTCAAACTCGGGGTTTCCGATAATTTGTGACCTCTTCAAGTTCACCGACTTGTTCTGCCATCGTGTCGGTACGTCTTTCGAAGTTCGAACCTTCTTTTGTCAACCAACTGTATTTCGCTGAAATCTACTCGGGAGATGATACTACAGGTTATGGTATCCGATGCTCTATCCTCACTCTATATCAAATAGAAGCAGATACGCCACTTTTAGGAGCCCCGTATCAACTCTGATGTGGTCCGTCGTGCTACGCTTCTGTGGCCACAGTTCTTTGCAAAATTGGTTAATGTTGAAGGCTAACCATCGATCCGATCCATCCAACATCGATCTCGATTCACGACCTGTTAAAATGTACCGTCTGGAACCCTGTCGCTTTCCCGCCTCTTTCTGCTGCCCACCATGTCGGACGAAAAGGTAGCTAATACGTCTATCGACGAGAAAAATGTTAGCACGTCTTCTGAAGGCATCGATTTTGGCGGTGAATCAACGCTTCCACCACCACCTACCCTCACTCCCGAACAAGAGCGGGGGTTGTGGAGGAAGGTGGATCTAAGGCTCATACCCATTCTTTCTTTAATGTACCTGGTATCAAACGTTGATCGAGGTATGTTGTACCAATGAGTTTTCAATTCAATTCTCATCATCTTTCCAGGAAATATTGGTAATGTGTTTCTCCGTAAGGTCAAACGACTAGATCTCTTATTGTAGCGCAGGAAACGCGAAACTGCAAGGTCTAGTGACCCAGCTCGATCTTACGGGAAATAAATACAACATTGCCCTTGTGAGTTATCCCTTATCAGATTATCGGCAGTTTCTAACCCGCCTTTGAAAGACAGTGTATTTCGTTGTCAGTTCGGATTCGACTACTTATCCTAGCTGCGAATTTGGTTTATAACCTTCACAGTCGTACGGCTTATTTGAATTTCCGGCAAAGTATGTCACCTGAAACCTCTTTTCTGACGTTCTTTCGCACATCTAATGCGCTATTCACAGCGTCCTGCTGAAGCGGTTCCATCCGTCAAGGTGAGCTTTGCGGACGAAACTCCTGGAAATAGGTCTTTACGCCAGATGACGTTATTTAGATGGCTGCCCAGCATTACTGTAAGTTCGTCTTCCAAAGAGCCGTCTTCTATGCAAATTGGGTGTAATTATTACTCAGATTGCGTGGGGGATTATTATGTGAGTTACCAGTGCTGTTCGTTCAATTTTAAAGCAAGGACTTGCGGTTCTTCTAGAACGATGATGGGTCTGGTTAAAACGTAAGCATCCGAAGTTTGCTCTTTAAAGCACAAACAAGCTCTTACCAGCGTAGCTATCCACAATTAGTTGGCGCTCGGGTGTGCCTAGGAATAGCAGAGGCTGGGTTATACCCCGGAGTTGTATTTTAGTAAGTGGCGCATTATTTCTAGGTCATCCAGAAGTCTGATTTTAGACTAGCTTTTCTTTGTGGTACCCCCGGCACCATCTGCAGCTAAGGATTGCACTGTTCTACGGCGCGGCTACTCTCGCGGGATCGTTCTCGGGTCTCCTAGCCTTCGGGATCAGTTTCATGAGCGGAACCAAGGGATTACTCGGGTGGTCCTGGATTTTCGTAAGTTCAAGTGGTCGATCCTTTATAAACGCGTTCCGACTGACTTGTATTAAAGATTCTGGAAGGAATAATTACGGTCTTGGTCGGCATTCTGGCATTTTTCAGTCAGTCGAGCCAATCCGCTGAATATAATGCGTCATCTAAACAATTCACAGTTGTAGTCGACTTTCCGGCAACTGCGTCTTTCTTAACGCTTGAAGAACGCGCTTTTATCATTCACAAAAAGAGTTAGTGTCGTTTCCTCCAAGATCTAAGATCGAAAACTTACCTGTCTCCTCAGAATTCGACAACTCTTCCGTCGGAGAGGAGGAGCATTTTGAGGCCCGTCACTTCTGGGCTGCTCTTTCGGATTGGCAGGTAGATCTTGGTAAAACATATATTTTTGTCAAAACTAATTTATTGTCAGGTTTGGGTCCACATCTTTGTTGAGATGTCAATCGTTGGACCCAGTAAGTATCCCATATTTCTAGGTGCAAACTGGACAGTGATTATGTTTAGTCTCTGGCATCACCCTCTTCCTGCCGTATGTTCAGCACTATTCCGGTTTTTTCGTTTCTCTAAACCCTTCTTATAGCATTATCGTCAATTCGTTTGGGTACTCACCTGCGATCAGCCAGCTCTTAACGGTGCCGCATTACATTCTAGCGAGTAAGTTTGTTCGTTCGGTTTGAATACACGAGGAAATATGACCACCATGCTCCAGGCACTCTTATCTTTGTCTTTGCTTATTACTCGGATAAACTCAAGATGCGGTCGCCTTTCATTCTTCTCGGCCTTACCCTCTGTTTGATTGGGTTCTCCATCAACATCTCCGAAGCGCCGAATAGCGTTAAATACTTCGGAACTCTCTTCGCTGTATCAGGAGGATATGCAGCTTCCCCTGGTGTAATTGCCTGGTTAATATTTTCTCTGTTTCGGCCCTCTCTCCTTGTGTTCATTAATGTTGATTTGTAGGCTGGGAAACAATCTCTCTGGACAGTATAAACGTGGGATTGGAATGGCTATTCACGTCGGCATGGGCAATTTCGCTGGCATCATTGTTACAAACACCTATCGTTTGCAAGACTCACCACGTTTTCTTGTTGGCCGTACGTTGAAACTGTTGTTTACTCTACATTTCGTGCAATTTCGTGACTCTTTTTCCTTAGACGGCGTCGAATTGTTGTTCGTAGGAATCGGCTTCGTCACGGTTCCTTCTATTATTCTTACGTACCACCGTATCAACAAGAAGCGGGACGAGGCGCAGAGATCAGCCTTGGAGCGAGGCGAAGCAAGCAAGTTTACTCCTCAGCAATTGAGGGAACTTGGAGACAGGGCACCTGATTTCAGATACACATTATGAGCATGTCATGTCCGTTTTGATCCCTTGTTTTTCTCTCTGTAAACTTAAAATAGGCCCTGACATTGGATCTGAAGCGAGCCAGTGCGCACTCCCTCTTAGGCTTTGAAGAAGGAAAGGGAGGGGATGAGGTAGACATTGCCGATGTGACTCGTTGGCTGTCAGGAGTTGCGTTTTTTTTTTTTTTTTTGAGTTAGTTTTATAGCCTGTCGGTTCCTCTGCGGGATCCATAGCGGCTTTATACATGTGGACTGCTACGCTACGCTCTTGGCCCCCTGTGCCAATTACCGCTTGACCCCAGCGGCCGTCCCTAGCGCCTCCTGGGGCGCACTCCGTGTGCTCGCTCCCCAGTCCGAAGGCCCGACTGAGAGTCCTGCCCAGCCGTTTTGGGGACCTGTCACGACGAGACGGCGTGTGCGTAGCACGTCTTTATTCCTCTTGTCTTCTCTCTTCCGTTCTTGGTTGCTATCTTGTACGTGCCCGATCGCTGCGTGAGCTGATAGGCACAATGATTCGGAGTAGTCGCTTTGTCTGCCCTCTCGTACGTTAGGCCTCTGCGATGTGGTTGCTTTGCTTTGTTCCGATTCAGTGTGGTGCGGGCTAGAGTGTATGTTTGAGAGTTTTGTTTTTGGGGTTATGTCTAATGTTAATTGGCTGCGTTATCGTTGTTCTCGTTCTGAGAGTTGGGTAAGAGCACATCACCTTTAAATGACTTGAATCTTTTTGAGAGGCTTAGGTATCGTAGTAGCGCGTACATTCCCTTCTTACTGTCCAGTAGTATCCCTAATGTGAGTTCCGACACGTTCCGAATGCCGACCTTCGTTAGCAAGTCTGCCCTTATGCGTCTGTACCTTTGGCATCTGAACAGGAAGTGGTTGACCGTTTCCACTTCCTGGGGACAGTGTATGCACCGGGGTGAGTCTCGCTGCCCGAACCTGTGCAAGTACTCGTTTAGGGGAATGTGTCCTGTTCTCAGCTAGGTCAGCAGGCTGGCCTGCGTTCTGTTGAGACTGTTGCGGAGCCGGCAGAACCTCCTAAAAGGGAAGTCCGGGTCGATATCTTCGAACCTGGCTTTTCGGGGTGATCGAAGTTTAGGGCCCTGCTTGCGCAGGACCCGATTGGATCTCTTGACAACCCAGGGCAGCCACCCCCCAGGCAATCCAACACTTCCGCTTCAACTTAAGCCGGCTCGGACATGTTATTTCCGTGCCGACCGACAGTGGATATAGATCTTTCGAGCCAGGGTAGGGAGACTGTCCCGCCCTGCTACGGCCCAGCTCGGCACCTCGCCGAACCTTCCCGTCCCCCGGCAGATGGTTCGATTTGCCAAACGGCCCGGAACCCCATCTGTCCAGAGTCACTGTCTCGCCACGTTTAACCCGTGTGTGCGCACGAGAGTCTGTGTGACTAACGACGGCCCGGACGCCGTATCTGGGTGTCCTGTCCAGCGCCGAGACGCCGGTCGGATTGTTTTCAGCGCTCAACTCCCAGATTTATCTTGTCCTATCCTTTCGGTCCCTACGGACTGGAGACTGGGCCCGGTCCATTGACTCGTTAGGTATGCTGTCCACCCGAAGGGACCTCACGGTACTCGATCATCAACAGCGCGTGACCATCCCCCAATCCTTGCAGGCTAGAAACTGGGCCCAGCCATTGACTCGTTAGGTATGCTGTCCACCCGAAGGGACCTCACGGTACTCGATCATCGACAGCAAATGACACAGCCTCCCTTGGACTTTCGAGGGTTCGCCGAAGTTCACTACCCCCGTCCCCTGCGCCGTCCTTGCGGACCTTTCGCCCTCGAATGGGGAGCTCAGTGGTTGTCCCACAGCAAAGCCACGGGTACAGTCTTATGGTAACTGCGTTGAGGGGGAATCAAACCCCCCACCTCTCGGCTTGGTGCACTGCCATGCCTTTAGGGCAACGCAATAGCCATTGAGCCATCGCGCCCCCCCCTCAGGAGTTGCGTACAGGTACCAGGATTTTAGCCAGGACTACAGTATTAAAATAGCCACGGATCCTCCAGGTCTACACACTTAAACTGGCTGGCTGACCCATGACATGACCGTGACGTTTCTCGCCCATGCACGTGTACTTTGCTCCCGTGTGCGGTGCCCTTAGACGCCTGTGTTTACTCAGGCTTGGGCGGCTGCTTGAATTCGGTTTCTCTGACCCGCGATATCCTCGGCCTCCACCCGCCTAATTTTATGAGCCTGTTTACAAGTGTTTCAGGTGTCAAGAGCGAACTTCGACTTGTTATCGTTCCATCTTGGTGGGAAACTCTGTCGACTGAGCGTGGTCATTCTCAGCAAAGCTTCGGCTCAGATCTTTTCCTGAAAGCTGACGGCGCCAAAGATCTCGCGCTGCGAACTTACATGCTTCAAAATATGCAAACGCGATCCTCTCCCCTTACTCGCCGTGCACACCGCATCTTCAAGAATTTTTCGAATGACTCCATCCTCCTCAACCACGCCCTCGGCCTTTCTAATTGCAGGAAAGCAACCCTCACCCACAGGACGGTTATAATCCCACTCACGCCATGGAATTCCATTCGTGTGTTCTTAACATTGGCACGAGGCTGTGATTAATTGATCATCACTGGTCAGTAAGCCAAGCGGCTACATAGTTTTGGCGACAGGAAGACTTGTAAGGGTTAGACTGCGCAGTCACAATGAATTTCCTGTCAACATGCTGCCACGAATATTGTTTTGTCTTTGGAGTTGTTTGATATCAATAATAGGTCATTCATTTTGTGTCGTGAGTGCGGTGCAAACGGCTGTACTAGGTATGTATAACTGAACCCATTAAATGAACAGCCTTTAGGCCACATATTCATTCACATCGTCAATAAATCGTGAATATTCTGCTCACTAATATGTTCAGATCTGTCTGCTTGATTCTGCATATGATCCGAGGCGAGCGCTTAATTATAGATACATGTGACCTGGACTCAGGTCTTTAAGTATCTGCTTATCTTTCTCGATGACCTCTCACTTCTGCTTCTGCTGATAGCCTATCTCAACTTATCCTCAGCCCTCGACCCATCACTTATTGACCTGCCACAAACTCAAAGGTTGGTGCCTACCTGACCATTCTTCTGTGCTGAACGATCATCGGCAGTTCTTCCACAATACTTTCAGCAAAACAGTAATGAGCCCTTGGAGACACAGGTTATCCTCCTCTACGAACAAGGAGATAGACGACGGCGATGCTTTGATCCTCAAACTCGCAGTCTCTCCCGCTGGTCAAACATCAGGCAAAGTGTCTCTACGATTCATACTCGAAGAAGACGGAATCATGGAGCTCAAATTCGACTACGCCAAGGGAACATTCGACTTCTCCATCGTCCTGCGCTCCGATCCAAAATTCACATCCATGTCCACAGTCTTCGCCACCGACGTGTCTTTCCAGAATGATCGCTCAAAGGCAGCGGGTCGCGACCTCCTCTTCATCACCAAGTCAAGGCGTACTGATAAGGGTAGAGAGAACACCAGCTTTAAATTAAGAGCTAACAAGACCGATACTTCTGTTTCGACTATTATGACACACTTGTGTTATATTGGTATTAAATCGGTCGACACTTCAACCGAAGGAATCGCGTTGGATTACAACAAGTCAGAGCTGATTGTGTACAAGGGGTCTGAAGCGAGTGGGGACGCTGAGCTCTTATTCGAAACACTGTTATACGGAGTTTCTTAGGTGGCTGTAGAGAGGTTTTCAGTTGACTCAGAATGGACATGTAGGCCAGTAAAATGAGTGAAGCAGATGGGGATTGGTATTATAACGATGTACTACATCGGAGGTAGGCTAACCGGGTCGCATTATGTATGAATGTGCTTATTACGTCTTGTACTATGTGTGACATTCATGACAAGTCCTGCTAATCGTAGCAATGATTCGAAGAAAATAACTAACGAAGATAACGAATCATTCCCTTAGAGCATGTAAGCTGAGTAAAAATCTCCCACCTCAGAGGCTACGCGAATTTAACATTTACACCGGGGAAAGCGGTCTCAAGTGCTGTACGAACACTTTCTACGTCTGCATTATTCCTATAATCCAACGTAAGCTCGTCCGGAGGGTATCCTAACTCGATTCTTGTGTTGATAAACTTTGCAATGATCCCGAGGCCGAGGTCATCCGATTTCATAAAGCAATACAGAATGACATTCTTGAGCGCAGGAAGTGTGATTGTGTCGTGAGAAAGCAAGATATCTTGGATGGAGTCGAGAGTCCAAAGAGGGGTTGTGAGCTCTTCAACAGACACAAGAGAACGAAGGAATCCCGTGGCATCTGGACCTCGTGGAAGGGCTAGAAACAATATTTTCATCGCACTTAGTTTGATGGTCGAAAGAGCAGATAAAAAAACTGTAACACAGCTGTAGCCCGAGTCACGATAAATTCCGAATGAGAAGTCTGTGGAGGACGAATTATTGACATGGTGTGAGCTGCAATAGTCGCCCTCGTCACTGGGCTGTGTGCGGTGTAACTTTGCAAGTACTTGGAAAGAACGAGGATAACCTCATCGTGATCTAGAACTTCGTCTTTGGGATGGAATCCAAAGAAGTCTAGCACACACCCCTTGGCGGGTGTTATGTGCGCTAGGAAGGATAGGCTAACGCCTACGCCGTAGGCTTCAAACGTGATGGATGTGAGATGCGGAAGAGAGACTGTGGGAAGGCGATTTCGCAGGTCCAGACCTTCCTTTAAAGGGGATGTGGCTTCTCGTGTCCTAAATATCATCTCCTCGAGGAGGGGCATATGCTCAAGTGCATTGAGTATGGCGACGGCAGAGACATGGGAGCCTATGGCGAGACTGCGAAGACTCGGAAGCCTAAGATTGTTGAAATCGAGTCCCGAGTATTCCACCCAAAGTACGCGCAATACAGCTGAAGAAAGGGAGAAGTTGTAATTCGCAATATCCGCCAACGAAGACGAAAATTTGATTTTGAGGACCTCCAATGACGGGAGTTGACGTTCAAGATGATACTTCCATGCCATTTGCTCAAATAGGGGTGTACCATTGGCACATTCGAGGTCCAAGCTGCGCATTCTATACCACTGGTCAGACAAAAATCTTGCCAGCAAGTCGCCGCTCAAGTGTCGCCGGCAAACCCGGGGGGATGCTCTAACATCCAATAAAGTCGTTCCTGTCCTGCGAGTAACCTTGTCCATCCAGTCCTTTTGCGTCAGTGTGAGGTGTTCGAGGTTGAAAACACGAGCCCACAATATCGGCGAGCCTAGGGCGATCTGCCTCCAACGCGAACAAACCTGCGACGTATGTCGGAGAGTGTGTAAGGCTGGGGTTTCATCTTCTGATCTCTGCTCCATATTGGCATTTAATGAGAAAATATACCAGAGAACGTCGTCATTAAGATCAACACATTTGTGAGAATCATCGGTACGAGAAGGAGTGCACACCACGAGTGATTCCGGTTCGGAGATGAGGAGCTGCGCCAAAGATGGGTAATGCTGAGAATTGTTGGGAAGAAAGCAACGTATTCACGGCCCTAATTGTGCCTCCAGATATTCTGAAAGATGATTCTGCCAGAAGAATGAAGTAACAAGTTGGCGGATGGAAGGAGGAGGAGACAAGATTTCGTCCACGTGACATGAATTGATCTGATTGATCACGCCTCCGTCCAGGTGTCCGACTCGCACTTGACCTTTCGAACCCAAACACCCAGGAGGCTCTCCACTGTCTCCAGCCTTGAAACGGTCACGACTAGGCGCCGAAACTGCAGATCCTGGTATTTCTCTGTCAGTAGCACTATACGGTGCTCAAATTGCTCCAAACGGAACAGAAGGCTCCGACGTGGCAACGTCGGACTCGGATGTCTCCCTACTTCTTTCAAGGCCTACTAATTGCGATTTGACGCCTTAACGGATGGAGCTCACCCATGTCTACGTAATGCAAACGACTCGAATTTGGGGCAGCTGAAGCATGTTAGGCGGTTTTACTTTGTCAAGCTCGCAAACGACATTAGGCTGACAAGTTATGCCATGTCTGTAAGTCATGCAAATCTTCTTTGTAAAGCGGTCTCATTCGTTAGCTGAAATACGACTTATTTAGAACCATCAGCCGAAGTGTACTCGGGAGCAGATGTGAATTCAGGTATCAAACCGTCTTTTCTCAGTCTATTTTGGGAAGAAGAAATTAAGACAATTTTAGGCTCTCCCCCGCATGTCAACTTACATGTGAGGCCTGTGAAGTATGATGCTGCGCTCCTGTGCCGTATTTCTTTGCAAAAATAGTTATTCTATAAGAAAGCCACGACCGTCTTCGACTCTGCCATAGTCCATCGAAAGCCAGTCTAACTCCATGACCCGATAAATTGTACGTCTTGGAGCACTGTCGCTTTTCCGCTTCTTTCTGCTACCCACCATGACGGAAGAAAAGGTATCTAACACGTCTATCGACGAGAAACGTGTCAGCACGTCAATTGAAGGCATCGCTTTTGGCGGCGAATCATCGCTTCCACCACCGCCCACCCTCTCTCTCGAGCAAGAACGGAGGTTATGGAGGAAAGTGGATCTAAGGCTCATGCCTATTCTTGCCTTGATGTACCTGGTATCGTTCATTGATCGCGGTACGTGATACCTATGAGTCTCTTTTCTCTTCAGTTCTGATCTTCTTTGTAGGAAATATCGGTAATAGGTTATATCAGAGGTCAAACGACTGGTTTTCATATTGTCTTGCAGGAAACGCGAAATTGCAGGGTCTAGTGACCCAGCTTGATCTTACAGGAAATCGGTACAACATTGCCCTCGTAAGTTGTCTCTTATCAATCAATCGTATTAGTATTATGTTTAACGTGCCATTTGAAAGACAATGTATTTCATCGTCAGTTTAGATTCTACTACCCTCGTTGCGAACTGCTTTTACTAGGCTTCGCAGCCATACTGCTTATTCGAATGTCCGGCAAAGTATTTTTCCTAAACCCTCTTTTCTTCCATTCTCGCACAACTGACACGCTATTCTCAGCCTCGTGTTAAAGCGGTTCCACCCGTCAAGGTGAGCTTCGCGGTCGATACTCCTGTGAATAGATCTTTACTCCAAACATCGCCGGTTAGATGGCTGCCGGGCATCACGGTAAGCTGGGCTTCGTCATTACCCTCTTCTATCCCAATCATGCTTAATTGTCATTCAGATCGTGTGGGGGATCGTAATGTGAGTCTTGTGACGATATCAATGGTGTTTAAATTCAAAATAATGACCTTGTATTCTTCCAGGACAATGATGGGTTTGGTTAAAACGTAGGCATTCAGGGTCTTTCTCCTTTCAGCGCGGACAAGCCCTTACCAGCGTAGCTATCCACAATTAGTGGGTGCTCGGGTGTGCTTAGGAGTAGCGGAGGCTGGGCTCTTCCCCGGCGTCGTGTTCTAGTAAGTAGAGCACCATTTCCAGGGCGCCGAGACAAGTCTTAACTCAGTTCAGCCTATCTCTTTGGTATCCTCGGCACCAGCTGCAACTCCGGATTGGACTGTTCTACGGCGCGGCTTCCCTCGCGGGAGCATTCTCCGGTCTTCTAGCCTTTGGGATCAGTTTTATGAGTGGGACCAGGGGATTACTCGGTTGGTCCTGGATTTTCGTGAGTTAAAGCGATCGTCCTTTCCTAAACGGGTCCGGACTGACTGGTTCAAAAGATTTTGGAAGGAGTAGCCACCGTCTTGGTGGGCATTCTGGCATTCTTTGGTTAGTTGATGCATCCCGTCGAATAGACTGTGTCTTCTTATCAATTTACGCAGTCTTGGTCGATTTCCCGGCAACAGCGTCTTTCTTGACACTTGAAGAACGGTCTTTTATCATCCATAAAAAGAGTCAGGCTCAGAACCTCCGTTTGAGATTGAAATCTTAACCACTTCTTCAGAATACGACAACTCCTCCGTGGGAGAGGAGGAGCATTATGAGGCCCGTCACTTTTGGGCTGCCGTCTCAGATTGGCAGGTATGTACGCCTCAATTAAGTCAGTCATCTCCAGTGAATCTAACTTGTTTTCAGGTTTGGGTGCACATCTTGGCTTACATGTCAATCGTGGCTCCTGGTAAGAAGTACCCAATATTTCAAGGTTTAACTTGACAGTAATTATGTAGTCTACGGCATCACCCTCTTCTTGCCGTAGGATTCGAATTAATTCTGAAAATTTCCTGATTCTCATAATCTCATTATATCTTAATATCCTTATAGGACTATCATCAATTCGTTTGGACATCCACCAGCGATCAGTCAGCTTCTAACGGTACCACCTTATCTACTAGCCAGTATGTCCCTCTGTTCCTTTCAAGTCCACACAGAAATATGACTTGCATGTTCTAGCCACTCTCGTCTATGTCTTTGCTTATTACTCCGACAAACTCAAGATGCGCTCACCTTTCATTCTCCTCGGGCTAACCTTCTGTTTGATCGGGTTCTCAATCAACATCTCCCGAGCGCCAAATGGCGTCAAATATTTTGGAACTTTCTTCGCTGTATCAGGCGGATACGCAGCTTTCCCTGGTATAGTCGCCTGGTAATTCGCTCTGCCTCTACCCCGTTCTCTTTTCGTGTTCATTGAGGTTGATTTGTAGGCTCGGAAACAATCTCTCTGGACAGTATAAACGGGGATCGGAATGGCTATCCACATTGGCGTGGGCAACTTCAGTGGCGCTATTGCTGCGAACATCTATCGCCTGCAAGACTCCCCGCGTTTCCTTGTTGGTCGTAGGTTTCAATCCACGACTAAAAATTGAGCAATCTTACGACTTTTGCTTTTCATTGTAGATGGCGTGGAGTTGATGTTTGTAGGAATCGGCTTCGTCACGGTTCCTATTATCATCCTTTCGTACCTCCGTATCAACAAGAAGCGGGACGAGGCGCAGAGGTTAGCATTCGAAGGGGGCGAGACGAATCAGTTGACTCCTCAGCAATTGAGGGAACTGGGAGATAGGGCTCCCGATTTCAGATACACCTTATGAGGACGTGGGTTGAATTATGTCCTTTTTGATAATCCCTCGTTCTTCACTGGAAATGAGACGACACTTTGCTTTACATTGGCACCCAGTGCTAAGTAATACACGAAACAACGACACCAGTCAAATATTTATTGAGCACTTCGCGGGTATCATCGACTTTTGCAGAATTCCCCATCCTCAGAGTCAGCGTTTCTGGAGGAAATCCCAGCCCTGTTCTTGTCTTGATCCAGTTTATGATAATCTCCAAGTTGCTTGATTGCCACTGACATTCCACGTGGATATTCTTCAGGGCGGGAAGTGTGACGGTTCCCGGCAAAAGCGACATGTATTGGATATGATCAAGAGTGCGAGGATCAGTTTCCAGGTCTTCGACAGACACCATAGAAAGGACGAACTTCCTGAAATCTGGATGGCGTGCATTGTTAGATGAAGCATATATTTTCAAAGTCTTAAATGCCCCGAATCCAATAGTCTTGATAGCCGGTAAAAGACCTGCAACGTCTCTGCCCATAAAGTTGCCACGAAGTACGAACGCGAAGCATCCGGAGGACGAATTATCGAGTCTAACGAATATTTGACTAGGGAACAGCTGGATTTTGGCTGTTGTGACGGGGCTGCATGCTGTGTAGTTTTGCAAATAAGTTGAAAGAACAGCGACGGCTTTCTCAAAATCTGGGGTCTCGTCGCGGTAGGCTCCGAAGAAGTCGAGTGCGCATCCTTCGGCGGGAGTTATGTGCGCAAGGAGGAATAGACTAAAGCTAACGGGACGGTCGATGTTATCAACTCTAACCGTCGCAAGATAAGGAAGATTGACAGCAGGAAGGGGGTATCGTGCATCCAAGTTCTGCGGTATTGGCACGAACTCCAAGCTAGATACCTGTAATAACTCAAGGAATGGCATCTGCTTGAGTGCAGGGAGTAACGCGAGGACAGAGACCATGGATCCTATGGTCAGATTTCGTAGACTGGGCATTTTAAGAGTTCTAAAATTAAGTCCTGTATACTTGACATCAAGTGTGTGCAGAGAAGGGGTGATATCCGGGGAAAGTGTCATGCTGGGAATAGGGCGACTTGTAAAAGGATGGGGAAGTATCATTTTGAGGGTCTCCAAAGAAGGCGCTTGACGTTCAAACAGATGCCTCCACATTCCTTCGTCTGGTAAAGATTCCCTGTATTCAAACCTGAGATCCAGACTGCGGATTCTAGGCCACTGCGCGTTTAACAGGGAGCTCAGCCCTTTCAGCAGGTCCTGGCTTGTCCACCGTCGACGCATATCAGATGCTTTGAGGTTGAGGAAAAATTTGATGTGAAGTGAAGCCGTTCCCGTCCTACGTATAACCTCCTCCCTCCAAGCCAGTCCTGTCTTTAAGAGAACATTGAGGTTCAAAACGCGACCCCACAATCTAGGCGAGCCGATGGCAATCTCTCTCCAAAGCGAGCAGACCTGCGAGGAATACTGCAGAGTGAGTAAGGCAGGAATCCTGTCCTCTGTATTCAGTTCCATATCAGCGTTTATCGAGAAAATGCACCAGAGAATGTCGCTATCGAGATTGGGGAATTTGTGGGAGTGGTCATCGGTATGAGTGGACTCCGCGAGCGCGTTCGGGTGAGGCATGTCACCGATCTAGTACACAAACTTAGAACTGCGCCGAAGGTGGGTGATTACTCATCGATCTCGTACCAAGAGCGTCCACCGCGGTGAGAGGGGGTTTGAACCTCGAATGATGTCGAAAATTGCGACGTATACTGTTGACATAATTTCTCACGACATGAATACCTCGTTCTGTCACGGAGGTCTTGTGCTCTTACACACAGTCGCGGATTCGCCATGACCCTCGCTGGATATTTTTCAATAATCACTCACACATTCCTCGATCGCATCGCCTGGTTCCTGGTATTAAATAAAAGGAGTCAAGAAATCACGGCAACTGAAATGTAGCTGTTAGTACAGGTCACTAGTTCACTACACACAAAAATTAGGGCTTGTGGGTGTATTTTCGCCGGCGCAGCTTTCGCCTTTCACAAGTCCTAATGCAGATAGCATGCAACCGGTACTTTATCCCATTCAGGCTACCTACATTTCCATTTGCTCCATCCGGTGGTCCTTATAGGCTTCTATCTGTAAGTACGTGACCTAACTTGCATTCGTCCATCCAGGTCAACGATTAAAAAAGATTTCGGGGATGGGAGGTGGGCTATCGGACTACGAAAGGGTTCAGTTTGGAGTGGGGCTGATGCGTCTCAATACTCAGAAACCAAGGTTCTGGTGGGCAGTGGCGCGTTCCTTGAGTCGAGAATGCCACCCTAGAGACATGGCGCCTACAGAAGGCCATACCGAATTTTTCTCGTTCTTATTTGACAATGTGGGTCATTTCTAATGGAAGGTCGTGTTTTCTCGATACGGCGGGTATTATCCACCGTCCAATAAATAGCCGACTTTAGAGTATCGCTTTCGATAGGCTGGTCCTCTGAAAAAAAAACCGTTCTCAGTAATGCGCTGGTCGTACATTCTCTCAGCTTTTGCCTTAGCTCAATCTGTTTTCTCTGTTGCACTCGTTGTCCCACCGTCATCAAATGACCTAGTCGCTCGAGCCAGGAGTTCCGCCAAAATATCCAGCGCGGCCTATCGAAAGAATTCTCGAGACCATCACTATGCATACACAATCGATGGGTCGGGCGATGCATCTCGCAAAAGATTGACTAAAGAAGAGAGACTTGAGCATGGCGAGCAGGTGCTAAAACTCCCAAAAATAGACGCCGGTGTGTTGTCTTACAATTCGCGGCTCAATCGTACAAACCCGCCTTCGTTTTATTGTAGATCACATCTTTGAACACCAGATGTTCAACAAAGTGCTTGCGAAACATGGCTTGGACTTCGAGTAGATATTGCTCATAATTGCCCTCTTTTTTTCCCCACTCAAGTGCCATTTTCACAGAGGTTTACCTCACAGCCTTCAGGACACGGCTAGAAATGTCATGAATGGTCGAAAAAACATGGCACCAATCCCTGCTGGAATTAATAGAAGTGTAAGTCAATATAATTTGTAGCAGATCTATTCCTTGATATTTACTGTCTTTCAGAAAGGCCAATTGATTAAGTACGGGATGCGTGGACAGGCTATTCGCCCAAACAAGGCCCGCGATGGCTACGCACTAGTCAGCTACACCGCAGCCAGAAGGACTGCCCGAAAGCTAGACAGGGCATTTAGAGCGGTCAGTTTATTTGCCAGAACCAAAGTTTTGTTTGTAATTGATTTTTGAACTTGGGAAAGCATAAATTCAATCTTAAAGGCGACACCTTCCACCGGGCACTTCGTCAGACAATGAACGACGCGAAGATATTGAAGCCTGGCGATCCCAGCCCACAAAGTTCCTCGAGGGGGTCACGTACTGGCTCTTCCAGAGGGTCGTCACGCAGTAGGTTCTCGCCCTCGAGGAATTCTCCCGTTCGCTCTCCGAGGACACCATCGCCAAGGCATTAGTTCAGTAAGCTTAGTCGTCCAGCGGGCTTGACAAAGATGTACCATTTCTTAGATATAGATCACGAATGCGGCGAAAAATATACAAGGTTTAAGCACGTATATGTGGGATTGGCAGTTGCAGAAACGAATCATGGCGATGAACCATGATTCCTGCCAGTAGGTCATGGGCATTTTTATGCTATACACACGGCTTATCTCCAACATGGGCCACGAACTTGACCTCTTGGGAAAGGACCCAGCCCCTGATCCCAATAGGTAGGATTCCAGAAGTGGACGCAGATGTTTGAATGCCGAGAAAGCGGTTGCATCTTCTTCATAATGGCTTCGTAGAGATCGTCTGTTTCAAAGAACTGGGATTGTAATCTTCCACGATTTGTAGCAACCTTTAAGTCGAATTCGACTGGCTTCCCACTAGAAATGCGGATGACCTCATCACATATTCCAGCCCAGTCGTCGTCGAGACACCTGTGATGGGTGTCCTTACCACGAATCTTGAAATCAAATGATAGGTTCGTTACTTTGTTAGGCGTAGATATTCCACGAATAACCTTGCTGATGTCGTAGAGGACTGTGGGTTGATGGTGATCGCATTGTATAATAGCGTCGATAGCGAAAACACGTAAACGTGAAAGCTTTTGGAGGTTTACAAGGACAGAGAGCTGGAGTTGTTCATCTGGTTCAGAGACTGTCAAATTATGCAGAATGAAACATTTTTATTGTGCTTACAGTCGCCAAATGGGATGCTAGTGAGGTAAAGCTCCTCTAAAGTGTTGAAGGCCGCGTCAAGGATAGTTTGCAAGCAGGCCATCTCTTCTTTCTCGCGCGGGGATAGCGTAAGAGTCCGCAGCTTTGACCAGAGGACCACCCCAGCCGGAAACCTCGGTGGTGGGTTAATCAACTGCTTGACTACACTCTGGGAGGAGCGGTAATCGAAAATCTCCAGCGCTGGCAAACTTCGTCCAGAACATAGATGGTCCGGAAATTTGTCATACGTTTTCTTTTTAATTGCAACGCGGTCAAGAAGAACTTCTCTTAACCTGTAGCAGACGAGGAAAAGCGGAAGTGGAACATTCTTGCATTCAGTGAGGTGGAGGACTGTTAGGGTTTGGGAAAAAAATGACTGAACAAGTTGTTCTACGAAGAGTATAGGATCCTGAATCGTCAATGTGCCCTGCAATACTCCTCCAAAGTGAAGTTCGTTTGGCGGTTTAGGGGAACTCGCAAAGCGTTGGAATACACTGATTAAGCTGGGGTCCTCGAATAGCCAAGCATTTTTCTTGTGTGAAATGACAAGGTTTACGACGCGAACTCGCTTCGAAATTGACGGCTTTTCGTCCAAAATTTTTCGCAGCCTTTCTAGTTTTAGGGATACCGCATGCAAACTTCCCGAAACTCCGCCCAGCTGGAAGGTCCGAAAGATGTACGCTTGACATAGGTCGGTGAATGCTCTGTCAACGAGGGAAAGACTGAAGAGGTTCTCGATATCAAAGGTAAGTTGAGAGACGTGCTCCACGATGTAAAAGAGCAGATCGTCAGAGAGCAATGAAAGGGGCGGGTTCAACATAGCGGCGAAGAGGAAGCTGCACTCGTGGATGGGGGTTGAAACAACGAAATTGGAACTCCGGTTGAGATCAACTAAAATTGGTGCACACATCGGCAGTTTTCCTCCTCGGCGGAGGATTTTGACAGGGAAAAAGACCCACAAATTTAAAAGCCCTGCACAGCATCATGTCTCGACAAAGAAGATAAACGAGTACATGTCCAGGTCGAACCGCGCTGGGCTATCACTGGTGCTGTACGGTGGTTAATATGGTAAACTTGACGCTGGGGAAGGACAAGACAAAGGATGTTCAGGTTGCAGCCATATAAAAGTTTGATATCAGAGGCACAGAAACTTAGAAAGACCAGCGCGAATTGTTATTGTGTGAACGTGGCACACTGATTCGATGGATCACGTGCTCCGATCAACACGGAACAAACATTGGCAGATCTCAACCGAGGCGTTGTTCAAGTTCTTCCTACTCGCTTTCCGTTCTGCCTTCACACTTCACCCCCATCTTCATGCTTACATTTGCTGGAGATCCAAGTATTAATACCTATCTGGGAGTCCCTGCAAGAGTATGGAAACGTCCGACACACGTCACGCACCGCAACGTCGGCCCTTGCAACTATAATCGATGGTAAACTTGGTGCGCCTACTTTTTCATGGGAATCACCAGGAACTTCAATTGCGTCAAACTCAGTACGCTTTTATGTTACACTGTTAATCTGAGTCTACTCAATTTTTATTAACTATTTCACAGAGTATTCATTCTTTAAGCTCGAGGTGATATTCATAGCCTGGCTCGGGCATGATGGACCCCCGACGAGACACTGTATTTTTTTTGCAGTTAAATATACGCGATCAAAAAGATGGCCGCAAAAACTTCGCACCTACCCGCTGGTCGTGAAGCACCTTCCTTCCAAGTTCGTCTGGTTTCACCCAAGGCAATAAAATGGAAGAGCGACGACCAGAAATGGCCCACTGCCGAGCCCGAGTTTCTCCCGACCACCAATCACACCTATCAGTTTTCCAGTCAAACACGGCGACGCTGGAAACTTCTTATTATTAACCTCTAACCTATAATTTTAACAGGGGTCAACGCGCACCAGTAAGGGATGACCAGGGTTTCACGGAAGGAGAAATGTCACGGTATTGGCCTCGGGATACCCCTCGAATGATTATCACTCCAATCCTCGTGGTACTTTTCAATCGCCATACCCTGGTCACTGACGGCCTCCGGTCCTCTTATGAAGTTTGATTGAGGATGTTCATATTTTGCAGGCTAAGTAAAGGTCGCCTGTAGAGGGTTTAAAGTCTGACATGTCAATTCAGTCGTTTTTGTATTCCTCACTGCTAATACGCAGTTTTCTAGATCTCCGCTGAAGTCGGTCATTTTTTCGTTCTTTGTCGATGGAATCCGTATCTTTGACTGCCGACGAGCTTGGAAAAATGTGCGTTTCGTTCATATCAAACAATATGTATTTTTTTTTTAAATTTATGCCACGTAGCGCGGGTCCACTAGTGAGCACTCGTCCACTGCGCCGAGATAGAAACCAACAGTTCGAAAGGTTATCGCATACCTCCTGAATTGGGGACTCTATGGAGTTTTGTCAATGCAAGTCTGTGAGTCCGGACAGTCATTGACCTGGCGTAACCTGACGAGTTGAACCGAATTTCTAGACATGTACTATCTCGCCTTCCCAAACGACCGGATCGGTTCGAAGGCTTTAGTATATGGGGCGTACATATTGGTCACCGCCCAAACCCTGCTCCACACGAGGGGTGCCTTCCGGATGTTTGTTTTAGGGTTTGGTAACCCGGCAGCACTGGACGACGTCGACAGCTTATGGCTTTCTCCCATTTTCAGCGGACTAGGTGCTACATTATCTTCTCTATGCTTCTACCGAATTTATTTTAACTCTTTCCGCAGTTGCTTTCCTCTGGCAGGCTTTCTACTCATATCGTATCGCTCTTTTTTCTCGGAAACTCCACCTCTCAATATTAATATTGCTGGTAAGACCACGTCAAAGTTACTCCCGTGATTTTCATTTCTCATTCACGACTTAGTTTGCTCTCCTTTCGGAGGCTGGATCCATTGTGGTCGGAATAACCATGAAGAATGCCGGTTCATTTAGCCGTTTCCTGAATAAACACACCTACATCGCTGCGGGAGTAAGTTCAACGTGTTTTTCTTACCTTGATTGCCCATAACACACTTCAGTTTTGGGGAGGAGCAGGTACCGCCGGCGACGTGCTCATTGCGGCTTCCATGACTTATTATGTCAGTAAATCATCCCCCGTATCTTGAAAAGTACTCAATTATAAGGCTTTCAGCTCAAGCGCCGTGACACGGGGATTAAGCAGACCCATGTCCTTCTTTCGAAGATTATTCAATTGACTATTGAAACTGGCACCGTCACAGGTGAGTTTCCCATCAAATATGCCAAGTCTCAATCTCATTCCCTCGTTTGAAGCTGCCGTCGCAGTTGTGAGCCTCATCCTGGTGTACGGGCCGACAAACACGACTTACTATCAAACAACTGTTGCAGTGATGGCGACGATGTACTCGAACTCGATGATGGTCGCCTTTAACAGCCGAATGAAAATAGGACCTTCTAACAATTCTGCCTCAGGCTCTGATTTTAATAGTGTTGGCAGCATATTTCATGCTGGGACCACGCGTCGTGGTATGGCTGCTGAATTGGGAACTCGTCCGGGGCAAAGACCGCAGGTACCTCCTGCACAAGTATCTTTTGCGCCTTTGGAGGAGCCGGGAAAGGTATGTCCAATTGCTCTGCAGTTACAATTTGGTTCTAATTTTATTGTAACAAAGGGCCGAAGTCCAAACTTTGATCATGATTCCGAGGATCTCTACATAGGTAATCAAGATCAGAAACCTTCGGTTAACGTGTAATATACATGTTTATGAATCTCAATGAGGGTGTCTATTCCTAATCGCAATTACGTACTCGTGCGCAGTCGTATACTTTGATAGCTTCATTTAGCAGGCGGTGAAGAGTATCAAATTGAACTATCAATTTGCAAATTCAACGTCGACCAAATATAAGTAAGTAATGTTGCCCGATGTCTAACCCGACCTCCTTCCGGTTCAGTCAACTCAGTCGACAAGCTTCGCCACTCGCAATGCTTGCATTTTCTTCTTGGCTGTACGAGAATGTTTATTTGCTCCACCAAAAAAAGCCCTATCTGCTTGATGCCAAATTTCAATGTCCCTTGATGACCCAACGGAGTATTTACGGAGGAGATTGGCACCGCCGGGCTGTAAGGACATAATTTGAGCGACGTTGGAGTGAGAAACTACTGATACTTACATGATCCTCAAGATACGATGTTACATCAATCGCGAAGCCGTCTATCAGGATGATGCATCTCTCCGTCTCTTCTACAGCTGCCTTTCTCATTCTGTCGGTGTTCCACAGCTCCCCTTCCCACATATCGACCTCCGGCTCGGTGGTACCTAGTTTGTCTTTCTTCTGCATGTAACGCACGGCTTGAGCCAGGTCTTCGTCGCTAGCTCGCTTGAGTCCGCTCACAAGACCCACTTTTTCCAGGGCAAGAATCACCCATTTACTCGGATCCCAGTTGGTCGAGGACGGTCCCGACCGAAAATCGTAGGGAAAGGAATGCTAATAAAGCACATTACCATGCATACTCTCGAAATTTATAAACGTTACGAACATGCTAAATAGATGTTGAGCTGCAAAAAAGCGAGGATTGAAGAAATATTCGTACGAAATTATGATTTCCTTCACCATTAGTCAAAAGTGCAAGTATCTGAGAGACATTTTAGAAAATTTATTGCCAATATTGACAGACTTACGATGTTGCCTCTAGAGGTGTCCTCATCTGAATAAGGCTGAAACCCAGTCCAATGTGCCAAACTAATATTTAGATTAGTTGGAATTGACCGGAAGGAGCTCAAACTAATTTACGAATTGACAAGAAAGGTAGAGTGCCAGGCTATTACAAGCAGACTTACTGACCCGTTTTGAAGATTTCGAATTGATCACTTACTGAATATCCGAGCAACTAAACCTCCCCAGACGAACCCAGCCAGAGAATCATCCCAGAAGGAAGCCAGGAAGGTGGGACAGACAAATCCAAGGAGAAAGGCCAAAGGTACTGCGAATTCTTCATTGGACTGGGAAAGGCAAGTTTATTAACTGACTCACAATAAAATTTGTGTTGAATCCGAACCACTGAAATAATATTTCCATCAACAAATGGCTAGCCAACACTGGGTTGACGCACCCGGATCGCTCTCGAGATCGTCCCTTTCGATCAAATTCAAGCGCTTATATGTGGGCTTAAAGAATAACCACCCTATATGTGAATAAAGTAGTCCTCGAGTGGCGGCGTAACTTGAGTTGACGATCGGCATACTATCTCTAGAAATTTCAGAAAGGACCTACGGGTCGTTGACCGGGTCGTCGGTGAACCTCTGTTGACGACAAGAAATACCTGTTCACGTTCTCTCTTCCGCATGTGGAGAGAAGACAAACTTACGTGATGCATTCTATGCCGGAGGCACCTACCAGAGCCGGAACAAATAAGTGACTTTCCTGGACTGTGAAAAGGATACGCAATGACTCACCACCACTTTCATAGTGAACCCATTACGAAGCGCGTCATCGACATTTATGCTCAAATTGAAGACCTGCTTACCTTAATGGAACCCTGGAATGCGGCCGTGCCTAAGACGGCCAGAACGAGGCGAACGCCGTATGTAGCGTGAAAGGCTCGGTGGGAGTACAGTCTGTGGTACCCTATCGTAATGCTGAACAGTAAAAGCCGTTAGAACAGAAAATATTTGTAATTAACGAAGACGTACGCAAAACCTGCTAAAAGCCACCCCACAAATCCCAGCAATAATGTCTCCCTCGAAACGGCCCATGGCGGGCAACTGTACACGCCAAGTATAGCAGCTAAGTGCATCAGTGTCATAAAAACTGTCGTGGACCACCAGATGGGTGGGTCGGAGCTTATTTCTGTATCTGTAGACATTGAGAACCTCGATGGAGCCGTAGAGGTGCTGCGAAAAAGATAACCGCAAGAGGCTTTAAGTCCTACAGTCATTCGTCTAGTCGCCCTTTGAAAGAAAACATGGCTCCACGTTTCCTTGTCATATTTCAGTCGTGAGAAAGCCAAAGATGAAACGGGATTGGGTTGGGAGTACAAACTCAAACTCGACGATGCAACAAATGTCAGTTGAGGCAGTTAAGCGCCAGCTACCCATATTTGGTAATTTCATCGCGCTTCAAGAGCACTTTAGCTGGCGCCACCCTGCCTCCCAAACACTAACAATGATTTAGCAACTTTAGTGGCATAAACTAGATCGTAGAGGTAATTTTAGTTGGGACATATGTTTTGTTGAGAAAAAAATGATTAGAGCCAGAATTCTAGTCGCACTTTACCCCGCTAGCCTGACAAGCGACAGCAATCCTTCCATTAGCCCAGCTTCAATTCTGAGTTCGAAGAAGATTGTCCATTGTTGACAAGTCCTTCATGAAAGGATAACGCTGAACAGTTTCTTAAACTACTTGAATTGTCCTTTCCAATATGGTCAACTTGGATGCGGGCTCGAGTGTACATGTTGTCCAAGTTCTAGTTCGAGTTTCAAGTTTCGGAAAACTATCGCTTCGCGGAGAAACGAGAAGAGAAGAGCTCTAGTGCCAATTCCAGATCCCTATGCTGTTGTCCTGTGATGCGAATATTCCAGTTAACCCGCGGACAATCTATTTACAATTACTGGAAACAAAGCCTATAGCGCGTCGTTCATAAGCACTTTATTCGATTTTAAGTTCATATTCTTGGTCGTGACACATCCTACTATTACTCTCGTTTATATAATTACAAGAGGCAAGTAAAAAGACGACAGCATTCACTCCAAATTCACCCGGCGTACTTGGAGTGGCATATTGTCCTTGGGTGCTATACAAAGATGACGATCATAGTGCAAAGCAAGAAAGGAGGAAACCCACTCATCGTAATCGCAGTAGTTGGATGTGGAATTTGACCAGCGTAGGCTGGCTCAAATTCGAAGTTAGTGACCAAAGCCCTATATTCACATTCGCATTAGCACCACAGCCATCCCATTCAGTACGCATGCATGCAACTGGGAAATGCTCACCCCAACAACGCTTTCATCTCCATAATCGCCATAGTTTTTCCAATGCAAGAACGTGCACCAACCATGAATGATAACGATAGAAATGCTGGGTTGTAATTGGGAGGCAAGTTCAACCATCGTGCTGGGTTAAACCTAGACGTCATCAGAATATTAGTCGACGGAGTTTGTCTTCACTGAATGTCCCCAAGTCCCGACTTACTCCTCGGCATCGTCGCCCCAAATCTCCTTAGATGTGTTAATGACACGAATCTACCAAACCATCGAAAAAAATCTCGTAAGAGCAGGGTAAACGGTGGTAACGCGAAAAGCAAACTAACAGGGATGTAGAATAGCGTGCCTCTCGGGACCAGGACGCCATCAATAAAATCCGTCTTCTCTGCTCTGCGGAAAGTCATTGGGACTGGTGGCATGAGGCGCAAGCTCTCCTGTCTGACCAGGACTGTAAGTTAGCTACCTATCAAGACCCACAGATGACTAGATGTACATAATACAATCTAACCATGTCAACTCCTTGAGAGCTCGATAATCTGGGCGGGGATTCTTTGAAAAAAGGGCAGTGACTTCGTTGCGCAATTTCTGCTGGGATTTAGGATTTTTGGCGAGTAACCATAACGTCTATGAACAAATAAATGGTGACAAATGGGAGACGAAGGTGTATTTGCGTACCCAGGCTAAGCCAGCTGAGGTGGTTTTGTGACCTGCCGACAAGAATGTTAACTGCGCAAGTTAGTCTTACGGTTGGGCTGAATAAATCAAACTAACCACTTGATCCACCATAGCAAGGTCGCTCGTAGGAAGTTTCTCAGACTCGCTATTCAAATCTGAATCCGCTTTACCAGCTCGAATGATTAGGCTCATAACGTCGCGCTTGGATTCAGAATCAGAAGCTTCCATGCCAAAATCGTGCATTTTAGCATGCAATATTTGAGTAGAAAGCTTTCGGATGCGATAGGCCGACGCTAGAAGGCAGCCAAGAGCACCTGGAAAGAATTAGGCCTTCATTTATTCTGTTAGGACTTCTTAGACATACGAGTGCATTCAAATTTATCCAGCCAGTGTCGATGGTTGTACGCCCATTCCGACGCCAGAAATTTGGATGCGCCAGGGATAGACAATATTGCAAAGAACTGGGCGATATTCGGACCTTGAATCATGGTTAGTTGCAGTTTACAATTCGAACGAAAAGCGTGCCTGAATCTAAGGTAGTCAAAGCCTCGTATGACCTAGCCAGTTCATTATCCCGATTTTGTACAGAACCGAGTTGATATCTGAAGGCGGCCTTGCAGAGTATGTCAAGGGTGACTTTGCTCACTGAAATAGCGGTGTGATAAGCGCAGTAAGGTTGGATATACGGAAGCAAGTACGTACTCCACTCATACATAAGGAGTACTTTTCCATTTCCACACCTCTCGGTGTCAATCTCAGCGCGAAGAGCGTTGATGAGTCTGATAATACGCATTTCAGCCGTCTGAAAGACAGAAATTCAAGGTGAAATCACGCTTCTATTGGTCCATAACTCAAGTCGCTTTCTAAAATCGTATATGTACTTGAGTAAGTAAATTATAACTCAGAGATCTAGTGAGGAAAGACCTTACGAGCTGCGAGATTAGAGATAGAAAACGCCGTGCTCAATGGCCTGCGCATTTGCTTGTGTTCGTTGCTTGTCACCGTCAAGAGCCCATATCCCGTAATTGACCCAATAGCGTCGCGCAAGAATTTCGGCTTCGAGGTGGCCTGTAGTTAGTATCACTAATATTCTCGCAGATCAGAAAACTGACCTTCGGATAATCAGCCCAATCGCTAACCAATATCTTCTGAATCGCTTCGAGTTTCACAACGATTAGGCGTTCTATCCCAACAGGGCCAACTACACGGACGATTGGTCCGTACTTCTTAACCCACTCTCTTTGTGGAATTCCGACTTCTCCCTCTAAAATTTCCCTGAACTGCCCATAGATCGGGTGGCCTATAGAAGGACCGGGAAAGGATCGCAGAGGCGAAAAGAATCGGGGGAAAAGATACAATTTGTAGAGAACCCAGGAGCAAAGCCAAACTATCATAAGAGGAGTCGTCAAGCTAGTCTGCAACGCTATAGAAATAAAGGCACCGTACCTAATGCTACAATGGATCCCTTGAAGAAAGTGAGTCCTTGCACAACTTCATCTGTGATATTGTGCCAAGTCGGTAAGAATGCTTTGAGATCTGGAAAGGTCATCACTCGAGCAACCGTTGCGGGAGGTCCCAGGTACCACATTACAGAGGAAGAATAGGTGGCAAGCAGATAGATGCTTTCCTCTAGAGTCGAGATTTTCTGATGGTTTGGTCATCCTTATACCCCTGGAAATAAGAGAGTAAGTACACTAGGCAACAAGCGATAGAAATTTACACTGACATTATACCTGACAAAGTCGTACATGGAACTCAGGCTAAACCAACATGGCAATATGAATGGAAGAAACTGCCAAACAGACTTAGCTAGCCTTGATTTCCGCCGTCACTCGAGTCAGAGCAGCAGCAGTGTCGTCAACGAGTCCAAGTCCATGCTACGAAAGTGATATCCGGCAGTTCTATAATGATCGATGAATCCTAGTATCTTAGACCTTGCTGAGGGCGGTACCGAGCATCGACAAACCATGTAGGTCTCGAAGTTAGGAAGGGGGTTGCCCACCTAGGTTATCAGAAACGGCAGGTAGCAGGCGCATGAATAGTAGAACGGGCAGAGTGAGTGATAAGTTGACACGTCACCGCGAGTCAAATCAAGCATAGGGGCTGTAAGTCAGACTGGCTATGATCCCTTCAAAGATTGGGGTGCGGTGCTAAGTACTAGTAGTCATTCAGGGGCGGCTGGGCAAAGATCTGGTAGGCGACAGCGAATCACGAAACTTGACAATGTGAGCCTTTGTGAAAACGGCGGGAATAAAGTAAATGATGTTGAAGGAATTACGAAATCCCGCCAAAAAATGACATATAGCTGCAAAAAAAATTATTGGCCAACGTGGGGGTCGAACCCAAGACCTTCGCGTTATTAGCACGACGCTCTAACCAGCTGAGCTAGTCGGCCATTATAATCTGGTCTCACGTTGAACGTCGTGTTCGGCGAGGTCCCGAAACACAAGGGTCAGACGATCGCATGAGGTGTGTCGTCTTCAAGTTCCTTGAAGCTAAGCAGGGCATACACGTGCTGAACTACACAAAGGTTTCTTTCCATTCTACCCAGACAAATAGACTCAAAAATTGTATCACTCTGTCTAATTAATCGACGACTTTGGCCACTCGCAACTCTCGCATCCTCCTTTTCGCTATACGAGAATGATTATTCGCCCCGCCAAAGAAAGCCGAGTCAGCTTGCTTCCAGTCGTCGGTATCGCCTGACGACCTAACAGAGTATTTGCGGAGAATTTTGGCACCACCAGGCTAGGATATCTCATCAGCAAGTGAAATAAGTAAGTAACAGTAAAAGAAAATCTCTTCTCACATGCTGGCTAAGATATGGCGTAACGTCAACGGCGAAGCCTTCTATCAAGACGATGCACCGTCCCGGTATTTCTTGAGCATACCGTTTCAATCTATCCAGATTCCAGATTTCTCCTTCCCATGTATCCATTTCCGGCTCAGTGGTACCAAGCTTGTTTTTCTTTTGCATATAGCGCACCGCTTGAACCAAGTCATCGTCGCTGGCGCGCCTGAGTCCGCTCACAAGTCCTAATTGTTGTAGCGTCACGATGATCCATTTACTCGGATCCCAGTCAGTCGACGACGGTCCCGAGCGAAAATCATGGGGAAAAGAGTGCTGGTGGAACAAATTAAGGCAA
The DNA here is from genome assembly GCA_023014345.1 of Galerina sulciceps. Taxonomy (NCBI): domain Eukaryota; kingdom Fungi; phylum Basidiomycota; class Agaricomycetes; order Agaricales; family Galerinaceae; genus Galerina; species Galerina sulciceps. Next base: position 563,635 of record JAEDXJ010000044.1, read on the forward strand.
ATTTCCTTGAAATTCGGGAATGCGACGAACATGCTAGGCCAACATTTCAGATGCGAAAAGGCGAACAGCGAAGTAGACGACGTACGAAGTTATGATTTCCTTCACCCGCAGTGAAAAGTGCGAGTATCTACCAGAAAGTTTTCATATGGAAGCAAAATGAGTTTTAATGCTCCTCGACTCACGAAGTTACTTCTAGAAGTGTCTTCATCTGAGTAAGGTTGCAACCCTTTCCAATGCGCCAAGCTAGTATTTGGAATCAGTTTCTATACGAAGAGAAATGACATATTAACTAACGAGTTTGTTAGGAAGGTAGAATGCCAGACTATCCAAACAGGTTTCTCGATTAGCTTCTGAGTTTCTGGATATACCACTTACTGAGTAGCCGAGCAACTAACCCTCCCCAGACGAATCCCGCCATAGGTTCGTGCCATAGAGCAGCCAACAAAGCAGGACATACAAATCCAAGGAAGAAAGTCAAAGGTACTGTAAAATGGTCATTTAGGTCGAGCTAACGAAAATTGATTACCCGCCCACCATAATATTTATGCTGGATTCGAACGACTGTTGAGTTAATTTCATCAGACAGGTAGCTAGTCATCAACATGGTGACGCACTTGGATCTTTCATGAGGTCGTCTCGTTCTATTTGTTCCATGCGCTCGTACTTGGGCTTATAGAACAACCATCCGATATGGGCGTACCATAGACCCTGGCTGGGGGCATAGCTTGAACTTATCGTCAGGACCTTATGTCGACGTAATGGAACAATCACTCACGGGTCGTGAATAGGGTCGTCCGTGAATCTCTATGGCAGGCATTGTAATAAATTGCGGACCCATGAGCATAGAAATCCAACTTACATGATGCATTCTATGCCTCAGACACCTGAGAAACGAAACAAGAGACGCGATTGAGCCGGGGAATCATGTTAGGCAACACGCTGAAGTCACATACCACCACTGTATAAACAACTCAGTAGGTACAACCTGCATATGAACTACCTTACACACCTTGATAGAACCTTGACACGCTGCCGTACCAAGGGCGGTTAAAATAAAACGAACGCCAAAGGTAGCGCGGAAGGATCTGTGCGAATAGAGCCTATGATACCCAATCGTGACGCTGGAAACAATCGTCAGTTTCAACAAAAGACATAGGAATAGAATAAACTGGGAACGTACCCAAAACCCGCCATCATGCCTGTTAAAATGCACAACAATAGTGTCTTCTTCGTAACAGACCATGGAGGGAAATAGTACACCCCAGCAATGCTAGCGACGTGCACCGTTGTCAGCATGGCGATCATAGACCACCATATTGGACGCTTGGCGGGGCTTATTGCTCCGGCTGAAGTTTTGGTCGAGTGAGTGTTCATGGGGAGTTGTCACGGAGCACAAAGTTCGAGTTTTGGCCTGAATACTTCGTTACTGATTTTAATGATTTGAAGGAGAATTCAAACGGGGTTCGAGCTCTCGACGTGTCGCGTGTCGATAACTGGTTTTAATCTAAACAAACGGGCTGTCCAGCAACTTCAAACCAACTTAGAACGGACAGAAGTTGACCAAATGTTCTGTCATCCAGGTAAATAACAAATTTTAAGGTGTTAGGCTCAATCTGACCAAGTTAAATTGTGTTTCTTCTAGAATCGCTATCCAAAACTCACCTGGCATCCAATTTTGTGGAGGTGAGGTTTCCATGTCACTTCTCTTCACACTTCTCGCCTTCGCGCCTTATCGCAATCACCCTAAGCAAGCGCTGATACATAGCACTCGATGGCATCTAAAAACAAGCTAATAGAAAGTAATCATACTTCAAAAGGCTGTCAAGAGGATATAACTGGGAAATATCTCACCATCGACGCCACGTATGCCAACCGAAGTCTATTTTCCTAAAACCGGTCAGTTTCCGGTTTCTGGTGCTTTCGGGATCCACTTGGCTCGATTTACTAGCAGGAAACCAAGACTAGTCGAGATTCCTGTCTATGGGACGGCTGGAATAGATTCTTTCTCAGCATGTCTGCGCTTAACCCGCCGTCCCTCCGCATTGCTTCATCCAACATGCCCACCAACACCAGAAGCTATGGGGTGTGTTCGACACGATCTTTGGTAGTGTAAAGTAGCCTAGAAGTTGCCCGTCATAGCTCAGCGCTCAACCTCGATGACCGTAGCACTTGAGAACGTGGCAGAGAACAAATTCTGATTCTCAACGAACCGCACGGCTCTAACGCGCCGAGTTTGTCACGTGGACGACTGTAATACCTAATTTGAATCAGTCTCAAATTTAAGCCTGAACTCGAATAAAAAGGTGTTTCGTATCGCAATCGCTCGAAATTTCTGAACATCGCCTGCTCTATCGTTCTCCCTCCGACATGTCCCCCTTGGCGGATTTCCTATTAGGCCACGTTCTCCTCCGTCTCCGATTCCCAACTCACCTATATTCCTATGTCGAGGGCACGACTCCACTTTCAACCGACATGGCTGTTCTATCGGTGCTCACTTCGTACCTCGCCATCATATTTTCGATTCAGGCTTTTATGAAGAACCGCAAGCCTCTCAAGCTCACCGCTCTCTTCCGAGCACACAATTTTATTCTGAGTTCGGGAAGTCTTGTGCTCCTTGTTCTTATGCTGGAGGAGGTCCTGCCGATGATTTGGAAGTATGGGTTTTATCACGCGGTGTGCACTAGCGAAGCATGGACTCCTGTACGTCTCGTCGATAACGTGATTTTCTGTTTCTGACTTGCTTGCGCTATCAGAAATTGGAGTTCTACTACATGGTCAATTATTACTTCAAATATTTAGAGCTGCTCGACACGGTGTTCTTGGCCCTAAAGAAGAAGCCTCTGCGTAAGTCGTCTTGTCTTACTTTATTGAACGCGTTTATATCGTTTTCTAGAATTTCTCCACGTGTTTCACCACTACGCGACTGCCGTACTATGTTACGTTCAGTTGAACGAAAGGACGAGCATGGTATGTTTTTGTTCGGCGCCTATTAAGATTCAGTACTTTTGCTAAATAATATCCCAGTCATGGGCAGTAATCAGCGTAAACCTGGCCGTCCATGTCGTAATGTGTAAGATCCACTTTTTTCATAGAGACTTAACCGTGGTGTTCATCCGGACATTCAGATTATTATTACTACGCGGCAGCTGGTGGAGCGAAACTCTGGGTATGTCCATGCTCGTTTGCATAATCCTCACTTATCAAAGCAAACTTACGGAATTGAAGTGGAAGAAATATCTCACCCTCATGCAAATCGCTCAATTTATCATAGACCTGGCCTGCATTTACTTCGGAGGTTAGCGCTTCCTCGTATCATTTCCCCATTTTTTGACCATTTGTCTAGTTTATCAACGATTCGTCTACGACTATTACCCGCATCTTCCAATGATCGGTCACTGCGCTGGGACGAAAAAGGCAGCAATATATGCTTCGACCATTCTGACGAGCTACCTTGCCCTGTTTGTCAACTTTTACTTCCAAACTTACAAGCCGTCTGCCTCGAGTAGGAATATGGTCTCAAATGGCAGCGCGGACTATCATACGAACGGGAAAGCGAACGGGATGGTTAACGGGTCAAGTAGCGGCGCCTCGTGAGTATGGTACATTTATTTTCGTGATCAACGAACTTAGCATAGTCGCAGATTCAAGTCGTAGTTATAGAGTGATAACTACTCTGAACGCGTAGCGACAGGGTAAGTTTTTGGTGGAGACTCGGGATGGAATTTGGTAGGGGGAATGAACAGCCGCGAGGTCGTGTCAATATGATGCCCAGTACGCCAAACGTGCTGTAGCATTGTACTTGGGGGCAGACGTTGCCCATCGAATACATAGAGAACTGCCTGCTTGCACTTGTATACCCATTTATCGCTATTGAACACACTGTATTTTATCAGCTCTTTGGTTGTCACAGCTAAAGGCGACCGGAATCCTATCCCCCTTCCAAGGTTCATCGACATCTCCAAAATTGTCACCATTAATTTCCCCCTTCACCCTGTCCTTCGCAAAGCCTCCACCAAACTCGACCTCTGCCGCCGGGTCAAGGACAACAGTGAGCGCCGGTGCGCTTTGTACGCTCTAAATTCAGCGCCGTACTGCTGAATCCGCTTTCCGCGCGGACGCAGAGTCTCGTAGGCCGACTGCTGAATTTTCTTGTAACGCCTCTATTAAGCGCGTTGCGGTATCTGACAATTCTCGCCTGCGCTCACCGACTGTAATTATTCGCTGCTTTCTAGCATATCGATGAAGGCGGGCTGGAATTTTCGATCTTGCAAGTACGCCATTGAAAATGCGCGAGTCGCATTTGATGGAAAGCATGCGAGGCCCTCACTCCGTTTGCGTGGTTGCGGTTCGTGGGTATTTCTGAATGGGCTGCTTTGTGGTTGTATATTAGCTGACAATAAACCAATTTCGGCGAGATTATATAATGTGGGAAAGCAAGAGACCAGGGAGATCTAGAAACCATGCCTCGAGATTTGAATTCGCTCACGCGTCTTGCACCACTTTGAAACTTTGGTTCAACCCCTCGTATTATATTTCTTTTTTATTCTCTTCTGTCTTGGTATTAATTTACATTCACTTCCTGCCTGTTCATAGTTTACAATGTTTATTCGAATCTTGAGTTGGTTTGACAGTATCGTCGAACTTGGAGATGTAAAAGAGAGAGCTGATTCCGAGGCGCTTCAACGTGTAAGAGGACCTTTCCGCTCATCTAAATACCTACGACGCAGGGCTCTGTGCTTCTGTTCCTTGGTCCATTTTCACCGCTCAAAGCAACCCCTGCCGCCGCCTAGGGGTGTCCACCGCGCCGTAACGGCGTACGGCCGTAAGGCTACGGGTACTCTACGGCGACGGCGCTACCGTCACCGTACCGTAAGTCAGTTTCTCGAACGCTCAACGGCACGGCGCGGTCAAAAAACGGCCGTCTACGGCCGTATTTACCGTTGATGTGAGTAGTATGTTTTTGGGGCTTTATGAGGGCGAATTCACCGCTAGTATAATCTCTATTTCAACCCCAGGAAATTTAGCCACGAATACGCAGTATCTCAAGCAAAAACCCCTCGTTTTCAAGGTCAATGGTTGGATGATCCATCAATGACGTGAGATTTATTTACCTATTACCTCCGTGATTTGGTTATTCAGCGACTCTTGCAGATAGTTTGCTGCCAAATTATCTCGCGGACTATGTTATTAGACAGTAGACGCGACGACAACCATAATTAATGGTGCAATTTAGCTACCAAGTCTGCTCACCGTTGTATAACCGACCACGACCGTAAACGGCCGTTAAAATACGGCCGTTATGTTGGCTCGCCGTACCATAGCCGTACCGACATGAATGCTCTATAAAGGCTCACGGTACGGTGTCGGTAGCCGAATGTCGGCAGCCGTCGACCGTAAATACGGCGTCGGTGGACAGCCCTACCGCCGCCTTCACTTATACCGCGTGCAATATGTGGGAGAGACCTAGCTGGAAAGTTGGATCCCTATCGTGCTCCAGGCTCCAGCAGGTCTCTGCCTCAACTTGTTTCGTCCTCCCGCAAAATGATACCATGCCAGCGATCACCGTTGCTAAAAAGACGACGGAAGGGTTCTGGGACAGAAATCAAGAACGACGCACATCAGGAAAACCCTTACCTGTTTATTTGTAAAAATCTGTACCTTGCTAGTGCCACTGGTAAGGTAGAAAGCTTTAAACTAAAAGAGCGCATTGCGGCATTGCCAACAGACTTGTTGGTCAGATCACGTGTTCCCACCCAAAAAAAGATAAGATCGGAGTTTCTGATTCGCTGTGACTACATCGACTGTCGCTGACTCTTGACTTGCCTTCCATTTTCCATTCAGGCTGACCCACCTGCGTTCCATCCTCCACGTTGACCTCTTCGCACTCCACCTTGTCTTTATCTTTATCTTCAACGTTCATGCCCATATTCGCTGCCCATTCTTCTGAATCTGAGTCCAAGTTATCTGATTCTACTATCGATTTGTTGCACCCTCTATCTACTCGTATCTCTATCCTCCGAGGATTTGACGACGTCGCTAACGCGGACTCGGAACTTGAACAAGGCTTAAGCTTAGAACTGGACTTGGGATCAGCGACGAGTAGGAGAACGCACGTTGCTTTTCGAGTTGAACGGCTTGAGTCAGCGCTATCGCTATCGACATCGACGGACTACACACCAACAGCAAGACCTCCACGGACGCAGCACATTGACACCATCCTCGACCTCCTCCGAACAAGATGTTCCAGCTCGCCATCGTAAAAGTACGTCCTTCCCCTCTCCCCCTCTCCTACCCACCCAACCCATACCCACCCACCCCAAACCCACTAACGCCCCAAAAAACAACCAGGACACCCTCCCCATCCACCCCTCCAACTTCGGCGCGCCCCCCGACGACGCGCTCATCGCCGAGATCAACAAGAAGTACGCGAACCGTGTTTTGCACAACGTCGGGTTGTGTATCTGCGTCTTTGACCTCTCCCAGGCGGGCGAGGGAAGGGTGAGGTATGGGGATGGGTTGTTGTGGTATAAAGGTGAGTTGTGTATTGTCCTTGAGAGGTTGGAGGTGGGTGTGGGGGATGTGCTGACCAGGTTTGGACTGTGCAGTGGTGTTCCGCTTGGTCGTGTTTCGACCGTTCACGTCGGAGGTGATCATCGCGAAGGTCAAGTCGTCGGATGAGGATGGGATTCGACGTGTGTTTCGTTCTCTCCCCTCTTCCCTCCACATACCGAGGCTGACGCGTTGGTTCTCCTTCGTATACAGTGACAGTAGGCTTCTTCGACGACCTGTTCATCCCGGTCCAATACCTCCCCCAACCATCCGCGTTGTACGTCGCTTCCCTTCCCCTCTCCTCTCCTTCCCTCTCCCTCCCCCCTCCCCCTTCTCCCACCAAACCCAACTAACCCCCCCACTCCCAGCGACCCAAACGAGCGCTCCCACTTCTGGATCCCCGACTCCCCCCTCTCCACCCCCTCCGAGCTGCTCGACACGCCCGCCTCGGAGCGGATGTACATCGACCAAGCGGAGATCGTGCGCGTGCGCGTCGAGGCGAACGGGTTTTGCGATGATGAGCCGGGCCCGCCGAGGGTGCTGGATGGGGTTGTGCTTGATGAGAGGGGGAGGGGGGACAAGGGGGGGATGGGGATGGGGGGAGAGAAAGGGTGGGATGGGGGGAGGAGGGCGGTGTATAGCGTTACTGTGAGTGTTGCTTTGTTTTTTTGGGGGGGGGGGGGGGGGGGGGATGGGATGATGCTGATATATGCGCGTTTTTCTTCTTTTCCTGTAGTGTTCGATCGCAGAACAGGGACTGGGTCCCGTGGCGTGGTGGAACGAGGCGCGGATGGAGGGCGAAGCAGAGGAAAACGGCGATGGCGAAGGCGATGGCACTGGGTACGGGGAGGGAGAGGGAGATGGAGAGGAGATGGACGAGGGGTAGGTCAGGTCTCGCGGGAAGGTGAGGGATGGTGGATGCGGGGTGGGGCGAGGCGAGGTGCGGTGAGGATAAGAATATTGGGTCAGGAGGTTCATCTTTCTCTTCTTATCGGTTTCTTGGTGTGTTTACAAACGCGTATGGGCTATAGACTACTTGTTTACTTACCAATCCAACTAATACGACTAGATCTCTCTCTCCTGCTCGTCATCCGTAGTTTTGAGCTTCGGTACACGTATCAACCAATGCCCTGGCTTAGCTTTTCCAGAAAAAGGAAAAGAGCTACTCCGAAGACAAGGACGCCAACCCTGAATCGAATTCCGTGGGCCGACTAGCTCAGCTGGTTAGAGCGTCGTGCTAATAACGCGAAGGTCTTGGGTTCGATCCCCACGTTGGCCATGAAAATCCATTAGTTGACTTTTTCTTCCCACATCCCACATCCCGCAAACATTTGTCTTGGTTTTTGCGATCTATGATTCGATAGTGGTCTTCTCTTTCATTCTTTTTTTTTTTTTTTCTGGAGCCTGGAAGCTCGAATACTTACTTGCCAAATTGACTATACTTTCACTGTCCATGTGGAACTGAGAATACGACTCGAAAGTTCCCCAGCATTTCAAACTTCCTTCGGAAAGCCGTGTATTGCTAAATTTATGGGTGTTCCGTAGGTATTTGGAGGCACCGGCAGCGCAACTGTACTGCCAGAAGCAATAGTGTCGTTCACGGTACCATTTTTCATTCATTTTTCGGTCTATTTTTCATCTCATTTTTCGCGAAAAATGGAATTAGAAATGAGCTCAAAAAGAGACCAAAAATGGGATTTATCTGAAAAACGGCCTCATGACCTGTTTTTCACGATATCCAAAAGTGATTGATTAAGAAACTAGTTGGCTCGAATTACGAACGCGCGTAGAAGTTAGAACGTCCGTGGCATTAAAGCTGAGTGCTAATCCTTGACACGACGCTTTCTTGAGACCTGAATGTTGGTCTGGCAAGTATCGGACGGAGAAAGTATGAGGTCTCGTTAGTACAGAACATCGACCATTGACTTTAAATCTAATTGTCAATTTATTCAAGTTCTCGAGAAGCTTAAGCGCAAGACGAGGACGACAGCGTTCAAAGAACCACACGGCATAGAAAAACGACATATAGTTGTCCAAGTTCATCCGACCCAACCGCATAGAGTACAGGAAAACATATATCTTCAGAATCATATCGCAACGCATACTGGAGATACCGATACTGGCTAGTGTACAGTTCGACTCCGACTCGGAAGTCCTTAGTCCTCTAACTACAAGTTGATGTTGACGGGAGTGCATCCGATAGCGACGATTCCATCTGGTTAAAACGAACATTCCTATCAGCGCGATTCTTTCGCTTTAGAGGGGGGAAGGATGCTTACTGAATGAGTTGTTAGTGCAGCACACAGGCTGGGCCGAGCTATAACAGGTCGCACGCCGAATGTTAGCTCAGGATTAATAAAGCCAAAAGTTGAGAAAACCTACCAAGAGTTGCCTCCAACGCCGATGGCGGAGATCGGGCTGCAGGTGACGCCCACGAGGCCGGTGACGCTCCCGACGACGATGCCCAAGAGTCCAAGGAGACCGGCAACGGAAGAGCTGCTCGCGGATTGGACGCTGTTGCCTGTATATATGCACAAGATCCAAGTTAGCCTCATAGCCGATAGAACGAGAACAACCCGTGTAAGACGAGACGAGACGAGACGAGGGGAGACGTACAGCACTGGAGGTCGCCGGTGTTGCACTGGCTCGCGGGCGGCGCGTCGTTGCGGCGCACGGGGGCGACTGTGGCAGCTGCAAGGGTTGCGCAGAGGAGAGCGGAGACGAGCTTGAATTGCATGTTTGTTGGTTGGTTTGTTGGGTGGGTGGGTGTACTTGAAAGTGGCTTTCGAGTGAGGAAGGGTATGCCGATGAGTGAGGGCTTTTATACCTGAAAAGCCTGCACGAGAAACGAAATGACGAGAGTGGAATTTGGAAATGGGAGTAGGAAGAGGGTGAGCAGTGAGCTACGTCATGTTTTTGGTTCTTCTTTTGGAATGAAGAAAAAACATATCGAATCGTGTTCATGAACATGAAGTGAATTTGAATTTGAATTGGCCGTCGAAGTGGAGCCCGGACAGGCAGTTCATTGGAGTGTGAATACGAAGGGCTTGAGTATGGCATGGGAATGACAAGGCGGAGAAATCCTGTGCTTCAGTGTTCGGGTTTTGGGATCGTCCGAGGCTGAGCACTGCCAAGGAGTTGATATAGAACGTCGGGACAGCTGCTAAGCCTCACAAATGGGTGTTGAGCAAGTATATGGAGAGATGAAGGAGGGCAGTCGAGACACTGACATATCCAATAACCGCAAAGATCGATACACCACAGCACGCTCAACGATCAGCATAGCCCACCAGAATCCCGACGCGCATCGTGGCACAACGCAACTCATGTTAATGACGAATGCGCGTCATATCCTGCCACACAGGAGAACGGGGAACGGAGAACGGGGAGAGGGTGGCAGCACATGTATGTATATGATCAGCTTTGAAGGCTGACAGGTTACTCGACGTTCGTCGACATTGTGGGATACCAATTTATGCACCATGATCCCGTCAAGATGCACGGTGTCACTGTCAGAGCGTGAAGAATAGGACGACAATGTCATAAGGGCGAGGAGGCTCTGGTGTTCTTGTGCTCTTGTGAAAGGATGGCCTTGCTGGGTGTAATGATCATTTTAGAAGAGTTCCGTAACTTACCGTAAGGACACACCTCAGAATACATTCGATGGGAAGACGGGTGTTCATTCCATGAGGCGAGATAGAGGGGCTATGAATAAAACAAGACAGATTGATCAGCGTTCGATTGAATGAGAGTGGTGGGTCCGGTCAAAGGGTAATCATACAGTAATGTTGGAAGGTCCAATCCCTCAAAGGACATGCGGTGTGATGTCAATGCTTGCCTTCATTTTCCTATTGCGACCAAAGTTTGCGGTATGACGGAAAGATGACCAAGAGATTGTGAGGACCTGCGTCGAGAAACGTGCCCGAGCGATTATGACATGATAGTGGTTGCACAGAGCGTCGTGGTCCAGATCCTGATGACATGGCGGTTGCTTGTCAAAAAAAAAAAAAACAGACAGAGTTATATGGTTCAAGAATGCAAATATGGCTGCACTAGTTCAGCCTAGCTTTGGAAGAGTGGTGTTCAACGGGCGATTCGGGTTTGCGTCGAAGGTCAAGGCATGAATCGGGTCAGAATTGAAAATTTTAAATCCAGTCGACATGTGACTGGATCGGGTAGATTAGATGTTATCTAATCTTCAGAAAATCTTCGGATGTTCGGGCAAATGTCAAGCAAATGCAGCCATCGGAGAACGACTAACCTCAGGCTATTCACAATCTTTCAATAGGACGAGTAACGGTCCAAATAAAATCCATAACTACTCAATTTACCCCAGTTCTGGTATTTGAGGTCAGCGCGACTATCAAAAGCGATTGGAATTGATCAAAAAACTAGTTCATGGATCAAGGAACTACTTAACACGACGCTTTCATGAGAATGTTTTTCTGGCGATTATCGAACTGAGAAATAAGCTTCTTATTCTCGAGAAGCGTCACGGGGACAGCAGCGTTTAAAGAACCGCTGAGTGTAGAGAACGATGTATTATTTCCCAAACTTCTCTGGACTACAAGTCGAGGTTGACGGGCGTGCACCCAAAAGCGAGAAGTCCGTCTAATTAAAACAAACATTCCTATCAGCACTATTTCTTTGCTTTGGAGGGGTTAAGAAGAAGGCTTACTGTATGAGTTGCTGGTGCAGCATACTGGCTGCGAGGAGCTATTACATAGCGTCGAAAGTTAGCCTTGGATCAACAAACCAAATGCAATAAACCCACCATGAGTTGCTGGAAATACCGAAGAAGGATATCGGGCTGCAAGCAACGCCCACAAGGCCAGTGATGCTCCCGACGTCGATGCCCGTGTTGATGAGGAGGGATACGACGACGGGGCTGCTAGCAATTTGGACGGTCTGGCCTGTGCATCACGCCAGGAGTAAAGTTGGTCAACAAGGCGCCATATGCCAACCGGAAGGGACGCGAAAGCTTAAGAGACGTACAGCATTGGAGGTTCCCGGTAAAGCATTGGCTCGCTGGCGGCGCGTCGTTGCGGCGCGCCGGGGTGACTGTGGCGGCTGCAAGGGTTGCGCAGGCGAGAGCGGAGACGAGCTTGAATTGCATTGTTGGTTTGTTGGGTGTACTTGACAGTGGTTTTCGAGTGAGAAAATGTGTGTCGATGAGCGAGGGCTTTTATATCTGAAAGCCTACACGACAATGGAAACGTCGACGAGATTGGACAAGGGAGGAGGATTGTGAGCTACTTCATGTGAAGCTTTTTGCTTTTGTTTTTCTTTTGGGATGAAGAGAAGCATATCGATATCGTGTTGGCGATTGTGCTCGCGGCCGTGACGCGGAGTTGAAATGGGAGCGAAGTGAAGTCCGAACGGGCGGTTAATTCGAGTGTGAATACAAAGAACCTGAGATGATGGCATGGGAATGGCAAGACGGGGAAATACTTTGCTTCAGTGATTTAGTTTTGGGATCATACAGCTTGAGCACTACCAGAGGTGGAGATTTGATATAGGACGTCGGGACGACTGAGATGCTTCATGAATAGTCGTTGAACCAGTGCCATGGACGGACACACGCAGATAGTCGAGACGGATATATCCAAACAAACTGCAGCTCGCTCAATGATCAGCATGGCCCACTAGAATCCCGACGCGCATCACGACACAACACATGAAAGAACGGGGAAAGGGTGGAAGTAAATGTATATGATCAGCCTCCAAGGCTGACAGGTAACTCGACGTTCGTCAACGTTGTGGAATACAAGACGTACGATGTCATTGTCCGAGCTCAAAGAAAAGGACGAGGATGTCATACGGGCGAAGAAACTCTTGTTTTAATAGTCTATTCCTGTTAAAGGAAGACCGTTCTAAGTTGGGTGCACTGAATCATTTCAGAAGAGTTCCGTAACTTACCGTAAGGACGAACCTCAGAATAATTCGATGGGAAGACGAGTGTTCCTTCCATGTTGCCATGAGATCATTTCCAGAGTGATTCGTGAATGACGCGAACAGATGTATCAGCGATCGAAATAAGGGTGAAAGTTCAAAGGGTAATAATCAGCAGTAGATACAGTCTCTGTAGACGTCGAGAAAGTACGATACCTCAAAGACAGCTGGTGGAAGAGCAAAATGTCATCGCCGGCCCCCGTTTTCTACTCGACCAGTGTTTCGCAACACGATGAAAAGGTGACCAAGAGGATGCCAGGACTTCCGAAGATAAACGTGGCCGGGGGATTAGGACATGATATATCGATAGTCGCCTATGGCCCTATGCAAAGCGATGAATGGTTTGATGAAATGGCATTTCGTTATGCCTCGTCGAGACTCGAGACGAGCAACTGACAAAGTGATCTGATATCAAGGCCGAAAATATGGATAGAGTAGTTCAGATAGGCCGTCGGGTATGGGAATGTTGAACAGGTCGTTCGGAGTCGAGCCAAGAATCCAGAAGTGAAAAATTCAGTGAGTTTGATTGCATCGGGTTGATTAGATGTTATCTAATCTTGTTTATGGTATGTGCCTTCGGGTTGCTAAAAAAAACTTTTTTCTGAATGTCATGCGCAATGCTTTCTTCAAAACGTCCCCCTTGCGAATACTCAATTATGAAACGCATAAAATGGCAGACTCGAGGCTCAAAAAACCGCGGAGCGTAGCCGAACAAATGACATAAAATCCCAAGCTCATCTGGGCCAAAAGCATAGAGGAAAACATAGAGCGTCATAATCATATCGCAACTCGTACTCATACAGGCCAGTGTACAGTCCGAAGTCCTCAGAAGGTAAATATACGACTAAATATGCGACTACAAGTTGAGGTTGATGGGCGTGCACCCGATAGCGATGACTCCGTCTAATTAAAACAACCCTATTAGCGTTATTCGTGTACAACGCGAAGAAGACTTACTGAACGAGTTGTTAGAGCAGCATACTGGCTGGGAAGAGCTAAGCGCCGGTCGAAGGTTAGCTTTGGGTGTACAGAAAAAAAGTTGAGGCAACCCACCAAGAGTTACCTCCAGCACCGATGACAGAGATCGGGGTGCAAGTGACGCCCACAAGGCCAGTGACACTGCCAACCACGATGCCCAAAAGTCCAAAGAGGCTCGCGACGGAGGAGCTGGTCGCGGATTGGACGCTGTTGCCTATGACGCAAAAATTCGGTCAACAATGGGCTCAACGATATTAATAAACGACGCAAATAGACTTACAGCACTGGATGGAGGCCGTATTGCACTGGTTCGCATTCATTGAGGAGGTCGCTGTGCTCGCCGGGGTCGCGGGGGTGGTTTCGTGCCGGCGGATGGGCGCGACTGAGGCAGCTGCAACGGTTGCGAGGGCTAGGGAGGAGAGGAGTGTGAACTGCATGTTCAGTATGGTTGGTTTGGTTGGATGGTTGGGTGTATTGGAAAGTGGATTGGAGTGAGGACGGGTGTGTCGACGAGCAAGAGGTTTTATACCTGAACAGACTGGACGAAAACGAAACTCGCGTAATTGTAAAGGAGGGCGGGCTACGTCATGTTCTTGTTGCTTTTGGCATGGGATGACGGAAAACATATCGCGTTGAGTGAGAGTGTCAGAGTAAGCGATCGTGCTCATGGCCATGACGGAAGTGAATTCGAATTGGCCGTCAGAGTGGAGTCCGACGAGACAGATTATACGGATGATTCAAGTTGGAGAAATCGAGAGTCAGGCTGGGAATGGGAATGGCAAGGCGGGGAAATTCTGGACTGCTGTGTTCCGGTTTCGCAACCAGCAGAGCTGGGTCAAGATAGAACTTCGGAGCGGCTGTGAAGCTGCACGGAAGGATGTCGAACCGGGATGTGTTTGTGGGCGGTTAGTTGAGACACATATCCAAGAACCGCGATGACCCGGCACAGCCCACTAGAATCCCGTCGCGCATCATAGCACAACGCGTGTCGATGACGAATGCGTGTCATATCCTGCCAGGCTGCCATACGAGACAGCGGAGGGCGGGGGAGGGAGGACGGGAAGAGAGTGGCAGTAAGTGCGTGTCTATGTTCGGCTTGATCGCGACTTGAAACGTGAAAGCATGACATCGATGACGGGTCGTTAGCACTCGACGTTCGTCGACATTGTGGGATACCATGAATCCACGATCCCGTCAAGATTCAGAGGCACGATGTCAGAGCTTGAAGAATGCAGTAACGTCATACAGGAAGAGACTCTGATCCTATCGTGAAAGGACTGACTGCTTTAGGTTGGTTTTAGGTGTAATGATCATTTCAGAAGAGTTTCGTAAGGACGTACCTCAGAATATGTTGGAAGGGAAGCGGCACTCCCTGTTCTCTGTTGTCGTCGAGCAGGTACAAATTACTACAATCCTTCAAAGGGCTCGCTGGCATTTCTTTTCCTGCTACGACCAAGGTTCGACGTATATCGAAAAGATGTCCAAGGAAATGCGTTCCAGCAATTAGCGGATCGTATATAGATGGCAGTTGCAATTGATTATGCAGACCGTCGATTGGTTGAGGTCCCGAATCCTTATGACATGGCGGTTACATAGGTACACGTCGTTGAAACGAAAAGTGACTGGGTAATCCGGTTGAAGGTAGCAAATGGACAGAGTATTTCAGGCTGGCTGTCGAAGGTTAGGGTGTCGAATAGGTCGTTCGGGGTCGCTTTGAAGGTCAAGGCATGAATCAGGTCATCGTTGTCGACGTGTGACAGGATCGGGTAGATTAGAAGATGTTATCTAATCTCGGGCAGCTCGGGGAAAGTGCCCATCGCGATACTGAGAACGAGGAGAACGGTCTAAGCTACTCACAACCTTTTCAATAAGGCCGCAATTCGTCCCTTAGTCCTTGATCTCGGGATACATATGTATCAGTGTTTTCTGAGGGTTCATTTTTTTTTTTTTCTAGGATTAAATTCCACCAGGATCGTCTAAGCGTCAAATGAATTTTACACGTTGTCTTTCCGAACCAATCGTCATTCGTATAGACTAAACATCATATCGGGTACTGCTACAATTTCGAAGACCTCATTCACTGTTTAACTACAAGTTGAGGTTAACGGGAGTGCATCCGAGGGCGACAAGTCCGTCTAAGTACAGCCGTCAGCATTTCTTCATGATGGAAGGAGAAGGAAAATAATACTCACTGAATGAGTTGTTGGTGCAGCAAACTGGCTGAGCAGAGCTGTAGAGCGTTAAAGGTCAGCGGTGGATTTATGCGGCATAGTTTTGAGCAAACTCACCAAGAGTTGCCTCCGACGCCGATGACGGAGATGGGGTCACAGGTGACGCCAACAAGGCCAGTGACGCTCCCGACGACGATGCCCAAAAGTCCAAGGAGACTGGCTACACCGGTGCTGGTGGCCGATTGAACGCTGTTGCCTATTACACCAGGACGTTGTTAGCAACATACTCGACAGAAAATCAACCCGAGTGAGACGCACAGCACTGAAGGTCACCAGTGTTGCATTGGCTAGCAGGTGCACCACCGCCGCCACCACCGCGGCGAACGGGGGCAACTGTGGCAGCAGCAAGGGTTGCGAATGCGAGAGCAGAGATGACTTTGAATTGCATGATGGTGATGGTGGTAAGTACTTGAGGTTGCTCGAGTGAAGAACGGTGGTCTAATTCATAGGGCTTTTATAGCTGAATCCTTGGACAAAAAAAAGTCAGATTTGAGACCTACCTCATGTCTGTCGACAGGATAATATGAAATGGAGTCGGAGTGGAATGGCAATTGAAGTGGAGGCTGACAAGACGTTGGAGTGTGAAGAATGGATGGCAGGAGACGCGACGATGTGCTTCATAGGGTCCGAACTTCGAGCAAGAGCCGAATTGTAGCAATGCCAGGAATTAGAACTAATATAGGCAATGAAAATACAATGGTCGCCGATCCAAAAAGCATCTGAGTGTAGATGGCTTGAACGTACGAATTTATGAACAGCTGCACAACGTACCAGCATCTCGAGACTTTGACAAGCCAAGCATCATTATTGGACTGATGACGATTTTGCGTCATGTCCTGTCTTACAAGAGGAGGGAGAGAGTGTGGCATTAGTGGAAATGACAAATGATCACCCCGAAAGCTGACAGGCAGACGTTGAGGAGACACTTCGCGTAAATATTGCACGTTTCCAGAGAACACTGCGTCATACACATCCACATTCAATACCGTAAGAGCATGTTCCAAAAGGATATCGATCGCATTGGCGGTGCTACTTGATGGCAATTATTGCTATTTTCATAATTGTTGGCGAAACGTGATTTTTGATGCGAAATCATTTTTTTTGGAAATCTCGAGCTGGCTGATCGCGAGACCCATATTATCGTGAATTCTGAAGCTACCAAGTTAAATTTGAGTGATTCCGGATCGTACGAAGCACGCCTTTCAGAATATGTAAAAACAAATGGAAAATTCAAGGTTTGAATAAATACAGTTACTTTGGCTCCAGTTCTCGGCTTTCGGTACACGCTGCAACAAATCCGTGCTGTACATGCCATCTGAGAGCCCAACTGGGTGCTAATGATGTATTTATACGATGCACCAGCAATTATACGGCACAGATACGGGCTCATTAATAAACTTGGAGCTCAATGTATTCTGAAGCTCGCCTTACAGTACGAAAACTGTATTTATTAAACCTTGAATTTTCCATTTATTTTTACATATTCTGAAAGGCGTGCTTCGTACGATCCGGAATCACTCAAATTTAACTTGGTAGCTTCAGAATTCACGATAATAAGGGTCTCGCGATCAGCCAGCTCGAGATTTCCAAAAAAAATGATTTCGCATCAAAAATCACGTTTCGCCAACAATTATGAAAATAGCAATAAGAGGTCGCGAAGAGAGCAAGAAAATCCGCCGGCTTCCAGGCTGACAGAAACTGAATACATGTTTACATTGGGCAGGCATAACCATTCACCACGAAATGAAGGGGATACGATATCACAGCACACCGTCGTAAGAGATCCGAGATCGTGGCCCAGCGCAATCTACCAGAGTATGACAACGGCGGTTGTAATCGCCATTTTGTCTCTTACAATAGCCCAAAGGAGAGTCATAGGAAGTGTCCAAGACTAATGGGAGTCGGTTGACGCGTCATTCAGGTAGGACTGGTTGAAATTGAAGCAGAACTTGAAAGTTTGGCCAGTGGCAAAAGACATGGCGGTTGCATTGTCGAAACAAACAACCGAAGGACCAATTTGGTTGACAGTGACACATGGCCGGATTAGTTCTGGCTGTCGAACATTGGTGTTGGGCGATTCTGAGTTGCATCAAAGGTGAAAGCAAGAATCAGGTCAGAATCAAAAAATTCAATCGACTCGGATCCGGTAGTAGATTAGATGTTATCTAATCTCGGGCTACTCGGGACAAATTCTGAGAACATGGCATATCAATTAGTATTACAAGAGATAGATAATCTAACAAAATCTGTGCGCATTGTATCTAGCTTTTTCGGCTTAATATGTAAACTACAGCCCTTGTCGGGCTCCTAGTACAATATCAACATTAAGCGCAATGGACGGCGACGCCTCAAGCATCGGAAATCGAATCGCAGGTGCCAGCTGTTGCCTCGCTCCTTCCAGAGTCAAAATCTTGTCGCGTTGGCCAGGAGGCCGCAGACAAAGCTGAAAATTAACAGCAGAAAGCTCAGGATAAAGCTCAGGATTAGTCAAATTCGCGTCTAGGTTCGTCCAGATACCATCGCTGTGCAGGAAATCGAGCAACTGCTGATCAGGGGCGTCGTCCCAGAAAGGCGTGTCAATCACGATTTCGAGGGTTTGAAGCGACGTTGGTGGGCGCATCATGGTTGAGTTGAGGATGCCGCAGATGGGGCTGGTGTTGTATTGCCCGAAGGGGTTGGCCATTACACTTTTGAGCTTGAGACGACGGAGGTTTTTGAGCCCTGTGAAGTCGAGCCGGTCGCGGAAAGCGGGGTTGAAGGTGCAGAATAAGTTTTCTTCTTCGCTATTGGGTGGTGAACGATGTTTCATAATAAGTCGTGACTCAAATTAGGATGGAAACGAAGCACTCACAAGTCCATCGTTTCGAGAGACTCCCCGGCTCTCACCCTGCATAAGAATGACGCTACCATCCGGAAATCGGTTCGGTCTCTGCAAATGCTTCGGAATGTTTTTATATCCCCCAGTTTCACTGGCCCGTAATAGTAGAAAATATCTTCAAATCGTTCGAGGCATCGGATGACATGAAGTTTTTCCAGACTCGGGAGAAACGGCTTGACTGGCTGGGTGCCCGTACCGAGGAGGGAGGGGTCTTCTGGTGTATGATGGAAATCGCAACGCTCTAACGTTAATGACTTGAGATTCATAAACTTGGCCAAGTAGATCATCGGAACGGTAAGATATTTGAGATGAAGCGTGGTGAGGGTGGATGACGCGCCTAAATCGGCGAGTGATACGAGGAATGGAGATTCGACAGGGAAGCTGAGAGAGCAGTTGGCGTCCTCGTTGTCGTAACAGATGCCCAAATGCTGGATGTCGACCCCGTGAACTTTGACCAAGTTCAATAACGCCTGTAGCCCGCCGACGTCCCTGGTCACTTTGTTAAACCCCAACCGAAGAGCGCGTAGATGGCGGAACAAAGTCGGTGAAGCTTTGAGTTTTTCGAGTACATCCTTCGCGGCGGGCGTCCCGTTGGTGATTCGGATGTCCGTCCACAATAGTTTCTGCGAGTAGGGGAGAAAAGACCTGCTAACGACAGCGCAGGAGAGAAGTGTTCTTCGTGTGTCTTCGTTTAGAGGGAAATCGGACCCAAATTCGTCGAGAATACGGTCGATAAGCTCCTGCGGAATATATGGTACATCGGGCATTGAAAATTATGCTCAAAAAAAATCAGGTAAAATTGTGTCTCCAATTTCTAGTGAAGCCAGGCCCGAGACAGGGTTCAATCGATCTGTAGAATTACAAATACGTAAACTGCGATGTCTGAATATTAGATACTCACTGGCTAGACTCAGGCGACTGCGGTGGCGGTGGTGGTGGTGAGGTGGTGAGCGGGAAGGTTACTGTCAGATAAATTTACCGATCAATGCTTACGTAAGCACAATTTGTCTCTCTTGCCACAAGAACTTTCCGTCACCAAATGTAGCCGCCAAGTTCTAGACTATAACGTCGTCGAAATGCCAGAAGAACGCATAAATTTTAGCCGTTGACGCCCTGTTCGGCTGTCTCGTCCTATAGGAGCTGACCTTGGGCTCTCAGATTCTCGAGGCCGCTATCGTCGGGCTCTGTTCTGCTTCATTTTCCATCTTTACGCTACTTACCTGTTCGCTGTGCCAATGAACTTCCATTAGTATTGGACACCTTCCTCTTACGACACTCCTGGGGTCTATTATATGAGGCAATTTTAACTCTCGTCTTCTACATTGGCCGATTGCGCCGGGCCGCGATCTCCTACGGTGGTGTGAAATTGTACCTCTTTCATAGCGTTCGTTGTGAATGAATATGTCTCCCCCTCGTCATCAGGAATCCAATTACCCGTCAGCCTGAAAGCCGATACACTTTCTTGCACTCCTCGCAGTTTTTTAACCGCCTCGGAGTAGCACCGGCGGCGCGAATTGCGGTCGATAATTCTTATAAAATATTATCCTTGCGGAACTCGTTCTTACGGTATCGAATGCGTAAAATTCGGGTGTATATGACGAGGTATTCTTTGGAAAGGGGCATCCCATACGCGACACGTCTCACTCTCAGCCTTGTTGCAACTCGGTAGCATGATGGAGAATTGTCATTTTTCCTACCATAATATTCGAAGCCTTGGGATCCTGGTACGTCGTGCAGGCTCTGGCGGTTTTTTGAATTTGCCGACTAAGATATCTACCTGGAGATATTGTTTGGATACGGTGATCACTATATTTTCATTGCCTATATCTGTTCTAATTTCTGGCATACAACTCGGGTCTTGATTAAAGTTTGGACCCTACGAAGCACGCCGCCACTTCTCCCACCATTCTTTCTTCACTTTGATTACCATTCCAATTCGATTGCACACCATATTTTCTTGTCGCGAACTATGAGGTAAGACTCAAATTTGACCTTTTTTGTCCAAAGATTCATCTATAAAGGCCCTACAATTTCGACTGCCTTTCTTCACTCGAGCAACCTGAAGTACCATTACCAACATCCTCGCTTTCGCAACCCTAACTGGTGCCACAGTCGCCCCCGTTCGCCGCGGTTGGGGTAGCGGCGGCGGCGTACCAGCTAGCCAATGCAACACCGGTGGCCTCCAGTGTTGTAAGTCTCGTCTGAGTTATTTTTCTGTCGATCACGTCGCTAACCGGACTTTGGTTCGATAGGCAATATTGTCCAATAGGCCACCAACCCCCCTGTAGCGGATCTCCTTGGGCTTTTGAGCATCGTCGTCGGGGGCGTTACTGGCCTCGTTGGCATAAACTGCAGCCCAATCTCCGTCATCGGCGACCCAAGTAGCTCTTGGTGGGTTTGCTCGAAGTTTTGTCGCATAAATCCACTGCTGATCATATTTTGTAGCACTGCTGAGCCTGTTTGCTGCACCGACAACTCGTTCAGTATGTATTACCTTCCATTGACTACACGAGAAATGCTGACAATCATACTTATTACTTAGGCGGAGTTGTTGCCGTTGGATGCAGCCCCATCAACTTGTAGTTGAAAATTGGATAGCTTAAAATGTGCCCGTATTCTGATCGGGAATATGAGTGCAATATCATATAAAGGGATGACTTCGTCATCATGGCCTTGCTGTGGGTCTGTTTTTACTGACAAATTTATATATGATTCTGAGTTATTTTGGTAGGGAACAACTACAGTACTTATGCGTAGTTATTTGAGTACGCCGCTTGTCGCCAACCTTCGGTTGGCTCCTCGCGGCGTTGACGAAGTTTAGAATTTATAACTACCACGTCGTTAGCTATTCTAAATTACTATCTTCTGGAGCAAATCAAAGACAGGTAGCACAAAGTTTGCCTCTGAGCACAATTACCAAGGTCAGTCTAACTACTTACAACATATCTTCCAGGTAATAAACCTGGTATCGGTACTTGGTGTGAAGGCCGGTGCTACGCACGGTCTATTATTCATTTCCTAGCCTCAATGATCGAAGAGCAGAGGCTGCGGCGAGGCGATGACCGTGAAGCTGCAACGACGAGCCGACAACGATGATGACGACACCAACGAAACCCATGCTCATCGTGACGATCCACGGTAAGCCCCGTCTCCCTCTGCAAATCCCATTGCGTTATCCTCATGGTTATGCTCTCTGTTCTCCGCAGTTGAAACCCGATGACAACGAGGTTCGCAGGAACGCCGCTCGCGAACTCAACGGTGCTTGCAGGCTCCAAGTATTCACGATCGTGGACCCTTATCCGTCGTCCTCCCCCTGTTTCCTCACCACCTAGTTCAGCATTTGGAGGAAGCTATAAACGCTGACCTGCAGTTTTTGCTCTTTGCCAGCTATTTCAATTTCGACGGGCCTGTCGTCGCCGACCTCCGGTTAGCTCCTCGTGGTCCGTTTTCTCCTTCATTGTTGTTTAACAGGTCTTGATATCCCTGCCCTTACATCTGTTCAGCGGATAGCGAAAAAAACAAGTTAAATACTGTATTCGTACAAAAACTCACCACTTAAATATAAGCTGTAAATATGACATTGCAGAGGCTATCACAAACATAATTTAGTATTTATATCGATTAATATCAACAACGTACTTATTTGGGTTTAATAGCTACTTGATAGGAACGGGCAGGCGGATCGACGCGCAGCCATTGCGTCCCCGAAAGCGAGTAAACATTGAACGGGCATAGAGCCCAGCGGTACAAACTGGCGACGTGGTTGCAAAAAATTGGAGAAGGCGTGACCACGGGAGGCTCAACAAACAGGGGATAAACCCGCGCAAAGGTGCTGGTGGCCGCAAATCGGTGCCGCAGGTATAAATGATAAAGGGGAGGGCGGCTTATTGGTTTCGAAGCTTGGTTCAGCGCCAATAGTAATGTAGAGCTGTAGACTGGGAAAAAGTGTGGTAGTCTGGACTCCGAGTCATCGAAGACTTGGAAACGGGGAAATCATCGAAATACGCCAGCTGGAGTGAATACAACGTAAATCATGACCTAGTCCTGATATCTTGACGGAATACACTCACCAAGAAATGGTTTGCTGAAAAGATGACCGAAGTTAAGCATGAATGTCAGCACGGTAAAATAAATCGCAGAGCCTTCGGAGGCAAACAAAACCAAGCAAGTTGCAGAAAACTCGAGGGAGAGGTCAAGGAAAACCTTGTATTTGGTTAAGCTTGAGCTAAGGGCAAGAGCATGTGAACCAAACAAACAAGTTGCAGAAAACTCAAGCAAGAGGTCGGTCTCAACCTTGTGTTTGGTTAGGCTTGACCTAAGCGCTGCTGACCAAGCTGATGCACAAAATAATTTCGACACCGGGGAACCTTACTGTTTCACAGCAAGGCCATTTTAGCTGATATACCATTGGCTCTGAGGGTGATAGACAATTTATAAAATTCGTATGGCACGTTGTTACGCGAGACAAATATTTGAACAATCAAAGTTCTCCAGAGAAGCGCTGCCCCGATCGCATTTGCGTATCAAACTTGAGGAGGATTTTTTTCACTGCGGGGCGCATCAGAAATTATTAAAACCTTTTTTGTGGGAATGGAGGCGGACATTCAGAATGACGATAAACGACGATTCAAACGTAGAGTTTGGACTGGAATGAGTAGGTACATAATGTCCAAGTAAATTAACTCCACCTTGGCATACTTCATTGCCAGTCCGCCTTGATCAAATCTGCTGCTCTTTCAGCGATCGCATACGTGGACGCCTGAGTATGTGCCGCAGGAACGAATGGCTATCGCCCAATAATCAGTTTCGATGATGATAGTAATAACCTTAACAAAACCGCACCATGACCGAAGCATCAACGATTCTCAGGCCTTGAGCTCCCTTCAACTTCAGGTTTGGATCAACGACTCCGAATTTGGCATTTTTAGCCGACATAGACGAGGTCCCAACGGCATGGGCAGCTGTAAATGCAGTCTCGGCGATGAAGTCCTCGAGGGCTTGGTCTGTTGTCGCGTTGGCGAATGCGCCAGAAGGTTGGAGGACATATCCTTTCCATGCTGGACCTGCAAAAAAGCGTCGGGCAGTGGCTACGCCCTCTTTCAGAACAAAGAGGTCAAATTTGGAAGACAGGATGCGTAGATCGATTAAAGGATCGTCAAGCGGGTTGTTGGACCTCAACGACACCGTCCCTCCTGAGGAACGGTGTTAGAAATATGCCGTCGAGCGCTCGAAGGAGCCAAACTGGTGATACACACTTGAGAGAGGTGATACGACCCTTGGAACGGCACCGACAAAATTTCCTAGAGCCGTGCTGAAAGCTCCACCGTTCTACAAGGTCAGGGATTAGACGTACGATCCCACTGTTCATTGTTCCCACATGAACAGGAAACTCAAAACTTACAGATATAACCATCTCAATGTGAGGCGAGTTCCTCCCAGAAGATGGGTCCGCAAATGTCTTGAAAATAGGCGAGTTATCCGGTATGCGAGTCCAGGCTATCTGATTAAACCCAGCATTGACTAAAGGTCCCTGACGAATTCTTTCCCATTCTTTTAGTAGCTCTGCTTGCAAAGTAGCGTTTTGTTTGATGCTGGATATGTACGAATTAGATTAGTTAATCGATTAGAAAGGTTGCAACACGAAAGGACAAACGTATCGACGGTGTTGTTGGAATTAGCGAACCAGTTGACAGGAACAAGGGGGTGGTCGCTTAAATTCTTCCCAACGCTCGGGTTATTCAGTATGGAAACAATCCCCAGCTTTTCGAGTTCTGTTTTATCTCCAATGCCTGAGTTGAGCAAGACGTGCGGGGTTTTGATGCTCCCAGCCGAAAGAATGACCTCCTTGCTTGCCGTCAAAGTGATCAATCTCGAACCTGCTCGAAGAGATTGAATATCATTAAATCCTATATTAATAATTGGGTTGTCGAAACCTACCTGAGCTTAGTTCTACTTTGCGGAAAGACGGTGGATGGACGCCCGGTGACGCAGTTTGAAGAACACGCGTTACATGAGTATTCAGAACGATCTCCAAGTTCGGTCTCTTCACAACATTGGGCGTCAAGTATGCGGTAGCTGCACTGCTTCTTTCTCCATTCCCAATCGTCGATGGTAGCCAACCTAAAAGGTATGCAGATCGTCGGCACGATCGTGCGCTCAGTAAAACAATTTGACTTACCAAGACCTAAAGGATTTCCGCTGTTCATATCCAAGTTGAAAGGAAACTCGTCTTTTAAATCTTTCGTGGTTTGAATAGATCTCCCGTCCGTGTTCAGCATCGGGAATCCAGGAAGACTTACGGAGGTCATCCCTGTCCCTTTCAAATTATGGAATTTGGGATTGAACTGTCCGGCAGTGTTGTGGTTATCGGCTGGTGGCAACCACTTCTCGTTCTACAAAAAATCAGATCAAATTCAGGCAAGGTAGCGCAGACAGAAACCTTAAGGAAGTAGGGCAGCAAGTTATTCCAAGACCAACCCGGATCTCCAGTAACACGAGCGAAGCGATCGAAGTCAGATGACGACCCACGCGTATAAAACATGTCGTCTAAATGATGCTTCAGAAGTTATCACCGCAGTTGAAGGTGAAATGCACAGACTAATCGAACTACTTCCTCCCAAGATATGCCCTCGCGGATAATTGATTACTCGGCCAGCCCCATTGGCTTGAGGGACAGTAGTAAAGTTCCAGTCAAATGGAGACCTAAGGAGATTTGGCTCCAAGAATGGAACTTGAGAATTGAGAACCCCTGCATTCCTGGTTTTTGAGAAATATGTTATTAGCAAGACATCTGGACGTAGTGCATTGCAGTATAACTGACGAAGGACCGGCTTCGATAACCAGCACTTTGAACTTGGGGTTTTCTGTGAGGCGACTCGAAAGCACGGAGCCTGCTAATCCTCCTAAAACGATGTGACGAAACCGTCAAATCCATGGAGGCCAAGATGGATACTAGCTTCTCACCTCCCACAATAATAAAGTCAAAAGCTTGTCCAGCTGGTAGATCGCTGAAGCTGTCGCGAATAGCTGCATAACAAGGGAGGAAGAAAGTGGTAGAAAACCACAGCAGCAGAATAAAAGACACCAGCTGCATTGGAGACGAGAGGTTTGAAACCTTGAAAGCCACCCGCGTTAACAACCAAGTTATATAGCCAACTTGAAGGCTCCAAGGTATGACCGCATTCAGTGAAAAGTAATTAGTAAATTAGAAGTTCTTCGTGGCATAAACAGTCAACTCTTCTCACGCAAAGAGAGTTATATGAGCTGCAGACAACCATGAGGCGGGGAAAATTGACCTTGCCGTGACAGGCGTAATTTTCGTTGGGAAAACAGTGGAGGCTATTTCTGCCATTGAGGGACACGCTGCCTCAGTGGCGAAATCCTTTTATCCAGTACCAAGAGCAAGCTCCTTCGACGGGTTACTCTTGAGGGCGTCCCGGGAAAACACCGCTTTCCCCCTGGACTGGTGCAAGAGCTGCTAAAGTACTAAGTAGACGTCGAAATCGGATCCAGGCGATGTACGAGCTAGGTAGAAGCAGAACTGGACTCATCAAGAAGGCCAGTCAATGGGTACGTCACGAATCAGACCGAGTATTGCTTTCGATGTTGGAAGACAGGACCGTCAATCGCGCAAGAGAGGACCAGAGATGAGTGTGTAAGTGGGAAGGCTCAAATTTCTTGCGCGATGTTGGCGATCGGTCCGACTTGTTTACGCACTGCTGGTCGAATGATCCAGAATGGTGCTTGATGACGTCTACTTTTCCAAAGAAGTTTCGAGGGAACTGTGTAACCACCGCGAGATGCTACAAATATATCGACATCCTATGAGATTAAGAAGTTGGCAGCCAATAAAAACGGTTACCTGGCCCTGCAAGGCATAAGCAATCTTGCGAACATCTATCCATGTCTGGCTGATCTGACTGAAGCTTCATGCGCTCGTTCGCCTAGATGTCATCGCGCTTATGAGATATGAAGGTCTCAGGTCAAACCCTGCTAGCATATCCGAAAACGCGACAACAACGAATCATAGACTACGAAGTTGGCTTAGTATCACATATTCAAGAGAGAAAATATCAGCCCGGGTCGAGCTCTTGGAAGGGTAGCGGCCTGACGCAATTGCTCTGGAGAGGTGTCGTGCATGACTTCAAATAGGCAGTCCTGCAGAAGCGGTGCTAACATTCTTCCATTTCCTCCTGGAGAAGTAAGCGCCCTGATATCGGTGGATTGCGGCATTGTCACATTCAGATGAGTCAAATGGGGAGTAAGAACGAGGAGATCAGCGAGCTGTCCCGGACTATTGAATGCGGTTCGTAGATAGAGCTTCTGCGCCGGAGCTGGAGGAACCGATCGCGAAATCATCGACGTGATGGCAGGTGTGACCTCCTCCGGAAAAGCATCGACTTTGAGCTCTTCTAAAACTGGGGCTGAGATGGAGTCAAAGAGCCAGAAGAGGAGGCCAGGCGCCACCGCATGGACTCTGAGAAATACGAGATGAGGAAAGTGGAGGTTGTGGGAAGGGATGCTGGGCCCGAACTCAACACGAATAAGTTCGAGATACCTCAAGCCTGGGGAACAGCATAAGATCTGGCGGGCTGAATCACCACGACCGAAGAATTGCTCGTATTTGAGATAGCCTGTGCAAGGAATGAGGAGTTCCCCTTTGCGTCCTTTCATGAGCTTGACGTTCTGAAGTTGAGGGGCATCTAAGAAACAGTCCAGGCTTTCGTTTGAACCGTAATGCATGGGGCTTATTTCCGTCCAGTCTGTCTAAGGGTACGCAATGCTGGAAGTTTTCCTTTCACGCCTTTGAAGGCACGAAATCCTTCTAGGGGTATTTGTATGGTAATTTTTTGCCATCTCTTCGAATGCCGAACTAATAGATCGGCTGCGGGGTGCGTACGGTCCGTGAATCTTACGCCAGACACATGGACAGTAATCAATGCACCCCTTGAACGCCCCAGTATGTTGGCCAGCCCCTTCAAATAATCTTTTCGGCTTGTATATTCGAGCTGCAGATTGACGTCAGGCAGCGTAGCCCACAGGAATGGCGTAGAAAAGGCGACATTTCTCCACTGCTGGCAAACCTGAGATATCTCCCAGGGAAGTTCCTTGGCTCCACGAAAGGAAAAGCCGATGTTGTCCACCGAAAAACGATCCTCATGCGTCGCGAAGTAGAATATCTCCTGAAGGATTTCGAATGGCAAACTAAGAGCGCTGGGAGAGCTGGCCGGTCGATCTGCTGGTGATTGAGGACTGGGCTGGTTCCATGATATCGATGACGCCTCATTGTAGGCAGTCCGAGTCAGAGGTAGGGTTTCGCTTGCGTGTATTCTTTCAACTTGATAATTGCCAGATGTTCCTTGAAACTGACGAGAAATAGGACGCTTTGCCGCTGAATTTGCCCTTATACGACGGGTAAGGAAAGCGTGGATATGATATTTTGTAGATTGAAAGAAACTTAAGCCCTTCGACTGTGGCTTCAAGTTGTGTTGGGTCGAGTCCATATTTGTTCCCTTGAGCCTGAAACTACGTGTTAGATGGGAACCTTTTCCGTGTTCAAATTGGTCTTAACTTACTTGTTTTGTAGGCCATTGCAGAGCATGGCATGTTTCGAGTCCTTCATTTTTTTTCACTCTAAAGTGCTGCCATAAATTATATCTGTAAAAAAATTTATAATAACATCCCGTTGGAACCTTGATGACACGTTGAAACAGTAACAACTATATCAACTAGAATAAGTTCCAATCTGCAAGGACGTTCTATAAACTCACAGATAAAATCACCATCCTCGTTGGTAGTTGGGACGATGTCTCGGAGAACCGGACCCATAGGCAGCGAACGCCGAAGTTCAGTCACAGCCTGAGCAAGCAAAGCACCATTTATGACACAGCTGCCCCAACGCCCACCAACCAGTCATGTTCGAGCACAAGGGGTTAAGGCCAAAACATTCGATTGATAGTTCGATGATACAGCTGAACGTATGAACCGACTGTACGAACTGACGCCTCGCCTCCAAACCCCGCTCTGGCTGAGAACACGACCGTCGACCGCTCCTTCACCTGCAACGGCGGCTTCTGTCCCCCTCTTCCTTCCGTTATCGTCCTGGTCCAGCAACACATTGAAACCTGTCCCTATGCGCCATGTGAAAAACTCCAGCTGAGGGCTCGTAGTCGAACATTTGGTTGGACGTTCTCTGCTCGGTGCTGGTACCAATGCCTGCAGCGAAGACGTATGGCGAAAGAGCAAGGGGACACGGTTTTACTGGAAAAAAGTAAAGACAGCAGTACCGTTAACCTTCAGCACTTTGGCTTCATGAAAATAAACGGAGAAGAAAGCACGTACATAATTGCTTAAATCCACTGACAGCGCAATACCGACACATTCTTCAGTTTGGTATCGGGCACATCGTGACATGGCAAGGGCAGTTTATAGCACCAGGCTTTGGGTCAGTTGAAGCCCGAGTGTTGAGCTGACAGTATGACGACGGAGGCGCACATAGCATGCTCGCCGTTGTGGCAGGGAACGCGGGTGGGCTGTGTCGTAAAACGACAGGGTAAGAGCAGTCCCTGCCCGTTAGCGTCAGTGTTGTAGTTCCAGCGATTGCGAACGTAGGTCACTCACTGGGTATCATTGGTGCAGATGTCATCCGCAGAACGATTGGCATGCGAGGTTAGCGAAGGGAGGCAGCGTCCGTCATCACGATGTGCCAGCAGCGTGGGGCAGCAGGACCTGTTATGGGTCAGCAAATGCTGGGACGATAAGGCGGGTGCTTACCTGCCCCTGTTGTTGTCCTCAGCTCAGGTGCTCCCAACCTTACCCCTGCTACATCATCGCCAACACCTGCCGAGGTACGGAGTACGGCGCAAGGCTACACTGGTGCCTATAATTGTGATCGTCGTCGGTGATTTGTCTATTGGATAATAGAGCATCATGTTGTGCTACGATATGGCAACATGTGAGTGAGCTGAACAACGCGGGACGTTATGGCAACATACCTCTGGTTCCATGTCCCTCATTGGAGCACTTCTGTACATCGTTTCGACCGTCCAGATGAAGGTCGTGGAAGTGAAATTGCGAGTTGAACTCGATCCCCGACGATGACGGAAATAGAAGAGGTCTCGGCGTTTGCCGGCTGATGGGGCGTAACGCAGGCCAAAATTTGGGTGGGTCTGAACGATAAAAGAACGAGCCCTATAAATAGGACTCGTAACAAACACAATGATCGGTAAAGTTAGTCGGATTGTTATAAATCACAGATGGTTGTAGTAACTTAAGCACCTACGAAAAGGGATCGAGGAGACCTCCGTAACACCGGTCATGTGACTAAACGCCGCTCTAAGAATCGAGCCTCGTTGTTCAAACATCAAATGTTCTTTGGACTCACGACCATCTTGTCTATCGCAGAGGATGAGAAATTGGCCATAGATTGGACCAGAGAGCAAATTTTTCTTTTTTTAGCTCGACAGACAGACAGTTCAAAGACAATTCGACCCGAGTTGATCTTCGAGGCCCAGGGTTCCATCAGACCACCTATCCTCGATGAATTACAGCTATTTTCATATCAATGCGCCGCACTTGGTTTTTCACATATACAGTCACTTAGCGCGGAGACGTAATTTTCAACGGAGCCAGGAACCGGATCTCGCAAGTGAGGGAAGGACGTTCCAGGCCGTTGACAGCTGGCATCAAACCAGGACTCGGCCTCCCTATGAGCTTGAAAAGTCAAGAGTCCGCCCGTACGTAAAATTTAAAAATTTCGGCGCATTGATATGAAAATAGCTGTAAATAGTCCGCGGCAGCATGTATTGTCGTCCTATGGGCAATTTGCTTCTATTCTACATTAGGATTCGTAAGAGCTGGAGAAATAAGAATGAGAAACGTCATCATTTAACGAGTACTGCGGACTCAGCCTCGGAGGAAGTTTCGAAAATCAATTGACCTAGACAGCGGCAATGCCGCTTGAGAGGATCAAAAGATGTATCATCATACCATCATGAAAGGCTGTATATATATATTTATTTATTTTGAAAAAGCAGACTAGGAGGATCATGGACTGACAAAGGCCATGGGTCAAGGTATAAAGGGTAAGCATACCAATCTTTTATTCACTAGCACTGTGATATAACACGAGAACAAGGTATTCCTTAAATCACACGTCCCATAGCCCAGGCCACAATACAGACAGGCCCTCAGCGTCGTCAAGAATCCAGGTATTAATCGAAGACAATGCCCCCATCAATGGTGATCTGAGGAAGGGTATTAAGGTCAAAAAGGCCTGAGGTGGTTGTTGGATGGCTCACAGTTTGACCGGTTAAGAAACGAGCCTCAGCCGAGACCAGATAAGAAACCAGGCCAGCAACATCTTCTGGCTTGCCATTGAAACCGACGGCTGTGCCTAAATCAACCTGTGCATAGAAATTTGGGTCATTAGTCGCAAAAACCACCCTGGGACGTATTAAACATTCTCACAGATGCTACAATGTCCACTAAAAACAATATAAAGAACAACATAAGCATAGTCAGTGTGATCTAGGTCTTACACATCTTTGTTTCGATGGGCCCAGGAGCATATGCGTTGACAGTGATGCCGTTTTTTGCCCATTCAAGGGCTTTCAATTTTCAGAGAACATATTATGAGTATTATCCTAAGCTGAGATAAATGGAATAAATCACCAGCGCTTTGTGTTAACCCGCGGATCGCGAACTTTGTTGCACTATAGCCCGAGAATTCGGGGTAACCTATTGATGTTTTAGGTCAGATATCGTATGGATGTTTGTGAACTGGAACGAAAACGACCGCTTCACCTTTTTTCCCGGATATGGAGGAAGCACCGATTATACGACCGCCATGGCCTTGCTTGATCATCTGCTGGGCCGCATATTTGTAGCAGAGGAAAGTCCCTCGAGCGTTAACGGAAAATATCTTATCCCATTGCTCGACAGAAGCTTTAATTTCGGTGACCGTCGCAATTAGGACGACGAAAGGACAACGAGTAAGGCTGGTTGCAGACCATTTGTAATAGAGTTCGCAAAGCAAATCCCAGCATTTGCAACCATCTATAACATTATTATTACAATTGTCCGATTATGGGAGAGTAATCACTTACAACGTCAACAGTGCCGAGATCCTCTGCTGTACGGGAAACCAGTGCCTTCACATCCGCTTCGGCAGACACATCTCCGGTAAACACCAACGAGCGTCTCCCCGTTTTCAAAATCGTCGAACGGAGTTCCTCAAGCGCGGTTTTGGAGGATTGAAGGTCGTTTACCGCCACATCGTACCCGTCATTCGCCAGTCGCAATGCGATAGCCCGCCCAATTCCCCCAGAGGCCCCCGTAACAACGGCCACGCGGTTTGAAGCGGTCGCCTGAGACATGGACCGAGAGTACGACAGCGCTTTAGAAGGCCCACGAAAAAAGGTGGGGTTTGAGAAGCGGGAAAACATGTTGAGAAACAACTGAACTTGAGCTGTACCGCGAAGTTGTGTGGGGGAAAGGAACAGCTCTCTCTTATCATTACATACCTGACAGGCTTCTCTATATAGCCTGGCTTTTTCTCTCAATGTCACGGATGAGAAGTGAAGGTCGATTGAGTCGGCTCTGCAAAGAAATAGCGTGTGAGACTGCTAATTCCCCCCCCTGTATGGCCAGATGAATGAGAATTCCAAAGAAACCCAATTTTAGAAAGCATACCAGCTGTTGTGTCAGAACCGAGCATGCCAGGAACGCCACTCCTGCCGGAGTAATGTTCTTCCTCGCCCCAAAATGGCCGTAGTGAACGGCAGGCGAGGCAAAGACAGCTTTTGCGGCGCCAGAGAAAGGCATCGAGAAAGCATCAATCAGGGCCAACTTATACCTCATCTAGATAGAATTTGAATGTAGTATAGCCAGAACCCAATACGAACAGCTCTGGAAGCGTTGAGTTGGCTAAACCAACAATGGCTGAAGCAATACCAGTACATCGGAAAGAGTTTTTGCGTGATGAGCATTGACACGGAATGTCAAGTTTCATTAGTCACGTTGCTAGCTGCGTTTTGGCCATATTCCAATTAAACTAGGTTGAAGGAAATGAGTCAACCC
Organism: Galerina sulciceps; assembly: GCA_023014345.1. Taxonomy (NCBI): domain Eukaryota; kingdom Fungi; phylum Basidiomycota; class Agaricomycetes; order Agaricales; family Galerinaceae; genus Galerina; species Galerina sulciceps. The sequence continues at coordinate 596,302 of JAEDXJ010000044.1, forward strand.
CTGAGAAAAGGCGCAGAGAAGCTGGTCTTTTTAATTTGAAAAGGCGCACCTAGATGTCAGATGTAAGCCTCTGCATTGTATGTAAGTCAATTGGTTAACACTGTTGGGAGGGCTTCCACGTTTGGTCGCGAGTAAGTTGAGGCACTAGTACTAATCCTTTGACTTCTGAAAGATACGTGATAAAAAATAGTCAATGAGAGCACCCCGGATCAAGGCTAGAATGCTAGAAAAGTCCTGAGATGATCGTGGACGCTTGGAATGGAGGAGACGACAAGATGTGCATGGATTCCCCAAATTTAGCCACCAGCTCATTTTCCTCTGTCGCATCGTCACAGGCAGCCTCGACAGATTGCGGAGTATACTAGACCATCTGAACACTTTATCAGGATGCCAATTCACAGGAAGAACTCTAGGATTGGCAATCTATGCAATTCATTGTGAAGAGGTGTCCCCGGAGTTCCTTGAGGGATCGGTGGAAGTGAATGTCCGTTGTCATTAAGGAGGTCGATGTGAAGGTCCGACGTCAGCGTTAGAATGTCATCAGACATCAGGTATCCCTTCATGGGTGGCTATGCCATCCCCTTCAACATTCATGCTTATACACAGTTTGTCAACATGACTTCGAGCAGGTCTTCAGGTTAAACGTGTACCGTACACTATACTCTGCGTGCTATGGGAAGACCATGCTTGTCTGCTAAAAGGCAGTTAGGATCATAAACAAAGAACGCACTGGCTTGCTCACCTCGTGCGATGCCAGACCTTGTTGTAGATGCCGTCGATAGAGCAGACTTTCGTGTCAAGCCTGAGACGAGTCATGCCCGAGTGTATTGCAACCATAAGTCGAAGAGTTTCTCTTTGCCAGTGAACAGGAGCGAGGCGTCATTGTCAAGGATCTGGAGCCTTCGCCCTTCGCCATGGTTGCTTCGAGTGCTGCAACAGCCGAGGCAGTAGTGCTCAGCTCGTCGTGTGCGCAGACATTGCTGTCGAAGGAGGTCACTCAACGAGCATATACATGATCTCGAGGCAGTGGATGTGGTGCCATGACGCATGACGCTGGGTCGAGGCGGGCACTGAAGTATGCCAGCAAGCAAGGAGTCGTGAATAAGGGCTGGAGTTATGCAGTGAGCCAGATACCAGCGAACGAGAGCAGGACTTACTCTGAAGTATAGCATCAACCGATTGACCTCCACCCCGTAGTCGTTTTACAGCACCCGAACCGGTCCAAGCCAACTTGACCATTTTTTGCCGAACGCCTACTTGAAGGAAAGCCGCTCTCTCGCCAGTGGCTTGGCGGCCAAATTGTCCTCAAGACGAGAACGTATCCAATATTTACGAAGTTGGAAGCGCTGGAAGGAGAAGGAAAGTCGAAAGATCGGCTCTATGGCGGTTTTGAGAGAATGATCGGTCTAACCCACCTTTCAACATTGCCGAACCATATTCCATGATCGTTTTAGAACTTCGTCAGGGTCGGCCGCGATATAATCCGTGAGATAGGCTCCATCAAGTGCATGTAGAAGTCGATGGTGTGGCGCTTGAGTTCCTCATCCTCACAGATTTACTGGCTCCAAAGTACGCTAGCAAGCAATGGATTGGGGGTAAGAACCGAGATCCGCGTCTTCGCTTGCCTCCGCTGACGTGTCGCTGGACGGGCTGGAGTAAGTTCATTCGAGATCATCGGTCTTGAGGCTTGCCCGGCAGCACATCACTGAAAAATCGTCCAACATGGTATCAAGGGAGGCAGGCTTCGCGGTGGGTCCCAGGAAAGCATGGGCCTGCGAAATGGTTAGCTGGGAGGCCATGAGCGACAGGGAAAGACAGACATACAGATGTCTCCGTGTTCATGTTTAAGAAACCGCCGAGGAACGATACTATTTCAACTGAAGCCACAACTGCAAGCCTTTCTTCTGAGGAAGTATCAGTCCTAACCCGCAAGTCAAAGGACGACCAACACACCTCAACAACGATCCGAAAACTCAGAAAGCCCAAGCTCAACCTCTTATCAACACGCTCCTCTAAGTCGCCAGAATTACTACCCTTCGCCCTTCGAACTACGAAGAACCTCTCTTTATCTTCATGGTTTTTTTGGTGCCGAGTTCATCCACGTAGCACCGACTGCTGCCCATCCAGATGGAACGAGCGTGTCCGGCGTCAAGCAGGCGACAACCTGCCAAGGCACTCAGATCGGGTGCCAGTTCCTTCTGGTGTCGAAGACGCAGCTGGGCTCGTCAGAGCCGTCGATGATAAGGCAAACGCGGTCATTGCTGTTTTGACGTGGCACACAATCACGGCCTTCGTTCCTAGACGACCTCGTCGTATGGTTGCGTGACGGGTTAAACCTCCTTTACAGAAGCTCGGTCAGGCTGCTGAGTGTACTGCTTCTGCCGTTGTTGCCCACCAAGATGAGATGAGATGAGATATTATGGGTACTCCGACGACTGGTAGAGGATAAGTTGAAATCGCGAGTCTATTCTTCTTGTGTTGGTGGTTGTGAAATGGACATCTCATAGTTGACGATGAGGTTGACTCGGTCGTTGATGTAAGTGACGTCAAACGACGGTGGCTTTATCCTCTCGGATGAGTTGGGTTCAGCAGCAGCTTTCGTTCCTAGGTCATCCATCCGTGTGGCTATATGATCGTTCAGGCTTGCTATGCTAGACTGAGAATATACATCAGTCGTGATTCGTGGTTTGTAGGTAGTTTGAGTGTTCTAACCTTGCAGCTCCTGGTTTGAGTATCCTACATGATCTCGTCCATAAACTAGAACTGAAAAATACAAAACAACTTCAGAAAATATCTAAAAAGCAGCGAAAGAGAAGACAGACCTTCCGCTGGCCTGTCTTCTCATCGGCCGGTCTGGACAAACATAAGGGCATATCAGTGAATAGGTCGGTCAGAGCGTTAAGGAAAACAAACGTACCATGGAACACCTCTTCGATCTTCTCGTCCTTCTTCAAGCCGCCGAATACGTACTGCCCAACATCATCGTAGTCGGCTTACGTGTCGTCCACTCGCTCTCGGAAAAGCTCGCGGCATGCAAGACGTGGCGTCTGCCTTCTGTATCACTGCTAATCCCTACAGAAAAACTATCAGGACCTCGTCCTTCGATCGACGACCCAAGCAACAACATACCTTGTACTCAACCAAACCCTGTCAAGAGTTTGCTCCGGCAAATCTTGTTATATGCTTACACCCTTGAACTTCTTCGCTTGTTCCTTTCGCGGAACCGAGGTGTACATCCACGACGCAGTGGCGGTCGTTCTTCCGGTCATATTTCATCAGCTGGCCGAGAATTTGTGAGAAGCAAAATCTTCTACGAGGTTGTGTCGGGAAGGGGCTGGGCCTGTAACAAAGGGTATAAGTAAGTGCTTTGACAACAAAACAAGAACTAACCAAGCCTCCCGAATCCATTGGAACCACATGCATCCCATGGTTCGTAGCGGCTGGCTGAGACCTGTCCCACTCCCAAAGCACCAAACATCCATACATATTCTGTATGCACCTAGCGGCTTGCCCACTGCTACTTGGGCGAAGGTAAGAATTGATTAGACACCAAGTTGGATAATAAGGAGACGGCGGAGCAAAGCAGTCCTTGCGATATTCTTCACAGTAGCGAGTGGTTGGCGCTATCGAAAACGCTAGGTGGAGATGCTCGAGTAAACTGGACAGCAAGGAAGTTAGCATAGCTGACGGAATGAAAGG